>JAECWN010000432.1:13715000-14412500 GCA_018150725.1 Drosophila quadrilineata
ACTATCGATAGTTATCGATAAGTGTAGCAAGGAATATTTTTCACTCGCCTTAAATCCGCCAAACACTTTTAAGGTTTCCATTATTTTCTGTTAATTAGTTCTCTTTCAAAATTTAAAAAATAAAATTTGTGTGGCAACACTGGCAAACTATCGATAGCTATCGATAAATTTACTACTTAAATGAAATCAGCGAAAGTCACACTGAAAAATATTGCTTTTGCAGTGTCAATTTAAAATACTATTAAAAATTATGACTATCGATAACAAGTGATCGATAATTGTCCATTTTCAGCTGTAAACTTATCGATCGTCGTTTTCTTCACATAATTGAAGACTTAACATAGTTAGAATTGATGAAGGGATTTATCCCTTGTCTTTTGGCCAAAATCAAAGCCAACTTGGGCAGTTCTTGTCTTGTTCTCTATTTATCTCTCTCACTCTCTTTCTCTCTCTCTCTCTCTCTCTCTCTCACACACACAAATACTGTGTGCATTTTTGCAGCTGCCCGACACCGTCATAATACCCACCCAGGGGCTATAAAAAGGGCCAACAACCGCAGTTTTGCCCTGTTTTATTTTGATTCAGTATTTCATTTTTTTTGCTTTTTTTTTCCGCCTTTCAACTTTTTTTGTTATTCCTCTTCTGCTTCTTCTGTGTGTGTGAGTATAATTTGGTTTTTTGTTTTATAGTTTTTACCACTTTCAGTTGGGGGAGTTCACCCCAAAAGTCGTGGCGCGCTTTGATTGAGTGAGAGGCAACAGCAGCCAGTCAGTCAGGCTCCGGTTCGGTCCGCACCGCAGCGAGGTCTCAAAAACCCAAAAGGGGGCGCCAAGGACCTACAGTAGTAGGTACCGTTGAGTGGGCATGAAATGTGTGTAGGCAAAGTGAAATCGGCACAAGGGTGTAAACCTGGCTGAGGGTTACGCTGAGTTGATACTACGCCACTAAATACTACTATAGGCACGTTGTAGGTTAGGGGAGACATCCACAATAGTATCGCTGTAGGTTGGGGTTCTCTAGTAGTCGCATCGTAGCGAATTGTCAGGGGTTCCGGACTCAAGTCATTAGGCTCGTCGCTCAGTCCTTAGTTCTTTCTTTGACAATTTTCTGGATTTTTCTTTTACTTTACTTTTTTTTGTGGCCAAAAGCCAAACAGTCGAAATCGTGTAGTCATTGTGTGTATCTTAACCTGGCCAAAAGAGATTGGAAGGGGATTGTAGGCGAAGGGGAGGGGAAAAGACATTGCTTGTGGGTTGTTGTTACCCCCGCAGGAAACGTATGTCAGCGAGCTTAATTTCTTCTTGTTGTTTTCAGACGACTGCGCCTGAAAGGAGCCCCAAAGTCGTCGACCAAGTTAACAGAGACCAAGACAGGGGATGGGGATGGGGGGAGAGGTGGATAAGCGAGGGTGCAAAAGCACAAGGGGGAGAAGAAAAAAAAATAGAAATTTTTATAATAAATTCAGCAAGAAAATAGAAGAGCAGTAGTTGGGAATGGGGAGTGGCGAGGGGGCCAGGGGGCGGGAGATCGCGCACATACGATATTATTATTATGATGACAAGTTCCGGGGTCGCCAAAAGAGACCCCAAAGAGAGGGAGAAACCAAGAGAGAGAAAAGAGAATGAAAGAGAAACATAATGAGGAAGAGAGAGAGCGAGAGAGAGAGATAGGGAGAGAGAGAAGTTTTCTTTTGGTAGCCAGTGTTTTGCCAACAACATGTCTAGTTAATCCACCGCGGGGGAGTTAACACCCGGTCACAAACTTAAAGGGTCATTCATTTTAATATGCCACATGCCACACGTTGCACGCATGGCCAGCAGTGCCACGGCAACCCCAGAAACAGCAGCAGCTAACGAGAGTTCTACTTTCACAAAGCAATTGGCCCACGTTGACCCCTCACTTGGTCGAGGTAAAGAGACCTCTCCCTGTCCCTCTGGCAACACACCTGCAGCAAGTCACCCACACTTGCCACTCACAGTGGCAGTGGCAGTGGCAGTGGCAAACCCCGCATTGGATTATTTGCATAAATTAATTACAAAATGCTGCCCCTTCTGCCACTGCCACAGTCGTCGCTCCAAATGTGCGTAACTGCGGCAAATGGCAAAAGCGGAATTGGATATCGGGTCTGTGGCGTTGCAAGCTTGTGTGTGTATGTGTGTGTGCGTGTGTGTGTGTGTGTGTGTGTCTGTGTGTGTGTGTGTGTGTGTGTGTGGTAGGGATTGTCGTGTCATGGGGTTGTCAAGGTAAACTTTTTTAATTATGAAAATTAAGTGCAACGACGACTATTGCAATGAGAGCGAAACTTTGTCAATGTATGTATTTAATTTGTATGTAACATGTATGTAATATGTATGTAAAATGTATGTAATATGTATGTAACATGTATGAAGTATATAATGTAGCATGTAAGTAGTATGTAAGTAGTATTTATATGTCAATATGGTATGTAGTATGTATGTATGTGGCATGTTTAGTGCATGTATATCGTATGTGTATCGTATGCATATCGTATGTATATCGTATTTATGTCCGATGCATATATCACATATATATCGTATGTAGATCGTATGTATATCTTATGTATCTCATATGTATATCGTATGTATGTCGTAAGTATGTCCGATGTATATCGTATGTATATCGTATGTATATCGCATTTATGTCCGATGTATATCGTATGTATATCGTATGTATGTCCGATGTATATCGCATATATATCGTATGTAGATCGTATGGATATCGTATGTATATTGTATATATATATCATATGATCATATATCGTATGCATATCGTCTATATGTCCGATGTTAATCGCAAGCATATCGTATTTGTATCGCATGTATATCGTATGTACATCGTATGTATATCTTATGTATCTCATATGTATATCGTATGTATGTCCGACGTATATCGTATGTATATGTATGTTCATACCCACGAATGTCCACAAATGAGAGTATATGGATGCTTGCCATACCAAATTCTGGCTAAATTGAAAGCTGTTTTCTAAATTGGCAACAACAGATGTTAACATTAATTGGCGTACATTGTTAATAAATGCGACTGAATAAATGCGACTCTCTAAGAATGTAAATGAATACATTCACACTCCATTGCATATGTATGTATTCAAATATACCAAGAAGAAAATGCTGTAATAACAAGAGTATCAAATATATGCATTATATGTATCCAAATGTATAAATTTCAAATGAGAATATGTTAAAATAAATAACTCATAAATCACATTTCGAATTGATTTTGAATTTGGTTGAAAATAGGAAGAAAAGACCAAATCATTCGCTAAATGTTATGAGTCATTTTCTTTTTTAAAATTCCATATCTATAAATATTATTCAAATTAATGGTGCCCGCATCTCTCGATTTTAAGGGAAACAAGGAAAATGCTTTAAAATATTAGTAACTATTTTTTTAAACTTGACTCTCTCCCCATTCGTCTGCACATCTGTTCATCTATCTGTTTGTATGTCTGTCGGTTCATCCGTCTGTTTTCCGTTTGTCTCTCTGTCCGTCCATCGGTTTGTCTCTCCATCCCTCACTCTGTATGTCCATGCGTCTGTCCGTTCATCCGTCTGTTCGTCCATCCGTATGTCTGTTCATCCGTCTGTTCGTCCATCCGTATGTCTGTTCATCCGTCTGTATGTCTATCTAACGATCTGTTTCAATGATTTGAGTCCCTTGTTTTGGCTACTTTTTCGCTCAATTTTCTTCATTGATATATGTATGTATTTGGAGCATTTCAAGAGCAGGACAGCATGATAAATGGAGTCAGAGTGCGAGACAGAAAAGAGAGAGAAAGAAAGAGAGAGAGAGAGAGAGAGAGGAAGAAGTATGACCTCCGCCTTGGCAATTCCCAAGTAAATCACGCCAATCACTCACGACAAACTTTTATTTTCCTCTCGTTTACTTTTTGCATAACAACAGATACAAAAAAAAACAAAAAAAAAAACAAAAAAAAACTACCTCAATATTATTGTTGGTCAATAAATGCGGAAATGTGGCAGGAGGAGGATTGGAGTTTGCATTGGAGTGAGTGTCATGTTAATGAGCTTTTGTCATTGTAGTGCATGGAAAGGGGGGAGGTGTTGTTGCTGCGATGGCGAAGAGACAGTGGGGAGGGCGGAAAACTCGCTTTTCCATTCATAATTCGATACAGATGTCAAAAAAAAGAAAACCTGACCTGTCAGAGCTGCTTAAATACAATCCACAGACTCTCTTTCCCTCGCTCTCTCCCTCTCTCTCTCACTCTCTCTATCTTGTATCTCTCTTTCCTACATATATATCCATCTCTCTTGCTCGATCCGACTGTCTGTCTCGCTCTGTGTAAAAAGTATTCGCAACTTTTGGCCACATGCTTCATTTATCACAAATTCATTTATCATTTGTCGTCATCATGCACACAGTAGCCGCCAAAAGTATGTGAATGTGCCCTGAATGCCCGAATTTGAATCGCAATGTGAATACTCTATGAGTGTATATGTGAGTGTGTGTGACTATGTGTGTGACTGTGTGTGTGTGTGTGTGTCTTTATTGTGCCAGTCGCCAACAACTAAGCCCTAAAAACTGTAAACCAGACGAAGAAAAATGATGAAGCCACACACAAGGACCAATAGTGTTGGCAGTCACTGTAACTGAGCACAGTGGTGTCCATTACAGTGGGGGGGGGGGCGAGAGGCAAAGCTCGATAAAAATAATCGCAGAAAAGGAACTTTTTGCCAAAGAAATATACTGAAAATTTTTGCAAATTAAACAAGTTTATAACAGAATAATTTAATATTTAAATAAATATATTGAGCAAAAAAATATATATATATAAACAAAAATTAAATATTTTAGAAATAAATTATTAAGAAGATTAAATTAAAAATTAAAAAACAACAAAATTTTCAATACAATTTTTTTCGCATATAAATTTCATATGAGATTTGATTTTAATTCTTTGACAAACCAAAAAAAAAAAGTATCATTTAATTGTAATTAAGCGCGTAATGATAATTTTTGAAAAATATAATTACCGGTAATAAGTTTTTAATTATTATTTAATTATGTGTGCAAACAACTTTATAAAGTTATTGTACCCCGTTTCTTTTTTTTCTGTTTCTCTGGAAATTTGTTGCCGACCGTCGACCTGCTGCTTGTCGTGTGGCAAATGACAACAGAGAAAAAAGAAGAAGGAAAAGAAAAAGGTCAGGAAAAGCTACGAAAACACAGTCGAAAAGTGGGCGAAAATAAACCAAGCGGACAGGGAGACAAACGTGGGCATGAAAGAGAGGCAATTATATGTACTACATACACTTATGTATCCCAACGAAACGAAGCGAAAATAAAATTTCCAGCTAATGACAAAAATTTCCGGTTTCAGCTTCACCAACAACTGCAACAACAACAACAACAACAATATCAACAACTACAACAACAACGAGAAGAAGCAGAGCAAATGGCAA
Organism: Drosophila quadrilineata; assembly: GCA_018150725.1. NCBI lineage: Eukaryota > Metazoa > Arthropoda > Insecta > Diptera > Drosophilidae > Drosophila > Drosophila quadrilineata. Next base: position 13,720,466 of record JAECWN010000432.1, read on the forward strand.
CTTTTGTTGGCATCGAGCGCAGGAAGAGCCACAACAGCAACAGCAACAACAACAGCGACTACAAAAAACGCGTGCAAAACGCGCGCGACTAATGATAAAGTTCGCATACATACATACATACATACATATACAACGGGGCACAACAACGCGAGCACAGCGCACAAAAAGTGAAAGTACGCAATTTATGGCCTGACAGGAACTACACCGCAGGGGGGCTGGAGCTGGTGGAGGGTGAATTAGGTGTATCTTTAGTGGGATGGAAGGTTATATGGATGTTATATCGAGTCTATCCTATACCTATAAGCTAGACAACACAAATCGCCAGCAAGTCGCCTGCAAAAGATTCCTTGAGCTTTTGCAAAAGCTCTTCATTTTGCGATCCTCAACACATGCCTGTTTAGGTGTGTGTGTGTGTATGTGTGCGTGTTAAAAGCTTTTGTCTGATTTTGTGCTGCTGCTGCTGCTTGCTGTCTATGTGGAATGCATTGTGGATGCTGTAGAACACATTCGAAAAGTTCTGCGCGATTTGTAAAAGCTAAGTGACTTTGTGGACAACATACGTACGTACGTACATACGATCCTCTTAGTTGCCACAATACAAATGCATAGCAAAATGTGCTTCGATATGTGTGTGTGAGTCAGTGTGTGGGTGTGTGTGTGTGTGTGTGCGAAAACCCTTTTTGCGATTTAAGTGCGCATGCGTGGCAAGTTTGACGGCACATTTTGCCGCTGGATTGGAATTTTAAGTGCTTAAGAAAAGTTAAAAAAAAAAAATGTAAAAAAAGGAGAAAAAAATTCGAAAAAAAAATTCAAAGCAAAACAAGGTGTTGCCCAAAGGTGTTGTGCTGGAGGGGGGCAGGGTGACGTTCCCATTGCCAGCATGAAATACTTAAAAAAACACACACACACACACAAAACATAAAAACAAGAAAGAATATACATAACATATAAGAAAAGCTATAACATTAAACGAAAGCAACAAAAAAACTATATATGTATATATTTAAAAAAAAAAAAAAAAAAGTGTGCGAAATTTGATGAGGGGCGTGTCCGACACTTGAACTGAACTGCGTGCAACTCTCTCTCTCTTTCTCTCTCACTCTGTGTTGTGTCTCTCCCACTCACACACTCAATATCCACGTAGGTAATAAGGTAATGGATAATGGATAATGGGTGGTAATGGGTATCGGGTATCGGGGTAACGGGTACCGGGGTAACGGGTACCGGGGTTACTGGCTAATGGTTAATGGTTATGCTGTAATGGTTAATGGCCAAAATGGCAAAAATACGCTCCAAAAAAAAAAAGGAAAAAATTTTTGCTTCAAATGCTTCACCTCAAAATGGTAATCCCTGGTTTCAAGTCTCATGGCTGCCACTTTTTAAAGTGCCTCTATATTTTTTTCGTATTTTTATATATATTTTTTTTTATTTTTTGCTGATTTCGTTTTGTCGGTTAAAAATTGCTTTCATTCAACTGCAGCATGAGGAGCACTTGAATGAACAATGAATGATTCATTGAGTGTCGGGAAACGTATTGTTTTGATTTACTATGTGCAATATAATTAATGAAAACATGCTAATAATTTAACAAATTCACAATAAACTCAACTAATTAAACACTAATTATACAAAACACATAACCATACTCAAGAGTGCATTCATTTCGATGCAAATCACGAATATTGAAATACTATTCAATACTATATTTTAGCACTGAGTGCACTCCTAAATACACAAATTGACAGTTTTGTGTGATTTCAGAGCAGGGGATTGAGGTGGAGGTTTAGGGGTATACTTGAAAGAGAAGTGCGTACTAAATGCTTCAATCAATTGTGCAATTATTGCCAACAAATTTTCGGCTTAAATCAAAAGCATTCAACGTTGATTCATGATTCATACATCATTCCGATTGAATCATATATATACATACATATATATATATTTCTTTTTTTCATTTGGGGTCTAGACAGTCTCAAGATGCCCACTTGATCGAGTGCAAGTATTTCGAGTGCTTATGTGCTTACAAATCAACTATATACTGACATACATACATATACATATACATACATACATACGTACATACATATGTACATACATACATACAAATAGTCAAAAATGTAGATGTGTTTGAGTGTGAATTTGTCGATATGTTGGTATGTAAATCGACGCATATTTTCCCACGTCGTTTCAACAACAACAACAACAGCAACAACACAAAAAAAAGCCAAAACTCATTTATCAGCGGCATTTCAACAACAAAAGCGGCCCACATACAACAACAACAACAACAACAATCCCAACAACAACAATTACAAACAAACAGAAACTACGCGTCAATGCACAAGAAATGAGCAGCATCATCATTTATAGAGAGCATATACATACATACATACAATACAATACATACATACATACATAGGCTAAATATCAACCACAGCCCCATTCCCAGTACCTCAAACCCAAACTCAAACCCAGCGCCAGTTTAAGCTTCAGCAACTTCAGCCGCAACTTCCACAGCCCCATCATCATCATCATCATCATCATCATCATCATCATCGTCATCATTATCATCGTCATCTTGTATGTATGTATATTTCATGTATGATTATATAGTGCGTTATATGGCCATGGGCGACATGCTTATTATCGGCTCTGATTTTTTTTTTTTTTTTTTGTTTTTTGTTTGCTGATTCTTTCTTTGGACGTGTTTTTTTCTCCAAATGGGCCATAAACAATTAATCAGGAAATTAATAACGCCCCAAAATGAACTGAAAAGTAACTCTCGACTCCACAAAAATCAAACAATAAACTGTTAATTTACATGTTGCATAACACACACACACGCACACACACATATATGAGTGGTAATTTGATAATTTGTATTATGATGATGATATTAAAGTATTCTCAGAGGAGGATCTTTGATTTCCGATCAAAATTTGATCAAGTTGTGGCAAATGATATATGTATATGTTGATTGACGAATATACAAAACACTCCACCCTCGCTTAACACGGGCGTTACGTTCCAAGAAATCCTGGTGTTAAGCGAAACATGGATTCAGTACAAAATAAGGGGTTACGTTCGCAAAATTCCAAATTGGCAGCAAAAAAACTTTTTCATTGTTCAAATTTGGTATGTTTCTGTTAAAGTTTCATATAACCAAAAGTTATTAGGCATATGCCTTTAATAAATGCATAACATTCATTTTTTCAAAATCAAAAATTGGTATTAAATCAAAATAGATGCTTCATATAATTAAGTAACAGGTTCAACTTTATAGAAACTTAAAAATGTTAAAAAGTAAGCAGATCATATGTTTATTTACAGTTTAGGCCAGTTTGTTTCAACATGTTTTCTTTTTTAGTGGACCTTGATCAAAAACAAAAAAAAAAAAATCAGTCATTTTCGATTCTTGGGCGGCTTCTTTATGGCACTCCCTTTAAGGCAAAAGTATTCTTTACATCTCTTCCGTCGTTCGATGATCGGATCTGAATTGAAAAAGCACGATTCCAAGCTGCCAGCAGCATATGCGAATCCTTCTTGGAGCTTTTCTATCGATAAACTAATAATTGGATCGATTTCTTCAGAGTTGCTCTCATCTGATATCGAATTGTGTAATTTCGTGTAAGAACGAAGATTTTAGCGTGTTCAAAGGGGGGAATGGCAGCAAATTTGTAACTAAAAGAGAACCAAGTGTATTTTTGATTATATCAATTATAAATAATACAGTTTCTTCATAAATGTTTAGTATTTATGTAGTATTTATATGATATACTTTATAATTCATAATTAATTGATATATTATGCTTACTATAAATTATATTTAGTATATATTTTGTATGTATAGTTGAAAAATTGAATTATCAGTTTTCAGTATATTTTCCTATAATATAAATATACTGTCAACATATTTAGTATTTATATAGTATATACTATACACTTATTTTTTTGTGTTTGCCATGTTCGCCTATATATATATATTTCTTTTTTCTACATTCTTCAAACAAATTGAATTCTTTTCCAGTATTTTATTTAGTATTTTTTTTAAGTTTTCCTTTTTCTTTTATAAATTTATTGTTTGGCCTAGACGCCATTTAATTTATGGGTACAACATTTAATTGCAAATTTGTCCCTTCAAGTAAAAAAAAACAAAAATTGGCACGAGTGGAAAATGTCATGACATAATTTCGAGTATTTATAGTATAGTATGTCACATACTAAACATGCTGAGTTTATACTCTATGGGGAAGAGTATATACAATGTGTTTGCCTATATATTACATTTAATGACTACAAAACTGTCATTAGACACGGCGCATAAACTACAACAATAACAACAAACAACAAAAACAAAAAACAATGAGAGCAAACGGAGCGCATAGTTTTTTCCACATTTTTTCTTAGTATTTTTTTGTTTTTTTTTTTATAATTTTCAATTTTTTAATAACTCACAATTTGTATGGCACTTGTGAGCGAAAAGGAAGCAGCTATCGTTGGGCTTGTTCACTGGATTTATGAGACATGCCAACCCCCTCCGCCTCCCCCTCTCTCTCTCTTCGCACACCTCCACAGCCGGTAGTACCCCTCCAGCCACACTTCATACATTTTAATTGATTTTACAACTTGACTCAAGACTCACAAGACTTTGAAATTCAAATCATGAAAGTGTTAAGAAAAACCAAACAACAACAACAACAAAAAAAACTATTGGTATTTTTTTCCCTTTTTTCTTTTTTTTTTTTTGTGGTACATAATGTGTGTGGATGAAGAAAACCCTAGAGAACCGGACTCTATAAACAGGTTCTGTCAGCGAACTGTGAAGAATTTTTTAACCTGACTCTTTGCCGCTGCTTCTTGGACTTGCGTCTTCGAATCGAAGTCGGAGTCGGAATCGGAATCGGACTTCAACTCTCTGCATATATCCCTCGCTGTCAGCGCTGTCATTTTAGCCATTTTCCCGTCAAGTGTGGCGGCAAAGTAATAAAAATTTATTTATTGTTTTTCTCTTTTTATATTTATTTTCAACATTCTTGGACATTTGATTTTCTTCATGCAAAAATATTCAAAATTGCTTTCTAAATATTCAGTATTTTCGTAGCTTTTTCCAACTGAGTTCCCGATTTTTCTAGCTTTTTTTGGCAGATCTAATTTTTTTTCCTTTAGCTTTTTCTATCTGAATTTACGGCTTTTTTAAGTTTTCGTTCTTCTGGTAAATTTAGTTTATGTTTTTTCGCTCAGCTTTTTGTATATAAAAGTCTGCTCTTTTCTATCCTTTTTGTTGTTTCTAAATCTAGCCTTTTTTCGCTCAGCACAAAATGGCACCGCTGCTCGCAACCTCTTCTCTGCTTCTTCTCTCTCTATCTCATGTCTTCGTCTCGTGGTATACACTGAACTCATTCTCTCTCTTTCTGGTGAACATGGCTTGAAGTCCGAGACGAGAGTCAAGTCAAGTCAAGTCAAGTCGGGAGTCACAATAGTTGGTGTAAAAGGCAACAAGGCAACAAGAAACCAGTTCCTAATAATAAAAACTAATTTATTTACTAGCTGTAGTTGCCACACACACACATACACACACACAAGCCAGTAAAAAGAGACAGCACCAGCAACAGAGAGAGAGAGAGAGTGTGTGAGGCTCAAACATTTTATTTATTTTTTTTTTTTTTTGGGCGACACAAAAAAAAACACAGTCAGTTGAAGAAACTGCGTGTGTGGCTAATCAGAATCAAATTGATTTAAATTTGAATGCTTCGATGAGTAAAATGTTTCGAGTGGGAGAGCAGGGTAAGGGGAACACGAACAGTGGGTATTTTTTTTATTCCAAAATCATTTTCCAGCTTTCGTAATGGAAGAATTTCCAATGTAAACGAAAAGGCGATGAAAATTTTTGTTGCTGCTAATTGCTTCGCGCTGCCTTAGAGCCCTTAACTGGACTTCAGTTAACAGAGAGATAGAAAGAGAAAAAGAGAGGGAGAGACAGAGAGAGAGAGAGAGAGAGAGGAGTAACAAGCCGTTGACGTTCACTGTGTTTGCATTGCCATTAAAAGTTGGCCAAAACAAAAGTGGCTCAGATCGGGCTGCATTCATTGCTACTTCTGCTCAGCTCCGCTCTGCATTGTTGGCCAAAAGCAACCCAAAAAGGTCAACACGCTGTTGACCAAAACAACCAAAAGTGCAGAGCGTTTTATGTAAAAGAAAAACTAAAGATTCCCAGCAAATGAAACCGATTTCGAGTCGATTTTGTGGCATGGAATGCAAGTAATTTACTACGATAAACAATGTTAAATAAATTATGTTAAAAAGTTTAAATCTTAAAAAATATATCCATGCAAACAATATATATTAACAAATATAAAATTAAATAATAAAAAAAATAGTAATTAATAATATACAATAAAAAAAATAATTCAATCAAAATTAACAACAATGATAAACATAAACAATAAATAAAAATATAAAATGCAAAAAAAAATTACATATTAAAAATAGAAATAAATAAACATTCTCCGTTTTCTACACGATGTGAAAGATAATTCCTACCTGTATAAACTGCAGATACAGATAATTTGCACAAAGATAATGATATGAAGATATACATATAGGGGAATCGAAAGAATTCCAGATGCTGTGGCAAAAGTTCAGAGCGCAGCGAAATGCAGTTGGCACCGCAAAAAGCAAAGAAAGAAAAATAAATAAATAAACAGAAAACAAAACTAATAAAATAAAATAAAAACAGATACAAAATCTGAAAAAGCTACAAAAAACAACAGCAGCTGCAACAACAACAACAACAGAATCAACGGACCATTTAACACAACAACAACAACAACAACAAAATAGAAGAAGATGAAGAGCAAAGAAGTGACAGTGGAAGAAGCAGAAGCAGCAGTAAAAGAGCAAGTTTTGCGCTCACTTTTGACGTGTGCTTAGCCAACACTCACCCCCCCCCCACCATTTCCCCCGCCCCAACACTCACTAACCCCGCCACCCATCCCCTCATCCAACCACAAGCATTAGATAGAAGACCGCGCGTTGCAAACAAAGCGGCGCCAAAGATACTAAAAAACAAAATGAGTAAAAAACGAAGATACACACAGCACAACACAAGAATAACTATAACAAGAAGAAGTAGCAGAAGCAAATGTGGAAGCTACCAACAACTGGCAAGCTGACAAGCTGGCAAACTGGTAAGTGGTAAGTGGCAAGTGGTAAGTGGCAAATGGCAAATGGCGCCCCCGTTGCTGCTGCTGTTGCTGTTGCTTGACAACAGGTGGCAATTCTAAGCAGACTTAACATGTCGGACCACCTGCCCACTGTCCACTTACTAACTCTCCAATTCTCCAACTCTACACTGCCTAACATTCCACTCACAAAATACACTCTCCTCTATTCAACTCTCAAAGGTCCAACTCTGCATTCTCCATCTCTACATTTTAAAACTATATATTCTCCAACTATCCATCCTCCAACAATACACTATCCAACTTTACTCTCTCCAACTCTACAACTCTACACTCTCCAACTCTAAAGTATTTAACTCTACACTCTTCAACTCTACACTGTCCAACTCTTCACTCTCTATATCTACACTCTCCATCTCTCCACTCTCTATCTCTCCACTCTCCAACTCTATATTCTCCAACTCTACACTCTTCAACTCTAAACTCTCCATCTCTCCACTCTCCAACTCTATATTCTCCAACTCTACACTTTTCAACTCTAACGTATTTAACTCTACACTCTTCAACTCTACACTCTCCAACTCTCCACTCTCTATATCTACACTCTTCATCTCTCCACTCTCCAACTCTATATTCTCCAACTGTACGATATTCAACTCAACACTCTTCAACTCTCCACTCTCCAACTTACACTCTCTATATCTACACTCTCCAAGTCTACACTTCCTTACTACTCACCCTACAACTCTCCACTCTCCCACTATTCCTGCTTAGTCTCCTCCAAAGTGACTGGTGTTTTCTTCTTATAATAGAATATAGTATTTTCCAATTTTTCACCTTCTTTGGTTTTCCTCTTGTTCTATGTTCACTATTCGTCTTTATTTTATAAAAAATTACCTGCAAAAAAACAGAAAAAAAATTTCATAAATTTACGAAAATAATTTTTGTTTTTTTTTTAAATATATTCAAATAGAAAAAATATATTGTCATACAAAAAAAAAAACAATTATTAATCTGGTTTCTATACGTTTACAAGTTTCAAAGTATTCATTTCACATTTGAATTTCGTAGATGAAGAAAACTTTATGAAAATTACAAATATTCTAAAGCATATCGTAGGCATATGCAAAATTTAACTATCAGAAACTCAAGTTGCACGAAGTTTATACATTTTTTTTTTATATTTTACTTTCCGACTTCCGACTGTATGTCTTGTCTTTTGACCCATGACTTTTGTGCGAAAAAAGTGAGAAGCGAAAAAATAAATAAAAAATAAAAAAAACTTGCTCAAGTTCAATTTCTTTGTGCGTGTTTTAATCCATTAAAAAAAAAAGAAATGTCGAATGAAATTCAGCAAAAAAAAAAAAAAAAAGACGTGCAACAAACGAAAAACAAAAAAATAACTACAAAATAAAGTTAAAAGTTTTGCTCGCCTTGCGAAAAATTCCGAAAACTCTTGTGGGGCAGCAAAGAGGGGGTAGTTGGGGCAGAGCAAGAGGAAGAGTTGAAGATGGCGAAAGAACCGTAAAGATACTCAATCGAATTAAAATGCATTCGAGTAGCAATGACACTGACACTGCCACAGAAGAAACTCCAACAACAACAACAAAAAGCAGCCAAAGATGTTGGTTGCAAGTGGCGAGCAGGGGCAAGTGGAAGATGTGGCAAGAAAAGAGCCCAAAAAAAAAAGGAATTTGTCAGCAAGCATGACTTTTTTTTTTTTTGCTTACAAGATATGCTGTGTAGTGGTGAGGGGGTGGGAAGGGGCAGGGGCAGTACGGGGGTAAGGTGGGGAAGAGTGTCTCAAACTGTGGCAAAAGTTATTGTAACTTTGCCTGCAGCGACGACGACGCCGACGACTGTCGCAAGGCGGTTACTATCAACGTGGGGCGTGGCTACCGCCCATATACACACAACACATACATATATGTGGATTTCATACCTCAGATTTGCCCCCCCCCCACATCCATTTTGGGGGCATGACACGCGCCTCATTGCGACGCATTTCCTTTTGCTGACCTCAATATCGTTTTCGGTGACTTTCTTTTGTTTCGTTTTGTCGCCTTTTTGCCATTTGTGTGTTAGTGTGTGTTTCCCTTCTCCTCTCTCTCTCTCTCTCTCACTCTCTCTCCCTCACTCTCTCCCTCTCTCTACTCCCCACTCCCCCCCCCTCCATCTAACCTTGTAGGCTTTTAGGCCACCCTCTGTTACCAATTTTTTGACTGCCCTTTCCGTGTTTCTGTTGTAGAGAGAGAAGAAGAGATGAAGACGCAGCTTCTTTTTGCGTTTTGCTTTGAACCCACATTCGCCGCGTTTTGTTTTATATATCTTTACTGTTCTGTTTCAGTTCTCGTATTTTTTTTTTTTTTTTGGCTTTACAAAAGATGCTTTTAAATGATTAAACGCTGTGATTTCTTATGTTGCCAGGGTCGTCACTTTATACGCTTTTTGTTCCCAATATTTTTTTCTTATTTTTTTTTTTTTTTTTTTTTTTTTTTTTTTTTGTTGCTCAGTTTGTTAAGATTTCACATGGGTGACATTTAAAGAGCGCAGACAACAATCATCATTATCATGCTGATTTGCTGATTATCATCGGGCATAATTATGTTATGGGCATTTAGCTAATCGATAGTTTTATAAACATAGTTAGTATATGAAAGATACTCAGTCTGCAGATCATCTTTGATCTTTTTAGCGCTTCCAAATTAATTTGAAACGTAAATTTAACGCTTCTCAAAATGCGAATCCGTTATGAGTATTTATTTCTACTCATAAATCAATCTGATATCTATTCGGAGAATTCAGATGACTAATTGAGTTTCTCTGTCACAGTTACAGTCACTGAGTGAATCTTTCACCAGTCACAACTTCGCATGCATTCAATCAGTTTGCTTTCAATCATTCAATCATTGATTCGATTGCTTCTCCCACAAATTATTCACTGACATTCCTTAATTTATGAATTTACTCTAAAAAAAATTTAAAAATAAATTCAATCAAATATTTAAAAACTTTTCAAAATATAATTTCGAGATATATATTTTTGCCTAAAATTACTCTACAAAATTCATTTCTGTTCAAAATCAAAATCAACTTCAATAAAACTAATTTCAAGCAATATTCTGAAAATTTTTCAATTCTGCAGAATTTTTAAAGAATTAATTAATGAAATACACTTGTTAACAATATTTATTGAGTGTGAATTGAATGTGGAGTGGGCGTAACTCCGCCCACGACTGCGACTTCAACTTGACATTGACAACATATTTTGTGAGATTTTTTCATAATAATTTAATTTTTCTTTTCTTGATTTTTTTTTTTTTTTGTAATTTAAGGAAACTTGATGACAAACTTATGATGCCATCAAATGGAAAACACAATGGAAAACAATGGCAAAAGGAAAATGCTTTGGTCAAGTGCTTGGCAGTGAATTGGCGAAAATTCTGACAAAGAGAAATACAGAAAAGAAAAATATAGTGGGGTGGGGGAAAAACAGAGGAAATGAACAATGAAATGAAATGCCAAAAGATACTCGACGCAATGCAGGCCAAAAGATACAAGATACGAAATTGAGATACTATTTAGAGACCAACAGGGAGACACTTTTTACACTTGCAAGTGTGTGTGTGTGTGTGTGTGTGTGTGTGTGTGTGTGTGTTGAGAGAAAGATGACAAAACTCTACTGTGGCCAACGAAGCATTGAGCGACTTTTTCTCTGTGAGAAAAAAAAAAATTAGAAAAAAAAAGACATTTTTGAAATGCTTATCAGCAATCAAAAAACTCAACACCCTTTGATCCACACCTCCCTTGAACGCCGCTCTCTCTCTCTCCCTGTCTCTCTCATTCTCTCTCTCTCTCAATCTCTTTCTTTCTCTCTTATCTTATGTAGTGATTGGAAAACCATTTGAGAACTCTAATGTCCGTCGAATTCACTCGCTGCTCTCTCTTCCACTCTCCCTCTCTCCTTCATTCTCTTTCACTCTCTCTCTCTCCTTCATTCTCAGTCTCTTTCTCTGTCTGTTCAATTATAACGATAAACGATAAAAGCAACTTTAGCAACAATTGACTTTCATTTAGATTTTTCCCTCTCTCCCCCTCTCTTGAATATATTCCACATTTGTCAATTGATAAACCGCAAACTACTCCAATAATTAGGAAAAACTGCAACCAAAATAAAAAACAAAAGGAAAAGCAAAAGCAAAAACAAAGCAAAAATCCAAAAACAACTTAGAAGTCTCCATATGCTGAACGAAATGATATCTTAGGAAAATTTAAAAAAAATAAAAAAACAAAATTTTAATTTTATTATTTTTAAATTATGAAATTATAAAATTATGAAAATTCTATAAAGTATTCTTTACAGCATTATAAAGTTTGTGTTAACAAAAACAAAAACGTAGCTTAATTTGGCTAAAAAACATTAAAAAAAAAAACAATAAAGATCAAGAAAAACTCATGGAAAGCATTGTGAAGTGTTTTTGAAGAGATTCGAGTTAATTTTCCCAGGGTATTTAAAGTTGGTGATGCTTTTAATTCATCATAAATATTGGCATAAATAGAACATTTTTGCAGTTTTGTGTTGGTCATAAAAGTTGTATGAACAGTCGTTAAGCGGAAGGAAAACATGAGAGAGAGAGAGAGAAGAGAGAGAGAGAGAGAAGTGAAAAGAAGTTAAATTGCAGCTGAAATTGAGCTAGTCAAGAGACTTTTGAATGGGGGGGGGGGAACTCTCCACGGCGTAAAATGAGAACTTTCCACAGATGAACAGATGGACGGGCAAACAGACGAACAGACAAACATACGTTTCGACTCAAAAAAGCAAAAAGGAAAAACAACTCTGGCAAATCCAACGGTGTTATCAGTGTTGCCACTTTAGCTATTTAATAGCTAAATGTGGCAAATTTGAAACTTTGCAAGCTAGAACTTTTACGAAAAAACTATTAGCTACATAATCTAGCTATTTTTAATTTATACAAAAAATACATATGTATTTCAAAGATGACATATGACTTTTATCATTTGTTTTTCTTACAACTTATGTAATAAAATAGCTAGCTTCTAATTAACAAAAGAACAGCAGTTCCATCTGAGAAAAATACACAAAACAGATGCCCAGGAAACTCCACAAATTCTAATTTATATTTATATTTGTAAATAAGAATATTACTAATAAATAAATAAATAAATAAATAAGTGATGAAACAACAATGTGGTCGAAGACACCAAAAATATTGACTATTTATGCTTATTAATTGATTATTTGACATAAAAAATTTCCAAATATATTATATTTTTTAATTTTTTTTTTAAATTTTTAAAGTTAAATATCCGTCGTTTATTATATCAATTTTTAATATTATTTTAGTATTATTTGTAGCTATTTCTAGCGTTTTATATGAGCTGCTCTTTACAAAAAAAAAAAAGACAAAAATCTGTCAACACTGACGGTAATGGGTAATAAGCAAAAAGTTGCTCGAAGATCTCTCGATACGTAACTGAAAATTACAGAAATTTTCTAAAACTGTAACTGTTTGGAGGCAACGGAAGTAGCAGTTATGAGAACAAGATGAAGACAACAGAAAATAAAAACAAAAACAAAAAAATAATTTAAGAAAAAAGTAAAAATTAAAATAAAAACGCTGCAAAGTTAACGTAACGTTTATAAAGCGTTCAACAACAATCATAAAAAGCGAAACACACGAAAACAAACAAACAAAGAACGGCAACAAAATAAGGAAACTAAGAAACGGAGAAATAAGTAAACAAATAAGTCGATTAAAAAGTCATGAGAACTCTCCAAGAGACACACAGCAAGCAAACGACGACGACGACGACGACGACGACGACGACGAAGAAGAACAAGCACAAAAGCTCACAAGCAAAAAACATAACAAAACGCCGCAGAGAAGGGGAGAGGAGGAGAGCCGAGTGCTAGCATGGGAGAACTTTGTAGCATGGGATGATGATAATTTCTGTCAGCGAGTTCAAAGCAATACTCTTCAAAAGTAACCAGATTTTATTTGTAAATTTTATGAAAAATTTAAAATATTTTTACTTGAAATTTTGTGAATATATATATAACTAACATATACTAACAGAAAAACAGTTTAAAATTCTCTCTTCCTTCTCTCTCTTGATATTCCTAGGAATATCTTGGACTATAAATAGAGTCTCTGGTATTTAAATTTTTCGCACAAAATGCTGGTTACAAAAGTACCGCAAGAAGGAAATGCGAAACCAAATTTCAAATTCGAATTCGAAACCGAAACGACGCTAAAATTGTGTTTTTGTTACTTTATTTGGTTTTCTTGTTCCTTACTTTTTTTTTGTTGTTGTTTTTTATGTTGTTGCCTTTTTTAGTGGCACTTGAAATGCAGCGCGGCTCATTAAGAGTAAACCCCAATAGAGTCCCCAATCCCCAAAGTGCAATTCCTCTCCCCCCACACACACACATACACATATTAAGAGAGAGAGAGAGAGTAGTGTGTGGAGGGAGAGGGAATCGCACGTTACAGAGCACTTAACATTGTCAAACAGTTGTTACTTCCATACGCCCTTCTCTCCACTGCTATGCCAACCAACAACAACTCCACAGCTTCCTGCCTCAAATACTGTCGAACAGAGTGAGTGGGAGAAACGAAAGACAGAGAGAGGGAGAGCGTGTGTGGTGTAGTGTTGTGGAGTGGAGTGGGGGTAGCTATTAAAATGTCATGCACTTGGTGCGGCTAAAAACTAAAACCAATTTTCCAATGTTAAATGCGACGACGTCGACGACTCTGCGCTGCAAAACTGCCAAAAACCCCAGTTAAAAAGTGTGAGAGTGTATGTGTGCACGCTAAAGAGAATAAGAGAGGGAGAGACGGGCAGATCAGCAGCAGCAGCAGGGTTTTATTGACCTGACGCTCAATAACAGCGCATACGAAAAATAGTGTTGCTGCTCTGTCGCAGTCGTCGTTATAGTTGTTAGTGTATGGTTGGCGCTGCTGCAGCAGAAACCACGAAACAGCAGCAAAGCATAACAACAGCAACAACAACAATGATATATTGTAATGACAATATGATAATACACACCGATCGCCACACACACACACACACTAACACATAAAGAGACAGGCAAACAGGCACAGCAGGCTCTCATTTGCCCAACTATTGCTAGCTGAGACAGCGCCGCTGACAGAGAGAGAGAGACAGAGTGCTAGAGCGAGTCTCTAACAGGCGCAGGCAGTTAGGTAGGTAGCTGCAGTCGACGTCGACTGTGCCTTTATGCTGCTGTTGGTTTTTTTTTCTTTGTTGCTGCCTATTTTGCCTACGCAAAGTGAATGAGCCGCAAACAGTTAGAAATTGTATTGTTTGCTTTACCTTAAAGTTCTGCTGCGTTTGCTTTTGCCTGCTCTCCTTTTGATTTTCCGATTCTGTCACTATTTTGTTTTGTGTGCGTATGGTATTTTTTTTTTTTCGTTTTGTTTCGTTCTCCTTGCGCGTCAATTTCGATTAGTTGTAGTTGCCTCTTCTTTTCGTTTTCTCTCTTTGTATTATTTTTTTTGTTGTCCACTTATGTTTTTGCGTACGCTGGTGCTTCTTCTTCTGCTTACGCGACTTTGCGCTGCTGCTTCTTAGCTTTTAGATTTTTGACTTTGTGACTTTGCATTTACTTTACGCTTGAATAGACTGCAATTTGCATATTTGACTTTTTTTTTTTGCTTGCTGCACACTTGCTTTCAATTTCGCTTCTTCTGCTTCTGCTTCTTCACTTTATTTCATTTCTTGAAAAAAACACACAAACACCAGAAAAAAATACAGATCAGATCAGATTTGATTGGATTTCATTTCATTTCATTTCATTTCATCATTATTTTGACTTTGTGATGATCTATGGGAATTTACAAACGAATTGCACGTTTACCGTTTTATCGATTTACCGTTAACCGCTTCCGATTATGATCTCTTGGCCACAAAAACAGATCCTGCGTAGGAGTCCTTCTCTCTCGCTCGCACTTACGCACACTTGCACACACACGCACACGAAGAAATTGTGTGTGAAAACGAAACGAAACGTAAAAAAAATTGAAGTTAACTTTGTGTTAACCAAGCAACAACAACAAAAAAACAGAAGGAAAATTATAATAAAATAAAATAAAACGTGAAGGAGGCGTCGTGATGCTGGCACTCGAAACCGGTTTACATTTACACGAAACGGACGAGGGACGACGACGACGGCAGTGGTGGCGGCGGCGGCGACGGCAGAGGAGCAGCGTCTAGTGGTCGACCGGCGTTTACAATTGCATCGAGGAATTGTCGAATTTTTTTTTGTTTTGTTTGGTTTTGCGTGTTGAGAGAGATGTGAAACGATATATTTGGGAGTATTTGAATGGAGTAGAAAACGGAACGTCCGTAACACGACCGCTTCGTTCGGCGTTGCGTTAGCTTCTGTTCGCCACCGCTTAACAGCGTCTGTTAAGGCTGTGCGGCGCCTGTTAAGCCGCTGTTAACGCCATGAAATGTGTTTGAAGCGAACACGTTGCGTCGCTGTTAACAGCTCGGTTCGCGGTGCGTTGTTCGCTGTGGAACGTAAGTGGATGTCAAACAGCACAGCATACAACAAACAAAAATTAGCTAAAAGTTATTTAAAATAAAAAACAGTTTGCTTTTTCTAGTATTTCAATGAAATATATTTTATTGTTATTTTTTTGTTTTTGTTTTTTTTTGTTTACAGATAATTTGAGCAGAGTTAGCGTTTGTGTGTTGGTCGTCAAACATGTTGGGTTCGAGTTGGTTTGTGGGTGCTGTTGTTGATGTTGTTTGATGGAAAGGAGACACACAACCGGTTCAACAGGATGCAATGCAATGTGTGCGAGACAGAGATAGAGACAGAGAAGAACTGTGCAAAATGTGCAACCAAAACAAAAGGCGAAAAATGTAGCAAGCAACAACAACAACAACAATGATGATGATGATGATGATGTTGATAATGATAATGATGATGATGAGGAGGAGTTCTACTCCTGTGCATTAACTGAGGGCGCTGGCAGAGAGTTCTTTTCACGTTGTTGCTGCTGTTGTTGTTGTTGTTGTTGCAAAGTAACCGGGCAACAATTTTTGCTGCTCTGCTGTGGCAGCGGGCAGCGAAAATGGCAACGCTGCTGGAAAAACCGGTTAACAGTCAGAGGAATGCACAAAAACAACAACAAAAACAACAACAAAAACAACAACAATAACGATGAATATAATGCATAGCAGAAATAAAATGCAATGAACTAAACTGAAAACGAACAAACAAACAAAACGAACCAAAAGAAACAAACAAAAATCAAAGAGTTTTTTTTTTTGATTCTTTTTTTTTCTTTTTTTGTATTCGCAACTGGAAGTTGTAACTGGAAACGGGTATAAGTTTGTGGAATCTGGAATCTGGATGTTGGAAGCTAAGTAGCTGCCATTGTTGTTGTAATTGTTGTTGTTGCTGCCATTGTTGTTGTTGTTGTTGTTTGGCTAAAATGACATAAATCTGCGTGGCAAACAAAAGACTTAAGCGACGAACGTGGCCAGCAACTGGATTACTGTTACACGGCCACTCCACTCCATTTAAGTGGCCAAAAAAAAACAACAAAACAAAACAAAAACCACAACAAAAAACTGCCAGACAACTGGCCCCTCAACTGACAGCTGACAACCGCACCGATCATACATAACGGTAACACCGCCATGCAACACAATCTCCACAAGCAACACGGACCCAAAAAAACAAATCGAAATTATAATTATAAAAAAGGAATGATACAAATTAAAGGAATCAAACAGACAGACAAAAACTATTGACAACAAATAGAAAATAAAGAGAAATAATAATTAAAAACAAAATAAAAAAATAATAATAATAATTCAAAATAAAAACATGTTTTAAAACAAACATATATTTTACAAAGTAAGTATATATAAGACAATTTGGAAGACAACAAAAATATTTCATACAAAAAAAATTAACGAAAAAATATTTTCTTCCATTTCAGGTAAAAAAAAAAATAAAGTATATATAAAAAAGGAATTAATGAACTTTCTCATTCTCTCTCTTTCTCTCTCTTTCTTTCTCTCTCTTTCTTTCTCTCTCTCTTTCTATCTCTCTCTTTCTCTCTCACCCCCTCTCTCTATCTCTCTCTTTCTCTCCCTCTCTCTATCTTTCTCTCTCTCTCTGTGTCTCTCTCTTTAATCTATCTTTATCTCACTCTCTCTATCTCTCTCTCTTTCTCTCTCACCCCCTTCTTCTATCTCTCTCTCTCTCTCTCTCTCTCTCTCTCTCTCTCTGTCACTCACTCTCTCTCTCTCTGTGTCTCTCTTTCTTTCTCTCTCTCTTTCTATCTCTCTCTATCTATCTTTCTCTCTCTCTCTATCTTTCTCTCTCTCTTTCTCTCTCCCTTTCTCTATCTCTCTCTGTGTCTCTCTCTCTATCTTTCTCTCTCTTTCTCTCTAGTTCTCTCTATCTTTCTCTCTCTCTCTCTCTCTCTCCCTTTCTCTCTATCTCTGTTCTACTTTACTACTTCTCATGTCACTACCGATTTTGTCAATTTATGAAATATATTCATATATTTTGTTGCTTTTAAATTTCAAGATGCCACGCCCACGCAGAGCGGCAAAATTTGAGTCAGAACTTGAGATTGTGATTTGAATACGAAATATGATTTATCGCGAAATAGCGACAAAACCAAAAAAAAAAAAAAAACCACAAGAAGTCTTTGAGAATCGCTTAAACAATTCCAGAGAATTGCCATCAAATTTGAGACTTCATTTCGAAAGAAAAATAAAAAGAAAAAACACGATAATTATATTTCGTGGGAGCTTGAAAATATTTTAAAAGTATGATTTATGAGAGAATAATATTTTATTATTATTATTATCCTTATTTTTCAAATTTCTTTCAGTTAAAACAAAAGCAAATATTAAAGTAAAAATACATTAAGAATAAATTTTTTAAATTTTCACTTTCCAAAATTGGAAGGAAATATTCTTAATATTTTAAAATAAACTTAAGTATGTTTTAAGAACTTAGCTCAATTTTGGAGATTACGTGGAGATACTTTTAGAACCACCCTCGCCACAAATTTGCATAGCTTTTCTGTTGTCACATTTGCTCTTTTCGAGAAGATTTCGAGAATATCAAACGAATATCGTATTGAAGTTCAGCGGCCGTGTTCAACAACTGACAGTGATGACTGTACACGGTTGTCGTGGAAATACTTTTACTTTTTGTCATAGAGATACTTTTAGAATCACCCTCGCCACAAATTTGCATAGCTTTTCTGTTGTCACATTTGCTCTTTTCGAGAAGATTTCGAAAATATCAAACGAATATCGTATTGATGACTGTACACGGTTGTCGTGGAAAAGTTAAGATCTGCATATCGCCAAAATCTCGACCCTGACTAAGACAACCACAAAGGAACCCCCTTCGAAAAATATATAAAAATAATAATTTTTTCTTTGTTATTATTGATTGAAAGATCTTCGAATGCATTTTATGTTCTCGCAGCGTGAACTTTGAACTTTGTTGTTGTCGTTGTTAGAACAAAACTTGACCTAAAAAGTGAATAGCAAAAAAACGCAAATAAACATTTATGGTTTTTTTTTTTTACTTTTCTGTTTCTTTTTTATACATATATTTTTTTTTAAGTGCTGCGCGAAATGAAAATTATGCAAAACGCAGACAAATGCGCAAATTTGAAAAGCAAAAAAATGCAAAAAAAAAACAGATAAATGCCAAAAGCTACAATAAAACAATTGCAACAACAACAACAGCAATTGCAACAATGGCAACACAGCTGCACATTTACTTAACTTTGTTGAGGCGACACCCACCCAAAAAGTCGCCACATGCCCCCAAACCCCACTCCCCCCACAAAATAAACACTCCATCAACTCCCCCCGTTTTTTTTCGATTTTTTTTATTGACCAAGTTAACAAAGTGCTCGCGTTTTTGGCAGCGGCGTCTAAAAAGACATTGCAAAAATAATATAAAAAAAATTAATTCGAAAAAAATAAATTGTAATTAAGATACAATAAATTGTAGAATATGCAGAAAGTTGTTGTTTCTTAAAGAATAAAATTTATTTTTAACCTGCAAAGTTGTTAATTAAGCTAAAAACATGAATATTAGTTAATATAATTAAAAAAAATAAAATTATAATAAAAAAATAAATTTAAGAAATAGGGCATAATAAGCTAAAAGCAGGAAATTTTAAGTAATATAATTTGTAATAAAATTAAAAAAAGGAATTAATAAAATAATAACAATAAATAAATTAAAACAATAGGGATTAATAAGCTAAAAGCATGAATATTAATTAATATAATTCGTAATGAAATTAAAAAAAGAAAATAAATTTATAAAATAATAATAAAAAAATAAATTAAAAAAATTGGGAATAATAAGCTAAAAGCTTGAAATGTTAATTAATATAATTTGAAATGAAACTAGAAAAAATTAATAATGAAATAATGAAAATTAAAAAAATAAATTAAAATTATACGGAAAACAATTTAATGAAATACTTCACAATTTTTGTGCTGCGAAATTATAACAATTAATTTTGTAAAAAATGTATTATAAAATATTAATAAAATATTGAAATGTTAAACATAAGTAATTTAATAGTTATAAATACTTTACTCATGAAATATTGCACTATTCATTAATTATTAAATACTTTTGTTTCATTATTGGAATGTCATGTATATTTTATATGGAACAATTCATTTTTATTATATAATAACTATATATTCATGGCATAAATTAAAAAAAATAAAAATATAATTAAGTAGAAAGAATGCAATAATTATTTAATTATTTATTTTATTTGTTTATTATAAAATATATATATTACCGTAATTCAATAAGTATTGAAATTATTAATTGTTACTTTTAAAAATTGTTGATTTGCTTATTCAATTTTATTTATTTGTATATATACTTATTTTTCTATTTTTTTTTTATTTTTACCCAAAACAAATTTTTATTACTTTTTATTATATTATAGAATTTTTAGTTGTTGCTGATATTTTTCAAAAAAACAAAAAAGAAACAAAAAAATATATATTATTTTATAGAAATTTTTATTTGTTTTCAAATTTTTTTTCTATTTTGTAAAAATTTGTATACATTTTATAGTTTGTCACTTTTCTTACAACAGAAGAAACAGACAAGTTTCGAACTGGCGCCTCAAGCAGTTTTCAAAAAAAAAATAATGATAAAAAAAAGAGATAGAAAGAAAAAGAGTGAGGGGAAGAGATAGAGAGTAAGAGTGGTGGAAGGGGGGGGGTTAAAAAAAACTTGCTAATGGGGCAAGTCGGTGCGGGCGGCCTGACAAAAAAGGGCGTTGCTGTTGCCATGTGTTGTTGTTGCTGTTGTTGCTGCTGCTGCTGCTGCTGTTGTTGTTAAACAAATATTACTCATGGCCTGGTCTGAAGTGGAACTGGCCTGGCCAAGAGTCTGGCCCAAGTTGGCCCAAGTCATGTTGTACAGCATTGCTAACACCCAAGAACAACGTGACGACGACCGAAGCGAAGCGAAACCGAACTCCAAATACAACAACAAAAATTCAAAAAAAAAAAAAAAAAAAAAAAAAAAAAATTGAAAAAAAAACGAGGCAAGAAACGCGTCGAAAACGCAGTCGCAGCCGTTGACTGATTGTCACGGCACGATAATGAAATAAGTTGCATTTTGTTGTTGCCACTGCGGCATGTTGTTGTTGTTGTTGTTGCAGTTGCACAAAAAGTTTCATTTGGCTGAGAAGCGAAACGAAACGAAACGAAATACACAACTGAAAGAGCAAAAAAAAAAACAAAAAACAAATAAACAAACAAAAAAAGCGAAGGAAAAATGAAATGTTTGTGGCATGGTTGGGAAGAGTGTGGAAGGGGGGGGGGGAAAGGGTTATTGCTGCTGCTGTGGCATAGTTCTGATGGTTCTTGCAACATGCAACAACGCGCCGCATTCCTTTTGTCAAACGACTCCAACTTCGATCCCACTTCGTTCACTGCGATCTTCAGCATGCCAACAACGTACATAGCATTCAATACATACATACATACATATGTATGTACATACATACAGACAGAGACAGATGCACATGAGCTTGCGCAAAATGTGAGCTTCACTCAACAACAACAACAACAACAACAACATTATCGTCAATGCTTAAAGCTTATCATCATCATCATCGTCATCATCAGCAACAACAGCAGCCGCGAAAACAAAAGCAAAAAAAAAAAAAGGAGAAAAAAAAGGAAAACAACAACAAACGTATCATAATCATATTATTTATGATTGTATTTGCTTTCAGACAGCGAGAGACACGCAGACAGACAGACACAGCGAAAGAGTGAGAGAGGGAGAGACGAGGACAGACACACATACAGACAGACCGAGAGACATACAGTAAGCAAGTTAAAGAGAGCGGCAGTGAGAGAGTAACTCTGAAGTTGGCGCTGTTTAGAGTTTTGCTTCTTCTTTGTTTTTTTTTTCGGTGTGAGAGCGAGAGAATGGGCAGAAAAGTGAGACGGCAACTGTAATTGCCGTTTTGCGGCTTTGCTTTGGCATCCACTTCAAGCCTTCGACAGCCTTTTGCTGTGCGTCTCCAGTTCTGCAGCAGCAGCAGCAGCAAAAACAGTGGCTCACAGCTTAAACAATGCATGTCATGCCGCAAACTTCAAACTTCCATTACGTTAAAACTATTAGGCGACCTACAGTATATGTATGTACCTATGTATGTATGTGGTGTTACATTAAAATATATAATGTTTACATTAACTTAGTGACTTCATTTATTGACTACTTTTATTTTTATAAACAAAACATTTCTGTCAATGATTTTCATCTACATAATCTACATAAAAAATGATTACCCTTACAAAATGTCAAATAAGTAAAAATTTTAAAATCGGCATTTTTTTATGCCCAATCGATTTCTGACATCAAAATCGATATAAAAATACTTTACCGCACTTGATTTGGAGCGATATTTTAGAAAATATGGACAATATACTGTTAAAATGGTCAAAAACCGCCTTTTGATCAAAAAATTAAATCTTCCTCATCTTTGAGGAATCATAACTTTTCCAAACCTTAACCGATTTTCAATATTTTTGCATTTCTGGATATGGCTTTGATCATACTTTAAGTCGGCATCAAAAGTTTGTTACATGCTCTATAAAATATGGCAAGAAAAGTAAAAATTTTCAATAAACTCGTTTTTTGGTACAAAAACTCGATACATTTGCAACTTTGAGAAGCCATAACTTCCCTTAAAATCGACCGATTTTCAAAATTTTTGCATTTCTGTCAATTGTTTTGATCATAGTTTGAATCTACATCAAAAATATTTCCATACTGTCACTTTTCAATTTTCACCCATTATTGGCCATTTTTGCATACTTAGCCTTTGAAAAAATGTCAAAAAAGTAAAAATTTTAAAATCGGAATTTTTTGTGCCCAATCGATTTCTGGCATCAAAATGGGTATAAAAAACCTTAGCGCACTTGATTTGAAGCGATATTTTAGAAAATATGGCCAAAATACTGTTAAAATGGTCAAAAACCGCATTTTGATCAAAAAATGAAATCTTCCTCATCTTTGAGGAATCATAACTTTTCCAAACCTTAACCGATTTTCAATATTTTTGCATTTCTGGATATGGCTTTGATCATACTTTAAATCGGCATCAAAAGTTTGTTACATGCTCTATAAAATATGGCAAGAAAAGTAAACATTTTCAATAAACTCGTTTTTTGGTACAAAAACGCGATACATTTGCAACTTTGAGAAGCCATAACTTGCCCAAAAATCAACCGATTTTCAAAATTTTTGCATTTCTGTCAATTGTTTTGATCATAGTTTGAATCTACATCAAAAATATTTCCATACTGTCACTTTTCAATTTTCACCCATTATTGGCCATTTTTGCATACTTAGCCTTTGAAAAAATGTCAAAAAAGTAAAAATTTTAAAATCGGAATTTTTTGTGCCCAATCGATTTCTGGCATCAAAATGGGTATAAAAAACCTTAGCGCACTTGATTTGAAGCGATATTTTAGGAATTATGGCCAAATTACTGTGAAATTGGTCAAAAACAGGTTTTTGAGAAAAAATGAAATCTTCCTCATCTTTGAGGAATCATAACTTTTCCAAACCTTAACCGATTTTCAATATCTTTGCATTTCTGGATATGGCTTTGATCATACTTTAAATCGGCATCAAAAGTTTGTTACATGCTCTATAAAATATGGCAAGAAAAGTAAACATTTTCAATAAACTCGTTTTTTGGTACAAAAACTCGATACATTTGCAACTTTGAGAAGCCATAACTTCCCTTAAAATCAACCGATTTTCAAAATTTTTGCATTTCTGTCAATTGTTTTGATCATAGTTTGAATCTACATCAAAAATATTTCCATACTGTCACTTTTCAATTTTCACCCATTATTGGCCATTTTTGCATACTTAGCCTTTGAAAAAATGTCAAAAAAGTAAAAATTTTAAAATCGGAATTTTTTGTGCCCAATCGATTTCTGGCATCAAAATGGGTATGAAAAACCTTATCGCACTTGATTTGGAGCGATATTTTAGAAAAAATGGCCAAAATACTGTTAAAATGGTCAAAAACAGCTTTTTGAGCAAAATTGAAATCTTCCTCATCTTTGAGGCACCATAACTTTTACACACCATAGCCGATTTTCAATAATTTTACATTTCTGGATATGGCTTTGATCATATTTTAAAACGGTATCAGAAGTTTATTACATGTTTTGAAAAATATAACAAGGAAGTGAAAAATTTAAAAATAACCTGTTTTTAATACAAAAAATTGAGACATTTGCAACTTTGAGAAGCCATAACTTCCCTTAAAATCAACCGATTTTCAAAATTTTTGCATTTCTGTCAATTGTTTTGATCATAGTTTGAATCTACATCAAAAATATTTCCATACTGTCACTTTTCAATTTTCACCCATTATTGGCCATTTTTGCATAATAACCCCTTGAAAAAATGTCAAAAAAGTAAAAATTTTATAATCGGAATTTTTTGTGCCCAATTGATTTCTGGCATCAAAATGGGTATCAAAAACCTTAGCGCACTTGTTTTGAAACGATATTTTAGAAAATATGGCCAAATGGGGTGGAAATGCCTATAATTTTGGAGCCCTGACAAGCACTGTATGCGAATCTGGAGTCGAACTGTGGTTCTCTATGCTGATTCACTTATCGGCAATGTAATGAATCATTTGCCAACTGCGTTTGAGTGTTGCTCAATTATTTTTTTTGTTTAAATTTGAATTTTATTTTGTGTGCAAATAGGCACTCAGACACATACATTCACACCGACTGTTGCGCAAATATTTATTGATATATATTTGTATGTATGTATATATTTTTTGTGGAACAGTTTCATATTTTTGTAAATACTTTCAAAATGTTTGTGAATTGTGAATGTCGGTGGGTGTGAATATAAGTGCATTTAATACAAGCACTAAGTGAATGCAATCTACCGCGAGGAAGAGGGGCATCGAAATGTATCTGTGAGATACACGCTTGTTACGCGGTCAACTTCAAAAAGCAACTTCAAGTTGGCCCCTAAAGGGCAGACGGTGCCTGGAATGCGGCAACGAGGAACGAAATCTGTGCAGCCAGCGAATGTTTAGTTAGAGGGGAATTAAAGGGGATGGTGATGGGAGGGGGGAAAGGAGGAATCGTCGGTTAGTTATAGTTATGCAAATATGCCTGGGCGATAACGGTGAGCGTGAGTCCAACCGAGAGACGAGCGACGGGAAATAGGAGATTGGAGACCGGAGACCGGAGCTGCAGTTGGACTCCAATCCATGGCCAACTAGCCGCGGCCAAGGCCAGTTTGATGAGGCATGGTCAGGTCAGGGGGTGGCTTGCAGCAGATGGAATGAGAATGAGGTGGGCAACAGGTCACTGACAGGGTAACATAGTTGGCTATCCCCCCCTCTCTATCTCTCTCGCTCTCCTCTCCTCTCTCTCATACCCTGTCTGCGTACAATTCGTTTAACAAAAGCCGCAACGATTGAAGGCCAAAGCCAATGCAAAGATAACAAAGCTGCAACTCCAACTCCAACTCCAACTTCAGTTTGAACCTCAATTTGAAACTCCGTTTGCTGCCTTTGAACGGCATTCGACGTTTCTGACCATGGCCGAAACGACTCGCTGCTGGCATCACGCTGTTCACAGCTGCAGTGCAGCGCAGCGCAGAACAGAACAGCGCATTGCAATTGCCATGGCTTCGGCTTTTGGATTTTGGATTTCGGATTTGGCCAAAAACAAATACGTCCAAGTCAAAGGCGTCAAAAGCGACAAAAGCGTCAACAAAAAACAAAACATTTCCAGTTCGATTGCTCAAAACAGAAAAAAATGTTCAAAATCGAAACCCCGTATTCAAATCGCACTCAGCATGCCACTACAATACAACTTTTCAAATATGCGTGAATGAAAAACAATTTTGTTTTCAAATATAGAAAAATGTTTAAAAAAAATAATGAATTGAATTCAAACTGAACTTCAGTTCTGTTCATGGATTAAACACAGCAATTAAACAAATCGCTTTCAGTACTTCGACTCACGGTCAACCTCAAATCAGATCAACGGGAGAGAATATATTTGAAATATACATATAAATTTGAATTCAAAAATCCGAGTGAGAATTTCTTTTTAGTCTCCCTCTGTCAATCTCTACTTTTTTTCTATATTTTTCTAAATATTTTTTCTAGGCAATTCTATCACGTAAACCCGCATATAACTATGACTCGTCTATGAGTCAAAGCTGAGTCATCTATTTGGGATTTTGCTGCTGACAAGCCACCCTCCGCGCTTCTCAAGCGCAAGTTGTGTGCAGTGAGTACCTGTTGCTGCCACAAGTTGTTGTGTTGCTGTGGCAGTGACTGTGGCACTTGTGCCTGCCACTTCCGTTGCACGAACTAACTAAACGATCTGAAAACACTCCACATAGTATTATGGGGTCTGAATGTTGTCATACTCATACTCATACTCATACTCATACTCATACTCATACTCATACTCATACTCATACTCATACTCATACTCATACTCATACTCATACTCATACTCATACTCATACTCATACTCATACTCATACTCATACTCATACTCATACTCATACTCATACTCATACTCATACTCATACTCATACTCATACTCATACTCATACTCATACTCATACTCATACTCATACTCATACTCATACTCATACTCATACTCATACTCATACTCATACTCATACTCATACTCATACTCATACTCATACTCATACTCATACTCATACTCATACTCATACTCATACTCATACTCATACTCATACTCATACTCATACTCATACTCATACTCATACTCATACTCATACTCATACTCATACTCATACTCATACTCATACTCATACTCATACTCATACTCATACTCATACTCATACTCATACTCATACTCATACTCATACTCATACTCATACTCATACTCATACTCATACTCATACTCATACTCATACTCATACTCATACTCATACTCATACTCATACTCATACTCATACTCATACTCATACTCATACTCATACTCATACTCATACTCATACTCATACTCATACTCATACTCATACTCATACTCATACTCATACTCATACTCATACTCATACTCATACTCATACTCATACTCATACTCATACTCATACTCATACTCATACTCATACTCATACTCATACTCATACTCATACTCATACTCATACTCATACTCATACTCATACTCATACGCATGAGTGCAAACAGTGAGTGTATTCAACTATTCACGTACACTCACTCAAAATGGACATGTACACAGAAAAAAACTATTTATAAATTCAAATTTCGTTCACTTTTTTCCTCTCTCCCCCATCATAGTTCTTTTCTTTTGTATTTTTTTAAGCCATTCTGATTGTGTCTTCTACTTCGTGTGCTGTGTTTACACGTTCACAACAACAACAATAACAAAAATAACAATAAAAAACAAAATTGACAACATGATGAACCAACACAAGTTGAAGAAGTTTTTCTCATTTGGCAGCTGGTTTTGTCATCACTCGCCCTCTCTCTCTATCTCTGTTTTCATTTACTTTCCCACTCTTTCTTCTCACTTACTAAATTTAGTCACATTTAAGTGCTCCACTTGTACAATTCATCCACCCTCACCCCGCCCATGTCTATCTCCCGCCCCTTTCTTGGCAAACTCATCAACGAATACCATTTTGAGTCGCATTTCTAAAAAAGGCAATTGATCGATAAACGGCCGACGATTGCCTGCACATATTAATGACTCAATTAAAATCGATTGTCGCTATCGATAAGCCAGTAATACGCTGTGGCAATTTGATGTATAGTTATCGATATCGGCAATTATGCATATCACGTAGCAAAAAACATTTAATAATTGCTGTTTTAAACATTGGGAATGAAATTCGATTAATCGATAAATGCAGCAAATATAGTGTTATCGATAACTCAACAAATATAAATGCGCTTAGGAAAGTACTGCAAGATTGAAACACGTATCAAATTATTTTCGATAGCTGCAATCGATAAACTTGTCGATAAATTACTTCGATAACTATAACAGATATATCGGTCAAGTTGCTTTGACTTGGCAGGACTTTCCCTCTAATTAGAAACTTGCAACGCGAAATTCCCATTAGATGGAGTCGTGGGATTCTCCAAACTGCCACCGAGGTTGCCACCTTCGCTGCCACTGCAACTGCCGCACGGCTTGCTTGATTATGCCAATTGGCACAGCGAGGCTTAATTGCAACCAGTGCGAGTGTTGCAGCTGCTGCTGCTGCTGCTGTGGCACCACCTTCCCAGCCTCCACAATGAGCAGCGGCAACAATTGTGCCCATAGTTGGAAATGCCAGTTGCATTTCTTGCCGTTTGCCTCATGTTGCAGTTGAAGTTGTCTAAATTTGACAGTCGTATGAGATTTATGACGCCGCACACTCGATCATATTTGACTTAATTGACAGCGGCAGCCACGACAAACTGCCACCGGAATCACTCACTTGCCACAGACAGAGGCAGAGACAGAGACAGAGACAGACACACAAGACTCCTCATGCATGTGGCAAACGCAGTTGCCACGTGAAGTCAGTCAACATGTTGCAGTTGCAAAGATTGAGGCACGGCCTCTCTGCCAAATCACTAGCTACTTACAACATTTTTATAAGGGGCGTGGCATGCAACCGAGTGGGCGCAACACCCACAAAGAGGCAGCTAAGCGAACAATCGATAAAAAAAAAAAAATTCTGTAAAATATTCTGAAGCAAGACTTCAGTTGGGAAACCTAAAGATCAGAATTATAGTTTTTAAAAAAAAACAAAAGTTATTATAATTATTATATTACAAAATTATGGTTTTAAAATTAGTAAAAAAAATAAGTAGTATCTGTAAGTCGAGCAGTTAATTCTATAAAATTCGAATGCTAAATATTATTTTTGTAAAACCATGCGAAATTTTAGTCTCGACTTCTCCATAGTATAAATACAAATTTAACATTTTCCAACACTTATAAAAGTTTTCAAAAATTTTTATTATTGATAATTATTTCTTAAACAAAAATATTTTTGAGAAAGAAACAAAATATCATATTTAAATTGCATCTTTTTAATACTTGATCATTTTTGTTGCCAATATATATATTCTTTTTAATTAGCAAATAAATAAGTTTTTCGTTTTTAGTTAAATTTAAATATCGTCTACTCTGTAGTATAGCGACAAACCCAACGTTTTCAAACACATTCAGGTCTCATTTAATTTTGCAAAATTTGTAGATTTCTTAAAGATTTCCAAAATCTTTTTTAGGAACATTATATCTTAAATAAGCTATTTTTTTGAATGCCTACAAATTTCTTTATGGCAATATTTTTGTTGTATTTTCATGAGCAAAAAACTATGAATTTATTTAAAGTGAAATTTTAGTATCCACTTCTCTATATAGTATAAATACAAGTCTAGCAATATCTAATTTAATTTGAAAATTTACTATTTTTTTTGCAAATTTCTTTTGGGCCAAAATTTTTGTTATCTTTTAATTAGCAAAATAAAAAAAAAGTTAAACTGAAGAGTCTTTATAAAAATTTCAAGATTTTCAGAAATGAAAGTGCGACTAATTGGAGCAGGAAACCAAGTATTTCGCTGTCTCTATCTCTCTTTCTCTCTCTCTCTCTCTCCCAGTCTCTCATTCTGTTTAGCTGTCTCTGTCTCTCCATTCTATGGTATAATTTCAATCTTGTTCTCAGGCAACAACAATTACGATTACAACAATTAGTGTTGAAAGTGCCGCATGCGTCTGCGAAAGGTGTGAAAACTTCTATCAATTCAGCAGAAGGGGGTCGGTGACTGGAAGGGAGGGGTAGTGGAAGAGGATGGGGGTACAAATCATTGGTGTCGGCAAATGCATTGAAATCAATTACGAGGAAATCTTTGTTGTTATCTTTTTGGGTCGCTTCAATGCACGTGACAAATGAAGCAGCTGCCAATGCCGTATGCCGCATGCCGCACCAATAACTGTGGCATGCTGCTGATGGGGCAACCGAATGTTGGGCAGAGGCGATGTGCTGAGGGGCAGATCGCGGCGTGTGGCATGCAACCGGCGGCGGGTTGATTGCACTTCGCCTAAGTGCGCGTCCGCGTCGCGCAATAAAAATAATAAAAACGACGACAGAAAAAAAAAATAAAAATAAAGCGAAAGAAGCAGTGATGAAAAATACGCTGTTGCAAAGTGGCAGCGGCAACACAGTCTGAGCCACAGTCAAAGCCAAAGCTGAAGCTGTTAGCTGCAACTGAAGAGATGGGACGAGGAGGGTAGAGAAGAGAGGGGAAGGAAAGAGAAGAGACGAGAAGAGACGAGAGTCATACCATAAATTGGACACATTGTTGATAAAGCGCAACTTTATATGTTTTATATGAAGCTGTTCTCGTGTTCATGTGTGTGTATGTGTGTGTCCGCATAACACTCTATGGACAGACAGATGGATGGACACACACACACACACACACACACACACACACACACACATAGATCGAGTGTGGCATCAACGTGGTCGTGGTCGTCGTCATCATCACAGCTCACATCAATGGCTTTCATCATCAACATTGTTATCAGCGGTGACAACAACAAGAACAACGTTGGCGACAATACTTGTCATGGCACGACACCAACTTCAACATCAATTCCTACTCCAACTTCCCACTTCCACTCCCACTCCTACTCCGATTCCTACTCCGTTTTCTACTCCTCCTACTCCCATTTAACTGGCGGCGGCTATGAAATTACGCTGGAAAATAGCGAAATAAAAACCAAGAAGAATAAATGCTGATAATGTTGAATGTGCCGCATAAATGCAGCTCAAATGACACACACACACACACACATATATATATATACATATGTTGATATATACATATCTGTATATGTGTATAGTCAACACTTCCCCTACTATCCCCCCCCTTCCAATAAACCTAATCCAAAGGCTACAAAGGCAGTTAATGCCTTTGGTAGTCTATTCAACAGTCAAAAGAGTGAGAGAGAGAGAGAGAGAGAGAGAGAGAGAGAGAGAGAGAGTAATAGAGATGGAGATATTGAAAGAGATAGCTATAGGTATATAGAAAGTGATAGAGATACGCGCTCTTTACGCGACTCCTGGGTAATTGAACATGAGCGGAATGGGAGGTGCTGTTAAAACGCTCAACATATACAGTTAGTCAGTCAATCTAATCTCTTAGCATACATACTAGATAGTTAGTATGTCATACTATATACTCTATATATACCATACCATACTATGGCTTTAATAAGCCACAGATAAAACCATGGCAAGTGGACGCATGCTGTTGACTCCGCATTGTCAAGCAATTTGCAGCTATGAGGCATGAAGCATGGGGCATGTGGCACGAGGCATGTCTCTCTTAGGCAGGCACACAACATGGCCTAAATGAAAACTTAGCTTTTTTTAATATTTTTATAAAATAATATTGTTTATTTGATTTAGCCTGAAGGCTTCAGTTTAGTCTAAGCTGCAATGAATAATATTTAAAATAATATAAAATTTTTATTTTTATGTATATATTTATTTTTATATATTTGTTAACCATATATTTCATATAATGTCAGCCCATAAATTTTTTTAATTCTAAATAATTCACAAAAAGTACATTGTTGTTTTAATTATTTATTTATTTATTTATTTAATGTCAACTATAAACAGTCGACAAAAATTAATTAAAACGTAACATTAAAATTAAATTTAAAAATAATTAAATTAAATATATATTTATATTTATTTTTAAAAATAAAAAATTAGAATTAAATTAAAAGAAATAAAAATAATAAATAAATACTTCTGTAATTATTAATACTTATGAACAGACAAATATTTATATAGTAAAAGAAAATAAATTGCAA
Source organism: Drosophila quadrilineata (assembly GCA_018150725.1). Taxonomy (NCBI): domain Eukaryota; kingdom Metazoa; phylum Arthropoda; class Insecta; order Diptera; family Drosophilidae; genus Drosophila; species Drosophila quadrilineata. The sequence continues at coordinate 13,752,136 of JAECWN010000432.1, forward strand.
TATTATTGCTAAGAATTTTAACTAAAAAATAACTGTTTAGAAGTATTTTTTTAGTATATATAAATTATTATTAAATATGTCAAAATTTTATTGTTTTAATCTTGATTATTTAAAAATATATTTTTAATAAAAAAATGCCGTTGTTTTCACAGATAAATTCTACAACTTATGCATTTTCCTATAATTATTTAGTATTATTAAATATAATAAAATATTATTTTAATGAAGTTATATGTTACACAAAAATGCCTTTATTTTCACAAATAAATCTTTACTACTTATGGACAAATATTTCTATATACAAACTATAGTTTACAATGAGTATAGCCTATAAATATAGCAAAAATAACATAAATCGCAAATTTCAATGAACCCCAGATTATGAGTAATATTTTTTTATTATAATAATTTTTTTTTTTATATTTTTTTTTTGAATGTTTTGCTTGCCCAGAGCAGGTGTCGTTTGCAATGTCAAAACATTTTTATTCGAATTTTGACGCGCTCGAAATATGTCTTTAATCCGTTGCGAATGGCTTAGAGTCACAAATAACCAAAACAGAAACACGGCTTAAATCCATAATATTCGAATAACATTTTCAAATATCTGTATGTCATGTTTTTTTTTTATTATTATTATTAATTTTAGGTGTTTTTTTTTTTTTTTTGTGTTTTATTGACGATCGTTATTCGTTATTTTTTATTGTATATTTAGCTCAATAATCTGACCATATTGTTTGAGCATTAATCCCCTTATTTTTTGGCATTTATTTAATTGGCAAATTTGTCACACACAAAACGAGTGGGTCTTGAACCGAGAGAGGGAGGGGGGGGGAGGACGAATGGCGTTTTTAAAAAACCCAAATTGTAATAGCCAGAAATTATTATTATTTTTTATTTAATATTTACATAAATCCATTTGGGCCGCCACAATTTGAATACCCTGTTAGCCAATTGCTAATAACAGGGCATGTTGACTCATAAGAACAACTTGTATATATTTTTGTATTTTTTTATTATTAATCAAATGAAATTATTCAGAGCTGTTCTCAATGACGAATTCGAACGAAAATTGCGGATTTGCAATAGATTCCAATACAAATCGCGAAATCCGCAATTCTCTTTCGAATTTGTAACTGGGAACAGGTCTGCAAATTTTTATTTCATTTTTCCATTTTAGATGAACTCTTATAGCTGATAAAACTGAAAATTTATTGCAATTCTTTTCTTTTCTTGCTTTGAAGTTTTCTTTTCTCTTATTGCACTTTCTTTTTGTTATTTCGAACACATTTCCAAGGGTATTTGTTAGTTCATTATTATTTTTTACACATTTCACGATTTTTAATTTTCATTGCATTTTCAACTGTTGTTGTTTATTTGTGAATTGTTTTTAAAACTGTTTGGCCTCTTTCTCTTTGTTTTTTCTTTAACATATCGTTATTTTCATTTTTTTTTTACTTTATTTTTTAAACTTTTTTGTGGTATTTTTTGGTAGTCTGTTCCTCTTCTCCTGCTCTCTCGTTTCTTTCTACAATCATTGCCTGGCACGAGAGACATGACAAGTGTTTGACTGCCTGTGTGCGCGAGTGTGTGTGTGTGCGAGTGTGTGTGTGTGCGAGTGTGTGTGTGTGTGTCTGTGTGAAATTGTTGTTGTTCTTGTTGTTGTTGCATTTGTATGCTTCCTTCTTTGGTTTGTCTGCAGGCGTTTTGCCTCTTGATAGATTGCAGATGGTCTCTCTCTCTATCTCTCTCTCTATATCTTTCTATCTATCTTTCTCTCCCTCTTTCTCTCTGTCTCTGTCTGCCTCTGTCGCTCTTGATCTGTGCTCTCTGTCTCACTTTCAACTTTGATGTCCACATGCAAAAACATTTAACGAGCATTTTTTTTTTGTTCTTCCTCTTTTTTGCCCCTCCTTGTTGTTGTTGTTGTTGTTTGTTTTGTATGCGTTTGTAGACAATTTTTCATGCGTGTGTCTGTCCATGTGTGTGTGTGTGTGTGTGTGTGTGTGTCAGTCCAGCTAATGGCTATTAAGGCTGCCGTGGCAATTTCAATTTCAACTTCGTCTTCAACTTCATCTGCAACTTTGCATTCGTTTTTCCTCTTCCTTTTCCTTCATTTCTTTTTTTTTATTATTATTATTATTGTTGTTGTTGTTATTGTTGTTGTCATTTGCAGCCAAATTGCATTTACAGTTTTTGGGCTAATTTATTATGGCCGCCACTGTGGCTGCCCAACGGATTGGCCCGGGGGGGCTTAGGGGGTTAGTGCACGCAGCATGGCTTAGGGGCGGCATGCAGGGAGATGGTCTGCGGGGGCGGTGGTCGAGGAGACGAAGGAAGAGGAGGCGGCGGATAGGGAGAAGGGGGATGGCAATATCGCGCTCTTGGAGGCGGGATCATCTGTCAAAGGAGCTGTCAAATTATTAAGCGCTGCCCAGACATGTGAAATATGTGCAGTCAAGTAGATGGAAAGAGACAGATAGAGACACAGAAAGAGAGAGATAGAGAGAGATAGATAGATAGATAGAGATAGATAGAGAGAGAGAGAGAGAGAGAGGAATAGTGAGTTGGGTAAAGCGGCTTATACAGATACTCTGAAGATTGATCACCATTAGACGTCGACGTTTTGCTGTTTCTGCCCCCCCTCTCCCATTCCACCTCTTTCTCTCTTACTCTCTCTCTCCGTTCTTCTCTCTCTCTGTCTGTTGGCCTTTGGCTGCACTTTAGTTTTTCAGGGGCAACACAGCAATTCGTCACTCTAAACAGCGTACTGCCTGCGAGTTGCATGCAGCTTGTGTCTGTGGCAGGGGGCAGGGGCAGGGGCAAAGGCAGTTGCAGGGGCACATTGACTTTCGGCCACTTGACCAAACCAAGTTGATTTCGTTGCCATGCATTGACTTGCCTCAAGTAATTCATCAGCCACGCACTCTCATTGTTTCATTCCCATTACCATTACCATCATCATTTTCCCCCCACTCATTTCCATTTTTCCATCTCCATTTCCATTTCCATTTTCTTGTTTATTCGCTGACGCATGACACCCTCACACCCCTTTCAGCGTGTTTCCTCTGCTGCCTGCCATGTTACGGTAGTGGGTGCGGAAATACCTCCATCACCATGAACCTCATTTCCTATTAGCTAATTTCAATATGCATTATTATTATCATTAGTATTAGCCTTAATACTAGCATTCGATTTACCATTAATGTTATCATTAGTATTTATTTTATATCTGCCAATCTTTTTTTTTGTGTTTGCATTATTTTTAACATTATACAGTTCATTATCACTCTCATTAGTATTACAATTTGCATTAGTGATAATATTAATTTTCGATTAAACTAATTTTATAAAGCACTTTTTATTTATTCAATTGTTTAATTTTAGCATTATGCAGTTCATTATAATTCACATTAAAATTATCATTATAGTTGGCATTAGCTTTGATATTAATTTATTTTCTTACATTTTATTATTTATTTACAATCTGTATGTTTAGATATTAATTTGAAATTAAATTTATTAATAATGATAAATTCAGTCATGTCATTAGTTAGCCTATGCATTAGCTTTTGTATTAGTATTAGCATTAGCTATTTCAACTACTTCTTGTTTTTGGCTCTCTTATTAATGAGCTCTTCAATTTCACATGTAGTATGTTGACTTTTACGGTGCATTAATTAACAAAACTGAGATGGAGTGAGTGTTGGAGTGAGATAGAGAATGAGAGTTGGTCATTTTCCATTTTCCACTGCCAATGAATGCGGTGTATAAAAAATAATTAAGCCGCTGCGAAGAAGAAGAAGTTCGCCGAGTATCTCGCAAGTTTCAGTTTTGTGGCCAGTTGAAGTCGTTGAATTTAGATTGAATTTCTTTTAGTTGTTTTACGAGCGGAGTCTTATCAAAGTTGACGCTGTCGTCAATCAAATGGCTGCGTTGACTTGCATCGAATCGTTGCCACTCTGCCACATTGTGGCACCCACAAACACACACACGCACACACATTTTTGTTGTCTTGCTTTCGCACACAGTGTCTTACATTCTATTTTTCAACCCCTTCCATTAACGTAGTATTTTCCTCAGTCAATTCACACCAACTTGCAAGCCAAGTCTTTATTACACCATCTCCCCTCTCTCTCTCTCTATCTCTCTCTCTCTCTTTCACACTCTGTGTGTGGCTGTCTCTTTCTATTTATCTGCGTGTTTCCATCTATTCGATTCGTTCAGCTTTGGGTGCGTGTGAAGTTTTTAATTTCCAACTTTAATTTCGACTATTCTTCTATTTCGCACGCTGCCGCATAGGCGACGAAGCGTGGCGACTGCGTCTCCACAAAACCACAAAAAAAAAAAAAAATTAAAAAATAAAATAGAAAAAAATACTCAAATTAAAAGACAACAATAAATGGTTGTTTAGAGGTTGCCACCGCACAACAACAACAGCAACAACAAAATTAAAATTGTTAAAGGAAATCCACAAAATGTCAGCAAAGAAATCAACATAGTGTCTGCCGCATAATGAGGCACTAATGGCAGCAGCTGAGCTATCAACGAGTTGCGTCAAAGAGCCTGAGCTTGCAACCGTTGTGGGCGTGGCAGCTGCTCGTGGCATTACCTACCATATTTAGTCAATTTTGGCAAGTATTATCAATAGTTAATAATGATAAAATATTGTTAAATATTTTTTTTTTATCATGAGTTAAGTTCATATTAATTTTTGATTATATAAATACATATGCAATAATTGCATAGAAATATATAAACAATTTTTTTCACTTTTATTTTTTAATGCTTATTTTAAAAATTCTATTCCATTTTTTTTACTTGCATATTTTTTAGAATTTTGATTTAATTTCAGGTTTAACAATAATAAATAAAATATATATAATATTATCAGGTCTGTTCTCAACACCGAATACAACAGAATCATACGGTTTTGCAATAGTTTACAATGCCAAAACCGCGAGAAATTTTCGGATTCGTAACAAAGAACACACCTGTATATATATATTTCCACATATATTTTCAATAGAAATAGAAATATTAGGTTGTATCACTGACCATATAAAATATACCAACGAAAACGGCCACGAAATTTCTTAGCGAGATACCCCAGTTTGATGCGAGATACCCCAGTTCGATGCGACATACCCCGATCGGCTCACACGAACAGCTTCCGACAAGTTCGATCTCTCAATGTGCGAACCTATACTGAGTTAATAGCGTTTTGTACGTCGTCTAGGGCGGACGCTTCGTATAGAGCCCGCATGTTACTCTTATGATCGCAGGTAGAAACAGCAAATTTGCATGAAAGAGTCCCTCACAACCAATGCTGAGAAAGCTCACTTCTCTTTCCCTTTTTGCTTCTCTCTGGCTTTTCATACGCTAGCTTCAACGACAAATCAGCGAGAGAGAGAGAGAGAAAGAAGACATTGTGCCATCCCTCACATCAATGCTGTTCGCTGTTTGGCATCAAACTTGAAAAACGGTTGACATATGACGAAGTTATGGCCAATGGAAGTTTTGAAATACCCGAAACACCGGTTTTTTTTATAATTCTCGACTTGTAAAGGGGTCCAAAAATGATAGTCTTAGTTTGGACAATCTTTGAATGCAATTTTGTTCAATATGACGAAACTTGGAAAAATTGGCATCAAACTTGAATATCGGTTGACATATGACGAAGTTATGGCCAATGGAAGTTTTGAAATACCCGAAATACCGATTTTCTTTATAATTCTGGGCTTGCACAGGGGTCCAAAAATGATGGTCTTCATTTGGACAATCTTTGAATGCAGTTTTGTTCAATATGCCGAAACTTGGAAAATTTGGCATCAAACTTGAAAATCGGTTGACATATGACGAAGTTATGGCAAATGGAAGTTTTGAAAGACCCGAAACACCGATTTTCTTTATAATTCTGGACTTATACAGGGGTCCAAAAATTATGGTCTTAATTTGGACAATCTTTGAATGCAGTTTTGTTCAATATGCCGAAACTTGGAAAATTTGGCATCAAACTTGAAAATCGGTTGACATATGACGAAGTTATGGCAAATGGAAGTTTTGAAAGACCCGAAACACCGATTTTCCTTATAATTCTGGACTTATACAGGGGTCCGAAAATGATGGTCTTAATTTGGACAATCTTTGAATGCAGTTTTGTTCAATGTGCCGAAACTTGGAAAATTTGGCATCAAACTTGAAAATCGGTTGACATATGACGAAGTTATGGCAAATGGAAATTTTGAAATACCCGAAACACCGATTTTCTTTATAATTCTGGACTTATACAGGGGTCCGAAAATGATGGTCTTAATTTGGACAATCTTTGAATGCAGATTTGTTCAATATGACGAAAATTGGAAAAATTGGCATCAAACTTGAAAATCGGTTGACATATGACGAAGTTATGACCCATCAAAATTTTGAAATACCCGAAACACCGATTTTCTTTATAATTCTGGGCTTGCACAGGGGTCCAAAAATGATGGTCTTCATTTGGACAATCTTTGAATGCAGTTTTGTTCAATATGACGAAACTTGGAAAAATTGGCATCAAACTTGAAAATCGGTTGACATATTGCGAAGTTATGGCCAATGAAAGTTTTGAAATACCCAAAACACCGATTTTCTTTATAATTCTGGGCTTGCACAGGGGTCCAAAAATGATGGTCTTCATTTGGACAATCTTTGAATGCAGTTTTGTTCAATATGCCGAAATTTGGAAAAATTGGCATTAAACTTGAAAATCGGTTGAGATTTGACGAAGTTATGGCCCATCGAAGTTTTGAAGGACCCGGAACACCGATTTTCTTTATAATTCTGGACTTGTACAGGGGTCCAAAAATGATGGTTTTAATTTGGCCAATCTTTGAATGCAGTTTTGTTCAATGTGTCGAAACTTGGAAAATTTGGCATCAAACTTGAAAATCGGTTGACATATGACGAAGTTATGGCAAATGGAAATTTTGAAATACCCGAAACACCGATTTTCTTTATAATTCTGGACTTATACAGGGGTCCGAAAATTATGGTTTTAATTTGGACAATCTTTGAATGCAGTTTTGTTCAATATGCCGAAACTTGGAAAATTTGGCATCAAACTTGAAAATCGGTTGAGATTTGACGAAGTTATGGCCCATCGAAGTTTTGAAAGACCCGAAACACCGATTTTCTTTATAATTCTGGACTTATACAGGGGTCCGAAAATGATGGACTTAATTTGGACAATCTTTGAATGCAGTTTTGTTCAATGTGTCGAAACTTGGAAAATTTGGCATCAAACTTGAAAATCGGTTGACATATGACGAAGTTATGGCAAATGGAAATTTTGAAATACCCGAAACACCGATTTTCTTTATAATTCTGGACTTATACAGGGGTCCGAAAATTATGGTTTTAATTTGGACAATCTTTGAATGCAGTTTTGTTCAATATGCCGAAACTTGGAAAATTTGGCATCAAACTTGAAAATCGGTTGAGATCTGACGAAGTTATGGCCCATCGAAGTTTTGAAGGACCCGGAACACCGATTTTCTTATCAATTCTGGACTTGTACAGGGGTCCAAAAATGATGGTCTTAATTTGGACAATCTTTGAATGCAGTTTTGTTCAATATGACGAAAGTTGGAAAAATTGGCATCAAACTTGAAAATCGGTTGAGATCTGACGAAGTTATGGCCCATCGAAGTTTTGAAGGACCCGAAACACCGATTTTCTTTATAATTCTGGACTTGTACAGGGGTCCAAAAATGATGGTCTTAATTTGGACAATCTTTGAATGCAGTTTTGTTCAATATGACGAAACTTGGAAAAATTGGCATGAAACTTGAAAATCGGTTGACATATGTCGAAGTTATGACCCATCAAAATTTTGAAATACCCGAAACACCGATTTTCTTTATAATTCTGGGCTTGCACAGGGGTCCAAAAATGATGGTCTTCATTTGGACAATCTTTGAATGCAGTTTTGTTCAATATGCCGAAATTTGGAAAAATTGGCATCAAACTTGAAAATCGGTTGAGATTTGACGAAGTTATGGCCCATCGAAGTTTTGAAGGACCCGGAACACCGATTTTCTTATCAATTCTGGACTTGTACAGGGGTCCAAAAATGATGGTCTTAATTTGGACAATCTTTGAATGCAGTTTTGTTCAATATGACGAAACTTGGAAAAATTGGCATCAAACTTGAAAATCGGTTGACATATTGCGAAGTTATGGCCAATGAAAGTTTTGAAATACCCAAAACACCGATTTTCTTTATAATTCTGGGCTTGCACAGGGGTCCAAAAATGATGGTCTTAATTTGGACAATCTTTGAATGCACTTTTGTTCAATATGACGAAACTTGGAAAAATTGGCATCAAACTTGAAAATCGGTTGACATATGACGAAGTTAGGGCCAATGGATGTTTTGAAATACCCAAAACACCGATTTTCTTTATAATTCTGGGCTTGCACAGGGGTCCAAAAATGATGGTCTTCATTTGGACAATCTTTGAATGCAGTTTTGTTCAATATGCCGAAATTTGGAAAATTTGGCATCAAACTTGAAAATCGGTTGAGATTTGACGAAGTTATGGCCCATCGAAGTTTTGAAAGACCCGAAAGACCGATTTTCAGATACAGTTTTGGGCTTGCACAGGGGTCTAAAAATGATGGTCTTCATTTGGACAATCTTTGAATGCAGTTTTGTTCAATATGACGAAACTTGGAAAATTTGGCATCAAACTTGAAAATCGGTTGACATATGACGAAGTTATGGCAAATGGAAATTTTGAAATACCCGAAACACCGATTTTCCTTATAATTCTGGACTTATACAGGGGTCCAAAAATGATGGTCTTAATTTGGCCAATCTTTGAATGCAGTTTTGTTCAATATGACGAAACTTGGAAAAATTGGCATCAAACTTGAAAATCGGTTGACATATGACGAAGTTATGACCCATCAAAATTTTGAAATACCCGAAACACCGATTTTCTTTATAATTCTGGGCTTGCACAGGGGTCCAAAAATGATGGTCTTCATTTGGACAATCTTTAAATGCAGTTTTGTTCAATATGCCGAAATTTTGAAAAATTGGCATCAAACTTGAAAATCGGTTGACATATGACGAAGTTATGGCAAATGGAAGTTTTAAAAGACCCGAAACATACTGGGCCAAATAAGCTTTGGTAAAGTTTTTAATACCTATGTTGATACCAGAAATCAATTCGGCTCAAAAAATTTCTATTAAAACCATTTTGAATTTTTTCGACTTTTTAGCAAGGTATGGAAAAATGGTCAAAAAAATTTGAAATTTTTAAAACTTGCTTAAGGTAGAAATTTGAATGCAGAATAATTTTTGGATCAATACATTGACAAAAGTGCAAAATTTTTGAAAATCGGATGATTTTTCGCAAAGTTATGGCTATTGAAAGGTCTAACTCCCATTAAAAGTGTGTATGAGAGCCTCTTATAGTTGAATGAATTTATTTTGTATTCTTAGGGAAAAATTTTATAGAAAGTCCTGTGAGCAACAAGAAGATTTTAAGCTATGAAATTTTATGAAAAACCCAGATGATCTTAACTTTTTTTAAAACTTTCGAATCATTTCAAGTTCATCACACTGGTTGTATATAATAGCATATATTAATATTTTTAAATTTAGTATGTTATTATGTAAATTATCGTTTATGATAATATTTATATATATTTCTGATCCTTTATTCAGTCGAGTGGTATTAAATACTTGCAGCAGATTGTGGCTGCAAACGAGTCGCAGATAATTTTACAAATGTATCTCAAAAAGATGCTTTCGTGTGCATTGGGCGTTGGAAATCGAAGCTTACCAAACACCAACAACAACACCATCAACAACAACAACACCAACAACAACACCAACAACAACAACTAGAACATGAGCCAACAGCTGTAGAAGAGGAAGAGAAAGATGCAACCAGGCAACGCCGCAACGATTGAACTACGAGAAACGAAACGAATCGAAAAGAAACCCAAAACCAAAAACTTGTTGTGAATTTTTGTTGGTTGTCGGTATTTTTCATGGCAAAAAGTCTGCTTCATATACATATATGTACATGCAAACATATATCAGCTTTGTTTCAATGGCCCCCCTCCACACGGAAATCTACTTTACTCTGTCTTGATATCAATGCATATATTGGTAAATATTTCTCCTATTTATTGTTAAAGTTGTTTAAACATTATTTTTAATGCAAAACTATGCTTTTACTAAAAATAAAGTAAAATAAATATTAAAAAAATGCTAAAATACTATTCTTTTTTAGATTTTTTGCGAGTTTTAATATGACAAGATTTTTATTTAGTGTGCTTTTAAGCACAAAACAAAGTTATTTAATTTTTTTTTTAATTACTGCTTTTCCATATGTTGAAGTACACAAAACTATATAGAAATTGTAATGTTATAAAAAATCTTTTGCCCGCTACTTATATTCCTTCTTCAAAATATAAAATTTATTTTTAGTATTATTATTATTACAACAAAAAAAATGCTTGCGGCTTTTAGTTTCAGGTTTATTGCCATTATTAGTTGATTAACAAATTACATGTTTTTATAAAATTATTGAAAATCGCTGACATTTTTTCTTCATGTTACGACTTTAAATGAAGTTAAGTTAATGAATGAAGTTAAGTTTTTCTGTTTTTATTATTAATTTGTATGTATATATATATTTTTTTTATTTTATTTTTATATTAATTTAATATTTAAATATTTATAAATATTCATTTTTATTTATAAAATATTTGGACAGCTGTAAGCTGCTTTTTTAGCGTATTTGAAGTTCGTTGCCTGGATTTGTTTTTTTAGGCTGCCAGTTGCAGTTTGCAGCTTGTTGCCGCTATTGTTGTTGCCGCTGCTGTTGTTGTTGTTTGGGGCTGTCAAACTCACAACGACTGTCTGTCTGTCTATCTGTACGTCCGTCTGTCCTTTAGTCTGCTTGTCTGTCTGGCTGTGTTTGGCTTCCTGGATCTGTTGCCGTTTTGCAGTCTGCGAGTTGCTGTTGCTGCTGTTGGTGTTGGTGTTGCATGGATGCACTACGAGTCAAGCGGCAATCTCCTTAACCGCCCCCCCCCCACCACCACCTGCCCCCTCTCAATCACTCACTCTCTCCCTATTCCTGGCAATGTGCAGTCAGAACAATACTCTGGCTATATATGTACATAGGTATGGATATATACATACATACATATGTATGTATGTATGTATGTATAGTTGGGGCTATGGAGCCGATCCGTTTGGCAGTCATGCTGCTATCTTTCTGTAGATTTATTGTGTGAATTGGCATTGACAAAGTGCATTTATTGGCGCTCGTTGCTTTTTATAATGTGTTTTGATAACAATTCCATTAAAGTGAAGAAGTTTATAATAATTTGAACTGCCAGCAGAGCAGCACACTGACTCTGCCACAGATACACTTCAACTGAGAGAGTGGTGAAAGTGGTTGGGTGGGTGGTGGCGGGGGGGGGTAGAGTTGGGTGTTCGGGGATACTTTGGGTGCTTTTGCTTCGGCGCATTCAGTTGCCAAACTGCATTGATTTTTCGAATTTAATTGATTGTTGTCAGTCAATCACATTGTTAATGCACATGCCCAGCATACTACAATACAATACAACACATACATACACACACACACACACACACATGTATCACACATACACTCTCTCAAAGTCTGTGTGTGTGTGTGAGTGTGTTTTATTGCATTCAATTTGCTGTTGTTTGTCAATTAGTTTGCCTCACATACACTTACTTCTCTTATATACACCGCTGGCCAAAATAATAAGTACACTTCTATGGATAATTTTATATGTTTATTAAATTTATTGTCAACAAATGTGTGAAACGAAATTTTCTTGAGAGAAAGTTTTTGCACTCTAATGAAAACTCAAATGAGTGTACTTATTATTTTGGCCAGTGGTGTATATACGTGTGTATGTGGGTGTTATTCTCCTTTATTGGTGCTGTTGTTGTTGTCGTTGTTGTTGCTGTTGGTTGTGCGTGCGAAGCAAACAGCCAAAGTTTTAATTGGCTGCATTATTTATTGTTTTGCACTTCGTCGAACAGCCAACGGCGACCACAACGAAACATTTTCAAACGCATGCAACATATCTCTCCCTCTCTCTCTCTTTCTCTCTCTCTCTCTTTTTCTTTCTCTCTCGCTCTTTCTCACTCAATCATTTACTATTACTCACTTACTAAATGTGCTTCAAAAATCACAGCTTAAATTTGCTTTCTCTCTCTCTTCTCTCTACTCTCTGCCTCTCCCTTTCCCTATCTCTCTTTTTTCTATCTCTCTCTCTCCTCCACTCGTCTCTCCCTCTCGCACACACACATGCATACTAACTTGGTCAAGTTACATCACCCATAATTCAAAAACATAATTTCAAGCCCTCCACATACCTGTCAATTCATCATTATCATTGCCATTATCATTGTCATTATCATTACCGTTTTCATTACCATTCTCATTATCATTAATAATTTGATGAATTTGCTGCATTTTCTGTGTCTCTGATAAAATCACTTAGATTATTGTCAAAATTACTCATATTTTTGCCTTTGCATCCGTGTCACTTTCAAGACATATCCATGTAATATATAGATGTATCTGTATCTGTAACTGTATCCGTAACTGTGTATCTGCCACTGTGGCAATAATTTGTATTTATTTGACTGAGACTCAGCATTCTGTACACTTGAAAGGACTCTCATCGAATTACATTTCACATTAATAGACTTCGCACACAGTGCAACAGCTTAAAGTCGGTTTCAATTTCAATTTCAAGCACATACAGATACAGATACATTCCGTTACATACAGATACATTCCACTACAGATACCTTCAATTACATACAAATACAGATACCCTGAAGTGAACTCAGTTACTTATAGATACATATACATACTCTATATATTTATAGATACAGACATATTAAAAAACATATATTCAAATATACTTCATTTTTTTCTATACTTTATATATTTATTAATTAACACGCAATCTCCCACCTTTGGCGGCAACTCAACATCTGAGATACAAAAACTTTTTAAAAAAAATATATGGTAGGTATTTTGAAAATCGCTGAAAAATTGGAGAGTGGAAATTTCAAGACACTTCTGAAACAAGACAAGGTCATGGTGCAGAAATCATACATGAAGATAAATGTAAAATTTACAAAAAAATATGAAGAGTTAGAAAATATCAAGATGATATATTGGCAAATTTGATAAGTGTTAAAATTAAGTAGTAAAAAATATTAAATTTATGAAATTTTTAAAAAATAGATTTAGAGATAAGACAAACGGAGTTATCCTGTTGAACTTAGGTGAATGCAAATTTTTAATCGCTTTTTACAATAGTTTTTCGTATTTATTCGATGAACATCTGAGCATGGTTTTGAATAGATTGCTGTGCTATTATAGTATATATACATATGTGATGGATAAAATGTTGCTGTTGTTACAATTGCCAGACACTTGTCAGTTGCCACTTGCCACATGCCACCTGGCAACACAACGACACTGAAAAGTGACAACGAAATACGACTGTTTGCATGGCAATGTTATAGTTATGCTTGTTTTTCCATTCCTTGCGATTGTCTAATGCAATAAAAATATTATATGTGCAATATACAAATACATAAATACATACATGCATATGTATAGTATTTATACATGTGTGGGTGTGTATGTAACGGATATATAGCATACTTTATGGGGGGGCAAATAAAGCGAATTGCAGCTGTTGCCTCTTAACTATTTGTGGACCCACGAAAGGACAATGCGACAGGGTTGGTTCCAACACCCCCCCCCCCTTCCCCCACCCCGCTCCCCCTCTCACTCACATACGATTGCAAAATACACACACTAGTAGGTGTGTGTACTTATTATTTAACTCTTTTGCATGAGTTCTCTTTGGGTTTCTGTTTTCAGTTTCAGTTTCGTGTTTTTGGTGTCTGCCTGCGTCCATTTAACGCAGATGAAGATTAATTACATGGAAATTCGTAACATTTTTCATGCTTAATCTTGATGCGCATCAACACTAACCAACCCCCTACCCTGCCACCACCCTCCACTACCCACCCCATCCCAATCTCCATTCCCGACATGCTCTTCTTCACACACCCTTTGACGTCCAGAGCACGTGGAGAGCGAAACTAACTTATTAATAATAATAATTGTTTCATATGCTTCCCCTCGCCCGCCCTTCACACTCCTCGCCCTTCTCCGCCATAGTATTAAATAGTATTTGCCAAGTGGAACATGTGTCACAGTTTGGGGGATACCCATCGCAACGGGACTTTGTTGGGTGTAGTATTTGAAAAATGATTTCTAGCAACTTAAGCCGAAGAACTCAACTCGGCACTCGAACTGCAGCTACCCACTAACGGAGAAGGGGGGGCAACTGACTGCGGGGGAGAAGGTAAATGGGGGAGGGGAGGGTGGTGGGGATTTAGCTGGCTGGCTGGGAAACTTGAAAACCGTAGGAAACTCACATCAATTTAGCGTCAAAGCGGAATCGCAGTAGACAGCGAAAAAGTACAAATAAATATATTGAGACCAAGGCCAATTAAAAATCAGTCCAACCAAAATATACCCTGTAAAAAGTTGGCCACCTATTCTAATGATGATATTAGAAATTATTGCATTAGAAAATTTATAGAATTGCATTTAAATTGATTTATATTTATAAAATAACTCAAAAAAGTTCAAATTAGTTTGTTGTTTGTGATTTCAATTTAAAAAAATATTTAAATCAAAGTTATTATTATTAAATTTTGAAAAATTATTATTAAGTAAAAATACATTAAACGAAGATGAGGATTTTTTTAAGAACTAGAAAATTTTGAATTTTTTTTAAGAATCCAAAAAAAAATAAATAGAATGGAGGGCAGAGAAATTTTTGTATCATAAATTGACAATTTTAGAAATTTTAGAAAAGTAACAAAAAAATATGTTTAAACTATATAAATAAAAATAAACAATATTAACTATAATTTATGCGATGCAAACGAATGTATTGTGAATATTGATAATGAACAAATAAAAATATATTTAAAAACAATTCATATTTTCCAATTGCCTTCAAATTTTGTCTTCTATATTCCCGCCTAAAATTTCTGTGACACTCTCGAAGTTGGACTCTTGTTTAGTTATGATAATACTCAATATTTGAAGAGTTGCTTCTGATTGTTTATAGACGACTTCACCTTGAGTTTTTATTTAGTGTATTTTATTTTTATTTGTTAGTCAAGAAGTTAGCCCATTTTGCTTCGGTTTCTAATTGTCTACCTGGTTGTGTGGAGTGTAGGGTATTTATGCACAGTACAAAACGCAATCATTCTTTGTTGTCATTCGAGTTCGAGTTTGAATTCGAGTTTTTAGTTTTTAGTATTCATTTTTTTTTTTTTTTTTTTTTTTTTTTTTTTTTTTACGACAGCAGCTACCTGTTTGGTGATGGTGATGGTGATGGCGATGGCGATGGGAGCTGGAGCACTCTTTAAGTGGCTGATGGTGGTCAGGGCAAAAGCCGCCGGAGACATTAATTTTATTGTTTAGACTGCGCGCGCGAGATCGAAATCTTCAATCTTGAGTGTTCTTGTGGCGCAGTTATTGATAGTTTTAAATTAGGGTCAACAATGCGGTGGAGCGTACCCCTCAACCAGTTGCCAGTAAACTCACACAAACTCACACTCTGCCATATGAGTGTATGTTGGTTTGTGGTTGCGTCTGTGGTACCTGCAGGTAGCAATTTCTTTTAATTACAAGCTCGGCTTTCCAACACAAAAACACTCTTCTCCACTCTCGCTCCTTGGACGATGATAACCAGCAAGGCACGTTAAGGTAGCATAGATGCCGCTGCAGGTGTTGCCTGGCAGTTAGCAGGCGCAACTAATGTTTAGATAATGGCCCCACTGACCCCGACCTCCGACCACCGACCGCCGACCGCCGACGAACGACACCTCTCCGCCCTGCCGCGGACACACGTGGAGAAACAAGCAACCAAATTGAATTTACAGTGGCAATTTGTAGGTCTGGCCAACCCAACATATCATATAGTGGAAAACATTTCAACGATCTTCCCTCCCCACAGCTGCTGGAATTACTGCAGCTCAACATGACTTACATATGTACATACATACATATATACATACATATGTGGAGTCCATTAAATGGTTTATTAAAAAATAACGCTACTTATGCATCGAAGAAACTGAGACAAGACCATCATGATGATGCTCGTAACTTCCTATACGGGATTTAAGTGGCTATGATCCCATATGCGAAGTACGCTATATACGTAACTATTGCTAAGGTACCCGATAGTACTACCATATATTAAATTTTCTTATATAACAAGTGTATTAATTTCGATTTTTATACCTTTGAAATTTTTTAAAAATTATTAAAAATATATATAATTACATAACTCGAAACTAGCAAAAAATAAGCAGATTATACTTCAGAAAATTTTACAAATTTTTTTTCATATTACTAGATTTTTTTTTGCTAATTATTAAAATTTTTAAAATATATTTGTGGTTTCTTTGTACGAGATATTTCGCTGTCGGGTGCCATAGAATAATGTTTGCGCTGAGTTTCCTATGCTAGCTTCAGTTGATACAGAAGTAAGTTTTTCAATGTTTCCAAAATTATACAAAAAAAAAAATAAAGTATTATTTAAAATTCTTTGATCCATTCTCAACAATTGAAATATTTTGGCTTCGTTTTAATAATTTGTTATCGTTTTTTATTAATCACTTCTTAAAGACAAGTTTTAGTTTGTTTCACTTTTTTTTTTGCATTCTTTTATATATATATATATAATTGTTTTTTGTTTTTTAATTCTTTTTTTTTTTTTGCTTATACATGTTCTAGAAAATATGCAGTTTTTTTTTTGTTTGTTTGTTAAATATTTGATTTTATGTTTATGTTTTGAATTCAATTAATTGATGTTTTCATTTAATTATTTGTTGTTGTTGTTTGTTTGTTGTTATTGTTGTTTAGCTTCGCTATTTTTCATTGTACAATAGTTGAATACATATACATTAGCCTGTATATAAGTATATGTATATACGAGCTCTCTCGCTTTCGCTAAATTTCTATATACATACATATATATGTATATATAGAGTATAAGTACAGTATATAAGGGGTGTATATAACGCTGTTTGTGGTATATATCATATATGTATATGTATCATCTATACAGTTTGTCGCTATACATTATATCAGTTTTCTTTTTATATATTATATATATATATATATATATATATATATATATATATATTCATGAATATGATATATCTTGTGTTCTATACATTGTTTCATAGTGTTGTTGTTGTTGTTTGGTTTCAGCTCTTCTTATATAGATGAATATGTATTTCAAAACAGGACATGAAACGTGGAAATCGATTTCAGAAATAAAACAGTTGACTTTTTTTTTAAGTATTTATATATATATATATCATATATATAGTATGTACTATATATTGTTGATTTTTGTTTGTTTCAGTTGTTGTGTAAATGTTAGCTCGATATTTCTAGTTTGAAGTTCATTTATTGTTTATTGTTGCCGAGTTGTGAGTTTTGGATGTCGTATATCCCTAGGTATCTATGTGTTTGCTGAAGTATTTCGCTAAGTAACTTGATTCCCACTATAGTGTATATATTCTAACTGCAATAATGACCAATACATAGTATATATATATTTCTTTTCTTTTATTATTCTTTATGTATGCATGTTATATGATCAGTTGAACAGTGTTTTGAATATAATTTTCTCTCAAGATTTTTGTTTTTTTTTTTGCTTTTTTTGAATTTATTTCTTTATTCACTTTGTTTGGTTTATATATCAGAAGACCAAGTTACTGTTAAGTCGTTAGCTTTATAAATAGTTTAGAACAACGCTTTATGTGTGTATGTGTGTGTGTGTGTGTGTGTGTAAATTTCTTTGGTTGTGTTGGGATTTGGTGAATTGTGTTGGTATTATGGATTCATGTACGGTTAGTTTCAACTGGTAGTAGTGTCGTCCTAGTAGGGATAGAGATTCTTGCGCTTCAGCTCCATGTCGAGATCCGCCAGCTGCTGCAGGAATCCATCATTTGGTCGAATATCGCGTCGCATGCGCACTGTGCGTATCGCGTCCACGGCGGACATTTTACGGCAGATCATCAGATACGCCAAAACGCAGGTCGCCGAACGTGACATGCCCACCAGACAGTGTACCAAGATTTTGCCTACAAAAGCAAACACACATAGAGAGAGAGAGAGAGAGAGAGAGAGTGATATATTTTGTGTGTAAGAGAGAGATAGATATAACAATATTGAATTTAGTTCATAATACTTACCGCCGCTGCTGATGGCGCTGTCAATGAATTTGGCTGCCACATAGAAGTAACGTGAAATGTCTGTCGTGGGGGCATCGATCATTGGGAAGCCCATGTATCTAAAAAAGCAATCCTTATGTTGGCGTCTGTATACACACAATACAACAACAACAACAACAACAACAACAAACACCGACAACAGCAAAGGACCCACAGTGACAATGACAATGCAAGTTATACAATGTGTGTGCGCATATGAGTGTGTGTGTGTGTGTGTGTATATATACAAAGGAGTGTGTGTGTGCGTATTAAAAGAAAATGAAGAAAAAGAAAAGAAAGAGTTTTTTTCTTGATAATTTTGAAATTTTGTATCAACCAAATCGTAATCGAATTCAAACGTATCGAAAGTGCAAAATAATCGATAAATAATCGTTGTGAGTAAAAAAATGGAGTACCCCATCTTTGCATATCGATCGTGATTGTGACGATGTCTGCTCACCTAACGGTCGGCATATCCCGATAATAACTGTGCCCAGTGTCCACCTGCCCATAACGACATCCCTCCGCCGCATTCAGCACGTGTGTGATGCCCATCATACGCAGATACGTTTTGTTCTTAGCCGCCGCACTAGATCAGATATGAATCGAGATACAATATAATATAATATATCATATGTATGTATGTATATTTGGAATCACTTACGCATCGCCTATGTAAATGCCCGGATAGACTTCATCACAGTCAACATCGTGGATGGCACACTCGGCACGCCTCAGTCCGGGCAGTGATCGGCATGGCGCCATCGAGTAGTGGAGAACCCGTTGCAACTGTCGTCCTGTTGTCTGTTCTGAGGTTTCCAGGCGGCTTGGCGACTGCAACAGCAATTTCGAACTCAAGTTATTAAAATTCACAAAAATAAACTCTTCTTGTATTATATATCAAAGATAAACATATTATAAAGAATATTAATATATAAGCGCTAAGCAGTTGAATTTTCTAGGAGGCAACTTTGAGCTGCAATAAATTTGCCACAACTTCATCGATTTTTTTGTGATATTTGAAGTTCTGAATTTAATATTGATCCCAATTTTCACATAAAAATTTTGTTTCAAGTCAACAATTTTAGATTGTAGACTTTTTTTTTGAAACATTCTGCAGTCTAACCTCAACATATGGCCGAAAATTGCCCATAAAATTACTCAAACTGTCGATTTTAGGAAAACAAGTCTTATTCTAAATATTAAATGCCATAAATTGGCCAAAAACCATCCGATTTTCATGAAATTTGGCTTTTTCGAAATCGTTTTGATATCAGTTCAATTAAGCATCAAAAGTTTTCTTAAAATCGGATTTTTCAATTTTTCGCCTTGTTTGACCCATTTTCCATACTAACCCCTTGTTAAAATCATCAAAAATCGAAAAAGTTTTTTATCCCAATATTTGGAATATAATCGATTCTGGGACTCATAACTAGCATATTGCTTTTTATTTGAGGTGTTTTGGATGAGAATTTCCCGAGTTATGGCCGAAAATGTGTCGGGAAATAACCGAAAATGTCAGTTTCTGAAACATGAGTCCCTGCTAAAACTCCGAAGTATCATAGTTTGGATAAAATTCATCAAATATTCATGAAATATTGTTAATCAAAATAATTTCCGCTAACAAAATGATTATGAAAGCATTCAAAATAATATTAAATTGAACAAATTTAAATTAAAAAACAGATAACGGAAATGATAAAAAACTTATAAGGCATTCAAGCTCAAATCTGGATGAGCATGCATGCAAGTTTTGTGTTTATGAGCTCATCACAATCAAAATGCCAAGAAATAAATTTATTGGCAATTGAAATGACAATGTAAAGGATGCTAAGGACTTCATGGTCCTCTCCAAGTCTTTCTGACTCTCTCTCTTTCTCTATTGAGTAGAGATTTTCGCGATGCGGAAATGTAAACTGTTTTAAGAATATAACATACATATATGCATATTTGGCAGTGGCATATTATTTATGGACATCATGTTGTGTGGATAGGCGACAATTGGGCGGGCATGGGGCCATTGTTGTTTGCCAAAAATGCTGGCCCAGTAAATTTATGGTTAAAGGCGAAGGTCGAGCTGTACCCTCCCCCCTGACCTCCTCCACCCCCCCTAGGCCGAAGCTGAGGCCTAAAGGCGAAAGGCATGTCCTTGTCTGATTTGTCAATTTCAGGGACAGCAGCCAAAGTCAATGGGGAAAAAGTGAAACTTTTCTTTGCCGTTTTGTTATTTTGCTTTTAGCATTATTTTCGTATTTTTCTTTTCAGTTTCAGCTTTGCTTATCGGTTGTCTGCTTTGTCATAACATATTCAAATAGAATCAGCGACAGTGAGGCGCCCAGAGACTGTAAGGAAGGAGACAGCGTGCAACAGTGAGGCATTGATGAGAGGGGCACGTTGTGGGTGGGTGGGGGTTGCTTGTTGAGAAACTTTTGCTTTTTGTCGCGGCATGCGACCCTGACAATATCAAGAAGAAGATGACGAAGACCAAAACGAAGACGAAGAGGCAACAACAGCAACAACAACATGTGCAAAAGTTCTTTCACTTTTCTAGCCAGAGTTTGATCTATTGTGACTGATCTGACGTATATAGATAGATAGATAGATATATATACATGTATGTATATGGAGACCCATGTTTATGTACATACATATGTATATATAAACAGACACGACACGAAATTCTAACTGTATTTATAAACATTTGCATATAATAATTTTGTTGCTGCTTCACATTCATTTTCATTTTCCTTTTAATTTTGCTTATTTCAAAATCGTGTAGCCCCCAAAGATTTATAGGCACATCTTTGGAGACTCGAAGGCCTTGAGTGCATGTCTATACCATAATGGTATATCTGAGCGGATCATAAATATCAGATATGTATATCTAAAAGCATCAAGCATTGGCAATTTGTTGTTAAAGTTAGAGTTTGATTTAAGCGAAAGGCGAGTTCAGTTAGGTTTTTGGCCAAGAAAACAACGTTACACAACACTGCAAGCATGCACAGCATCCACACACAACACTAAGAAGTAGTATTAGAAGAGTTGCCTCTGTGTGTGTGTGTGTGTATGTCTGACAAACCTGATAATAGTGTGGACTATATCTATCGCCAATGCTGCTGCTGTATCTGTCGGTGAGTAGCTGTAAAAAATTTATATAAAAATCATAATATAATAAAAACTTAAAAATATAAAAGATTTAAAATCTATTAGGAAAATATTTAAAAACATTTATATAAATATTATGAAAATTAAAGCAAAATATTAAAAATTATAATAATTATAGTAACCTCGATATAAATTCTCATTTGATATAAAAACTATCTAATTTTAAAAAAAATTGCTAAAGCTTTCGAAAAAAAAGCGCCGCAATTATTTGAAATTTATATATAATTCCACATTTATCAGTGAGTAGCTGTAAAAATTCATATTTTATTATAAAAATAATCAATTAAAAAAAAACACATGTATGTGTATATCCTAATATCAATATAAGTTTACTTTCAAAATTTATTAATAATTATTACAATTGACACATATTTAATTATTTTCTTATTATAGTTACAAATATTGGAAGCCGATAACCTGCAAAAATATTGAATATCCTTAATGTATCCAATTACTAAGTCAGAAATAAACAAGTTGACTAAAAATAAAACACGGACAAGTCGAAAGGGATATTAAAATAACGAATACCCGATAAATAAAGACAATTATTGTTGTTTTTTTTTTTTTTTTTAATTTTATTTTTGTGATAAATAATCGCATAGAGGTGCCTAGGCAACAGGCCTACATATACATACATACATTCGTATGTATTACTCTAGTAATTGCCTCTTAATAAATTCCGAGCATGAAAATTGCCTGTGAACTTGCTGTTGGCTATTTTTCGTTTTAATTTTGTTTTCCTTGTTGTTTGCTTGCGCTATTTTCTCTACTTCGTTCGCTATTTATTTTGAATTATGCGTATACGTAATATTCTATGAAAATATCTCTTAGAGGCCATTTCACAGGTACAGGTATCAGAGAGTGTTTTCATTTTCAAGACATATATATGTATATGTTTGTATATGTCTTTCGAGTGAACGCAAAGGTGTGGGTGGTTGTCTCGAGATTTGGGGTAGGGGGTAGATTGGTAGGGGATGGGGTGGTGGGGCAAGTGAGTTGCCTTCAGGTGCAGCTGAAAAGCGTTGGCGGTGCCACTCACGTTGGCGATGTCTGGCGTTGACGTTAGTGGTTTTTGGCCACTGTCGATGCCTTGACCTTGTTCGGCCAACAACAAACTGCACAGCATATAATATATTTATATATATGTATGTGTGATATATATATCTGTATCTATCTGATCTATCAACGTGTGTAAGCTAAAAATACGAAGCACATGCATTAAATGCTGTGAGACGCACACACGAAATTCCTTTAAAAGTTGGAAAAACTGAAAACTGAAAATTCAAAATTGAAAATTGAATTAAAAAACAAGCAGCATAATCGACGATGACTCAAGCACACTGACGAACAGACAGACAAACGGACAAACAGACGGACGCACGGAGCTTCAATCAGTAGCTGGAAGCAAAAAGTGAAAATGGAAAAAATACACACTTTGAGATTAGAAGTCTAGTTAATCAATGCAACTTAATCATCAGCAAATCTATTTCCAATTTAAACCTTCTATATCTTAATCATATATATATATATACATATATATGTGTTCGATTGTGTGACTGTGTGTGTATGTGAGGCACAGTTATTGGCACTGTGCCTCGGACATGATTCGCTTTGTTTCGCCGCCTTTTTATAGTCACAGTGGCAACGGACTTGCTGACTTGCCCGTGTGTATCTATTAGATACAGATACATTGTGTTAGATACAAATTGCGAGGCATGCAACACATGAGCTGTTGCCATGTGTTAGTCAGTTTCTCTCTCTCTCTCTCTCTCTCTCTGTCTCTATCTCTCTCTAGTTTCCCATTCAATATATTCACAGGTCGGCATTTCCTGCAGTGCAACCTGGCAGTTGCCACATGCAGTTGCCACCACCTGCAGGTTGCAAAAACTGTGCCAGGTCGAATCGACAGGGCTGCATTCGGTTGCAGGTCAAGCATTGACCACTCGAAGCCAACGGCAGAGCAGTGCAAACTGTTGCAACGCGAGCCCATTGGAGGTCATCAGCAGGATGCTTCAACGTTATTGTGCCACCTGCCACATACCACTTGCCCCAATAACTCTTGCATGTGTTGCATGCAGCAAATTCTCACAATCAATGTAGATTTCAATACGCTATTGGAACTAGCTCTTTATGGAGTCTGGCGAACTAGTTCCATCAGTGGAACTAGAACTAGTTCTTTAACTTATTCTTAATGAAGCTAGCTTTCAATACTCTATTGGAACTAGTTCTTTATTGAGTCTCGCGAATTAGTTCTATCACCTGAATAAGAACTAGTTCTTCAAATTATTTAATATTCTCAATGTAACGACATTCAATACTATCCCGGAACTAGATCTTTATTGAGTCTTGCAAACTAGGTCCATGACTTGAAAAAGAACTAGTTCTTTCAGACATAATGTGGACTCAATGAAGGGAACTTTTCAAACAAATACCAACTACTGCGAACAGGAAACAAAAATTCAAATAAATTACAAAAAAAAAAAAAGAAAAACAATAGAGTGAAATAAAAATATATTTGAAATATTTTTAAGTAGCAATAAATTATGAAATTTGCAGCACTTTGCAAACAAGTGTCAGAGTACAGTCTATATAAATCTGAATAGTTTGATATAATTGTTGTTGCTTATTGGCCTTGAAGAAGAAGAACGCGAGGCGGCAAATAACAAGAGCAAGAGCAAGAAAAACAAAACAATTTTGAAAATATTCACAGAAAATGGGAAAATATCTTGAAAAGTGATTAACAAAAATGATTAACAAGTGTGAAAAATGGCGAAGCATGTTGAGAATTACTTATACAATGGAGGGGGTGTGTGTGTGAGTGTGTCTACATTGGCCTAATAACGGCAAATCATAAAGAATTAAAGCGCTAAAAATTCAAAATCTCAGAGATTAGAAAACAAGTGCTATGTAAGTGCCCCCAGTTTAAAACGTTGACTGCGTATGACTAACAGATACTCTATAGATACATTAGCTATTATGATTAATAAAAAAAAAACTTAGAAAAATTTTTAAGTTATTTAGGATTCTTGAAAATACAATACAATACAATACAATACAATAAAATAAAATAAAATAAAATAAAATAAAATAAAATAAAATAAAATAAAATAAAATAAAATAAAATAAAATAAAATAAAATAAAATAAAATAAAATAAAATAAAATAAAATAAAATAAAATAAAATAAAATAAAATAAAATAAAATAAAATAAAATAAAATAAAATAAAATGAAATAGAAAAGAAAATAAATTCTATATAGAAGTATAATAACAAAATGAATCAAATTCTTAAGTATTTTTTATTTTCACAGAACTGTAATCGAAAAAGCGAATTGCACTATCAACTACAGTATACCCTGTAAAAAGTCATTGGAATTTGGAATTAAGGAGACAAATGTATTGCATTGACATGCAAGCTTGCAGACAAATTTATTGATTAAACAGTTGCCGCCAAAAACGAAATATTACACGACAAAGCGACAAGTAAATACCAAAATAAATAAATAAATATATATATATATATATATATATATATATATATATATGTTAAGAATTTCTTTGACATCACGTGAGGCGAGGCGGATTGATGGTGATGGTGATCCACACAAAATGTTGGCAGCTTTTAAATTGTTGTCGCATTTCCCAGCAATGACTCAAAAAGGGAAAACAAGCAACAAATCAAATGAAAATTGCGAAAATTAAATGCGCAGTAGTTTCACAACTACACACATCCATGTACATATATAATTTTAATTTGCCATTTAAGGTGTGCAACACTGTGGGGGTGTGCGGGAAGAGCGGGAACTGCGGGGTAAGCAACTGGCAGCTCTCTATATGTGCCTTTGGGGGCGACATCTGGCGGAAGGTTTCTAGCAACTTATGCAAATTGCGCAGTCAACGATAGAGTTGCCGGAGAGAGGGAAGCGGTAACAGAGCTAAGGAAGAGAGGGAACAGGCAGTGTGAGAGAGAGAGAGAGAGAGAGATCGTTTTGATCTGTGGTATATCTGGTAAGTATATGGTAAACAGCCGATGGGCACCTGTTCTGGGGTAACGAAAAATCAACAGCAGACTGATGGACTATAAAATACTTCCATCAGAAAAAAATAAATAAAACAAATTATTAATAAAATAATTATGAATTTAAGTTAACATAAAAAAAAGATATGTAATGAAAATTTACTTCTATAAACTGACATAAAATTAATTAAATCAGGGAAAAGTCAAATAAAAAAAAAAAATTACAAACAGTAGCAGCTCTAAGAATGTAACGATAGTATCAAAATTGTGTTATGATTGAAAAGTTTAAAAAATTTGTAAAAAACATATAATTTTGCATTTGTTATTTTCGTAGATAAATTTATACTTCTGTTTAAATAATTTTCTGACAGCCCTTTATAATATCAAAAATTTGACAAAATATCAAATTTATCAGCTATATATGTAAAAAAAAAAAGTTTGCTAAAACTTTGAGATTTCTCTTTAAAATATTAACTCAACTTTACATATGCCTAGCACAATTATTGTTTAATGTCAAGTGTGGGTATATCACAGTTGGGCATACTCGACTGAAGCTGTCTGCTTGTCGAACCAACTCATTACGTGTTTGGTGATAATTGTTTTTTATGCTGTTTATAGCTAGATGCGAGCTATATAAATACTATATACGGTATGTATATAGTTTTCTAAACAATGGAACTGCAGCAACAACAACAACAACAACAACAGCAACAAAATATAATACTACTGCTACTTAAAATCGCTTTTAAGTGGCCGCTCAGGTTTTGTTTTCAATTTTGTTTTTTTTTTTTTTGCCTTTCGCTTTTTGCTCAATGAGGCGCAACAGCTGCCAATCGACGAGTGACGATGACTGTGGGCTATAATAACCCACGCCCACACACACACACACACACACACACATACGCACAGCCTATATATGTTACTAGACAAAACTATACTATACTATATACTATATGTATACTATATATAGGCCATGTTCGTTTTGTGAACTGGTTTATATATAGATGAATGTTTGTTTGTAGAGCTGAGCTGCGAGTAGAGCCTCAACTGGCATAACTTGGGCCAGCCTAGACCATATCGGAGATGTACACTAATACCATATATATATATATACTATATACTATATAATACAATACAATACAATGCTCTATCGATCGTTCAATTAGTACTGACATTGACATTTCAGCTGCCAGCTTAGGTTATTGGGCTGTTTGTTGTAGTTCATTCTTATTACAACTCATCCACATCTATATACATATGTGTTTATTTTTTTAATTAATTTTTTTTTTCGATTTTTCGATTTTTTTTTTTTTTTTTAATTTACATTACACGGAAGCAGTTTAGCTTGCCAATTAAATGCACACCCCTGGGGGGGCGCACATGGTTAAGCTTGAATGGTTGCCTCTACACTGTGCAACTTGAGCGCCATCTAGAGGCAGCAGCTGTCGTTCATCACCATGCCACACACACACACATAGAGATAGAGATAGAAAGTGAGGAAGAACGAGAGAGAGAGAGAGAGAGAGAGAGAGAGATAGCCAAAATTCTATGCCTGCCCTAACAATTTAATTAATTCTGTATTCAATTTCAGCTGCTGCTATTTTTCTATATACATTATATGTATTATATTATTTCTATTTTTTCAAGTTCAATAGTTTGAAGTAAGGCCTTCGATAGGGATTGGGCCGTGTTAGTCAGCGAGGTGTTGGCAACATGCGAATATTCCTCGTTTATAATTAAGTTAATTGGCCCACGCGGCGTATGAGTAATCTGCTTAAGTTGAGCAGAGGGGTGCCGAGGGATGGATGAATGGATGGTCGGTCGGGCAACTGCAAGCCTATTACATTTGGACGCCTTGGGGCAGCAACAACTGCAATTGCAGCAATCACTTAACTTGCTGCCCCCAATAGGTCTAAATGTGGCACAGCCAAAATAGACAAACTTGCACTAAATGTACAACATATTTACAGGCCACCATATAGAGCTCTATAGGCATTATGTCCATATTTGGCAAAAATACAAGAAATATACATATATATATATATATATATATATATATATATATATATATATATATATATATATATATATATATATATATATATATATATATATATATATATATATATATATATATATATATATAATATATATACATATGTATGCAGGTAGTGTATGTAGTTTATATTCTAGGCAATCAGTAGCAGCAGCTAACCATTTATATTTAGATTAGGCGCACCCACATTGCGTATACGTAATGTCATATTGATTGCAGCCGTATATACATATATGTGTGTGTTTTGATGAAAAACCCATACATACATACATATATGATATTATCATATAGTACATATATGATACATATAGTTGGGCGCCAAAATGTTGATATGCTCTGCACAGTTGACAAAATTGGGCGCCAATGCAATGAAAATGTTGACATTAACAGGCTAAGTATATATTTTATATATATATGTATATGTATGTATATAGGCATATAGAAAAGGCACTTGAACTTTGCTTGGCCAAGGAGAGTGCCATAGAGAGAGAGAGAGGGAGAGGGATAGAGTCAGCATTAGAGAGGGAGGGAGCGAGCATTTGCATTTAAAGGCCTTGTGCGGTTTGGTGGGGGTTGCTTGGGGTTTGTGGGCACAGAGTGCATAGCCTGGCAGAGTGGGTGAAAGGAAGGGCGTAGAGAGAGAGTGAGCGGAGAGCGAGAGCGGAGAGCGGAAAGTGTGTGTGCCAAGGCTTCTCATATGCAGCTGAAAAATGGCACACAAACACAAACACAAGCACACGCAGCTCAGTTTTATTGTTTACACTTGTAACTCGAGTGTCTCTCTCTCCCTCTCTCTATCTCTCTCTCTTTTTATCTTGCTCTTCCTCTCTCTCTCTCTCTACACCTGCAGTGTGGCACAGTCTCTAAATTGGGTCATCATACTGCACATATGTATATACTTATATATACTTATGTATATATATGCACATAACCCAAGGTCATAACCCAAGTTGTCATTATCAAAGTGCTTATCATACATAGTAAGTAACTTAGGCACTAGGAGCTGGGAGGAGTCATAAGAGTGTGACCAGACTTACCGCATATCTCCATGACATCTTAATTAAGTCTGCCTCTGTGTGTAGGTATGTGTGTGGGTGTGGGTGTGGGTGTGGGTGTGGGTGTGCCTAGTGTTGATTCCCAGCTGAGTGATCCTGCGTCCTGCTGCTGCTGCTGCTGTTGCTGCTGTTTTTCCTGCTCCTGCTTTTGTTTAATGTCCTGCTTCGTTCGTTGCTCCCGTCACACGTTGCTGTGGCTACCTTTGCTCTATATATGTATGTATGTGTATGTGTGTGTGTCTGTATGTGTGTAGGTGTATATGTGTGTGTTGAGTAAACATAAATAATAGATGTAATAACTATAGTATTATGGCAGGCACAAAAGCGTCTCCTTTCGTCCTCTTGTTGCACTTGTTGTTTTTGTCGTTGATAACAAAACTTGTGAGAAGCTTTTCCACACTCACACAATCAACAAATAACATTAAAAAAAATATATATATATACACATATATATACGAACAGCATATATGTGCATATATTTCGAAAAGGAAAGATAGAGAGAGAGAGATGTATATTATAGGGAGTATGAACTCCTCCAACAACGCACCTAGTAGTATTTGTTTATCAAACAAAAAAATAATAACAAAAAAACACACGCGACTTTCAGTTCGATTTTTCTGTATAATTATGAATTTTCTTATCTGTATTATTATTTGTATTTTTAATTGAAATGCTAAAGTCTCTATTATTATTATATGTATGATATATTATGGTCTACAAATATTTGTTATTGAATATAATTTTGTTTGTTTGTTTGTATGTTTTGCCGAGCAGCGGGCCCAGTTCTCGATTTTGCGTTCTGGCGACGTACTTTTTGCGACTGATTTGCAAAGCGGCTTTCGCTCACGATGGGGTTGGTTTTTGTAGGCGTCCAAAAGCTTCAGCTTCATTCGGGCCACCTCCGACGTCCGATGCCCAGATGCCCCAATGCCCCGATGTGTGGCGATGTGACGTAGGCAGCTGCTACCGAGAGCTTTTTGCCACTCAGCTTTGATTTGGACGCCAAACGCCAAACGGTGATGATGACGACGATAGCGACGACGACGACGACGGCGACGGCAGCGTTGCACGTGGTGATGGCGATGATATTATTGCGCTTTACGAGAGACCCCAAACAACTTTTCTATATACATATATATATACAATTTTTATTAATATTTATTAATATTTATTATTATTATTATTATTATTATTATTATTATTATTATTATTATTATTATTATTATTATTATTATTATTATTATTATTATTATTATTATTATTATTATTATTATTATTATTATTATTATTATTATTATTATTATTATTATTATTATTATTATTATTATTATTATTATTATTATTATTATTATTATTATTATTATTATTATTATTATTATTATTATTATTATTATTATTATTATTATTATTATTATTATTATTATTATTATTATTATTATTATTATTATTATTATTATTATTATTATTATTATTATTATTATTATTATTATTATTATTATTATTATTATTATTATTATTATTATTATTATTATTATTATTATTATTATTATTATTATTATTATTATTATTATTATTATTATTATTATTATTATTATTATTATTATTATTATTATTATTATTATTATTATTATTATTATTATTATTATTATTATTATTATTATTATTATTATTATTATTATTATTATTATTATTATTATTATTATTATTATTATTATTATTATTATTATTATTATTATTATTATTATTATTATTATTATTATTATTATTATTATTATTATTATTATTATTATTATTATTATTATTATTATTATTATTATTATTATTATTATTATTATTGTTATTATTATTATTATTATTATTATTATTATTATTATTATTATTATTATTATTATTATTATTATTATTATTATTATTATTATTATTATTATTATTATTATTATTATTATTATTATTATTATTATTATTATTATTATTATTTCTATTAATATTATTAATATCTGTGAAAGGGTAAGACCGACATAGAGAGAGATAGTTATAGAGACAGAGAGAGACAAAGAGCGAGGTAGAGATTTTTGTGTTCAGGCAACAATCGCAATTATTGCAATGGTATTTTTTGTAAAAGTTCCTTTCGAGAATTTCAAGATCATCTCCCCATACTATGATTCAGAAGCGTTCAATGTCTCACCTCTAAAAAAACAAGAGCTTTTCTATGTTGGGTGAGAAATGTAGAGAGTTTGATGAGCTATTCTCACTATCTCTCTCTGAGAGCTCAGTAAATTACTTACAAAAATAGCATTTTGCGTGCGAAAATTAAATAACTATATTGTCCATCTGAGATACATATGAATCATATGCCAACTATGTCAAACAATTGTTAATCCCAATATATTATTATTATTATTATTATATATAATATATATATATAACATATATATATAACATATATATTTTGAATACAATATCGCAATGTATATGTAGAGTAACCGACAGCGATATATCTCGTGCCTAGACAATATATGAAGTTGTTGTGATGTCCAATTTTTAACTTGACTTAAAATTCATAACAGAATTTTGCTCAATATCTATTTCTAATATTTTTCAATATATTGCCTATATTTTACTTATAATGAAATTCGACACTTTTTTATGTTTTTTTTTTGTAATATTTATGAATGAGATGTGAGAGACTGAGCTATGTCTGAATCGATTTTCAAAATCAGAGTTGAAATTTGTATCGGCCTAAGCTTATTGGGATTTATTTGTCTTTAATAAATGTATATTTCGAATTTCAATTGAATTCTTATTTCTGTATATATTTAATTTCTCAGATTTTCTATAAGTACTATCATATATCTACTGCTTATAGTTCCCTGACATGTTGTTGAACTTTACAAATCAACAAATTGAATGTTTTTTTGAGATTGAGATTTTCTGTAATTTTCAAATTAAACGCAATTAATGGGAAATTTGTTGAACAAGTGGAAAGCGTTGACTTCGCCATACTATCTGTCAATCTACGCGTCTCTACGTCTGTTGACTTCGATGTAATCATGTGCAGTGGATATGGCAGGAGAAGAGCCGCAAAGCGAAGGGGCGTCATCAACACATGCATACATAGACAGATGGCTGAAGATTAGGGAGCGGGCGCAGTGAATGAAACCAACTGTGAAAACGGTCTCAGGGCCAGGGTCTATAAATACAACCATGAATACGATGAATATATGTACATATGTATATAGGAAGAGGAATACGAATACGAATACGTTTTCGAATTGCTGATCGTGATCGTATTTGAGAAATGCGTCGTGGCAATTGTTCTGGAATGATGGATCCGACCCCTCTCGCTCTATCTCTCTCTCTCTCTGCCTCTTCTCCCTCTGTCTCTCTCTTTTCTCTGACGCTTAAAAATAAAACTCAGCAGGCCACTGACAAGAGTCAACATCAGTTGGATTGGATGGGATGGGATGGGATGGTATGGGATAGGATCGGTGTCTGCTGGCTGTGAAAATATAAGAATGTTGTCACTTCGATCACGAGCAGAGAAAGGGATAGTCACAGAGCGAGAAAGAGAAAGAGAGAAATAGATAGAGAGAGAGAGAGTGAGAAAGAGGGGTAGGAGGAAGAGGAGTATTTGGCGTCGTGTCGTGTGCCAGCAGGAAAAGCGCCTGCTAAGCCCCTAGCCTAGATTAACTGCATCAGCATTCCTTATTGCTTATGTATCGTCATCCAGACTGCTCCAGAGCACAGCTCGCCGGGGCTCAACATCAAAGCAGCCCACAGACAATTAAAACACAATTCCAGCAATGCGTCTGTTTGCACCTGCCGTCTGCTCATCAGCTGCCCAACGTTGTGACAACTGGCCATGATGGCTACACTGCCCAACATGGTGTCTTTGTGCTTTCGAGTTTGAATTAATTAAAAAAAAACTCACGGTAAATGCAAAAATTAAAAGTATATATCTAAGGTTTATGTAAATAAAATTGATCTAAAATAAAATAAATATACATTTTTAAAATTATTAAAAATATTTATACACATTTATTTATTAATTCTCTTAATTCAAACTTAAAATTTAGCTAAATAACTTAAATAACTGCCTATAAAAAATTATTAATTTTATTATACACGTTTTAGTTAAAAACTTATGTTTACCAAATATGTTTTTTAAAATTAAATTTTTATATTTTTATTTTTTTTAATTTATTTATTAATTTTATTATTAATTTTATGATCTCCACTTTGAGCACAGCTTTGTTGACTAGTGTCATTAAAAATAAATACATCACATACAAATACTTGAGGCAAATTATGTTGCCTCAGTTGTTGTCGCTTGCCAAGGTGTTGAAGCTGTTGACAATCTGGAGCAATGCTATCGCTTGTCACTCCCCTCCCTACACCCCTCTTACCCTTCTCTGCCTGTGCCCCTCTTGTGCAGTAAATGGCCAACAATTCAGTGAGTCATTTAAGCTTTTAAGCTGCCGCTGCCAATGGCTGACAGGTGCCGGAGTGCCATCATGATGGGCTGGGGGGGCATCTGGACTGGGGCTCGACTGGATTTCGTCATAGTTAGAGGAACGCGTGCTGGAATTAGCAGCAGAGATGCCACGACGAGAGCCATCCATAACAGACCATATTCCCAACTCAAACACTTCCTTTCTCTCTATCTCTTTCTCTCTCTGTCTCTCTGTCTCTCTCTCTCTCCATCTCTCTCTTCCTCTCTCTGTCTCTCTGTTGATTTGCAGACAGATTTCATTCATTGCGATCCAAGTGATGATGAGACCCCTCAACGCACGATTAGTGCTAAGGCCGAGGGACGCAGCTCTTCCTGCCTGGCCGGGATGGGATGGGATCGGATCAGTTCAGTTCAGTTCTGTTCAGCTCATTTGATTGCCATGATATAAAAACGTAAGATTTATGGCTTTTAAATTTCATTCATGTTCATGCTGATTGTTGTACGAGTATCTTATGTATGCACGGATTTACACTGCGAATACAAACATGGATATCAACAACAACAACATCGACATACGGCAAGCGGATGCACAAATCAATTAATTGTACATTCATTCCCCTGCCATGGGAATTGTGGATAGCTTCAACTGTCCCACAACACAGTGTCTTCCAGTGGAGGAGGCTCCTCTTAACCAACAAAACTCCAAACAAATAAAAAAAATATAAATAAACGGAATGAAAAGAAAATACAATTACAAGAGGTGCCAGTGCATTTAAATTCATAAAATCTGTCCAGCAGCAATAATTGTGCATTAGCACGACTTCAATTTACAGACAGTTCAGAGGTCATGGGGTCACTCATTGCCATTCATATAGATAGAGAGGCTTCCTAGAAGCAACACAGCAAAATTCGCTGAAATCTCTGTTCTGGCAAAGAGATATACGTGGAATTTTCAGAGCTAATCTCGCATCAAATAAATCCATTTACAATTTATTTTTAAATTTTAAAATTGCATTCCTCGAAAATAAAACTAGTGTTACTAATAAGTATGCGAATACTGCGGCTTTAATTATTTTTCTAAAAATGTAAGTCTATAACAACATTTAAGAAAATATTTATAAATAAACTAAAATAAATCTGATAAAAATAATGATATATAAACTTTTATATGGCTTATGTTTATGAAATTTATTTAATGTTTGGCTAAAAACAGATGAATGTATTTATGAAAATTAAAATATGAAATATTTAGCAATATTATACAGTAAATATTATATTATGTAATATTATTTTTTATAATGTTAATTTACATTAACTACAGAACAATGCTAAATCACAACAATTTCTCACTAACACGCTGCAATTTTAAATTTAACCGCCTCTATGGTTATCGTTAAGACGTGAACAGCTGTGCAATCAAAGTATCGATACTTTTACCTGTTTTTTTTTTATGGACCTCAATTAGTAGTATCGTATTGATTTAAATGAAAAGATGAAATTTTCATTACATGGTTAAATATGTAGAAAGAAAACATTTAGAATCGATTATTTCATTATAAGCATGTAGTTTTGTTCAATTTTACAAGTCAAAATAGCGATAGTGAAAGAAAAAAACCATAGTCAGTCAGCAACAATATGAACAATCGATAGTATCGCAAATTTAACAGCTCCTAACGATGTGTGTGTGTATCGGTTGTTGTTAGTTTGTTAGGGGGTGTGGGGTAAAAATGTGCACAAAATACATGAAACTCGTATAAAATGCGAATTAAAGCACAATTCAAATCCAATTAAGGATTGATATGCACTTGCAATGGACTTGCCATCGATTTATTTATTTATTTGGTCTGATATCGGTTTTCGCTGCCATTTTTTTCTACGCACAGCTGGAAAAGCGCGGTAAGCCGGCAAATATTCAAATTATGTATGTTTGCATATCTACTTTCTATTAATAATCGTTTTGATTTTGCCTTTAATATTGCATATATAAAGCTAAACGACATGTACAGCGAGTGCCCCCCAATCCGGAGGTGCCCTTGCCACCCTCCAGCTCCCCCCTGCATCAGTTCAAGGAGGCGGCCATCTGCTCGGACAGCAACGACTGCAGCAACATAGCCAGGTAAAGAAGGACATCCACTTACAACAAAATTTCCATATATGTATTATATAAGTATATATATTTATTGCAGGGATGTGCTGCAACGTGGTGGCAGCGCAGTTGATGGCGCCCTGGCTGCGCTGCTCTGCAATGGCCTGGTTGGGATGCAGAGCATGGGATTGGGCGGGGGCATGATAATGAACATCTATATGGAGAAGGAGCGCAGATCATGGAGCATACTGAGCCGTGAATTGGCACCGCGTTCCATCACCGCCGACAACTTTACCCAATTCCGGAGCGAGCATCAGCTGAAGGAGTCCAGCTGGTCCATTGCTGTGCCCACAGAGCTGCTTGGATATGCGCTGGCCCATGAGCGTTATGGTCGTCTGCCGTGGCAGGAGTTGGTGAGGCCCACGATAGCTATATGCCGCACTGGCTATGTGCTCTACAAGCATCAGCATGATGCACTAATGCTCAACGAGTTAATGGTACAACGTGATCCGGGATTACGTAAAATGTTTATCGATGCCGCGTCCGGGAAATTTCGACGCATTGGCAGCCACATACAGCCACCAAAGGAGCTATGTGAGACATATCAACGTTTAGCTGATGAAGGTCCTCGCAGTTTCTATCGAGGCTCAACGCTTGCCAGGGACTTGCTTGCGGACTTACAGGACATGGGGAGCACCATATCAGAGGCTGACCTATCGATGGCCAAGGCGAAGCTGGTGGAATCCCTTGTGGTTCCCTTGGGTGCATTTGATATGCACTTGAGTCCACCTCCGGCAAGTGGACACATTCTCGCCTTTATTATGAAAATACTGCATGGGTATCGGGATGACTTTGCCAGGACCAAGAAGTTGGACTCCTTGCAGATGCATCGCATTGTGGAGGCCATGAAGTTCGGCTTTGTGCGGCGTTGGCAACTGGATGATAGAGCCGATGAGCAGGTGACCCCCATCTAACTTTCCATATACATCGATCTATATGTTTCCCTTCTAGTTGCTAGACGAGCTGAGGAGCTCCTCCCTGGCTGCCCGAATAGCCAAACTGATTGATGACAGCAGTACCTACAACAGTTCCTGGCACTATGGAGCAACTGCTGACATTTCTGGCCGGGATGAGCGTGGCACTTCACACATCTCGCTGCTGCATGAGGGCGATGCTGTTTCCGTGACCAGTTCCATTAACTTCTAGTATGTCCACCCAATCCTCACCAGACACATGTCTCAGTTAGCCCCATCCCTTACAGCTTCGGCAGTGGACGCATAGGCAGCCGGACTGGAGTGCTCTTCAACAATGGCATGTCGGACTTCTCAATGCGTCAGCTGAGGAACTACTTCGACTTGCCCTTCGTGGAGGGGCGCAATGAGGTTGAACCTACCGCTAGACCCATGTCATCCATGTGTCCGGTCATTGTCACCGAACGTGCCACAGGAAAGGTCCGTTTGGTGGTGGGTGCTGCTGGTGGCACTAAGATCCTCACTGCGCTGACTACGCTGCTGGTGCGAATGCTGTGGCAGCAGGCGACCATCAAGGAAGCCATCGATGGCAACCGTTTCCATCACCAGATGCTGCCCAATGTGTTGCAATACGAGTACGGCATGTTGCAAGCGGATGTGGACAGTCTGCAGGCCAAGGGGCACCAATGCCAACGGTATCGGAATCGTGGCTCTGTCATCTGTGGCATTGACCGGCATCAGTTCAACATATCTGTGAATTCAGATTATAGAAAAATCGGCGGAGTCGCTGGATTTTAGCGGGAATATTAGATATATGTAGAAAATATATAATCGTTGGAGTCGCTACATTTTAGCCGGAATATAGATATATACAGAATTAGTTTAAATGAAAACGGAATAGCACAATTTACGTTAGGTGTAAAATTTTCAAAATCTTCGAAAAAAATTTTAAAATTACTTGAAAATCATTTTTTAAATTTCCTAAGAAATATGAAGATATCTTCCAAAAATATTCTAGTATTTTCTTTATGGCTACCGTCTATAATGCTCAAATAAATATCAAAGTAAATTTATACCAAATAATATTATTTTAGTTAAATATCTCCTGAAATTTAAATATATATTTTTCAAAATCATATACTTCTATTTGCACACTATATATATATTTCGAAAATTTAAAGAAGAGGCGCTTTTCAGTTATATAGTGTATATTTGTTGATGAAATTAAATTGGGATATGTGTGTTTCTTGAATTGATATGATTGTTGAAGACAAAAATCGTGAGAAAATTTTGTTCATGAAATTATGAATTTATTTAAATGTTATGCTATGTTATAATTGATATTATTTTCGTTAATCATTTGTTTAGCTATGCCATGCAAAAGTTTCGATCTTGAACTACATTAAATTTCATTACTTTATATGTATGTATGTATATGCTATAGGCGTGAAATGTGTGTGTGTGAGTGTGTGTTGTGCAAATTCAGTACTTTATTTTTCTAATTTTTTTTGAGTGAGTAGAGAGAGAGAGAGATAGGAGATGTCTTCTCGGTCTCTCTCCCTCTCTCCCTCTCTCTATGTTCTTCACTTGTTTGGTTTTTTTGCTCAATAGGAATTCATATAGTAAGCTCTATTTGTTCTATGCGTATATGTATGTGTGTGTATATCGGTGTGTGTGTGTGTGAGCTAGGTAATAGTAGTAGTAGTAGTTGTAGTTATAGTAGTATGTATGTAGTACTGTGTGTGTGTGTGAGTTGAAGGAACCGTTTAGCCAGTGTTGAGTAATATTTCAATAATAAAGCTACACGTAATTGAGCAATATGTTTACCGATCTTCCCACATACAAACATATGCACATAGTACTTCCATGTATGTGGATAAATTCCCTATTTATGGGATGTATGTATGTGCATGAATATATATGTATGTGTATGTATGTATGTATGTATGTATATCAACTATATATAAGTACAATCAATGTATAAAAAATGCAATCAACAATATCAGTCTGTTGCAAATTATGAGCAACAACAACATCTCTCTCTCTCTCTCTTTCTATCTCTCACACTATTTATCTCTCTCTCTCTCTCTCGTGCTCTGCATCTAGCTGTCTCTTTCGCTGGCTTAGGGCCAAGCAAAATTAATGCCAGTCAATTGATAAAACTTATTGTTAAAGGGCCTATAGAACTCCCGGAGTCGTTCGATGGCATTGACATCGATGTGGGGATGATTGCGTCCTTTGGTCTTGCCGAGGCAATGGGGCGTCGATCTGGCCTCCGATTTGAAGAGGCATGGGAATCCCTTGGTCGCATTGAAATAGAAATGCTTCTCGGTGACGACCCGCTTCAGACCCAAGAAGTCCTGCACACGTCCAATCTCATAGGCGGGATCCATTATCAAACGTTCGCCGCTAATGAACAGCAACTGGGAGAGGGGAAAGTAGAGGAGCCAACGTTCCAAATATCTGGCATAGACACCGATCTTGACGGGACCCCAGTTGGTGTCCACCACCGAGTAGCTGCCATTCACAAACGCCAACTGCTCGAAGCGTTTCATGTCCGCCTTCTTGCTCGCCGCCTGCGTATAGTCGGATATGGCGCGGGTCACAGGATCACGCACCACAATCAGCAGCCTGCCACAAAGAAAAGGAGATATGAAAGAGTGTGAGGACCCAAAGGACCCGTCCCCGTCCCCGTGGAGAGGTTGCGACCTACTTAGTGGCCTGGTTCATGTGGTAGACACGCTGCGGCACCTCCTTGGTCACAAAGTAGCTGGGCGTCTTCTCCATGGTGATCTGGCCCTCAATGGTGTAGGGCATGTGATGGCGATACCAGCGCAGGCCGCGCTGATAGTGCCTGTCGAAGAAGTGCACCTCAGATCCGGCGGCCCGCACATCCGGATGCAGTCGGACAAACTCGAGCAGAGCTCGTGTGCCGCTCTTCTTCACGCCAATGATGAGCGTGTCGGGCAGATGGCGGGATGGACGCAATCCCTGCTGACGGAGCATCTGATATTTGGGTGCGCCATCCAGTTGACCATTGGCAGAGTTGCTGCTGTTCGTGACGGACACAGTGGTGCTGCTGGTAGTCGATATCGAAGTCGATGTCGAATTCGAATTCGAAGTCGAAGTCGAAGTGGGATTGATTGGAGGTTTCTCTGTGTCGTTCAGTTGCTGCTGCTGCTGTTGTTGCTGCTCGGTTCGTATCAGAAAGTTGTTCTGTGGCAAAATTGATTAATGGTTGCAAGTGTGTGGCAAGTGGATTGGTGAGTTATGTTACCTGCTGCAGGGTGCGTGTGAGGCTGGCGAAGAGGCAGGCATTGAAGCTGTACGAGAAGTAGACGAGAGTCACACAGACGACCAGGGCAATCGCCAGGCTACGGCTGCTCAGATTCCAATTGTGGCACCAGATGCTTACATACATGTCGCACACACTCACACACAGTCTCACACGCACGCTAAATATCGCAACAATCAATTAGAGCCGTTGCATGTTGCACTTGAGCGTTGTGGCAGCTGCGGTTCGCCGGCAACTTGTCATGCTTCGACCATCCGCTGCAGCAGCGAGTCCTTCACTGATCCAACACAAGTAGGTGTTCTGTGTGTGTGTGTGTGTGAGAGAGAGTGTGTATTATCTGGCGCTGTGGCAACAACTTTAACTTCAAATTTAGCTGCAACTGCAACTTCCACACGCAGCTACAGCTACAGCAACAGCTTCAGCTTTGAGCTGCAGAAACCGAGCTCCTGTTTTTAATTACAGCTGTTGTCCTTCCGTTCGCCTGTTTGTTGCTCTGCCCGCAAAATAAATTCCGGAAGTTAATAGCGGAGGCGGGTTAACGCGCAAAAGGGCAACAATCTCTCTCACTCTCTTCCTCTCTCACTTTCTCCTCTCGTCCTCTCTTTCTCAATTACTGGGTCGTCCTTATTCAGCTATCAAAGTTATCAAAATGCAACCGAAACTTGCGCTCTCTCTCTCCCTCTCTCTATTTCTCTTTCTTACTCTCTATCTCTCTCTATCTATCTTTGTCTCACTGTATCGCTCTCCCACTCTCTTCCTTTTGCGCAGACGCGCGCTCTCTTTCTTGGCAGCACCCGGAAGTTGCCTTGGCAGCTGCCCTAAAATGTAGGCAACACTTTTTGGCCCAGTGACGTCACAACGCCATTTTTAATATAAATTCTGTGGCTAAATGTCAAAAATCAAAATCATGTTTGTAAGCAAAGTCAAGTCAAGTCATATTTGGGATTAAAGAACAAATTTAAGACTAATAAACAAAATTTTTAACAATTGTTTTCTTTTACAATTAATATTTATAATTGTATATTATTATTTAATGGGTGCGTTTCACATTTTGTTTTGTTTTCTTTTTTGGCCTCAGAAATTCTGAATACATTTTATGAAATTTTACGAGCATCTAATAATCTGAACGCATTCAAATCAGGCAGATGCCAAGACAACTCCGAGTCAGATAAGAAAAACCAACGCTGATAGTCGCCAGTTTAGAGTAAACCCACGAAAAAAAAACTATTTATATATGATAAGAAAACTAAAGAAGTACAGATTAGTTGAAAATAGATGAAACTATTAGAAAGTATTGTGATAAATAATTAGCATTGACAATTTTATAAAATAAAGTTTTATTAAAATAACAAATAAATAAAAATAATCATTTAGTACATTACATTATAAATAAAAATTGGATTAAAAATACGTTTTTTTTAAATATATTTTTTAATTTTTGTATTAATTATAGGCATACATTTTTTGGAATTTTAACTATTAATAAAATAAGTTAATTATTTAAAAATGTGTTTTATTCAATGTAGCAATGAAATTCAAAAATTTTTGGCAAAATATAAATTTTAATAAAACAATTTTTAAATAATGTCAAATTGTGTGAAACTAATTTTTAAATATGTAGTGTCAAAAGAGACCTTTTGAAATTAATATTTATGGTTTAAAAATTATTTTTTAAATATTTTATAATTTATAAATTTTTTTTAAATTTTTATTTAATTTTATTTATTTATATTTTTATTTTTTTTTTTTAATAAAAGAAATTGAGTGTTCTCTTAAAGAGATACGCAACCTTGTCCAGACGAGAGCCCTTCCCTCATTGCTCTCTTTGCTGCTCTCGCAACCCTTATTCGACGTCTGCTCAAATGTAAACAAAGTGACAACCCCTCCACCCACAGCAATTCGAAAGGGAGAGAGAGAGAGAGAGAGAGAGAGACAGCAAAGAGCAATGATGGTGGCACTTAAGCAGCGTTCACTTTAGACGCTCCCCGGGGAGCTTTTACACACGCCATAAATGGGCTTTTTGGCCGGAGCAATAAGATTAGCTTAAGTGAGAATCGAGCAAGCGAGCAGAGAAGCAGCAGCAAAGCTCTAGGGGATCTATGAAATCAATGCTCATAAAAGTTGAGAGAGAAAGAGAGCGGGAGAGAATGGCGTTATCAGTTATTATGCTCAACAATTGGGCATCCGTTTATCCGCATGCAAATAGCCACACTACTGTACATACATATTATATATAACAATCCCGTTAACATACAGATACAGTTGCATTTATGAGGAATTAGTCATCAGGCAGGTGCCGCCAGCGAGCTTTTATCTAATCAGCTGGAGAGTCAGTCCCATTTAGTTGAATTGACGACTTGGACTTTACGTATACGCAATCTTTGTTGAGTTGAATTGCTCGCATTTCTCATCCGTCTGGCGAGTGGGATCGTCGTCTGTCACAGCCGAACACAGCCAATTAGTCATAATTAATCAGCACAATAATTAATTAAAATGCATTAAGCTTGACGAATTGCCGCCACAATTGCAAATTATCAAAAAAGCAAACAAAAAAGAACCCCAAATTTAATTCGAATTTAGTCTGAAAACATGTCGAATTTGTGGAAGAAAGTTGTCATCGAGTTCTTTAAATATGCGCCCAGTTATGCGAGTAAGTCATGTCCAATCCATCATCCAGATTATGTAAATCCATATTTATATATATATATATATATATATCTTTCATTGTAGTCTGCTTGTGCTTTCTGCCCGCCGGTCTTATCTTCGGGTATACGATTTGTGCCTTCATTGCGGAGCGCAATCTCGAATCGGATCTCATTGACTATGGGCCACTGATACTGGGCGCGTGTCTGGCGCTGGTCTGTGCCCTGGGATTCCTGCTGCTCAAGTATCTCAAGAAATGTATTGTCTACTGGCATCCCTGGTTGCTCATCGTCATTGGCGTCTTCAATCTGCTGGCCAGCTGTTTCTACTTTGCCGACGGATTCGGTGAGTACTTCAAATGATTATAAAACTAATATATATATACATATTTATTAACTTAAAAAAAGAAATTATATTTTATTTAATTATTTACAAATAATTTTTAAATTAAATAATTTTTGTTTTTAAAGATATCATTAAAATACTTTAAACCAAATTTGAAAAGCTTTTAAAAATTTTGATTCAAAACTAAAGTTTTCCCTAACATGTTATATCTCATTTTTAAAAAAGTTTTATATATATATATATTTTTTTTTTTTTTTGAATTGTTCTCGAAACAAAACTGAAACTTTCTTAAAATTCTATATTGTTATATTATATATTTTCCTAAATAATTTTCTTTATTTTCATGTGAATAATTTTAAATTAATTTTTTAAAATTAGAATTTCTCACTTAACATAAAAATTCATTACTCTTATATCATTCAGCTTTTAAAATATTTGAAAATAAAATTTATTTTATAAATGATAAGTTTCCGTAAACAAAAATTTCACTTTCAAATAATTTCTAGATATTTTTGCAAAATTTTAAACTTTTTAATGAAATTGTAAAGCGTCAAAAATATTGATTAAATTGAATATTAAATTAAATCAGTTTATTTTTAACACTAATTAAAATATTTTCGAGTT
The DNA here is from genome assembly GCA_018150725.1 of Drosophila quadrilineata. Classification (NCBI taxonomy): domain Eukaryota; kingdom Metazoa; phylum Arthropoda; class Insecta; order Diptera; family Drosophilidae; genus Drosophila; species Drosophila quadrilineata. The sequence continues at coordinate 13,795,237 of JAECWN010000432.1, forward strand.
ACTTTAAACAAATTTAAAAAGTAAGATAATCGTATAAGTGCACTATAAATTGTACGGAATGGGCTCTAATCGTGAAAGCTTTCAGCGGAGAGCTTAAAGCTCATTTGTTAGATTAAGAGTTATGTGCTTGACAGCTTAACTCAAAAATGTAAACAAATTATGCCAACTCCCTCACCCCTTCCTCTCTCACTCTCTCTCTCTCTCTGTCTATCTCTATCAATCTCTCATTCTCTATCTCTTATTGCACTCTTTTAACGACTCTCTCTCTCTCTTTCTCTCTGTGTCTCCCCATCTCTTTCGTTTCGGAAACAGATCACGTGGGCGCATACATGTCGTATGTGGCACATAGTCTGACATTTGTGGCCGGCTACGGATTCCTGCACACGATCAGCTCCAAGAATAGCCGAGCCCTGCTCATCACGGGCTGCTGCAGCTGCTATTTGTTGGGCATGGCGTCGGCGGTGAGTCTGATAGCGGCACTGTATGTGAGGAATCTGGAGGCGTATGCGGACAAGGAGCATAGTGCGGAGCAGCTCATCGATGGCATCTATGTGAACTTTGCCGCAACGTATCTGTCGATAGCGGCCGTGGTGTTGGCGGTGGTGATCGGACTGAAGGTGCTCCATATGCTGGGGCATGTGGATATCAGCAACAGTTTGGACAATGAGCTGAGGATCGCGAATGCGAACGGAAGCATCTTTGAGCCGCGGGCGGATGTGATCAAGAGGCTGCAGTTCTTCTATGTGACCAAGAACCAACAGTGGCACATCACGCTGCTCCTGCTCTTCACGGAGGCGGTGCAGTATGCGTTGTTCATCTACTTGGTCTTTTGGTTTGCCCTCAATGATGCAGTGCGTCTCAATGATTTGGCCAGCATCGATGTGATGTTCTGGGCCATATTCGCCGGCAGCCTCCTGGCCATTCCCTGTCTATGCTTCATCTCCGCCAAGGTGCAGTTTGTCAGCACTCAGATCACAGCGCTCCTGATCACAGTGCTGGGCATGATCATCTATGGCACCACCGGCTCCAAGGCCGTCTTCTGGGTGCTATTGGTGCTGTTCGGCATGGCGTACTCCAGCCAACAGATTGTGCTGCTGGAGGTCACCCATCTGCGGTTCACCGAATGCATCATCTTTGGCTCCTATGCCCTCAAGCTGATCAGCACCAGCGTCGTCTACTATTATTTTGTGGCGAATGGAACAAATTCGTATTTCTATGCGCTGGACGAGAATACGCTGGTGGCGCAGGGATTCGTCTACATGCTCATCACATCCCTGGTGGCCCTCATCGTGGGCATGAAGGTGCCGCGCACTCATCGCACCCCATTGCTGGACATACAGTACGAGGTCTATGGCATCATCTTCATGAAGCATCAAATTGAGCAACTGAATGTGCGTTGGCTGAACGATGGCACCATACCGACCATTAGCCAGTGATGGATGCACTGCATCCACCCACAATTGTTGTTACTACTGTCGCTATTGTTGTTGTTGTTGTTGTTGCTTTGATTAATTTGTTAAGCTATGTTTATGTTTATGTTTATGTTAAATTAAATGCTATATTTAATTAACGTCGTATGGAGACGATTTGAACGGCGGCGGTGTGATCCCGACAGAAGTGGCTGGCGCAGGCGGAGACATTCGCACAGGGCGTCACCTGGTAGTGATGATCCTCTGAAAAGCAGTAAACCGATCTTGGATCACCATATGTTTCTATATATGTACATATGTATATGCTTACCCAGCTGCTGCATGAATTTGTGCAGCGTGTCCACGTTGCGCACAGTGCTCGCCAGGAGCAACTGGCAACGATTCTCGGCGCGATTGAAGATGTAGTCGAGGGCCTGCAGCAGCGGCTCGAACTGTGTATCATCGTAGATGACATCGGCGGCCAGCAGCAGATCGGGTGTGTCATGCTCCGACCAGGGGAACTGCTCGATTTCCGACCAACTGAGCTGGGCACATTGTGGCAACTGTTTGGATTCGGTGGCATCCATGAAATTGAGCGCAACGTTGTCGCGCATCAGCTGGACACAGGCGGCACTGCCATCGGTGATCAGTACATGACCAACGGGCAGCTTTACGCCAGGATGCTTGAGCAGTATGCCCAGCAGACCGGCACCGGCTCCAAGCTCCAGCACATGCTTACCCTCCAGGAGATGGGTATGCTCCAGCAGATAGTCGGCCAGGGCCAGAGCCGCCTCCCAGGTGCAGAGGCCGGTGGTGCCCTCGCTGACGAAACTGTTGGACTCCCGCAGCGTGATGTGCTCCTCCCCCTGGAGCACATAATGCTTGTAGGCGTAACCCGTCGGTTGGGAGGTGGTTGAGTTCCCCTCATGGAGTTTGGCATTGGCCAGCTGACCACAGAGACTGTCGTATACATCGTCATGCAGCTCCTCCTGATCCTTCAGCAGATGCATCAGACGCTTGACGAACGCCTCCTGGTAGCTGCGACGCACCGGATACTGTTGATTCAAGGGATGGGCACAGGTGGCCGCTATCAGAGCCCGCTGCGCATCCCATGTCAGTGGCAACTGCAGTGTCTAGCAACGCCATCAAAACGAAGAATTCATCATCATTATCATTCCACTCTACATACAGTTGGTGGTAACCTGTACTCACCGACCAGGCCATTTTATTGACAGGATAACAGCATAGGAACTGCTGATGCAGTTTGCCGAACTTGTTGCAATCCATTCCAGCGGTTGTCTGGGAATGAAGTTGCTGCGTCTACGCGTTGCCAGCGAACAGCTGACGACGGTCTGGCAGCCTTGGCAAACAGCTGTTAGCCAGTGGCGTCATTTTAGCTTGTGTTTTCCGTCAGATCTGGCATTTTTTCTAGCTTTTTTTTTAATACAGTTGTTTTACTCGGAAAAAAATGCCGCCACTGTTGGCCGCGCATCTGTCGTTTTCTGCGTATATCAATGATACTATTATTAGCTAGAATTCTAGCCAACTGCCCTGCACAACAATATAGGCGAGCTAAATTTAGCAATAAAATGACTGTAATCACAACACTGATCGCTTTGTTTACCTGTTTTTGTTATTTACTTTGTTTTCGCTTTGCAACTCATCTCTTGGTTCGTGTCTCAACTAAATATATGTGTGTCATATACATATGCATATAGTATATATGGCATAAGCTAATACATATGTATGTATGTACATATACATGATCAGCACACATACACGTGTACATATCTGCACTGCACGAGATAGAGGTGTGCGTGTATTTATGTGTGCTCAGCAAATGTTATTAAATCTATGCAATGCAGCATTGGCATTGGAAATTGCAGTCACGTTGCCTTTTGAAATTCGCTAGATGGCGCCAGCATGAACTTGTCCAATACTTGAAAATAGCTGCCTATACTCCACTCCCGGCCCCCTCCCTCTAACAACCTAAGAAATTCACTAGTCATGGCATTGCCAGTCGGAGCAACTTTTCAAGATGTTTTGGCACAACTGTACTTACGTTTAAGCCCATTGCTTTTAGCGTTTTATTAAGAAAAATATCTATTGGGTTCTTTTTTTTGGCTTTTTCTCAAGAAAAAACCGTTTATTTTTTATGTTGTTTGAATTTTTTTTCTAACTTTTTTTTTTTTTTTTTGGGTATCTTAGATATTTGTTTTAGTTTTGATTTACAATTTGTCGATAAAATTTGTATGTTTTTTCAGACGATTTGTTGAAGGTACATAAATATATATGTATGTATATGTGAGTACATATTTATATGTATGTGTGTACGGTGAATAATATTTGTACATTTTATCATATAAGAATATATGTATGTATGTATGTGTGTTTGTATATCATTCCAAATCAGAGAAAATATTTAACATTCAAATCTTATATCATGTCCAAAAGTTGTTGCAGTGTCTTCTTCATATTTTTGTTGTTCTCTAAACGTACAAAATGCATTTAAGTCTAAAACTTATCTAATCAATTAACACGCCACTCTCCGCTTATAAGGCAGGACAAGCCAATAATATAATATTACTTTTATATTTATATGTATATGTAACTTGCTTTCATGTGCGAAGAAAATCGAAATAATTGAATGTAGATGGAAAGCGTATAAATAAGAAATCGTTTCACACAAAAAAAAAGTTGTTAATAACTAAAATTAAAGATATTTAAGGTAGAATTTATTAACACACACACACACATGTACACCACTACTGAGGTGCTGGTTTCGTTTCTCTCAGTGCATTCCTTGTGAATGTCTGTGTGTGCGCGCGTCGTTAGTTACAAATATAGAACTTAACACAAAAACTAAACTCATCGAACGTTTTCAATTATTCCTTATGATTATGGATAATATTCCTAATATATTTGTATGATAATGTGTGTGTTGTGTTGTGTATCTGTTAGTGTTGATTACAAAGATATCGCTGCATGATGTGGAGTGATTACTGCTTAAGCACGCTCGCCACGGATGCGGCGCGCCAACTGAATGTCCTTAGGCATAATGGTGACGCGCTTGGCATGAATGGCGCACAAGTTTGTGTCCTCGAACAAGCCCACCAAGTAGGCCTCGGATGCCTCCTGCAAACACACCAAACAATTCCCAAATTGTATCTTCCGCCATTTCATGTTGCAACAATTAAAGGAGTCTTACCTGAAGGGCACCGATGGCTGCCGACTGGAAACGTAAATCAGTTTTGAAATCCTGGGCGATTTCACGGACCAAACGCTGGAAGGGCAACTTGCGGATCAGCAACTCGGTCGACTTCTGATAGCGACGAATCTCACGCAGAGCGACGGTTCCAGGACGATAGCGATGGGGCTTCTTCACGCCACCGGAGGATGGGGCCGATTTACGGGCAGCCTTCGTTGCCAGCTGCTTACGTGGAGCCTTTCCACCAGTGGATTTACGAGCAGTCTGCTTGGTACGTGCCATTTTTGTTCAATCAAGAAGATCTCTGAAAATGCGAAAAACAATTTCACATTTATAATTTACGGCAAGTTAAAGTGCGGTTCGAATATCTGAAGAAATGAGACAACGCTGCAAAAAATAATAATAATAAATCAGGGTTGCACTATAGTTGTTGTTGTTGGCAGTGACTTTCTCGGCAGATGGGAAACTTTTCTTATGATTATGAATTGTTTTTCGTAGTCATTGTGGAAACTCTTCACAGATGTTTTCAATTTTTTTATTACTATTTTATTAAATATACATATTTTTTAATTTTACATTATATATTATTATATAGTATTAGTATATTTGATATACCCTCTGAATTTTGTTGACTTTCCCGCCAAACAATTTTTTATTTTTACCCTCTCTCTCTCACACACACACACACGATTTCAAAGGCTCTCCCTTTTCAAATCCACACACACACACACTAACACACAAGGCCTAGATTATCACTGCATCTCACTCCCACATTACTGTAGCAAAGCACACATAATATTCACCTGGAAAATTCTGCAAAGTAATTACAAAGAAGGCGAACGAAGCAATGGTCAAAAGCAGACGACAAAAGTGAACGGTAAAACAAGAGCACAAATCACAGTAGTAGGAATTTTATGAGACACCGCAAGTCTGCATACTCTCCCTTAACATCTATTAATGACTAATACAATGCAAAAACTTTACACAAAAATAAGTATTAGATAACATTGTGAAATAGTAAAGCTAAGTAATATTATTAATAGACACAAATATGGCTAGCCAATTGAAATTGTTATTAACAGATTACATTCCTCAACCAAATTTGTTAAATAGTCGCAACCATTGTAAGAATGAAATCCTAGATTGTGTGTCAAAACTCTTACTCACATTTCACAATATCAATAGCGAAATAGATACAAGCATATGCACATTGGTACATATACATTTGCCAACGGCAAACGCATTGCTTTGAAATACCGCATGTGCAAGCGGGCTAACAATATGATTCACAAACATTGCGCCATTAGCGCCATAGATAATTAATGTGACAGAGAGAGCAAGCTGCTGGGGTGGGCATAAGCAGCGAAAGGCGTCCACGACCAGCAACAACAAAAAATTGCGTCGTTCGCATTTAACGCGCGCAAAATAATTTGCGGCTGTGTGCGTTGTGTTTCTATTGAACAGCTGCAGCTTCGAACAATTTGTGTGGTACTTTGCGTAAGCATGTGTGTGTGTGTGTGTGAAATTGAGAACACACTAGAAAGAATCAAACACCACCACACTCACACATACAAATGATGAGCATTTGTCATTGGTAATGCGAGTGTGTGTGTGTCTGTACACTCTCACACAATAAACCGCAGGCACAAAATTACTCACGAAACAGAAATACAAGCAAACGAATTAATTGAATAAAACAAAAACACGCACACGATATTTGCGCGCCCTTTTTCGCATCCATTGTTTTTGGCGCATTTGCGTCACATATGCATACACGCATACATACACATGCACTAAGAAAGAAACAGTCGCGACTTCGCAATTGTTATAAACTTTTTTTTATACTTCAACTTTTTTGCTACCGACGCCATTTTGAAATCGCAACAATAAGTACACCACACTAAAGAGTACCCCATGCATCCGTCGTGCAAACGAAGTCACCAACAAACGCCGTCGTTGAAGTCGCTCATTTTGGGTATACATAAAAAAAAAAAAAAAAAAGAGAAAAAAACTGGCGCTCCGTTGGACGGCCGGCGGAGCACCCCACATTCACTGAACAAAAAATATAAATGTTTCACTAACAAAAAAAAAAAAAAAAAAAAAAAAAAAAAAAAAAAAAAAAATAATAACATAATTATTGCACATTATTATTATTTCACTATTCAGGACAAGATTATATGCATACTTTAGCATTATAATAAATAATTAAGAAAAATACCACTCACCAACAAATAATTTTTGTTTATTTTTCAATTAGAATTAACTGGTAGCGATTCACACTCGATGACAGACGAATTAAAAATGATGTTGTGATGTAAATATATGGCCCATATAGACCAGTATCGGTACTTCATTGTTGATGTTAAGCATCGATACTTTATTAACGTCCAGAACGAGTATCGATATCAGCAAATGACTGTTACGAGGGGTACGAAATTTAAAAAATATCGTTTAAAGCTATATAAGAATTCGATTATTTTATACAAAAATAAAATTATTTTCATATTAATATTCATAAGTTTTAATAAAATTAAAATCTTTAAATTATTCATATTTGTTTTGCTAATCTAAAAGTCTGGCTAATATATGTGCTGCCAACTTTTTTGTTAAAGAAAAATCCGTTACCATATTTCGAATTATTAATTTTAACATTATATTAAGAAATTTTAATTAATTTATTAAGTAGAAATTGGTAAAAATATATAGTTAGCTATAATATAACAGTTATTGCCTTGAAAATCGAATTGAGAAGTTTGAAAATAAGAACTCAGAACTGACAGCGCGTCAGTTATGTTAACTGAACATAACAGCGTTGCCAACTACACTAAATTCGAGTTCTTATAACATTGTGTGACTTTGTGCACATGCATGCCATTTTCCCAGTATCATTAGTCGGTTACACTTGCCGCGGGTCGGTTGTATTTTCGTTAGCTGCTCGAGTCGAAGGTATTTGAAAACAAAGTGCAACGGATGTGTTTAGTTTATACGAAATTATTTTCATTTGATTTCCTTTTTTTCGAGTGCAAGTGTATGTGTGTGATATCAATGTGCTTCAATTTATTTTTTGGTGTTTTTTCTATATATCAGTAGTCATTGCACAGCCTGGGCATAGCTTGTTCTTATTGCTGCTGTTGTTGTTGTTAGGGTTGTTGTTGTTGTTGTTGTTGTTGTGCATGTGTAGGTCAAGGTGAAGCCGCAGCGCAGCAGCAGCAAAAGCAGCAGCAACAACAGCGGCGAATTGAGGAAACAGCTGCCGAAAGCACCGTTACAGTGTGTTGTTGTTTCAATGCAATTGAATTGATTTGCACATGTATTGGTGTCAGCAGGACGTAAAACATGCACACAATTAGGGCAGCTATATCGTTGTAAGTGTGTGTGTGTGTGTGTGTGTGTGATACCTTAAAAGGCAATACAAATGCAATTTCTCTTATTTTGCTTTCTATCGTTTCGTTTGAAATACTATTGCAAATATAAACTCATCACACACACACACACACGTACGTATATACCTTGAATCTTTATCTGGATCATTGATAAGCGCTGAAATCAACAATAAACATTTAGCTATTGCCGCATCAAGTGAATGCTCAACAAATTTCATCACAACAATAATAATAACAACAATTAGTCAGATAGCGAAATTTAACAAAAGCAGGCGGCATTAATAATACAATATTATTAACAATAAGAATACAACGCATAATAACAACGAGAAAGGGTATCAAAAGGCAGACAAAACGGCATTTCTACCGCAGCGTCGTCTATTCAGCGGCGGCGGCGTTGGCGTCGGCGCCGGCGCCAGCGTCTTGAGCGGCAGCGCCGCAATGAAACTGCAGCAGCAGCATCAGCCGCCGCCGTTGCCTCAAACGCAGCCGCCGTCGCTGGTGTCGCAGGCTGGCGCTGGTTCAGGATCAGGATCAGGATCTGGATCTGGATCTGGATTGGTGGAGGGCAGTGCTGTGGCAAATGCCATTAACAACTTTAACAACAATAACAACATCAGTATGGAGACAACAAAATCACGACCGCCATTATGTCCAAAACGTGAGTATTAATTTGGTATATTTAACACAGATGCACTTATCGATTAATGAGCAATCGTTAATCGATGAACGCATGACAGGTGCCCCCTCCGCTGACGCATAATTGAGTCACAAAGCTATCGTGAGCTTTTCGAGCCGCTGAAGAAGCTTTATTGCCGTCTTGTTTGATGTGATCTGACAAATGTTTTGAAGATTGTCAGCATGATTAATCCGATGAATAACTATGATTAGTATAATAGCAAATTTCTGTAGCTAACATAAATGCAGCTGGTAACATTTTAGCAATAATTATTTCTCGTTTAACTGCGTCTATCTGTTTGTCTATCTGTCTGTCTCTTCAAGTTGTGTTGCTTTGCACATTTCTCTTTTGTTTGGCTATTCTGCTGCTGACGGCCTTTTTGTTGTTTGCCTTCCTTTCATTTCTTTCTTTCTTTCTTTCTTTCTTTTTGTGTTTGTTTTTGTTGTTGTCGAGTTGTTGCTGTTCTCATTTTGGCACAGCAACTTTTGCGGTCTCGCTTAGCGTAGCTTTCGCTCCAGGTTCGGTCTCGAGTCTCTGCCTCTCTCTCTCTCTGTCTCTGTCTCTGTCTCTGTCTCTCTGTCTCGCGGTTGCTATTTGCCTGCCCATTTTTGGTGGGTGGAGCAGACCCAACCTCAGGCATATGTAAGCGACCGCGTCGTAACTATTTACAGACTCAGTTGGCAACTACCGCCTCCTCTCACTCTCTCTGCATTTGATGCACACACACACACTCACACACACACACAGTAGTGAGCCTAATGTCGAGAGTCACAGTTGCAGTTGCAGTCACAGTCACAGTCACAGTGACTGTCACATATTCAGGGCCATGGTAACATGACCGCAGCTAACAGTAGTTGACATGTTGTTAGCATTCGCTGCAATTGTGTTGTCAGCTGCACTTCTGCACTCCTCCACTCTTGTACTCCTCTCCTATGACTGGTTCTTCTGCTGCTTCGCCTGTCAGTTCCATTGCCTAAGAGGGTCTGCCAGGTCATTGGATACGTTTTTGGTGAAGCGGGGTTTGCCAAATATGGCAACAACAACAACAACAACAACAACAACAACAACAACAACAACCACGACCATAACAAAACAACTCTAATTAGTTTAAACAAAATGCCGATAAACCAGATAAGATAAGTGTGCCCCTAAATTATAAACATATATACATATATATACATATATGTATATATAGACATACATATGTATGATCTAAACAGTTCTAACATGTTTATCGCACTGATGTCACAGTATTATTATACACTATGTCAATATACCCCGTTATATTATGTTTACTTTTCGTATTCCCAGAAATTTCAAATAATATTATAATACGCTTATAAAGTGAAGTAAAAACTGTATATACATATATAGTTATTACTGACAATGCATGGTATCTGTTAGTTGATCTTTGAGAATTTTCTTAATTGTTTAACAACTTTTGAAAAGTTTCAAGAGTTCCATGATATCATTCCAAAACGAGAGAAAGAGTTGCAATTGCTGGGTATCTTGTAGTCGTCACTCTATGCCAACTAATTTGTGTAATCTTTCCATGTTTTGTATTCCCCTCCCTGTTTTTGTCAGTAATTTGTGACTAAGATGAACATTTTGTAAAATTGCCAGTCTAGGCTCGAGACCCACATTTCCCTATATATTTTCCTATAGCTATTGTCTTTTCTCATCAACTCTCATTCTCATACTCTCACACTCATGTCATGTGCAGTGGTGTCATTTTTTCGTTTTTGCTGTCGAAAAAAGTTAGATTCGCCTAAGAAACAAGCTAGAATCGGCGGATTCCTTGAGAAAAAAAAGCTTAAAAAATATGTTTTTTTTATTTCTATTTATTTTGCAAAAAGATATTTCGATAAAGTTTTAAACATGACTTTACTTATAAACATATTAATCATATATTAATTGAACTGAAGAGAAAGTTACCCCGAAATAAATAAATGGCGAGAAAAAAGCTAAAACGTCAACACTGCCCATGTTCTATTCTCTGTTAATCTTTCTAATTGCCTATTCTCTGGCTTTCGCTGTCTCTCTCCTTCAGATACTATTGCTAAATGCAACATTTGCAGAGTCATTAAAAACGCTTCATTGTTGTTTGTTGCAACTTGTAAGTATTTGTTGTTATTGTTGTTGTTATTGTTGTTGTGGCAGCAGCTGGCAAATGATTATTGTTGTTATTGCAGCGATGCTTCTTTTGCATTGTCTAAATGAGGGGCGTTTATGGGCTAAACTCTATTAAAGGGGAAGTGTGGGGGCGGCTACAGAGACAATGAGAGAGAGAGAGAGACAGAGAAAGAGAGTGAGATAGAGTGTGCGAAAGAGAGGGAGGGTATAAAATAATAGTCGTTGTTATTGGAGCGGAAATCAAGAGCGTCGTAATATTAATGCCGTTGAATATGATCAGAAGGTATTTTTTAGAGCATATTGTATATTTATCTAATCATATATCAAAATACATCAAATATCAAGAACAACAATATACATATAATGCAGTCGAGTTTTGTGATGATTTTCTTCTAATTCTGTTCACTTGACAATTAATTTCGATATTTCGGTAATTCCAAATCCCTCGGAATTCATTAAAAGTGTGATCCTTGAGCTGTTACAAATTATCGAGACACGACTGTAAATACGGTGAATATTCTGTGACTATTTGGACAGTGATAATTCAAGTTCATATTGCTTCAATCGATTTAATCGATAACTACTATTTATCGACAATATAAACTGAATTTTACTGCATTACCTTTTGATTTCAATTGAGATTACTATTTGAGGTATACAAGTTTCAAAATACTTATCGCTTATAATGATGATATGAACTTCACATTTGTTGAATACACTCAGTGATCAACGGATCACAGTTCTGGCATAAACTTATCGAAAATATTGACTTTACTTATTTCAAAATCATATAAAATTTATGCTCTTCTCAATGATGAATGTTGATCGGGAGGGGATGTTGGTATGGATTGTCTAAAGAGTCAAAGTGGCATCTAAAAATATGCTTCGATAGGGAGGAATGAGATCGATTGGAATGGAAATGTATCGCATGGGATATGTGGAGAGAAGTAGAAGAAGGAGAATGAGAAGTGGCGGAGGAATGCGGGACAAGATAGAAATTTCACAAGAATTTCGTTGATAGGCGATGCGCTTGGAATCGATAAAGATGATGATAGAGAAACAGATGCAGATGCTCTGATGCAGAGATTGCCCATGGAGTTGAGAGTGCACATAGCATACAGAAGTTGAGAGTGCTCTGTTGGCTTACAGCCTATGGATGCACAGAGGGGAGGTAAGGGTGTTCCTCTTGGGTTTGGGCAACAAGATGTGGCTGTGGCAGTGCCTGTGGCTGTTGCAAGCTACTTCAAACGTGCGTCAATTGTTTGAAGAGAAGGAATTTGAACGTGGCAACGTTGCTGCAACTCTATTTATGGAACATGGATATTGGGAGCTGAGAGGAGCTGCCTTGCCACATTCAATGTGGCTCCTCGAGTGGCCCTTTGGTGGTGCGATCTGCGGTGGTTGCGCCGCCTTTTGTTTGTTTACTTGTGCCTTGTGCCTTGACTCCAACTAGAAATCAAACCCGATACCAATGCACTAAGTTCAATAGCTGGCAGAAGTGAAGGACGAGGCGTTGGTGTTGGCGGTGGCGGTGGCGGTGGAGGTGGCTGTGGGTTGATGCAATTGCACTCGTGCGTTCAAGAGAGAAGCACTCGCGTTCGTTTGTTGCAAGTTACTCGTCGTTGAGCACAGAGCACAGAACCGGCTAGAATTGAACTTAATTGCATGAAATTGAGACACGAGACATGCCACATGAGAGACGATAACAGCCCATAACACAACTGAGAATCATTCACTGAGATTTGAGATTCTTCATTCCCCCGTCTTCGTCATCGTCGTCATCGTCATCCTTAATTTGATGCTCTCAGTGTGTTAAGTGCACCATCAAATGAGCTGTCATAATGATAATGATCATAATGGTGATGATGATGATGATAATATCGTTTGGGAGGCAACGATATGTGACGAAGGTGGCAACAGTGTGCTGTCGATATGACGAACCACGAATCACTTTCAGATTTGATTGAACGTGAACATCACACATCGACAGGTTTCACTGTACATTATGCACTTCCGTCTCAAATTTGGTGATCAAGTGTTTTAGGAAATTCATAAACTCAAAAGTTCCCATGGAGCACTTCAATGTGCAACTCGTGACACGATCGCTGTCACTGTGACTCTGTGACTATGACTAGAGATGCATTTGCATAGAATGCATGCTGTGAAATTATGTGGACTCCGATTTGGGGGCCAAAGTGTTCAAGTGGTTGACACCCATGAACTCTTCTCCAGATGTATGAATGTATGTATGTGTTTCTCTCTAACAGCAAATTCGACGCTCCCATTAGCGATGAGAATATACTGCAATCTTCCTCAAACATACTATTCCCACTCACTCGATGCTCCTTTCCCCCCTCATCATTCCCACCATATATTCAATATCTTTCGCTGACAATGTCTAGGCAATGAACTGTGACTGGGAGTGGGGAGAGGGGAGAGGGAACCGCATTAATATGGATAAAAGTGCGGGTGATACCAGGAGAGCAGTGAGGGGAGGCGAGTCGCAGATGGATGTTGAAAGTGCATTCGCCTACACGATGAGGCAAAGTTAAGATAAAGATCTTCGGCACACACACTGTGAGCTGATTTTTAAATTAGGGCCAAGATTCATTCTCTTTCTTGTGTTTCGATGCGAGCCGAAATTCGTATTCGTTTATTGTTGTTATTGTTTATATTCAACCCTGTTTGTGGATTTATCTGGCTCGGATTTGAACTGCTGATGCATATTATGATACCACCATGGATGCATATATTTATATCGTGTTATTATTGCTTTTGGAGTCTTTAGTAAGCACTTCTTGTCGTTCCCAAAAATATATATACATATATATATATTTTTTTTTTTTTAAATTGAGCATGGCCAAAAATGGTCGCATTTTTATGAAATTTGGCATTTTGGAAATGGTTCTGAAATAAGTTTAATTCTGCATCAAAAGTTTTGTGAAAATCGCCATTTTCAATTTTTCGACATTTTTGACCCATTTTCTATACAAACCCCTTGTTAAAATTATCAAAAATCGAAAAAGTTGTTTATCCCAATATTTTGACTATAATCGATTCTAGGACTCTTAACTAGCATATTGCTTTTTATTTGAGGTGTTTTGGATAACAAATTATCGAGTTATGGCCGAAAACGTGTCGGAAAATATCTAAAAATGTCGGTTTTTGAAACATGAGTTCCTGGCAAAACTTTCAATTGCCATAACTTGGCCGAAAATCATCCGATTTTCATGAAATTTGGCATTTTGGAAATGGTTCTGAAATAAGTTTAATTCTGCATCAAAAGTTTTGTAAAAATCGCCATTTTAAATTTTTCGACATTTTTGACCCATTTTCCATACTAACCCCTTGTTAAAATCTTGAAAAATCGAAAAGGTTTTTTATCCCAATATTTTGACTATAATCGATTCTAGGACTCATAACTAGCATATTGCTTTTTATTTGAGGTGTTTTGGATGAGAATTTCACGAGTTATGGCCGAAAACGTGTCGGAAAATATCTAAAAATGTCGATTTTTGAAACATGAGTTCCTGGCTAAACTTTCAATTGCCATAACTTGGCCGAAAATCATCCGATTTTCATGAAATTTGGCATTTTGGAAATGGTTCTGAAATAAGTTTAATTCTGCATCAAAAGTTTTGTAAAAATCGCCATTTTAAATTTTTCGACATTTTTGACCCATTTTCCATACTAACCCCTTGTTAAAATCATGAAAAATCGAAAAAGTTGTTTATCCCAATACTTTGACTATAATCGATTCTAGGACTCATAACTAGCATATTGCTTTTTATTTGAGGTGTTTTGGATGAGAATTTCACGAGTTATGGCCGAAAACGTTTCGGAAAATACCCCAAAATGTCGATTTTTGAAACATGAGTTCCTGGCAAAACTTTGAATTGCCATAACTTGGCCGAAAATCATCCGATTTTCATGAAATTTGGCATTTTGGAAATGGTTCTGAAATAAGTTTAATTCTGCATCAAAAGTTTTGTAAAAATCGCCATTTTAAATTTTTCGACATTTTTGACCCATTTTCCATACTAACCCCTTGTTAAAATTATGAAAAATCGAAAAAGTTTTTTATCCCAATATTTTGACTATAATCGATTCTAGGACTCATAACTAGCATATTGCTTTTAATTTGAGGTGTTTTGGATAACAATTTATCGAGTTATGGCCGAAAACGTGTCGGAAAATATCTAAAAATGTCGATTTTTGAAACATGAGTTCCTGGCAAAACTTTGAATTGCCATAACTTGGCCGAAAATCATCCGATTTTCATGAAATTTGGCATTTTGGAAATGGTTCTGAAATAAGTTTAATTCTGCATCAAAAGTTTTGTAAAAATCGCCATTTTAAATTTTTCGACATTTTTGACCCATTTTCCATACTAACCCCTTGTTAAAATCTTGAAAAATCGAAAAGGTTTTTTATCCCAATATTTTGACTATAATCGATTCTAGGACTCATAACTAGCATATTGCTTTTTATTTGAGGTGTTTTGGATGAGAATTTCACGAGTTATGGCCGAAAACGTGTCGGAAAATATCTAAAAATGTCGATTTTTGAAACATGAGTTCCTGGCAAAACTTTGAATTGCCATAACTTGGCCGAAAATCATCCGATTTTCATGAAATTTGGCATTTTGGAAATGGTTCTGAAATAAGTTTAATTCTGCATCAAAAGTTTTGTAAAAATCGCCATTTTAAATTTTTCGACATTTTTGACCCATTTTCCATACTAACCCCTTGTTAAAATTATGAAAAATCGAAAAGTTTTTTATCCCAATATTTTGACTATAATCGATTCTAGGACTCATAACTAGCATATTGCTTTTTATTTGAGGTGTTTTGGATGAGAATTTCACGAGTTATGGCCGAAAACGTTTCGGAAAATACCCCAAAATGTCGGTTTTTGAAACATGAGTTCCTGGCAAAACTTTCAATTGCCATAACTTGGCCGAAAATCATCCGATTTTCATGAAATTTGGCATTTTGGAAATGGTTCTGAAATAAGTTTAATTCTGCATCAAAAGTTTTGTAAAAATCGCCATTTTAAATTTTTCGACATTTTTGACCCATTTTCCATACTAACCCCTTGTTAAAATCATGAAAAATCGAAAAAGTTGTTTATCCCAATATTTTGACTATAATCGATTCTAGGACTCATAACTAGCATATTGCTTTTTATTTGAGGTGTTTTGGATGAGAATTTCACGAGTTATGGCCGAAAACGTTTCGGAAAATACCCCAAAATGTCGGTTTTTGAAACATGAGTTCCTGGCAAAACTTTCGATTGCCATAACTTGGCCGAAAATCATCCGATTTTCATGAAATTTGGCATTTTGGAAATGGTTCTGAAATAAGTTTAATTCTGCATTAAAAGTTTTGTAAAAATCGCCATTTTAAATTTTTCGACATTTTTGACCCATTTTCCATACTAACCCCTTGTTAAAATTATGAAAAATCGAAAAAGTTTTTTATCCCAATATTTTGACTATAATCGATTCTAGGACTCATAACTAGCATATTGCTTTTTATTTGAGGTGTTTTGGATGAGAATTTCACGAGTTATGGCCGAAAACGTTTCGGAAAATACCCCAAAATGTCGGTTTTTGAAACATGAGTTCCTGGCAAAACTTTCAATTGCCATAACTTGGCCGAAAATCATCCGATTTTCATGAAATTTGGCATTTTGGAAATGGTTCTGAAATAAGTTTAATTCTGCATCAAAAGTTTTGTAAAAATCGCCATTTTAAATTTTTCGACATTTTTGACCCATTTTCCATACTAACCCCTTGTTAAAATCATGAAAAATCGAAAAAGTTGTTTATCCCAATATTTTGACTATAATCGATTCTAGGACTCATAACTAGCATATTGCTTTTTATTTGAGGTGTTTTGGATGAGAATTTCACGAGTTATGGCCGAAAACGTTTCGGAAAATACCCCAAAATGTCGGTTTTTGAAACATGAGTTCCTGGCAAAACTTTCGATTGCCATAACTTGGCCGAAAATCATCCGATTTTCATGAAATTTGGCATTTTGGAAATGGTTCTGAAATAAGTTTAATTCTGCATCAAAAGTTTTGTAAAAATCGCCATTTTAAATTTTTCGACATTTTTGACCCATTTTCCATACTAACCCCTTGTTAAAATTATGAAAAATCGAAAAAGTTTTTTATCCCAATATTTTGACTATAATCGATTCTAGCACTCATAACTAGCATATTGCTTTTTATTTGAGGTGTTTTGGATGAGAATTTCACGAGTTATGGCCGAAAACGTGTCGGAAAATATCTAAAAATGTCGATTTTTCAAACATGAGTTCCTGGCAAAACTTTCAATTGCCATAACTTGGCCGAAAATCATCCGATTTTCATGAAATTTGGCATTTTGGAAATGGTTCTGAAATAAGTTTAATTCTGCATCAAAAGTTTTGTGAAAATTTAATTTTTCAAATTTTCGACATTTTTGACCCATTTTCCATACTAACCCCTTGTTAAAATCATGAAAAATCGAAAAAGTTGTTTATCCCAATATTTTGACTATAATCGATTTTAGGACTCATAACTAGCATATTGCTTTTTATTTGAGGTGTTTTGGATAACAATTTATCGAGTTATGGCCGAAAACGTGTCGGAAAATATCTAAAAATATCGATTTTTGAAACATGAGTTCCTGGCAAAACTTTGAATTGCCATAACTTGGCCGAAAATCATTCGATTTTCATGAAATTTGGCATTTTGGAAATGGTTCTGAAATAAGTTTTATTCTGCATCAAAAATTTTGTAAAAATCGCCATTTTAAATTTATCGACATTCTTGACCCATTTTCCATACTGACCCCTTGTAAAAATCATGAAAAATCGAAAAAGTTTTTTATCCCAATATTTGGATTGTAATCGATTCTAGGACTCATAACTAGCATATTGCTTTTTATTTGAGGTGTTTTGGATGAGAATTTCACGAGTTATGGCCGAAAACGTTTCGGAAAATACCCCAAAATGTCGATTTTTGAAACATGAGTTCCTGGCAAAACTTTGAATTGCCATAACTTGGCCGAAAATCATCCGATTTTCATGAAATTTGGCATTTTGGAAATGGTTCTGAAATAAGTTTAATTCTGCATCAAAAGTTTTGTAAAAATCGCCATTTTAAATTTTTCGACATTTTTGACCCATTTTCCATACTAACCCCTTGTTAAAATTATGAAAAATCGAAAAAGTTTTTTATCCCAATATTTTGACTATAATCGATTCTAGGACTCATAACTAGCATATTGCTTTTTATTTGAGGTGTTTTGGATGAGAATTTCACGAGTTATGGCCGAAAACGTTTCGGAAAATACCCCAAAATGTCGGTTTTTGAAACATGAGTTCCTGGCAAAACTTTCAATTGCCATAACTTGGCCGAAAATCATCCGATTTTCATGAAATTTGGCATTTTGGAAATGGTTCTGAAATAAGTTTAATTCTGCATCAAAAGTTTTGTAAAAATCGCCATTTTAAATTTTTCGACATTTTTGACCCATTTTCCATACTAACCCCTTGTTAAAATCATGAAAAATCGAAAAAGTTGTTTATCCCAATATTTTGACTATAATCGATTCTAGGACTCATAACTAGCATATTGCTTTTTATTTGAGGTGTTTTGGATGAGAATTTCACGAGTTATGGCCGAAAACGTTTCGGAAAATACCCCAAAATGTCGGTTTTTGAAACATGAGTTCCTGGCAAAACTTTCGATTGCCATAACTTGGCCGAAAATCATCCGATTTTCATGAAATTTGGCATTTTGGAAATGGTTCTGAAATAAGTTTAATTCTGCATCAAAAGTTTTGTAAAAATCGCCATTTTAAATTTTTCGACATTTTTGACCCATTTTCCATACTAACCCCTTGTTAAAATTATGAAAAATCGAAAAAGTTTTTTATCCCAATATTTTGACTATAATCGATTCTAGCACTCATAACTAGCATATTGCTTTTTATTTGAGGTGTTTTGGATGAGAATTTCACGAGTTATGGCCGAAAACGTGTCGGAAAATATCTAAAAATGTCGATTTTTCAAACATGAGTTCCTGGCAAAACTTTCAATTGCCATAACTTGGCCGAAAATCATCCGATTTTCATGAAATTTGGCATTTTGGAAATGGTTCTGAAATAAGTTTAATTCTGCATCAAAAGTTTTGTAAAAATCGCCATTTTAAATTTTTCGACATTTTTGACCCATTTTCCATACTAACCCCTTGTTAAAATCATGAAAAATCGAAAAAGTTGTTTATCCCAATATTTTGACTATAATCGATTTTAGGACTCATAACTAGCATATTGCTTTTTATTTGAGGTGTTTTGGATAACAATTTATCGAGTTATGGCCGAAAACGTGTCGGAAAATATCTAAAAATATCGATTTTTGAAACATGAGTTCCTGGCAAAACTTTGAATTGCCATAACTTGGCCGAAAATCATTCGATTTTCATGAAATTTGGCATTTTGGAAATGGTTCTGAAATAAGTTTTATTCTGCATCAAAAATTTTGTAAAAATCGCCATTTTAAATTTATCGACATTCTTGACCCATTTTCCATACTGACCCCTTGTAAAAATCATGAAAAATCGAAAAAGTTTTTTATCCCAATATTTGGATTGTAATCGATTC
The DNA here is from genome assembly GCA_018150725.1 of Drosophila quadrilineata. Classification (NCBI taxonomy): domain Eukaryota; kingdom Metazoa; phylum Arthropoda; class Insecta; order Diptera; family Drosophilidae; genus Drosophila; species Drosophila quadrilineata. Next base: position 13,814,708 of record JAECWN010000432.1, read on the forward strand.
TAGGACTCATAACTAGCATATTGCTTTTTATTTGAGGTGTTTTTAATGAGAATTTCTCGAGTTATGGCCGAAAACGTGTCGGAGAGTACTCCAAAATGTCGGTTTTTGAAACATGAGTTCCTGGCAAAACTTTGAATTGCCATAACTTGGCCAAAAATGATCGGATTTTTATGAAATTTGGCTTTTTGGAAATGATTTTGATATTAGTTTAATTCTGCATCAAAAGTTTTGTAAAAATTGAATTTTTCAATTTTTCGACATTTTTGACCCATTTTCCATACCTTTGCTAAAATCATGAAAAATCGAAAAAGTTGTTTATCCCAATATTTTGACTATAATCGATACTGGGACTCAGAACTAGCATATTGATTTTTGTTGGAGGTGTTTCTGAGGAGTATTTGTTGAATTATGTCCGAAAACATTTCTGTTTTCAAATTGAAAATCTGTTACAATATTTACTTACAACACAGGATATTTAACGCTATGGTGACATACCCTATTGACCATATGAACACAGTGAGGGTGTGTGGCGCACGCGTGGGTCTTTGTCAAGTGGTAACAATCTAGGGGTTCGCTGAGTTGCTGGAGGTATCCGTAAGGAATTCGCCTAAGGAACTTGGGTATTGTGCGTGCCTAAACTCGATACATCCTTGATACACGATACGTCTTGGTGTTATGCATAATGTTGCAACATTGTGTTCTCATCCCTCAAAATGTGGAGAGCGAGCAAAGGGTGTATGCCAACAGTGTTGCCATATCTCGAAAATAGGGGGTTATCGATAAGTTAGTTTAGTTGCTTAAATGCAGTAAAATAATAAAAGATGAATATAATCAGCCCTTAAATTTATTTATGAACAACTATTTTATATACATATTTGAAGGAAAGGCCGTGTGTTTATTTAATATAAATTTTAAGTGCTGCTGCAGTGTGGCAACGCTGTGGGAATAGCAACCCTTGGTTCGGTAATGTGTTGCAGCCACCGTTTTGGCATAGATTTGCGCCGCGCCCTCCCCCACTGCCGGCCTGTGCGTCCACCCACGTCCTCTCTCCCTCCCTTAGTCCTGCGACAAGCGATAGCGCAGGCGCAGAGAGAGAGAGAGATGTCTTTGTCGCTCTCTGTGTCAGTTATGATTTTAGAGTTCGGGAGAGAGATAGAGAGAGACGGAGATTCTGTATGAGAGAGAGAGAGAGAGAGAGAGAGAGAAAGAGACAGAGAGAGAGAGAGAGAGTGTGTCGGAGAGTGCAGAAGTGGCCCATTAAAATTTCATGGGCTGTTCATTTTTTTTTTTTTGTGTTTGCTCGAATTTTGTTATATCCTTCTGGTTGTTTTGGAAGTTCGCTCTTGGCACGTTCCTGTCGCAACTCTGTTCAGCTCCGTTAGTTGAAGCGTGCCTCCGAAGAGAAGCTGTGCCTCTCGATAACAACCAGCAGCAGTCGAAGAAGTGGAAGAAGTCGAAGAAGCAGAGGCACAAAACAACAAGCCGAATTTACGGCAACAATAAAGTGTTCATTCAACTCGGGGAAACAACAACAACAACAACAGCAGCAACAACAACAAGAATAATAACAAAAACTTTTCTAAATGTTAACAAACAAAACGCAAAGTGTAAACAAGACTTTGAAAATAGTGCACAACAAACTTGGCTCATTAAGGGCGCTAAAGTAGGCGGTGTTCGGTATACACACACAACACACACACGCACACACTCGCACACACACACACACACACACACAGTAAGACACACACGCACAACAGTCGTAAACAGCCAAGTTCCACAACGACATAATCATGTGTAAGTGAAGACGATTGCTGCTCCTAGAGCTGCATGTTGCAGTTGCAAACAGGGGGAGTGGCAGTGGCAGTGGCAGTGGCAGTGGGAGTGGGAGGCGTGTCGCTGCATACTTGAGCTGATACGTTGAAGTGGCACTCGAGTTAAGCGGGCCAAGCAATTTGTTTGTTTGTTTGAGGCTAATGAGCAAATGGAGCTGCCACTCAACTCAATTTTAACGCATTTCAACTCGACTCCTTGCCATGTCCTTGCCGTAGATAGATATACAAGCATTTCATACTTGAAGCTTCTCATGCCAATTTTGTGTTTCTTGTGCAGCAAAAACTCCGTCATTTGACAAGGATCGGGACTATATTGGCTTTGCCACGTTGCCGGAGCAAGTGCATCGGAAGTCGGTGAAGCGAGGATTCGAGTTCACGCTGATGGTTGTCGGCGAATCGGGTCTGGGCAAATCGACGCTCATCAATAGCCTGTTCCTTGGCGATCTCTACAAGAACCGCCAGATGCCCAATGTGGAGGAGCGCATCGAGAAGACGACGCGCGTCGAAAAGAAGACCATGGATATCGAGGAGCGTGGCGTCCGTTTGCGTTTAACTGTTGTGGATACGCCCGGATTCGGGGATGCCATCAATTGTGAGGATAGCTGGCGTGTCTGCACCCAGTACATTGATGAGCAGTTCCGTCAGTATTTCACCGATGAGAGCGGCCTCAATCGCCGCAACATCCAGGACAATCGAGTCCATTGCTGTCTCTACTTTGTGCCCCCTTGGGGTCACAGGTGAGTTGTAGTTGTTTCCCTGTAGAGACAAGTGCTCAATGTGCACTCCATATTCTTTTGCAGCTTGCGTCAAATGGACTTGGATCTGATAAGGCGTTTGCATCGCAAGGTGAACATTGTGCTGGTGATTGGCAAGGCGGATTGCTTGAACAAGACCGAGGTGCGCAAGCTGAAGGAGCGCATCCTGCAGGATCTCGAGGACAATCACATACAGCTGTATCAGTTTCCCGAATGCGATTCCGACGAGGACGATGATTTCAAGCAGCAGGATCGCGAACTGAAGGCATCGATACCATTCGCTGTGGTTGGCAGCAACACCATACTCGAGGTGGCAGGCAAGAAGGTCCGCGGCCGACAGTATCCTTGGGGCGTTGTCAACGTGGAGGATGCCGAGCATAGTGATTTCATCAAACTGCGCACATTCCTCATATCGACGCACATGCAGGACCTGAAGGACACCACACAGGTGAGCACACTATTCGGGCGTAATTCACATCGAGTCCTACATATATTTTCATCATTTGGCAGGATGTGCACTATGAGAACTTTCGGGCGCAGTGCATCTCACAGATATCGCAGCATGCGTTGCGTGAACGTGGCAAGTTGAAGAGGGATTCGATTAGTTCGACGAATGGATTCGATGCGGCGATTTCGGAAACGGATCGATTGCTGCTGCAGAAGGACGAGGAAATCCGACGCATGCAGGACATGCTCACGCAAATGCAGGAGAAACTCAAGCAGACGCATCTCATGGAAATGAAGAAGAACGACAGCGTCATCGACGTCTAAATTTGCGTTTGCGTGTTCATCATATACACATAAACATATACAAATACATACTTATAAATACATATTATATAAAGCAACCCCCCACATACACACCCCCGCTCCACAACAAACCCATAGAGGCCGAGCAAATATAACCGAAAAAAAAAACCAAAAAAAACCAAAAACAAATAACTGAAAGAGAGACCCACAAAGATTAAGAGATGGAAATTAATTTATGTATCTTAAGGATTAGCACAGTTTGCCGTTATTCAAATTGAGTTCTCAAGTCCCGTTCAACATCAGAAAGATAGCAGCCAGAATTGTCAACATTTACGATCTATATACATACATTCATACATACATATATAGTACCAGATGAGCCATTGACCAACTTGTTTCACTTAACATATATTTAAACGAAAATGGAAGTCTCTAGGCATTAAATAGAACGATTTTATTGATATACTATAGTAATATATAAATATATAGAGTCGCAGATGCAAAATGTTCAATTCGCTTTCATTTTCAATTCAAATCGCCAATTCTCTTAGATATATAGTAAATTCAATTCAGACTTCAATTGTTAAATGTAGAGTAATAAAATACATTATAAGACATTAAGGATTTCTTATATGGCTTCGACTATATCCAATTTTTTTTTTTTTTTTTAACGAATACGACAGAAAGAGAGAGAAAAAGAGAGATTGGCTTCTAACGAATTCCAAACCAAAGTCAAATCAAGTTTGAAAAACTGAATGATATGCTTTCAATTGCAAAATGCACTTAAAAAGAAAACTAGAGGCAAAGCGTTTATCAAACCCAGTTATCTTAAAATATGCATATAATTATATCTAAACTATGTTTACAAATGCACATAAATCTATGTATATTTCGATATATATATTTTTTTCCCCTAAATTAATATTATTTGGTAGAGAACACATAAATAAAATTCTAATTTGTTGAAAAGAATTGTTAATGAATTTAATTTAATGTCTTAGTTAAGCGACATTTAACAAAGAGAAAACAAGAAACAGAACATCATTATTAACAAATAATAATATTAATGCTAATTTATATAGTGGACAAATTATATACACATAAATAATGATATTGCAAATAATATAACAACAAATGAAACTCGACTATTTCAAAATACAAATAAAAAATTCAAATTTGAAATCAACAAAAATTCTACTTGTATTATTTCAATTTGCTCTGATAAGTTCTTCCAGTACGAAATCCTTGTACTTACGTTATATAACAAATAATGTTCGTCGAAAAAAATTGTATTTTTTTGAAAGTCACAAAGTATCCTTGAGACATATCAAGGACGATTTGGATGTCCCTTGGCAGAATGTTTGCTCTCAACGACTGATATACCCAATAGGACGAAAGTCCTTCGCGCAAATTACGAAGAGCCTATGTTGCTGATTTTCAATTAGATTTATTCATTTTCCAATTTATTTCTTGACGATTTTTTTGTAATATATATTTATTTATTTTATTTTTTTTTTAGTTGATTTTTTCTTTTCAATGTATTTTAGACCGTCTGCATACATACTCTTCTCATACCTATGCGTGGTATGCCAATTGCTTGGTTTACAATATGCCGTAAAGATTCACATATTTATTTTATTAATTTATTTTTGTTTCTTTTTTTTTTTTTGCGATTTAGTTTCGAATTGAAACTATTTTTTATCGGTTGCTTTTCACAATTAAATTTTGTTGTTGTTTCGCATCTGGAAATTACATTTTCTTTGTAGTTCTCTAGAGTTCATTTCATAAATGTTAATGCTTATGTCACATACATACAGTGTATATATATATATATTTTTTTTTTTTATATATAAATATATAATAGTACATGCAGACATACATATGCATACATATGTGTATATATGTACAATTGTGGGATTCCTTTGAGAGACAGAGACCGAAAAAATATCTATACACTTCTATGCTTCAATGGATATTACATTTATCGGTTTATATTCATATATGTATATATATATTTATATATCTATATAATATTTTTTTTTATAATAATTTTGTTGCTATTATTTTCGTCTGGATCTCTGTTGTTCATCTACATAACATACATATGTATTACGAGTATCAACTTATGCATAGTATATATACGCCCTAATACTCCTGATCTGATTCAGTGGTATGTTAGTTTGTTCATCAGTAATTCATAAATCATTTGTTACTTTCATTACATAATAATATATCATATACATATACATATATATATATATTTTTTGTGTTGTTTAAACTCGTTTTTGCATTTATGCAACATTCCATTTTGACGTTTACTCGATGCTTTCTTGCATTCGTCGCCCTGTAGTTTTTTCTAAGAATTTTCATAGCTGGGCGATGTAAGAGTTTCATCATCATGCACATCTGTATGTATGTATGGATGTATACATCAAAATGCAGCTTAAATGTGGAGTCAGTAGTATATTTGTTGTTTGTCTCCCGGAGTCTGTCTGCGTGTCTGTTTAAGTATGTATGGATGTATGTATGTATGTATGTACGTATGTATGTACGTATGGATGTATGTATGTATATGTATGTGTAGTTTAGTGTCCTTCGATCTGTGGTGCTTGTCTCGTCTGTTTCCCTCCTTGTTTTGTATATATGTTATGTACTTGTATAAATTTCCAAAAAAAAAAAAAAAACATGTCTAACTGCATATTTAAATGTAACGCCAGCGTTACAAATTCATTTTGGTTTTAGTTTTTTTTTTAGTATTATAATATACATATATCTCATCTTATATATATATATATATATGCCATAGACTTTTTTCATACTTTCTGTTCAATTTTATAAATATTTTTTCCCATCAAGCGTTTTAATTTTTATTGAATTTCTTAACAACCGTCGCCTGCGCACAAATTTCTTGATTTCTTATTTATTTCCTTTTATAGTTTTACTTAAACTTCGATTTAATTTTGTGTTACTTTTATATTATAATTGTTTTTTTTTTTTTGTTTGGTGTTGGTGTTTTACATTTCATTTAAGTACAAAACTTGCATTTTTGGGGCTTTCTCGCTCTGAGTTTGCGATGCCATCGTATCTGTATGTATGTCTATATATACTGTATATGCAAGTTATATATGTACTATATATTTGTATATAGAATAGTATAGTATAGTATATAATATTTACCGTTTACAGCTACCAGCACAACAATGAAACAGAATCTCATTTTAAACATTTTTATTTCTGTTTGGTAATTGAGTCTATAATAATTCTGCGACGATCCCTTTACATTTGCCTACTACGGTTCGTAATACACTCGAAAAAATTGGGACTTATCATACACATACTATATATCTATATAAGTGTATTGCATATCATTTAATTGAAAATAGTTTACTAGCAAAAAAAAAAAAAAAAAAACACACACAATATATCTAGGATATCTAGTTATACATATATATTTATAGCTCATTTTAAGAGTTTTATACACTGATATATATATATGTATATATAAAACCCCGAGACTATGCGAGTGTGTGTGTGTTTGTGTGGGTGTGTGTGTGTGTGTGTGCATACGACTTACAGATGTACGTATGTGTATATATATAGAAGTTGGCTATGTATGTAACTTTATAAGTAGCTGCAGTTCCAAACTTCAGTCAAAGATAGTAGTTCAGATAGAGACGGAGCTAGTGCCGCAAGAGGGTGGGAGAGGGGAGGGGACGATGGGAATGATGCAGAGGGTGGTGGGTGGTGGGTGGGGGCAGTGTTTAAGGTATATTACTAGCACGGTAAACTATTTCTTGCCTTCGTTAAATCATGTAGTTTTATGGGATCTCAAGTTAAGTTCTTAAAATTTTTGTATATTTTTTTTAGTATTTTATTTTTGTTAGTATTTTAGACATTTGTTATAATCAATTAAAATTGATGTATGTATATATGTATATGTAAATTGCTTTTGGTTTACCAATGCGAGACTTGACCTTAGCTATGTCAATTTCTAGTGATTAATCATCTAAGTTCATCGATTGCAGTTAGCGATAGTTAAACTATCGCACAGAGAAAGAGGGCGACACTGAATGAAATTTACCTATACCTATACACACATATATCTAAAGAAAGATGTAGACAAAGGTAGATTGATGAATGGGGGGGGGGTGGGAGCGATACACACATTAACTTACAACTTAAATATTTATATATTTCTGTATTTATATATAAGTACAAGTAACTGCAACACATACCAATATACATCTATATATATATATGTACCTCTCATATAAATTTATATGTCTCTGGGACACTGTGTCTCCTTATTTTTTGTGTCTGTCTGTATGTATGTGTGTTGTACATCCAATCTGTAGTTAGTGTATGTGTGTGTGTTCCATAACCAATGACAATACAATCAATACATAATTTAATGGGGTATTGATTTTAATTGGAATTATTACTATTATTTATTATATTTTTCTTACTTTTTTTTTTTTGTATTTATTTAACTAGTCTCTGGGAAGTGTGTGTATTGTGGTGGATGGTCGGGGGGTGGGGGGATGTTGATTCGTAGAGAAAAAAGTCATTTGTTTTTGTTTTTGTTGTTTATTTGTAATTCTCATTTCACTCAATTGTTAAAGTAGCTTTTTCAGTTATATTCATATTCTCAGTAATATGCCATGGACTGCGCCCTGCTGCCAACTATTGTAAGTATATATCTTAAGTTCATCATACTCCTTTTATTTATTCTCTTTATTTTTCATATTTTCACTTTCATTTTAATAATTATGATTTCAGTTTTGTTTTTCTTTTCTGTTTAAATTCAAAAAGTAAATCTGAAGCGCACATTTACAATGCTGCTTAAATTGCTATAAAGTATTATTTATTTATCATTATTATTATAATTATAATTATTACAATTATATTTGTTTTGTTTCGTTTTGTTTTTCTTGTTTTGTTTTCAGTTACAACAACTTGACTTAACTGCTTTCGGTTTGAAGTGCATAATAATAATATTTATTGATTTACTTTTATTTTTATGATATTTTTAGACCATCAAGGTTCAATTTTCTCATCAACTCATTCCAATCTTCATATACATGTATATTATAATATGTATGTATGTAAATGTAAATGTATATATAGTCAGATATTCATGTTCATATGGTATATTAACAGAGAGACAGAGACAGAGACAGAAAGAGAGAGAGAGAGAGACAAAGGAAGAAAATAAAAACAAAACAAGCGTATTATAGACGAGTATGCTCGACTAGCGGTTACTCTGTGTCCAGGTTCACATGGCAAACGGTTGTAAAAGGCAAACAGAATTCAAGGACCAAGTATGTTCATTTGTCGGACACAGAGTATATACATATACAATTACATATACATATATATTTCTAGATATTTATGAATATATTTTATAAACACAATTTCACGGATCCTGCCCGTTTCAACACAAAATAATATAATATAATCATTGATGTTTGTATGTATACATATTTATAGAATACGATGCATGTATGATAAGTATGTAACAAAAAAAAGAAAAAAAAAAAATTGAAAATATATAAAATTAATAATTTAATAACAATAAACATAATAATTTATGCGCGTTTTTATTTGGCCTGCCACTTGAATCAATCACGCACCAGCGCGATCATGTGACTCGATTATATTTAAATATATATATATATATATATATATTTATATAGATTTATAGTGTATATATCATGCTATTTGGATATACATACATATATATATATATATAAACTATACACCTATATGCCTAAATATGTGTTGTGTGTGTGTGTGTGTGTGTATTAGCCAATAGTTTCGTAATTTGCCTTATGATTTCTGTTTTGTGCTTGATGGATGTGTGCAAATCAGCAACTGAAACAATTAATCAATCGGTCAATCAATCAATTGATTGATCAATCATTTCGCATATGGTTTTCTTTTTTGGTATCTCTATTTTTTTTTTTTTCTTTTGACTTTTTGGCAGATTCCTTCTCCACACGGCATGGACTAAGAAAATAGGTTTGCGAAGACAGCGTTTTTACTTGGAAGCAACAAAAAAAATAAGAAGAATTTCCCAATTTCATAGTATTTCCAGTGTGGATTTGTGTGTTACTTTTTGGCTTTGTTTGTCAGTTTTTATACTTTTATGCATCTATGTATATATCTAAATATTTTGAATTTTAAAGTTTCCTTCATTAAGTTTTAAATTTTTTTTATGTTTTTGTTTTTGTTTTTGTAGCTGCTATCATTTTGCTGCTTGTTTTAAATTCGAGTCCAACATTTAAATTATTTACAAATAATATATGTATACATATATATTTTTATATTAAAAAAAAAAAAACAAAAAACAATATATTATATTATATTTAAGTGTATATTAGGTGTATGGATGCATGTATTATGTAGATGTGTTAGTTACTTTACAAACTACAGTACTACCTGTAGACTGTACATCAATTTGCTTGTTTTTCCCATCTTGTTTGTTAATTTTCGCCTCATACATTTTTTGGTTTTCGTATTTTTTTTTTTTTTTTTTTTTTTTTTTGCTTTTAATTTTTGTGTGTTTTTTTAACGCTTCTTCAATTTTGGTTTCATTCACTGGAGTGACTGTGGGGACTTGTGGACACTTATTCTCTAGAGACTTATATGTTTGTTTAAGTTTTAGTTTCTCATTTGCTTTTGTCGTCGCTCAATAAATAAAATTCTCAAATATATATATCTATATTAAAAAAAAAAACAACAATTAACGCAGTTCTCAACAAATTTAAGCTTGCTGCTCTTTTAAATTAATACATAATTAATCAATAATTTAAATATTAAATTTATAATGTAAGCATGCAAAACATTTTCTATTTTGTTAATTTTAGTTGTTTTTTTTTTTTTTTTGGTTTTTGTTTAATTTTTTATGTGTGTTTTGTTTCTGCAATTGAATATAATATTTATGTTAGTTTTTTTTACTTATTAAATTAACTTAATTAAACTCAAAAAATTGTAATTCTGCATTATGTTGCCGGTGGTTGGATGAGGACGATAGGGAGGGGAGGATATCTTATACTTTGCTTTCGCAGCGTTCTCTTCGGGCTTTTGTCTTAAATTTTGGATTAAGCTTAATTTATGTTTTCTCTTCTCCTCTTTAATCGCATTCTCTTGTGTTTAAGTTTCTTTGTTGTTAATGTTGTGCTTAACCTCTTTGTTTTTGTGTTTATGTGTGTTCTTTTTTTCAGTGTATTTCACATCAATCTCATTATTCAAGTAAATTTCTAAATTTTCTTAGATACTTTTTAGTTTTTTTTTTTTGTATTTTGTATTTTCCGTTTACTTCTCGTGTTGCTTTGTTTCGTTTTGTTTCACTATAAGTTACAAATGTTATAGTTTTGCTATTGCTGTTTCTTTCTGGTTTGTTTTATACGTTTTAAACATTTCTTTGTTTTCTTTTTTTTATATATCGATATATATAATTTTTTTTTTTGGATTTTCTTTTAATGATTTTTAATTTTTTTTTATATATTTTTTCCATTTTTTTTGTGGTTTAAGTTATGTAAATTTTATTGTAATTTTTTTTTTTTTTTTTTTTGTTTTTGTGTTTCTTTTAATTTTTGTTGTAATTGTAGTCACTAACGTAGTAGGAAGAAGCTGTGCGCTTTCTCCGTTATTCTGCGATAAATTCCCACGACTCTCCGTCACATTCCACCGTGTGGCGCCTGATTTTGACTCCCTGACGGCTTGCCACTGCCCCCACCGCCAGCCAACGCAGCTGTGGCAGCTGTCGTGCCGGTGGTGGTACTGGAGCCGGCATCGCCGCGACTCTCGCTCTCATCGCATTCCTCTAGCTCGTCCAAATTCTCCTGATCAGACTCCTCCAGTGTCACCTGAAAAACCAAGATTGATGTGATTGATTGAGTGAATAGGGCTTAGTTTGATTTGAAAACATATTTGGATTTAATGACTGATTGACCGATAGATTGACCGATTGATTGATAGACGAATTGATTGACTGATTGATTGACCGATTGATTGATTGACAGATTGATTAAATGACTGATTAATTGACTGATTGATTTAACGATTGATTGATTGACTGATTGATTTAACGATTGATTGATCGATTGATTGATCGATTGATTGATTGATAGAGTTACCTGGAATCGTATCTTCTCGTCTTGGGGTAAGTCATCGGCTGCCGATGGTGGTGGCGATGGTGGTATCATGCTCTGATAGTAGTCTCTGTTCTCTTCAAGCGTATCGAGTATATCCTGGGCATCGGGATGCACCAGATCGGCCCACGTCTCCCACAGCGGATGCACAATGTAATCGATGAAGCCCACCTGAGACTTCTCAATGGTGGCATTATGACGATCGCACATCGGACTAATATCCATGCCCGATTCGCGCTCCTTGTCGCCCTGTAGAAAGAACTCCTCCATTAGCAGTGCCACCCAGCGCATATACAGCGGCAATGGCTTGGTGGGATTGCTCAGATCAGCGCAGTGCACCAGATTCTCCAGCACCTAAATCACAACAACATTAAGTAACTCAAGTAGGGAAGATACTATATCTAGCGTACCTGCATGCGATCTGTATAGTTGTCCAATAAAAGTACTCCAGAGCCGGCGACCTTCTTTGTCTCAACCATGGTCTTGAGATCGGCTAGCAGACTCATGTGCTTCGACATGTCCGTGGAGAGCACAATATCAATAACCATTTTCCTCAATGTTTGGCGTTGTTTCCTTTGAAGAAAATCAAAGTGTCCGTTGCAATAAGAACACCATCTATAGGGGGAAATGGAAACTTACTTTTGCATATTACAGAATATATCACATCCTTGATTTTGCAATAATTTGAAGGCAACTGCTAAGTGATGATTTTCCAAAACAGATTCGTCATTGTACATTAATGCTAGTTCGGAACCTAAAACAGATCGAAAAAAAATAAAAATATATATATATGTATAACATGATGACTTCGATTGGATCTTTTGGGGGTATACGGTATACGCACTTGAATTAACCAAAAACTGATTGGTTAAGCCCGGATGATCAACATCGTGTATGCAGGCGGCGAACAGCGCCCCGCCCACTTCGAGGGGCGTGAAAACACCCTCCAACGCCGGCGTATTCAACAAGACGTTGGTGCTCTGTGTGACATCGGCGGCATGCAACGAATTGTGAAACGGATTGTCTTTGACGTAGTGGTCCTCCAGAGTAGTCATAAAGTTAAGAAAAGTTTTCGGTGGTATCATAAGACTGGTCAGTAATTCTCTACTCTGTAATTGACAATAGATATGGTTAGCTTCATATCAACATAAATAATGTTGTGTTGCATGTGCCTCTCTCACCTGAAATATGGTGTATGCCACACAGGTGAGCGGACGATTGCAGCTCAGTTCGCCAATTTTGAATATCTCAATGCCCCACGTATCCAATTCGCCCAGCAGCGTGCCCAGCTCGTTCTCCCTGGGCGTCTCCACGCCGAACGTGGGCAGCCGTTCACCGGTGAAGCTATTGGTATGGGAGAGCGGTCGCTTCACTCCGCTTATCTGTGACATGGGCGGACCGCGGGGTGACCGACTGCGCGGATATTGTTGGCTGGCCTGTTGAGCTGTTGAGTGTTCCGTATTCTCTTCGACACGCAGCGAGGGTAGATCGAACTCTTGTTGTTTGTCTGCAGAAGACACACAGACAAAGATTAGTTGCATATCTCGACTATCCTATATATCCTGTTCACTAAAATACTGTATGTATGCATATGTAGCAGATATTTAGTATGAGTTGCTCAGTTTATAATATATTTCAAAATACACACACACACACACTGAGAGCTGCTTAAACATGCATAAATATTCAAGGGGCTGTTGAAAAGCTGCAAAAACTTGGAAAACACTTTGCGCATTTCCAATGCCAAATTTTCGTTGCCTACTTTCGGGCAACAACCCAACGCCACACGAAATAGGCCATAAGTTTGTTTTCCATTTTTTTTTTATTATTTTTTTGTGTATGATTATTATTTATTTTTGGAGTGCTGGTAAAAAAAGACACACCCACTCAAAAGCGAAAAGGAAACAAATTGCCTCTGCATAAATTAATATTTATTCGAATTGCGTTGAACTTTAGTTGCCACTTTTAGAATTGCCAACAACAACACTTACATTCACAAACACACACCCACACACACTCAACATCCAATATAACAAGTTCATGTATATTTCAAAATGGCGACAACTTAACCCATAGATAGGATCGTGGGCTTATTGTGACCCCATTCAAATGTAATGAATGACTTTTTAACTAAATTTATGCAAGTACGTAACGCAACTAAATTAATAACTATCTATAAAATTTTGTAAATAATATCAATTTATTCATGCATCAATCCCATTTATTTCAATTTTGACTCAGCTATCAATATGAATAAAAGAGACAGCAACTAGATATACTCTATCTCTTTTTCCTACTATATAGCCAAAAATAAGTGCTTGGTATCTTTGAGTCGATCAGTTTCGTACACAGTATACTGTGGCATACATATGCTAACCGTGGCAGCTTGACAACGTGCCTCATGGCAACAAACTCGACGCAATGATGCCTCAGCTCCTCAGTTGCCACACTTTCTCTTCAAGCTTTTCCCTTTCGAATTTGCACAGAGACATATGAATGTCTTTAGAGTAGCATATGTACACATGTGTGTGTGTGTGTGTGTGTGAGTGTGAGTGTGTTTTGCATACGATTTTGGTTTTGAGTTTTGAATCTGAAATCCGTGTCAGATTTGCGTTTTATACTTGTTGTTGGGGTTTTTCTTTGGGCTTTGCATAGACACTACGATTCGCCGCCTGATTAACATATGCGGCTGCCGCGAGGCACACTTTATCTCTCTCTCCCACCCACTCTCTCTCTATCTTTTTTTTTTTTCTCTCTCTTCTTGTCGCTATCTCGCTTAGATTTGCAAAGTCGTTTCAATTAAGCCTACGTCCTCACCAGAGACACACGCTGGCTGCTTTTTAGTCTCTGTCTTTACCTCCATGTCATTCCCTCTCCCACTCTCTCTCTCTCTCTCTCTCTCTCTCTCTCTCTTCTCTCTCTCTCTCTTTCTCTCTCTCTCTCTCTCTCTCTTTCTCTCTCTTCTACCCTTCTTTTGTTGGTGTCTCTTTCTCTGTGTGAGTTTTTCCATTCCATTTCCATTCCCATTCTCATTTGCAATCGGAATCGCTGTTAACGTCATGGACATCACGTATACGCACTGTGGCTGCACACAGCATTTATCGTTGCTTGTACTCTCTGCACTTTTTTACCAACTTTGTTTTTTTTTTATTTCTTAACTGGCTAAGATGGTTAGCTTGAAGGAAGTGAAGGGAAGGGGGGGGGAAGCGACTTATCGACTGGGCACAACACATTTCTGTTATCTTGGGCATTTTGTGTGACTTTTTGTTCGTTGTCGTTTTGGCGCCTCTGCCGCTTCTGTTTCAAATGAAGTGTTACAAATGGACATTAGGGCATCGTGTTGCCGCTGCTGTTGAAAGCGAAGGTAGCCTAAATGCGATTTTATGCTTGATAAACTACAATAACAACAGTGAAGGCAACTACCAAAGGCGTAGGCCCGAAAAAGCAAAGGCATAAAAAACAAAGCCGCATGGAGAACGTAAGCAAGGATAGGGCATGTCCTGGGGCAAGCAGATGGGCAAAGGTAAGCATGCCCGGCTGGCTACTCAGTTTAGGCCTGGCCAACCATTTTAGCTTGGCCAACTTGGGCCATTTTGAATTCCACTTTAGTTCGACTTCAACATCAGCTCCAGCAGCACTGAGCTTATGCTAAACTTCTGCCTCTATCGATGCCTGCAGCCGCTGCCTCTGCCTCTGCCTCTGCCTCTGCCGCTGCCGCCGTCCTTGGCTCAGTTCAGCGAAGCAGAAATATGGACAAATGTGCAAATATGTTGGCCATGCCCGTGCTCCATCCAAAAAAAAAACAAAGTGCAAAAAAAAAAAATCACAAAAATAAAATAAAAAAAAAATTCAGCCTGGCCACGCCCCACACACGCACACACACACACATCTCACGCCTATGCCTCCCACTCGCCCACGCCTCTCGCACTTTGTGTACGCTCTCTATTTTATTTCATTCGGTTTTCCCTCTGCTTTCGTTTCGCTTTTCGGTGTGTGCAACTCTTTCGCTTTCGTTTTTGCTTTCCCTTTTGCTTTTGCTGCTGCTCTACGCGCCTTTATTTGCCCACGTCCTGAGGCAACGTCAAACGTGCTACAATGTGTTTTTGTTGCAACAGCGCCAGGTGGCAGCTCCCAGTTGGCAGGTGCTACCCCACCAACCCACTCCCCACTCCCCTCTCCCTTGGTCTACCACACATACCCATACACATACATATGCTTTAGCTCCCTCTATCTTTCTTTGTGGCACTTTATCGCTACTGGCATAGGGTTAAGTAAGATAGAGATAGATAGAGATATAGAATGAAAGAGACAGAGAGAGAGAGAGAGAAAGAGAGAGAGGTAGATGGAAAGTTGTGGCATTGGATTCGTAGGTTAAACAATGAAATTTCCACTTCATCTGTTTTTATGCTGCTCTGCATAATTTAATTTTGCACTTTCAATTCGACGGCTTCGGCTTCGGCTTCTGCTTTGACTTCGAATGGCTTTGGTTTAAGTCTTATTTGCCTGATATTGTTATTTGCACTTATTGTTTAGTTTGAACTTTTTAGTTTATATTATTTTCGCAATTTGATTCTGCTCTAAACACCTTCAATTCCCTTCAAATATACTACATTCATCTCCAACTCGCTGTTAATGCGATTTTATTGCATACTTTTGCGCGTCGCAACAAGCAGAGATAAAGAGAGAGAGAGAGAGAGAGAGGGATCCATGAGGACTAGGAAAATGCCATCAACTGCAGTCAAAGTAAGTTGAAGGCTCGTGCCCAAAGTTCTTGAATAACTTACGCTCCAACAACAACAACAACAACAACTACTACTGTCATTCAGTGCAGTTCTCCAGTTATACTACTTCTCTCAATCAGTCTGTCGTCAATCTGTCAGTTTGTCAAATCGCATTGATGCGACTTATGAGTAGTTGGCCATCGTTAAGGTACTGCCTGTCTGCCAGCACTGAGTCCTGAGTGCTGTCTGTATCTGCATCGAGTTGGATTTCTCAAATTGCAAATTGAGATGACATTTTAATGCTGATTGATATCGAATTGCAGTCTCAATCTCCATCAATCTACCTGTTCCTCTTGATGAACTTGGGCAGAGATTACCTGCCATTTAAAGCTTTAGCTTTTCAATTGCTTTCACTGTCATGGAGTTGGCGAACACTTTTCCTAACTTCAGTCAGTTGGGTTATCGATAACTTTTAAGTAAATAAATATACTACCGATATTACTTACCCAAAAATGTTGAACAGATATACTCGGATATTTGATTGCCCGACCTGCTCGACTCACTGAAGTGTGAGAGTTCCTTGTTGAGCATGCGCTTGAACTGCAAAGTGAGAGTATCAACAGATTCGATTAATTATATCGATATATCGATAGTGCTTATAGTGTGCATGAGAGCGTTACCTTCAACGATGCCATATCGGAGACACTGCGATGCGTTTGTATGGTCTCCAACTGATCCAAGCACCAGTCGAGCTCCTCAATGGTATCGGTGGCCAGGCGAGTGTATGCCTCATCTCCCTGGGCAAGTTGGACGCCGCCCGCGTTGCCAGATCGTCCAACTGACGACGATTGAGCTGGCCGCCTGGATCTTGTTTGATTAATACATGATATCCACACACAAACAAATATTCACACACGCACGCACACACACGCACACACAGAGAAGTGAGGCGACAGTGGATAAAGAAGTGGGATAATAAAGAGTGGTAGGCGGTAGGGAGGGAGGGGTGTTGGCACAAAGGAAGCGGGTGGGAAACAAGAACAGCAATAAACAAGATAACAAAGGAACAAGCGAGCGAACAGACAAAGAAACAAAAAAAAACACAACACAACACAAAAGAACAATAGCAAAACAAAACAAAATACATGGAAACCAAATAGAAGAAAGTAAAATAATTTTAAATGAAAAATATATTTAAGATAAAGAAATTAAAAAAAAAAAAAATGTTTAAAATTTATAAATTATATTAATAAATGCACACAATATTAACATTTTAAAATATTGTTAAGAAAACACACACACACACAGACACATACAAACAGACAGTCAATTGTGTGGAGAGGGGGTGGAGTGGGGTGGGGTATTAGGAATACACAACATACAGAATTATTAAAAATGTATTTAGTGGGTAATCAAACAACAAATACACACAAATATATTATTTAGATAAATATTTATATAGTTAGTTATTAGTGTTAAAAAAGAGAGAGAAAGAGAGAATGAGAGAGAGAGAGAGAAACAGTGTGTTAGAGAGAACAAGGAAATAATATGTATACGAAGAAAACTTGAATTTGAATTTCAATTGAATTAATCGAATCTGTGATTTCTGTACAACAATCAAATTTCACTTGATTAATTATTCGAATAATCGCATACTTCATACATGATATGTTATGATATGATATAATATGATATATGATGTATCATATAGGGGTTAACATCTGTTCGAATGAACTGGGCATAGGGGGGGCGTTCATGAGGGAGGGTTAGCAGGGTTAACTGGGTGCACACACACACACACACAACATGTTGAGGTATAAATACACATACATACATAAATACATATGTAGTTATGATAATTGTGTAAAAAGTTAGTGACAAATTCAAGCGAACGCAACTTGAAACTTTAAACTATATTAGTTTGTCAATTCACAAAAACCAGCAACAATAACAACAACAACAATAAACAACCTTCATATTTTAAGTGTAATTTTTTCTGATATTCTTTTCTTGCAGTGTAACAATAATATATTTTTCGGTTTCTATTGAAATTCTATAACAGTTTCACATATTTAGGGGAAACAAACTAGAAGAAGAAAATTTGTCGCCAATGACTCCTAAATATATATCAGATATCGCCTGATATTGAACTCTGTTCCTGAAGATATCGATTTAAGATATAGTTTGTATTATAATATATATGTAGATATATTTTCATCTGAAATCTATGAAATAAAATTTGATCGAAATTTGGAAAAAACAATTATAAGTTTCCCTACATCATTGTGGCATTATTTGCTAAATATCCGATCGCCATTTGAATACATTTTCTCTCAGTGTACCCCCGTCCTTGCGCCCACTTGCCGCAGCTGTATCTTGTTTATAGGCAATTCAAGAAAACTGACAATATTCTAAATTTAAGTTCAGTCATATTCGATGGAAACGAAAAAAGCCACAAAAAAAAAGAAACAAAATAAAAAGAATTCACCGAAAAAAATTATAAATAAATTGTACGATACGGTTTTTGTTTGCGGTATTTTTGGCACGTCAACACAGTGCCACAGCGGTGCCAGCGGCCGCCATCCCCGCCGCCGCCCCCGCCCCCCTTTCACCCCTTTCAGTCACCGTCCCCACCCCCTGTCACTGACCTCCCACCAACCACTACCATCCCCTAGCCTAGGCCATTATGGATGTACCTCTGGGTCGTTTGTCGGCATCTCTCGTTGTCGTCATTTCTCTTCAAGTGGGTCTTTACTCTTTTTGATATACATATGTACGTGGGAGTGGGGTGGGTTGGGTTGGGTTGGGTTGGTGGTGGCGGGCGGGGTGGAAATTACACACATCGATATACATGAGATATACTAATATATAATCACACACACACACACACATACATTTATATTGCATATACATATGTATGTATGTATGTATGTATGTAGACAAGAACACAAATTATTGTTGTTGTCTCGGGAAAGGAAGATGAATGCTTAATGCTCTTCTCTTCTTCCTCTTCTACGTCGATTGATGTTGTTGTTGTTGATGTTGTTGCAGATTGATTAATTAAAGTGTGAGATGACAAAAAGACATTGAGAGAGCACACGCACACACATAGAGATAAATTGAGAGAGAGAGAGAGAGAGAGAGGGGGAGAGAGAAAGAGCGAGCAAGGGATAAAGACAGGCAGCAAGACTCACAGCGACAGAGAAAGAGAAAGTAGGAGACAGAGAGAGAGAGAGAGAGAGAGAGCAATCAAAAAGAGAGTAGAACATTAAAGCGTGAGTTGAAATAAGAGAGACAAACAGAGAGAGAGAGAGAGATAGAGAGAGAGGGAGAGCGAAAGAGAGCGAGTGCTGCGGAGGCTCAAGGATAAACATTCGTTTGACATTCGTCAATTGGCAAGCAAAATATAGAGCTGCGCAAGGGGAGGGAGGGTCAAGGACACTCGCATATTTATCAATTGTTCTCTTTCCATTTTTCCATATACATATATAGCATATAGTATGTATATATACATTTTTTTAATTTTTTTTTTTTTTATATATATTTTGTTAATGTCAAAGAGATCGGTCGACTTGACATGGTCAAAGTCAAAAGGTTCTCAAAAGGTTGCTCATTGTTGCAATGGGGGTGGGGGAAGAGGGGTGTGCGTGCGAGAGTAAAGTAGAGGGGGGTTGGGGTTACGGATTGGAGGGTGGGGTTGTTGTGGTGTGCTTGTGTCAAGGTCATAGTGAACTTACTTGTTGGATGCTGGTACATTTGTCAGACTTAATAAATTGTTGCGCACTGAACGTAAACTGGCTAAAATTTGGGCAAACGGCGTTACAATGAGATCCTCGCCATGGCTGTAAAGAGACACACAGAGAAAAAGGGAGAAAAAGAGAGAAAAAGAGAGACAAATTGTTGTTAGTTATAATTGTTTCATAAGGTGTCATAAACGTATTCTACAAAATGAATGGGATGAATGTAATAAGTGCATGCAAGAGAGAGAGATATATATATATATATAGAAAAATAGAGAGAGATACCCTGAGTGAGAGAGAATAATATAATAAGCTTTTAGTTCAGCGAGCAGCGATGTGGGAGACTTCCCTGTTATTTATTATACATATATATTATTTATTGTGAATAGTTTTTTCTTTCATTTTTTTTTAATTTGTGTTCTGGAAATATTTGTTAAATACGTGAACAGCTTTAATCCTTGGGAGGTCCTGCACATGGCTGCTCCTGCTGACAGTGGTGCTATGATATTATAATTAACCTACGTTTTGCAGAATTTCGAATACATTTACAATTTATATTACATTCAATTTTTTAATCACAAATACAGTTATAATTTTGAATAATTTTGAAATGATTTCAAATGTGAAGCACACTTGATTGTATTGCCTGAGATATTAACTGAAGAATCTGAAGTTTGTTTATTAGCCAAAATAATGCGAATTTCCCGCCACCATCCCCCTGACTACCCCCCTTCATAAAGTAACTGCAGCAGGCAGCAAATAATGATAGCTAAGGTCCTATAAGGACATACGTAGTGTGGTGATTTAGTATGGATTGTATTCAGTTTAGTTGTTTTTTTGTTTTTTGGGTCTTCAGGTTCAAAAATTCCCCAGAAATGCGGAAGGAGCACAGATATCCGCAGTGGTTGTATGGGTGGGTGGATGGTGAAGATGGTGGTGCTGATGGTGGCACACGAGCCACTTGCCTCGAAATATTTATTTATGCCGAAAATAAAACACCACAAGGGGATGGGGTTGGGGTGGTGAGGGGGTGAGGGGAGCAGCAGGAAGATGTGGCCGCGATTTCCATTTCCATTTTTTTTTTTTTGGCGTTGACAGACAAAAAATGGCATAAATTAATTTTAATAAAATAAAATTAACAAAAAAAGAAAGAAAATAATTCAAAAATAAAAATAAAGAAAGAAATTGAAAATAAAGCCAAGTACGTGGAAATGAATGACGTCACAGACGCTCTTGCCGGCTTCCAATAAAAATTCATTATGTATTTAATGTTATTTTTATATGCATGTACATACATATGTATGTATGAATGTATGTATGTATGTGTGTACATACATATATTTTGTTAATACCCTGCCTGCAGTCAGCCAGCCACACAAAATCGGTAGGCATTATATTAGACATTTCAAAAACAGCCATTAAAGTGCCAAATTAATATACATCCATATACGTATTTATACCTATTATAGTTACTAAATATGTGAAATGTAATAATGTGTTGTAATTGCATGTATTTTTTATTTTATTATAAAATTGTTTACATTTCAGCCAAATGCTAATAGTGTTGTGGTTATAGGGCATCTGCCAGTCGATCATAGCCCATGTTGTCTGTCGCCTTGATTCCTTTGGCATTTTTGTGTCTTTAATGTATTTCGTTGGCGCTCAACTTTAAAGCTAATTAGCTGGCAACGCGCAACGCTTGCGAAATATTGAAAATTGGAAAAATCACAATGCCACAAAATTTTTCGCGTGAAAGAAATTTTTGTTTTTTTGTTTTTTTGTTTTTTGTTTTGTTTTTGGTGTTGAATGCAAGTTTGTGGCTATTGTTGTTGCCAAAACTCATTTACAAAGCTCGCCAAGTTTTATGTTGTTTTGATTCTTGGCAGCGACAAAGAGAGAGAGAGAAAGAGAGAGTGTGAGAGAGAGAGATGGAGATGGATAGAGAGAGAGTGTGAGAGAGAGAGGGAGTGCCATCAATTTGATAGCATAAACAACAACATAACATAAATGATAACAATAACAACAGAATGGGGTCTGTGAGAAAAACAAAAACATCGCATCTGCATATGCACCTGCAACACCCACACTACAACCACTTCCCTCACCCCCACTCACCCCCTCACACACACACACACCCCCACACAGACACACAGAATGTAGTTATTTTCACATTTGTCTCAGTGTCTGTGACTTTTCAACCAGACGAAATGTGTTTTTCCTGCTGATTTGTCATTCTATTTCAATTCATTTCATTCCAATTCATCTCGTTTCGTTTCGTTTCGTTTCATTCGATTCGATTCGTTTCGTTTCTCGCACACCTTCTATAGTAGTACTACCACTTCAGCATTTGCTGCTGCTGCTGCTGATTCTTCTTCTTCTGCTTCTACTACGAATTCTTCTTCTATCTATCGCGCTCTCTCTCTCTCTCGCTCTCTCTCTCTCTCTGTGTGTTTCTTGTCGTCTCTTCTCTGTGGTTTCATCCTGTTGTTCGTTATTCGTTATTCGATTATGAATACTGCGACGCATTTCAACGTAAACCTATCAAAAACATGTCCATGAGTCATCCCAACATCTTGACATTTGACAAAAACAAATCGGAATCTTATTGGAAAACATAAAACCACCCAAAAGCCAAAAATTATACGAAAAATTTAACACACAGAAATGCCTTCAAATGAGACGTTGTTCAGCTGCAATTGTTTAGCAAAAATACCAAATCGGAAAAATTTGACAACTCTTAAGTTTAGCATAGAATTTTCAGTTTGAAATTTCTTAATTTTTCATAAATACTTTCCTTAATTTTAGTCAATATATTTATTATTTTTGATTTGTCTTTCACAATATTTCGACTATTGTTGCAAAGCCAAAACAACTGCTCTGATTTTAAAACATATTTCAAACATATTTCCAACAAGACCATGATACATTGAAAGTATGTATGTACATACATACATATATTATATACCCAAGAGATATGTACATATGTATTTATGTTGGAAACAGAAACATGGATCATAATTAATAGAAATATGCAAATAGTCAAAGAAAATACAAAATTAACAACTAAGCAAATTGTAGTTGGATTTCCCAGCAACAAAATGCCAAGTACCAGACTATAATTAATATATTTGGTTTCCAAAAAAAAGGCATTATTTTTATGTGAATTTTTCTAAATATATGTATATTGTATACAAAATTGATAATCTCTATCATAAATGACAGTTGTTGGCACACATTCCGTGCCAATATTTCATGGTACTTTGGGTACATGGAATGGAAACTCAACTGGCAGCTGAAACAGTTTCAGTTTTTTTCTGTCATTAAATTCAAAATATACAAATACAAAACAAGCATTGCGTGTGTGTGTAGAGATAAAATATGGTATCTGAATATATGCAAACTTTGTATGATTATAGATATAGTCGACTTATAGTGGACTCAAATTTAGATAGAATCTATGCGAAAAAATCCATAAATGGCATCGATTCGTAGTTGTCGTTGTTGTTGTGGATTTTACCTGCGCTGTGACTTTATAGAGAACATATTGTCGCGATCCGCCAATATAGTGACGGCCAGATCGTCCTGCATTATCGATGGTATCATATTGAAGAAGCTGTGTACGCGTGGCAGCGACTGCGACGATGCTGAGTTTTTGTTCAACATTTTGAACCACACGCACTCACACACACACAAACAAAATGAATAAATTATTTACAAAAAAAAAAAATAAATAAATAAATAAATTACTCGGCCGATCACTTAAACATTTGTTGCTGGCTTAGGCTGTCGAAACAGCCTTTCTAAAGCTCGATATAATTTATAATTTTATTGCAAATATAGATTTTGATATTTTGCAGATTTTCAGGTGACAACGAGAACAACGAAAACAGCGCGTATTCTTCTTTCTGTGCGATTTTCACTTTAGTTGTATTTATGAATTCTCCACGAGTGCGCGCTGGCCGAGAATGAGCGCGTCCGACGGCGTGGCCAGCGAAAATACAAAATACAAAATACAAAACTCAAAACACAACTCTCGCACACGCTCAGCCAAATGAAAAAGATGAGCAGAAAAAAATTAAGCAAAAGCAAAAAAAAAAAAACACAGAAAAGGAAAATTATTGTAGAAAAACGACACACTGTGCGCTGAGAAATGCCAACGGCAGCAACAACAACAACAACGACGACGACAACAACAACAACAACAACGACGACGACTAGCGACAGCTACTGAGACAGCGGCAGCGACAGAGACGTAGACAGAGACGCTGCCAGCAACAACAGCAGCAGCTACTGAGGCGGGGGAGCTTCAAGCAAAACGGACGCCATCAGCAGCCATCATCATAATCATCATCATCATCTTCATCATCAGCAGCCATCATTATCATCATCATCATCATCAGACATCAGCTGAGCAGCGTAACGTAAGAAACAAATTATATTCAACTTAAAAAAAAAAATTCATATAAATAAATAAAATTTAATTTTGTGTGTGTGTGTGTGTGTGTGTGTGTCATTTGATTTTCATCATTTGTGCGCTTGGTAAGAGTTTTGCTTGATTTTCATCTACAAACAAACAGACACAACACAACATGTACAACATTTGCTCAATTATTGAATGATACAGGGTGTCGCCAAGTCGTCAATAGCCAAATTTCATTTGAACTCTAAGCAAGAATATATTTTGCTCTAAAATAGTTGACCAAAGAAGTCACATCTTCTTCACATTCATTTCAAATCCGTACGAAACGTGTGTTTCTGCCATGCCGAAACCGCAAATTTCGATCGGATGCGGAATTGAGAACATGCCTGCTATTCCTTTTCGTATTCATTAATGCCATAACGTGAAACACCCTGTCCGGCAAGGCAAAGTGGCGTCCTTGCCTCCGTTCTAATGGCAGCAATAATAGCAGCATTATCATCTATATTATCATCATTATGTTTGCTTAAGCATGATGATGATGACGACAAAGATGATGTTTTCAATTACGATTATGATGAATTTAACTTCATAATGGCCGTTGGATAAATTTTCCGCTAACAGCTCCCTTCGTTGCTATCATCTAGCTTGCTTTTCTTCTCTTTGCAAATGATTTTCATTTTGTGTGTGTTTTTTTTTTCATTTGAGAAATTAATTTCATTTTTCACTGCCTCTCTCTCTCTCTATCTCCATCTCTATCTCTATCTGTGTTGTGTAGTAGTTCTCTGGGTTTTATTTTGAGCGCACTTACCTACGCTAATGTTTAATAAATTCTCTACTCAAATTGCCATTTTGGCTGCCTTTAAGCGATCTCCACACATTTTGTTATTGTGCTCATTACATAAGTAAACACCGCACAGAGAAATTAAAATACAGGCCATGGCAGAGACAGAGACAGAGACAGAGACAGAGACAGAGACAGAGACAGAGACAGAGACAGAGACAGAGACAGAGACAGAGACAGAGAGATATATAGAGAAAGAGAGGGGTAGATGTAAATATGCATATTTGTATTTTAAGTGCTACCAATTATTTTTAATAAGTATTACTCGTATTCTGTCTAGTTATTTCTCTACGCGCCCATTCCCTCCCTCCGCCCACCAACCATCTGTCCGTCCGTCCGTCCGTCCGTCCGTCCGTCTGTTCGTGCATCCCTCCATTCATGTGTTCATCGGTCTTTGCGTCGGCAGGTTGCTTAGTCGCAAAACGAGCGCACACGTAATTCTAATAATAATTTCGAGAAACATTTTTAATTTAGCTAACCCACTTGTCTCTATCTATATCTCTATCTGTATCTGTATCTCTATCTATGTGTGTGCATCTGCTTCATCTTCTTCTTCTTCTGCTTAATTTTCCACTTTGTCTGTATGCCACTTAAGCATACATCTGTACATACATACATACATATGTAGTTAACATTGAGATAGTTAAGAGGGAAGGGGAGATTTTCAACATTACTCATACGCAGCGTGGAACCGTCAGACAGTTGAGAGCACGTCACGATTAGTTTTGGATTTAGATATCGTTGTTGATCTTCATTTCTTGATTTTGATTTGAATTTGGTTGCCACTTTCAATTCTGTATATTTACTATATTTTTCAAACAACCCCCCACCCACCTCCCCCCCATACATCACCATTAATGATCATAACCATTGGCCAGAATAACGGGGGCCCGCCCACTGCGTCACTTAGGCCACTTGAATGGATTGAATGGATTGACGCTGGCATATGGCAAAGTTGCAATAGTGTGTAAACAAACGCAAATCCCTTGCCACTTGCCACTTGCCACTTGCTACTTGCTACTTGCCACTTCCGCTGTCAATGACTGTGAGGCAAAACACATCAAAGAAATCACAACTGCCCTCGGCGCGTGATGGGGCACATTGGGTCAGCAGAGGCAGAGGCATGCAACGGTATCTCGTGACTGACGCGCAATGGGAGCGATTGAATCAATGACTCAATCAATCAATGAATGAATGAAAATCAGATGGGGGAGGGAGGAGGGGGCATCACATTTTAAACAATTTTTTTTTGGAAAATGTTCTTTGGAAATGTTGTTTACAATGGCAACCATTTGCCTCCGACTTGCCGCATTTTGTAGAGAACGTAACATAATTGCCCCATGCATTAATTATAAAACTCATTAAGTTTTTCATTCATTATAATGCATGAATTCATCATGTGCTCAACAAATTGTGTGTTTATGCGTTGTTATGCAACATTCAATTGAAAATGCATAATAAACATTATAAATATCACTACGGAAATATAGAAAGAGATAGAGATACAGAGAAAGAGAGATAGATAGAGAGAGGGAGAGAGAGAGGGAGAGAGGCTGAAAGAGAAAGCGATATGGTAATTAGTTGTAAAAGTTTTCTGAGTTTCTTCAGTCGCAATGAATTTTCATATGCGCAAAATAAGTAAACAAATTATGAAAATTGTTGCAATTTTCTCGCAGCTCTTGTTATGTTGTCGCCAAATGCAATTCTTTTTTCATATATATGTATATGAAAGCATACATACAAAATGGTGGATATGACGCATATTATGGCCATATATAAAGTAGTATATATGTATGTATATGCACATTTGGACGCGATTTGCATGGGGCGTTCCACTTTTATGTGCTGTGGTAATTGAGGCGTCAAATTTAATGCGCCAGCAGGAAGAATATACACTACTATATATAAATATATATATATATATATATATAAATAAATTTCACTTTGGTGCTCGGCTTGGCTTTTTACCCGGTGTCACGCTGCGTATGAATAATGTGTACTCCATATTACGTTACATTACGTATACGCCCAGCGTGCCTGCATGTGGCAAACTGGGCAACCAGCAAGAAAATAAATAAATAAATTTATCGAAAAAAAGAGAAAGCAAAAGAAAGTTAATGTAGAGGACAGCCTACAACGCTATGGGCGACCAGGTTGAGATTTTGTTAGGAATACATATGATTTTGATTTTAGTTTGAGGAATTGACATGACAACGGTCAGTTGTGAAATTTCGATCGAAATTTTTTATTTTGTTCCACATTTTTCTTTTTTTTTTTTTGTAGTTTTGTTCATATTTCTTTTTAATGCTGCTGCTTATTTTGGTACAGGAAATAGGAAACGTCTGTTCATCTTGTGATATTTAAAATTGGCTGCACTGTCGTCAATGCGCAGCGATTGTTGCAATTTTGATTCTTTTGCCGCTTATTCATATCACAGCTATGGCAACTTTCATTCAGCATTTCTTTTCACCCCCCCCTTCAGCACCCCTACCCCGGCCTACCTCTCTGTAGTATGCGACATTAATTGCGCCAATGACGACCACAATGATGACTAGGAATAAATTCGTTGAATTGAGCGAGTGACACGCGGAATATCATGTGAGTATTTCCCCTGACTAGAAATATATATGTATATAAATATATATCTGTATAAATATGTATATAAAAATAAAGACTAAATAAGCCAACGTGACGAGACTCACGAGTGTGCACACTCATCGTTCGTATTAAAAGCAAAGACAATACAATCCCAATAAACGATGAAATTCTCGTAAAAGAATTGTCTTTAAAAAATTAACAACAATTAAATGATGGGTAAATGTTCTTAAAATATACATATGTATCTCATTTAAGTAATTGTTATTAATACACTATATTCAGTTGAAAGCAGTGCTTAATTAATTGATTTATTAATTGGCTTAACAGGATATTAACATAAAGAAAACTGATGGCAGATAAAAAAGCGTCAAGTAGTTATTGAATTTATTTCTACGAAATATTTTGCCAAAATACTTTGCAATTATTTGGTTTATTCCAACTTTTGTTTACACTAAACAGCAAACATGCAACAGCAACAATATAAATAAAATTAAAAATAATCTCGAAAATTATTCTACATCAAGTGCATTGATTAACAGGCAAAGTGCAGTCAAAATGAGTGAAATATATATATATATATATATATATATATATATATATATAAATGTGAATATAGAGAAAAATCGGATAGCATAGGAGACTTAGATTGATAGTTATAGAGAAAGCACTTGGGCATACGTACGATCTGTCAATGAGTATAGAGGCCTCCTGTTCTTTAAACCTGCAAAAGGGTTACAATAATAAACAACGATAATAGTACAGATAACAATGAGAAGAAATAGTTTAGATAGTTCAGTTCACTTTAGTTATAGATACACATAGTTTTGCTTGATAGTCATAGAGGTAATACAACACAAAAATAAAACAACAACAACAACAACAAAACAACAGAAAATAAAACAAAACAAAGCGAAATGAAACGAAACGAAACACAATAAAAAAGAAAACAGTTGCAAACAGAAAGAAAACGAAATGATAATTCAAACACAGCACAGCGAACACAACGAACAAAAACTGAAAAACGATTTCGAACAATAACAATTTAGCAAAATTTATTTAATTTTCATTAAAATTGTTGAATTTATTTGTTAACATTTGTTGTCTGCATAAATAATTGACGCTTATTTTATTGTCTAGCAGAAGAGTGAAGAAGAAAAAAAAATTAAAAATATAAGGAAAATGCAAAAAAAAAATATTTAAATAAGACAACATAAAGGAATGACTGAAGGGGTGTATGGGTGTGTGTGTATGTGTGTGTGTGTGTGTCGGCAACGCCCTGAAGTATGCAATGAAATGCGGTTAAACGAGCGAGAATGAAACTCGAGCAAACTTAATTGAGACATCACGTGCCACTTGTTAAGTGCCATTCAGGTGTACGTACTGTATATGTATATGTATATGTATATATGTACATATATATGTATGTACATATGTATATGTGTGTGTGTGTGTGGATTAAGTTAGTTGAGTATTCTTAAAGGAGTTGACGCTGTCGTTGATTGCAAACGCTGCTGACGTAGACAAGACCCATGACAATGACCTTACCCCCGTGTGGGTCGCCAATTGATAGATGAGCGAATCCTCGTGCTATGCTCGGAATGGGATGCCACACTCATGACGTCATTGCTGCTGCGCACGTCACACACACAGCAACAACAACAACAATAGCAGCAACAACAATGCAACACTCCAGTTGCAGCTGCACAAAAGTCGAAGTTGAAGTGTTGACATTTAAACAAACACGACGCACACACACACACACACACACACACACACAGACTGCATTGTCTCGGCAGTTGCATTGGAAACATTTCATTTGGTTTCATTTTCTCGCATTTTCGTTGGTCACTGCAAATGTCATGCTGTTAGTTGCCACGCCTCTTTTGCCATTGGCCTTTTTGTTTATTCTTTTTTTGGTCGAAAATGTTGTTTGTTAATGCTTTTTGTAGGGAGAGAAGCTTCCATTTTGGCTTCAAAGTCTCCGAAAGTCTCATGAAAGCGGCAGGTGGCAGGTGGCAAGTGGCAAGTGGCAACTTGCAGCTTACATGCTTTATAAATTGCCATTGGCATTTGCATGACACTCCTCTCTCTCTCTCTCTCTCTCTCTCTCTCTCTCTCTCTCTCTCTCTCTCTCTGTCTGCCTCTCTCTGTCTCTCTGACCCTCTGTCTCTCCCTCTCACACTCCGTGTCTTGATATCTTTCTTGGTTACGTTGTTGGTTGTATGTGCAGCAATTGTCTAGACACCTGACACAAGTACTTGCCACATGTGCCAACACCAGCCACAATTAACGCATGGACGGCAGTTGCAAGTTCTTCGTCTATTTCATTGCAGATGGAATGTCCTTGCCTCTTTCCATCCTGCCTACGCAGAAACCGTGCAGCAAGAGTTTAAGTCAATTGTCCTAACAACGTATTTGGTCGCCATCTTCGTCCTTCCTTCAATTCTAGGATTCTTGATTTCCTCCAACTGCTTCTTCTATATTTCCCCCACAATAAAATTTTGTTTTATTATCGAAATACTATAGAAGATGTTCCGATTTGGTGCAAAGTGGAAGGCGCAGATCCGCAGATCAACTTGAACTTGCCTCAACAAGTGCCACATGATGCAACATTTCAATATGAGATGGACACACTTTGGTACATGTAGTATATATATATGTATATAGATATACACATATGTACATATATATATAAGTGGATATGTGATATCTATTTATTTATGAGGGTCTGATGGACGTCATGGGAACCCAATATCTGTTGTTGTTTCAGTATTTGTATTTAGATTGTTGTTTTGTTTTTCTAATTGTATTTTTGTTGATTATTTAGTGTTTTTTTATACATACAAATATATATATATATATATATATATATATATATATATATATATATATATATATATATATATATATATATATATATATATATATATATATATATATATATATATATATTTTTTTTTTTGTTTGTGCAATAGTTTTGGCCTTGACATTTGGCAGTCAGCTAATTATTTGTTATTAGTGTTGAAATCTTTATGAAATTTGCACTCAACTTGGGCCTGGTTGATGTCGTTGTCGTTGTCATGACAGCCAAAAGCTGCCACTAACTGCAGGCATCTCCCAGCCCTTCCTCTCTCTTTCATACACTATGTCTATCTCTCTCTCACTCTCTCTTTCTTAAAAATAATATAAGTGTGTGTATGCAATTGACAGGCTCATCAACAACATTGTTTGAAAGTGGCACGGTCGACGGCAACGGCGATGTGTCTTGCCTCGACCTCCGAAAAAAAAACAAAATCCAAAAAAAAAAGAAATTAAGAAAATTGAGATGAAAAAAATATCTTTATTCAAGTTGAATGAAAGCGTTCAGTGGAAAATGAACGAACGTATCCAGCATACGGATAAACGACTGGACCTGGACATGGATGTGGATGTGGACATGGATGTGAATGTGGACAAGAAGAATCGAGGAGTTGAGTGAGTTTGCTGGCAATAGAAGAAGCTGCAAAAACTTTAAAGACGAACCCAAAAAACTTTTTGTCACTGGAGAGAGACAGACAGTTATATAGAGACATAGAGTGAGAGGGAGCTAAAGTGAGTAAGAGAGAGAGAGTGAGAGAAAGAGGGAGAGAGAGTGAGACATAGAATGCAAATTGCGTTGCTTGCCAAATGCCCCAGAAGGGAGCCAACAAATAAACCGAAAAAGACAACAACAACAAATGCCAAAAATACCAAAAATATTTATTTCAACTATGTATAAATTAAATTGTCTTTATGCTCTAGATGACATACATACATACATACATACATACATATATGTACATATATAATATGTATGACAGCAAAGTCAGGACAACAGCATGTGACAAAAGGACATTTGTTGGGCATATGCCTTGTTATGTTTGATTCTCTGGTATATTTGGCAGTATTTAACAAAAATACTAAAATAATACTAATATATACTAAAAAAATATTGCTTGCCACTCTGCATCTAGCGTATTTTTTGTAGTGTATGCAAATTGTCGTTGCTTCATTCGATAACTTTGAATTTTTGTGCTGTTTTTGGCTAAACATTTTCATTGTTTATCTGTATCTAATTGTTGCTCCACTTGTCAGATTGTTCTTATTATTGTTGCTGTTGTTGATATGTGTACATGTGTTTAAGTGTTTTGCCGTACAAATATTTTTACAATATTTCAACTGCATGTCGATTTTAATATTTTAAGATAGGAGAGAGAGATAGAGAGAGAAAGAGCATGTTGGCAAGGATTGGGAGAGACGGAGATATACCGAGAGAAAGAGAGAGAGATATGTTGGCGTAGACTATTGTAAAATGTTTTCGGCATTGGGGCGTGTCCAGATTAATCGCCCCTCAAGCTCATATTCCATATGGCAGACATATGAAATCGTATTTTGCTTTCTACAATCACTTTATTTTTTTTTATCTTTTTTTTTTTTTTTTTTTTTTTTTGACAATTAAAAGATGTTTTGTTGGCAAAATTGTAAAATCATACACTGTTATTAAAAAAAATTAATAAAAATTTCCACAAGTCTTTCACATTTAAAAGCTACTTCAGCTGTCAATGAAGTTATGCATGCCTCACACAGACTGTCTCTCTCGCACTCTATCGCTGTCTTTGTCTAGCAGCTAATGCCACAAAATGGCCAAAGGCATATAGCCAAAAAAGAAAGAGAGAGAGAAAGAGAGCGAGTAAGAGAGAAAGAGAGAGAGAGGAAGAGGGAGAGAATGACAGAAAGAGATAGAATATGGGGTGTGGGCAGTAAGAATTTATGTGGCAAATGTGGCAAATGTTAGCTATGAATTTTACGAATACCATCAAATGGGCGGCGCCCTGTGGTAAGGGGAAGGTAGGTGGAGGTGGTGGGGAGGCATCAACAAATGATGATGATGCTACCAGTCAAAAGTTGGAGTTCTTCTCTGATTCCCATTCTCATTGTGATTCGCATGTGATTCGGATTCACATTCTCGAAAGGCGTAGCTGCAATGCCATTCTCTGTTTGTCTGTTTGTGTGCCACAAACTCACACACAACACACACACACATACAGGTGTGGCATTTCGCTTTGTGGCACAGAACAATGGCGAAAGATGCACCATAACATTACAAGCAGCCAAATCCACCCCCCAAAAAAAAAGTTGTATTGCTGAAATTTATGTCTGTTGACCAGCCAAGGAAATTGTTTTCCCAACTCTCCATCCCTTTCTCTCTGTGGCAGCGGCACTCTCTATTTTATGTGTGTTGCATGTAGTTGGTAGTATATGAAATAGTCATCGCAATTTGCCACTGTGGGTGTGGCACAGTTGTCAAAGGATTACAAGCTTATTGAAAGACCAATTGAAGTTGTTGGAGCTGAAGTTGTTTCTCCAGCTGCTTTCGATGCTCTAATTGCCACTAAAAGGAAAATTCCATCAAATGTTGGTGTTTTCCGAACAACAGTTAGATACAGAAGTAGACATTCAAATAAATGAAGAAAAAAGAAGAGAAGAACAGCAACATTATCTATTGTTTTATTGCTCCGTAACGAAGAAAATCCAAGATGGCAGAAATTTAACTTAAAATTCAACTTGTTTACGGTATAATAGATGAAGAAAAAACTATATTCGAAAAATTTTAATCCAGCTCAATTTTGAAGTAGACTTCGTAACTTCGCTAAAAACTCAACGGATTTTGAGGAGAATGAGAAACGAAATCTCCTCTATGATGTCAACTAAATGTCTTTTAAATTTTAGCTCTTTCGACAACGAATCATGAAGTGATCATAACTTTGCCAAAGGGCAATGGCTTTCCAAAATTACTTGAAAGTACATACAACTATTTTTGAAGTTTAATCTAAATCATAAATTCACTTTATTAATTCTTCGTAACTTTGCTAAAACTCAATAGATATGCTGTTGGAATATCATTTTCTTCGCGTTGCTTTAATTCTTTCAGAAATCGAAACTTTTTTCTTTATTATACATATCCTCAAAAATATATAGATATATGAAGTGTAAAACATATGTAGAGTCAATTAGTTGTGTGTGTATGAGCAAATAACGAAATGAAGATTGAAATCTGTAGATTATTTGAAGAGAAAATTAATCCAATACCAAAAGCAATTTGAAACAATAAAACAGAATTAAAGCCAGACTTATTTTCGATGCGCTTTTTAGATATTTCTATAAATAATATATGTATATATTTGTGGGTGTAATTACCTTTCGCTAGCGATGCTTGAGTTTCTGGACATGGACTTTGGCGACATCTCAAAGTCCGAATCGGAGCGATATAGAAAGGATTCGCGACGTTGCGGCAAATTCTGTAGGACCAATCCGGCGCTGGGCGAACCGCCTTCAAGCGGTGATCGGGCCCCCTGGCCATTTTCTACATCAAAACTGCAAAACACAAAAAAAAAAAAAAAACAATATGTTATTATTATATACAATTTATAAATTATATAAATATAAAAATATATATATATATATATATATGTATATATATATATTTAATTGAAGCAATATGTTGTGCAAAAATTTCAGACATTTTGCCGTTGGCCTGAGTATCGAGTACCGCTTTCAGTGTCAAAATGTGGCAGCGGTGGGTGGGTGAGTAGGGCAACTGAAGTGTGGGGGGTGAAGAGGTGTAGATATCGAGAGCGAGCGACAGGAAACGGAAGTGCGCCTAACAAGGCGCTTTTAAAGTTTTTCAATTCGTTAGACATTTTTCGACTTTCGTTCGCCTCTCGTTCGTTGTCTGCCACATTGACGCAACGTCGCAGTTGACGTCGCCGTTGCCGTCGACGTTGACGTTGACGTCGCCGTCACTGTCAGCTTCATTGGTTATGGAAAAGTTTTGAACAAGAAAACAAAACCGAACAAAACGTGAGAAGGGAAAATGAAAACCCACCGCTGCATAGTCAAGTTTATTGAGAACTTGCTCAAACTTAACTCCGACCAGCATATCAAAGTGGTTGCCACGCCCACATTCACATTCACACCCATTGCCCACTGCCCACTACCCAACCCACAATGGTGTAGCCGATGATCACAAGTTGCAGTGGTTACAGGGATCAACTTGTTAAGCAAATTCGAAACGCCAGATGGCGCTTTTAACTGAATCACTTTTATAAATATTATGCAGACTATATACAACATGCATATACATATATGTATATATATATATGAACTTATATACATGTATATATATATATACAACAATGTAGGTATGTATTTGTGCAACAATTTCAATTCATTTAAAAAGTACGACCAATAGATGGCGCCAGCAACTGACACTAAGCGTCGGACTTAAAAGTTTGATTGAGTTTCAACTTTTTGAGTTGCAGTTGCAAGTTGCACAAAAAGAGACCGAGACACACAAGATGAGTGATGGGATGGGATGGAGGGGGGGGGGGGGTCAGGAGACTAAGGAGAGATAGTCAGAGTGACAGGCATCAATCTAAGCGCGTTCTCATAATTAAAGAAAATACTTTCATAGTCCCCCTCAAAAAAAAAAAAAACAACAGCAACAAAAAAGCAGCTGCCACCCAACAAAGTTGCTTGCCACTTTTCCTGCTGCCACTGCTTTGGCTATTTCCTGTGGCAACTTTGCCGAATTGGCATAATAGCTTTGTGCCACAGCGAGCCGAAGACCAGTTGCAAGTTACAGTTGTCGTCTGTCACATACAAATGAGAGTTGAAAGTGGAGAGTTCAGAGTATCTCAGGTTGAGCATTCTCTCTCTGTATGAGAAATGCTTTGCTTCGAAAATATTTTGAAACAAGTTGTAGCTGTGACGCAGCTGTGGCCTCGTTCGCAGCCATGTCCTGCCACATCCTGCCTCGTCCTGCCTCAGCTCAACTCTGCTGCTATTGCCATTTGGCAGCGTCACCGACACCGTTGCCAACAGTGGCAACAACGGTAACGACGCTGACACTGCCACCGCCACAGTCGCAGCCAAACTCCACCCCACTACCACCCCCTCACAATCATACCCTCCCCCGCCCCCAAAACCCAAATGCCACCCGCAACGCCTGCGCCTTGAAGGCCACGCTTTTGGCAGCGAAAGTCGTAAAGAAAAATGATGTTTTAAGTAAAATTTATATCGGGGTCATTAAGTAAACTTGGCACAAAGTTGACGCTGCCTTCTTAGTTGTTGTTATTGTTGTTGTTATTGTTGTTGTAGTTGTGCGCAACAATGTCGCCATTTGCCATGGCATACTTTGCGGCACTTTGGCCAAGTTATAAGGCAGCTCCTTGTATATTTATTTCTCTACACTTTTTCATGTTTCTCTCTCTGTTTTTGGTGGCAACTTTCAGTTTCATTTACAGTTACAGTTTCAGCTCTTTATTTTGTTGTTCAGTGGGCAGCATTTAACTTGCCACTTGCCACAAACTGGCTCATGCAACAGTTTCAACAGTTACCGTTGGAGATGCGACAGTTCTTCGTGTTTTCTAAGTGCTGATTGAGAGCTATAACGTTGTCTGTGTGAGTGTGTGTGTGTGTGTGGGTGTGTGTCAATCACTCAATCAGTCAAGCAGTCATGTCTGTGTGTGTGTGCTGTCAGTCGTTCATTAATACAATCATTTGTGATCCAGCTACTTCCTGCTTTAACAAACTAATTAAGTTTGGCCCTTCAGCGGCTTAGCGCCTTCAGCCTCTGGCATCACTTGGATCTATGACAATCACATACACACCCTTATATTATTATAATCACAATACAAATACCCACACACGCACACACACTCACTCACATACAATACATACATACACATGTACATTCACAGTCAGTCGCACACTCATCACAATCAACAGAGGACCTTCATTTATTTGCACATATAATTAGACGCATGAGAAGCTTCAACTTCGTCTCTGACTTGGCCTAAGACTGTGGCAGAGGCAGAGTGTGTGCCGTGGGACACATTTCCTGCCTGCCACAACAACAAAAGCATCAACAACATTTTTGAGCAAAAAATGAGATCTTCCTCATCTTTGAAAGACCATAACTTTTCCAAACCTAAGCCGATTTTCAATATTTTTGCATTTCTGAATATGGGTTTGAACATACTTTAAATCCGCATCAAAAGTTTATAACATGTTTTGAAAAATATGGCAAGGAAAGTGAAATATTTATAAAAACCAGTTTATAATACAAAAAACTGAGACATTTGCAACTTTGAGAAGCCATAACTTCCCTTAAAATCAACCGATTTTCAAAATTTTTGCATTTCTGTCAATGGTTTTGATCATAGTTTGAATCCACATCAAACATTTTTCTCTACTGTCACTTTTCAATTTTGACCCATTTTTGGCCGTTTTTGCATACTTATCCCTTGAAAAAATTTCAAAAAAGTAAAAGTTTTAGAATCGGATTTTTTTGTGCCCAATCGATTTCTGACATCAAAATGGGTATGAAAAACCTTACCGTACTTGATTTGTAGCAATATTTTAGGAAATATGGCCAAAATACTGTTAAAATGGTCAAAAACAGCTTTTTGAGCAAAAATTAAATCTTCCTCATCTTTGAAAGACCATAACTTTTCCAAACCTTAGCCGATTTTCTATATTTTTGCATTTCTGAATATGGGTTTGAACATACTTTAAATCCGTATCAAAAGATTATAACATGTTTCGAAAAATATGGCAAGGAAAGTGAAATATTTATAGAAACCAGTTTTTAATACAAAAAATTGAGACATTTGCAACTTTGAGAAGCCATAACTTCCCTTAAAATCAACCGATTTTCAAAATTTTTGCATTTCTGTCAATGGTTTTGATCATAGTTTGAATCCACATCAAAAATTGTTCTCTACTGTCACTTTTTAATTTTGACCCATTTTTGGCCGTTTTTGCATACTTATCCCTTGAAAAAATGTCAAAAAAGTAAAAGTTTTAGAATCGGATTTGTTTGTGCCCAATCGATTTCTGGCATCAAAATGGGTATGAAAAACCTTACCGCACTTGATTTGTAGCAATATTTTAGGAAATATGGCCAAAATACTGTTAAAATGGTCAAAAACAGCTTTTTGAGCAAAAATGAAATCTTCCTCATCTTTGAAAGACCATAACTTTCCAAACCTTATCCGATTTTCTATATTTTTGCATTTCTGAATATTGGTTTGAACACACTTTAAATCCGTATCAAAAGTTTATAACATGTTTTGAAAAATATGGCAAGGAAAGTGAAAAATTTATAAAAACCAGTTTTTAATACAAAAAATGAGGCATTTGCAACTTTGAGAAGCCATAACTTCCCTTAAAATCAACCGATTTTCAAAATTTTTGCATTTCTCTCAATGGTTTTGATCATAGTTTGAATCCACATCAAAAATTTTTCTCTACTGTCACTTTTCAATTTTGACCCATTTTTGGCCGTTTTTGCATACTTATCCCTTGAAAAAATGTCAAAAAAGTAAAAGTTTTAGAATCGGATTTGTTTGTGCCCAATCGATTTCTGGCATCAAAATGGGTATGAAAAACCTTACCGTAATTGATTTGTAGCAATATTTTAGGAAATATGGCTAAAATACTGTTAAAATGGTCAAAAACAGCTTTTTGAGCAAAAATGAAATCTTCCTCATCTTTGAAAGACCATAACTTTTCCAAACCTTAGCCGATTTTCTATATTTTTGCATTTCTGAATATTGGTTTGAACATACTTTAAATCTGTATCAAAAGTTTAGAATATGTTTTGAAAAATATGGCAAGGAAAGTGAAAAATTTATAAAAACCTGTTTGAAATACAAAAAATTGAGACATTTGCAACTTTGAGAAGCCATAACTTCCCTTAAAATCAAGCGATTTTTAAAATTTTTGCATTTCTGTCAATGGTTTTGATCATAATTTGAATCCACATCAAAAATTTTTCTCTACTGTCACTTTTCAATTTTGACCCATTTTTGGCCGTTTTTGCATACTTATCCCTTGAAAAAATGTCAAAAAAGTAAAAGTTTTAGAATCGGATTTTTTTGTGCCCAATCGATTTCTGGCATCAAAATGGGTATGAAAAACCTTACCGTACTTGATATGTAGCAATATTTTAGGAAATATGGCCAAAATACTGTTAAAATGGTCAAAAACAGCTTTTTGAGCAAAAATGAAATCTTCCTCATCTTTGAAAGACCAAAACTTTTCCAAACCTTAGCCGATTTTCTATATTTTTGCATTTCTGAATATGGGTTTGAACATACTTTAAATCCGTATCAAAAGTTTATAACATGTTTTGAAAAAAATGGCAAGGAAAGTGAAATATTTATAAAAACCAGTTTTTAATACAAAAAACTGAGACATTTGCAACTTTGAGAAGCCATAACTTCCCTTAAAATCAACCGATTTTCAAAATTTTTGCATTTCTCTCAATGGTTTTGATCATTGTTTGAATCCACATCAAAAATTGTTCTCTACTGTCACTTTTCAATTTTGAACCATTTTTGGCCGTTTTTGCATACTTATCCCTTGAAAAAATGTCAAAAAAGTAAAAGTTTTAGAATCGGATTTGTTTGTGCCCAATCGATTTCTGGCATCAAAATGGGTATGAAAAACCTTACCGTACTTGATTTGTAGCAATATTTTAGGAAATATGGCCAAAATACTGTTAAAATGGTCAAAAACAGCTTTTTGAGCAAAAATGATATCTTCCTCATCTTTGAAAGACCATAACTTTTCCAAACCTTAGCCGATTTTCTATATTTTTGCATTTCTGAATATGGGTTTGAACATACTTTAAATCCGTATCAAAAGTTTATAACATGTTTTGAAAAATATGGCAAGGAAAGTGAAATATTTATAAAAACCAGTTTTTAATACAAAAAACTGAGACATTTGCAACTTTGAGAAGCCATAACTTCCCTTAAAATCAACCGATTTTCAAAATTTTTGCATTTCTCTCAATGGTTTTGATCATAGTTTGAATCCACATCAAAAATTGTTCTCTACTGTCACTTTTCAATTTTGAACCATTTTTGGCCGTTTTTGCATACTTATCCCTTGAAAAAATGTCAAAAAAGTAAAAGTTTTAGAATCGGATTTTTTTGTGCCCAATCGATTTCTGGCATCAAAATGGGTATGAAAAGCCTTACCGTACTTGATTTGTAGCAATATTTTAGGAAATATGGCCAAAATACTGTTAAAATGGTCAAAAATACCTTTTTGAGCAAAAATGAAATCTTCCTCATCTTTGAAAGACCAAAACTTTTCGAAACCTTAGCCGATTTTCTATATTTTTGCATTTCTGAATATGGGTTTGAACATACTTAAAATCCGTATCAAAAGTTTAAAACATGTTTTGAAAAATATGGCAAGGAAAGTGAAAAATTTATAAAAACCTGTTTGTAATACAAAAAATTGAGACATTTGCAACTTTGAGAAGCCATAACTTCCCTTAAAATCAACCGATTTTCAAAATTTTTGCATTTCTCTCAATGGTTTTGATCATAGTTTGAATCCACATCAAAAATTTTTCTCTACTGTCACTTTTCAATTTTGACCCATTTTTGGCCGTTTTTGCATACTTATCCCTTGAAAAATGTCAAAAAAGTAAAAGTTTTAGAATCGGATTTTGTTGAGCCCAATCGATTTCTGGCATCAAAATGGGTATGAAAAACCTTACCGTACTTGATTTGTAGCAATATTTTAGGAAATATGGCCAAAATACTGTTAAAATGGTCAAAAACAGCTTTTTGAGCAAAAATGATATCTTCCTCATCTTTGAAAGACCAAAACTTTTCCAAACCTTAGCCGATTTTCTATATTTTTGCATTTCTGAATATGGGTTTGAACATACTTTAAATCCGTATCAAAAGTTTATAACATGTTTTGAAAAATATGGCAAGGAAAGTGAAATATTTATAAAAACCAGTTTTTAATACAAAAAACTGAGACATTTGCAACTTTGAGAAGCCATAACTTCCCTTAAAATCAACCGATTTTCAAAATTTTTGCATTTCTCTCAATGGTTTTGATCATAGTTTGAATCCACATCAAAAATTGTTCTCTACTGTCACTTTTCAATTTTGACCCATTTTTGGCCGTTTTTGCATACTTATCCCTTGAAAAAATGTCAAAAAAGTAAAAGTTTTAGAATCGGATTTTTTTGTGCCCAATCGATTTCTGGCATCAAAATGGGTATGAAAAACCTTACCGCACTTGATTTGTAGCAATATTTTAGGAAATATGGCCAAAATACTGTTAAAATGGTCAAAAACAGCTTTTTGAGCAAAAATGAAATCTTCCTCATCTTTGAAAGACCATAACTTTTCCAAACCTTAGCCGATTTTCTATATTTTTGCATTTCTGAATATGGGTTTGAACATACTTTAAATCCGTATCAAAAGTTTATAACATGTTTTGAAAAATATGGCAAGGAAAGTGAAATATTTATAAAAACCAGTTTTTAATACAAAAAACTGAGACATTTGCAACTTTGAGAAGCCATAACTTCCCTTAAAATCAACCGATTTTCAAAATTTTTGCATTTCTCTCAATGGTTTTGATCATAGTTTGAATCCACATCAAAAATTGTTCTCTACTGTCACTTTTCAATTTTGACCCATTTTTGGCCGTTTTTGCATACTTATCCCTTGAAAAAATGTCAAAAAAGTAAAAGTTTTAGAATCGGATTTTTTTGTGCCCAATTGATTTTTGGCATGAAAATGGGTATGAAAAACCTTACCGTACTTGATTTGTAGCAATATTTTAGGAAATATGGCCAAAAAATGAGGAAAGGTGGTGTAAAATTCCATTTTGTTGCGGAAAAAATTACTCATTTAGAGTTTCTAGGACCCATAGCTTTTCCGAGTCTTAACCGATTTTAAAAATGTTTGCGTTTCATTTAATAACTATTTGCAATCTGCACTACAATTTGTTAACTTGCTTTGAAAATGTGGCTGGTATAGTACCCTTATGAAAATCGATGTGAACATGTCTAAGTCTCTCACATCTCATTCACAATTGACACGTAGCTTAGAAAGCATCGAAAATTTGTTAATTTACAAATATTTGGAAAACATTTCTATATTCATATACCTACAACAATGATCGCAAAGAGTCTAAACCGGAGGAACAAGATGTCAACTCAAGCAAACTAGTTAAGGATTTGACAAATAAGGAACTGGAAAGCGATGAGGAGGCCAGAAGTTGTGAACTGGAGTCCAAGGGGAATACCAAAAACGGGAAAAAATCCCTAGATTAAAATTTTCAAGGTAGATCTCAATCAATACAAGGGCATGGTGCAAGATGCACTCATGAAAATAAAAGACAAAAAAAAAAGAAAACTTTAATAATGTTATAATAACACACAATGTTTAGGCAAATATTTGGAAAAAAGTTAACAAATATCAAATAATATAATTAAATAAAAGAAAAAATCTTAAAAGACTTTTTCAAATTATTTCGAATATCTTTTTTAAACTTTGTGGATATTTAAGAGAGCATAAATTATTTATGATTCTGCGACGTGAATTGAAATCGCATTCAAAGCGAGTGGTGCTTAGGCAATTTTGGCATCTCTCTAATTCGCCAGACAATGAATGCACTCGCACAGGCACACGGACACACAGATTTGAAAGAGACTCATAGAGGTATGGGAAGGATGTACATATATAAGAAGTCCTTGGGCGGAACATTCGATGGAGACACACGGCATCTGAAAGTGAGACCCAAAAACCAATTCAATGACAGATGCAGGCATGGATACCGCAGCTGCGAAAGTCGCTTCAGTCCGATGATGGAGATGATGACGACAATAATGAAAATCATGATGAAGATGATAATGATAATGATG
The DNA here is from genome assembly GCA_018150725.1 of Drosophila quadrilineata. Classification (NCBI taxonomy): domain Eukaryota; kingdom Metazoa; phylum Arthropoda; class Insecta; order Diptera; family Drosophilidae; genus Drosophila; species Drosophila quadrilineata. Next base: position 13,857,294 of record JAECWN010000432.1, read on the forward strand.
ATGATGATGTGATGGTGTGGAGCATCGCTGTTGAGGCAAGACAAACAAACAAACGAACAGCAAAAACTGTCACAAGGCCATTAACCAAAGACTGAGACTGACTGAGGTGACATATTCATTCACACACACAAGCACACACACACACACACACACGCACACATACTCACTCTTAGGCATACGCAGAGAGAGAGAGAGAGAGAGAGAGAGAAACAGTGAGAGCGTTAGAAAAAGAGAAATGGAAATAGAAAAACACAAGAGTTGCAACTGAGGCTGCCAAAACCAAATTAAAAGTGCGAGCAGCGTTATGAAATGTGTTGCATGCCACACGCCAACCCCACCTCTTCTCCATCACACGCACACACACACACTCACACACACACCATTTCAGCAAAAAAGAACAAAAAAGAAGGAAAATCGGAAAAAAATGGAAAACCTGAAGCTGCCCCCAAAGGGTGACGTTGCATGCCACATGCGTATGTTGCACAGTTTGACAGCGAACAGTGCCTGCTGCCAGTCATTTCCTACCCCTCCGCTACCATCCCCTCACCGCACCCTCATTCCACAAGATGAACGCAATAACATATCGTTGATTTTGATTTGGTTGCGTCGTCGCCGCATTGATTAAGCGTTGTGGCAGCTGTCGCCTGGCGGCAACCAACAAATTGAGCATGCAACATCTTGGCAAATGTTCAAACAACGTGCAACGATCTACAAATTTGTTAAATGACGAATTGAAATGCAAAGCGAAATTACAGCGAATTTTATGCTGCACAAATGACGCACAAAAGTTGCATGTGTTGCAAGTTGGAAACTATTTCTGGGGAAAGTCTTAAAAATAATGTATATATATATTCTAACATTTTGTGCATTTCTTTATAAGTGCTTCAAAAATTATGTATAATTTTCAAAGATATTTTTTATACATTATATAAAAATGTATAAAAATTTAAATATTTTCAAATAATTTTTTAATGCCTATCAATAAATAAATTTATAAGTAATTTTTCCATAAAAAAAATATGCCTCTTTTAACTATTTAAATTATTTTCCTTAAAATATTTTAAAGCAGTTTGAAAATGTTTAAGAAAATTGCGGTTTTTTTGTTTAAGATTTTCACTTAAGTAAGTGATAAATTAATTGAAATTAATTAGGTGCATGAGAAATACTCAGAAAACCAATACAGGACTCATGTTGGCTGCAGGCAACGACTGCTTTGTCTGTGGCAAGGACAAGCACAAGGACAAAGGCAACATGTAAAAGGCAGCGACAGCGTGAGCGAGAGGGAGATGTAGAGAAATGGGGGAAGAGAGAGAGAGAGAGAGAGAGAGAGAGAGAGAGAGAGAGAGAGAGAGAGAGAGAGAGAGAGAGAGAGAGAGAGAGAGAGTGACAAGAGTTCTGGCAGATTATGTGCTAAATTCATGTTTAATTAACTTGTCAAATTAATGTTGCATGTGGCAAGCCGAAGCCAAACATTAGCTACCAATCAGTCGCATATGGCAACCAACTTGCCACATCCCCATCACCCTCTCTCTCCCTCTATCACTCTATCACTCTCCGTCTGTCTCTGTCTGTTTCTATTTGTGGTTGGACTAGAGGGCACATGTGTGCAGTTGCAGGTGTGCAGCTGCATGTGGCAACGTGCAACATTGTGTGTCTGTCTGGTTGCCGGGGCGCTTTGTTATGGCAACTATGTTTGAGCCTAGCAAACAATGGAAATGTTGTCAGTTGTGTGTCTGAGAGTTGCTTAAGTTCAACATTTTCGATTAGATTGTTGCAGCTCACAGATTGTATGTGTTGCAAATACACTACAGATAAAACAAAAACATTAAAGAGGCTAAAAAAAAAATCAAAAAAAAAACCATCTCAACTTGCGGCAAATCCACATAGAGAACTAAAGAAAAAGAGTGAACGAAAGAGAGTGAGAGCGAAACAGCGACGAGAGAGAGGAAGAGGAGGAGGAAGCATGAAGCCACAAACAAAGTATGGTGTGGCAGCCACAGCTGCCTCATCGGTGCTGTGCGAGGATGTGCGCAACTTCAGCACACGGCGTCGCAATCTCTTGTATCTGATACACCGTTATCTAACCGAGAATGGCTTCTATGGGGCGGCGGAGGCGCTGAAGGGCGAGGGGCGGCTGACAGACGAACACGAGCTGTGCGACAATGTGGATCTGGACGGCATCTACCTGGAGTACGCCAGCTACTACAACATCAAGTTTGGCAAATATCCGCGCATACTGCGCAAGGCGGGCCCCAAGCTCAAGCTCGAGTTGAGCACAACGACAACCCGACAGACAGGACATGCCCAGCAGGAGTCACACTCACACTCCCAGTCACACTCCCAGTCACAGTCACAGTCACAGTCACATGGTCGTGCTGGTGATGGGGTGGCCTGCTGGCATGCGGGTGTTGGGGCAGCAACGGCAGCAGCTGCCGCCAGTCTGGCTACCGAGCATCATCAGCAACAGGCGCCTGGACAGTTGCAGGCCAATCGTGTCCAGTTGCATGTCAAGAAACTGGACACGGAGGAGACGGATGCACAGCAGCATATGGCGCCGTCACGTCTGCCGGCCGCCCTCACCGAGATCGAGCATGGACATGCGGCAGACGATGCGCTGTTCGCATCGCTGGAGTGGCAGGCGTTGGCCGAGCTGGTCAAGACCAGCATCCTTAGCGAGGACATCAAGCTGCGCTGGTCGGATGTCTGTGGCAATCAGTGTGCCATCGAGCTGGTCAAGGAGGCGGTGCTCACACCCATCGAGTATCCGCAGCTGTTCGCCCACGGATTGAAGCCGTGGCGGTCGCTCCTGTTGCACGGACCGCCGGGCAGTGGCAAGACATTCCTGGCCAAGGCTCTCTACGCGGAGACTCGCGGCAAGGTGACCTTCTTCAACATTACCGCCAGCATAATGGTGTCCAAGTGGCGTGGCGAATCGGAGAAGATATTGCGTGTGCTGTTCCATATGGCCGCTCGACGATCTCCGTCCGTCATCTTCTTTGACGAGATCGAGAGTCTGACCTCGAAACGGGATCGGTCCACGGATCACGAGTCATCCAAGCGCTTCAAGAACGAGCTGCTGCAACTGCTCGACGGCATGGAACATACGCTTAGCGGTGTCTTTGTCCTGGCCAGCACGAATCTGCCATGGGACATCGATGAGGCATTCCTGCGCCGCTTCGAGAAGAAGCTGCTCGTCCAACTGCCCAGCGCGACGGAGCGCTCCAGTCTCATTCATCGCCTGCTTGCAGCCACCATCACATTGACACCGCGTCTGCTGGAGCAGCTGGTGCACATCTCCGAGCACTTTACGGGCGATGAGATTAGACTTGCCTGCAAGGAGATTAGCATGCAACGTATGCGGCATGCCACACGGCCACACACCACGAAGGAATCGCAGACCACGCAGGAGGCACAGTTTGAACGCGCCTTCAAGCAGATCCGTCCCCTGGGCATGAAACTGCTGGCCAAGCATGAGCAATGGCAGCAGGAAAATGGTTCTTAGGTATCCACTATATAGTTGGATATACAGACTACATCTCAGATAAGCAATGATTATATTTGATCTTAACAATAAATTCAATTAAATTCCAGTGAACATTTTATATACATATAATTCAATGAATTTAAAATTGGGGGAAAATACCACCAAAGCGGAGATATGCCGCTTTCGATGTCAATTTCAGCAAGTCGCGGAGATACGACATTTAATATTAAATGTACATAACTTATGTACATCGTACATCTATTTGTACATACATATTTATGTATATTTCGGAATTCCGCTGAACAGTTTTTGGCGGACAACGCTGGAGTCTTACAGTTTTTCACGAAGCATATTTCCAAGCAGAAATATGTCGTTTATAATATGTCGCGCAGATATGTCGTTTAATAGTTACTTAATGGAAAATAAGTATATATTAAGGTTTTCAATGAACCGAATAACCTAAATATATCGAATATACATATATATGTATAAATTGTAAAGCATAGTATATATGTAAATTGCAAAATACCGCGGAGATATGACGCTTAATGGAAATTTAAGTGGATAAGGAAGTGATATGATGTTTTTCCAAGAGCAACATATCAGTTCAGAATTCCGTGGAGATATGACGTTGCACAGTTTATTAGTGGTTAGTCTTGAAAATACCTCCAAGCTGAAATTTTTCATTTTTTTTTCAAGATTTCGCGGAAATATGACGTTGAAGTCTCAAAATGGAAATGGAATAAGAATTAAAGTTTTCCCATTGAAAATGTATATTGATTTTAGAAATCTGCGGAGATCTGACGTTTTAGAGTCTTAAAATAAAAGTTTCCTTCAACGTGCCTCCAAATGGAGATCATAAGGTCAGTTTGAGATTTTAAGTAGGTATACCCACTATACCTATATCTAAGTTGATTATTTTGGCCAGTGGTGTGGTATTAGTAGTGCTCAATGGAGATATATTACCTTCCCGTGGTGCGACGTCTAGCTCCAGCAATGGTCATGCGGGAGACATAGCGTCGGATGCGTCCGCTGGACCGACGTTGGCTGTTGCCAGAGGCAGATCGGACGCTGTATTCGGTGGCCGTTGAGCTGCGTCGATCGCTGGCGACCATCACATCGGAGCAGAGGGAGGAGGACATGATGGAGGCAGCGGATCGACGTTTGCCGCCAGTGAAGGTACCGCCACCACTGGACGATGTCGTTGTCGCTGAGCTGTCGGAGCGCGAGAAGAGCGACGAGCGTTTGCTGCGAGTGCCGGAGGTGCCAGTGGCGTCCTGTATATTGCTGTAGAACTCCTCCGTCTCACGATCGTAGCTCTCGTCCTCGTCGTCATCCAACGGCGGGCGTTCCTCATCCTCGAACTCTTCGGCCTCCGTGGCCATGGTATCGCTGCGCTGCGTCAGCGTGCCCCTGCCGCCATTCGAGGATGCGGTGGATGCCTGCAGCTGATAATACTCATGATTGCCATGGCTGTAGTCCCGCGAGCCGCGGGATCGTCCCACGCTGCTGCAGCTGCTGCTCAGCATGCGATAAGGCGGCGCCGATGCTATCGATGTCGAGTTGCTGGTGCTGGTCGCACTCAGCGAGTGTCGCTTCATGCTGCCACCAACGGCTGCTCCAGCTGGCAGGGATGTGGCTGCCGCTGCCGCTGACGCTGACGCTGCTCGGCCATCGGCATCCGTCTCGCCGTCACTTTCGCCGCCGCCAACGCTGCCGCTGAATGTGACCTCATGGAATTTGGATGATTTGCGACGAGCACGTGGCAATGGCTCCCCATGACCATGTCCATTGCCCATGCTGGCTATCGAGGCACGTGGACCATTGTTGTTGTTGAGCTGGTGCTGTTGCTGCTGCTGCTGTTGCTGTTGCTGCTGTTGATCCTCCTCTCCGTCGGCAGCCGTGGCCGGCATCAGGGTCAGCGCCAGCGGTGGGCGTCCCTGGGCAGCGGCATAGGCACGTCGCCGGCTCCAGGGAAAGGCGCGTATAAATGCAAAGAATATGAAGAGTGTGGCAATCATGTCTCCAAGTCGGGGTGGGTTGGTGGGTTGGGTTGATACAGTGGGTTGACGTCTGGTTGATGGTGGCTGCTGTGCTGTGGGCACGCTTTATGTGCTCCACATAGCTGTCTCTCTCTCCCTCTCTCGCTCGCTCTCTCCCTCTCTCTCTTTCTGCCCTCTCAGCGGACACGCTATCTCACTCTAATGAAAATTCGTTGTGTTTCTTTCTTTCAGTTCAGTTGTTTTGTTTTTTTCGTATTTCGTATTTCGATTTCCGTTTTCTCTTTTCGTACTGTTGTTTTTTTATTATTATTATTAATGCATATTTTAATTAGTTGAATTTATGCGTATTTTGATTTAAATATTTTATACACTTTGGCACCTGCACTGCGGCGAGACAGAGATAGCAACACATGTTAAAGGCAACAAAGCAAGAAACACGCACGGAAACGGATGTTCACTCAATACACACACACACACACACATGCACATGTACAGCTAGACAAGTTAGGATATATTTGTATGTATGTGTGTAGTTAGAAAGAGTCAGCTAGCTAGTGGTATCTCTTTCACACCATCTGGCAGAGCAACGATGTCAATGCAAAATCATTGAGATTCAAAGAATTTTCTGCTTATTTTCATTTCGAGCTTCAAAGAAAACTCAACATTTTCCTTCTGTTTAGCAAAAAATATTTAATTTAATGGAAAATGGTAAGGCACATGGCACATGGAAATGGAAATGGCAAGGAAATCGCAATCGCAATCGGAATCGGAATCGATATGCATGATTTTCCAGCGATACGATTTCGTTTTGATTTCAATTTAAATGCTCTCGCCACACTCCAGTCCAAATGAATAGCAACACAAATAACCTTCTTTGATGTCTACGTTTAATGGCATTTTACGAAATTTTAAATCAATTAATCGGGATTATGCTTTGTTTCTATCGGTATAATTGTGAGAAAATCCTCATGAGGAAGAGAAAAGAAATCCTATGGGAAATTTTTAAATTCGTAATATTTTTTTATAAATTTGATTTATATAACTGATAATATTATTTACTCAGAATTTTTTTTTTCAAATTATATATTATTCTTTTTTTTATAATAATTTATCATTTTTCTAAGGGAATTTTATTTTATTTATATATTTCTTCACAGGGTATTTCCAAGTCTTAACGAACTTGTCAGCAACAGTTTTTGCTGCAACTTCCGATAATCGGCATAGAGAATCAAAAGTATTGCCAAGTACTCGGTTCAGGGAATATGGAAATGTTTTCCCACTCAACTATGACTGTTTGAATTGAAGTTTCCATTCAGTCAGTGAATGTGCTCATGATTGAACAATTGATTGATTATGCACAATATCGATGGTAATCAATGCACAATTACGGGAAAAGAGATGCATTCAAACAAAGAGATATGTAAATGTATAGAAATATTGAAAAAGTATTAAAAAATCTATTTTTTTTTAAGAACCAATATAATTATTGCTATGGCTAGTCGATGGCGATTAATTCGACTGCGATTGAAGGCATCTCAATTAAATTCAGCGGGTGAATTGAGCGATTAGAGCGGCATCATTATCCTTTATCCCTGGCATATTATATTGATTATATTTAATTATAGTCAAATTGGCAGCATTGTGTCGTCCTTGCCAGAGATGGAGTGGCCTCAACTTGCTGCTAATATTATTGTGTGCTGTGCCACACGTGGCTAATGCCACCTGCCACCTGCCAGCAAAATTACCACGCACTACTTTTTAATTTGTTGGAAATTGCATTACAACAACAACAACATAACAACAACAACATCATTAACAAGATTGAGGGGCACTCGGAGTGATGCAACTCAACTTATGGCATACATACACATACACATACACATACACATACACATACACATACACATGTATCTGGACGGAGCAAATTAAAGTGAATTAAGTGCAACAAAGTTGCACATATGTACGTCCAACATGCCACACAGCGTGCGCTGAGAGTTCTGTAATAGAATTGTCCTTGAAATTGTCAATTCACAATTTCAAGGATACATTTCTCTTCTCTATCTCTCTCTCTCTCTCTCTCTCTCTCTCTCTCTCTCTATCTATCTCTATATCTTTCTCTGCCTGCCACATACAGTTTAATTGACAAACAAAACTCAAAGTCAGTTTCAACAGGGAACAGAAAATTAAGTTTAAAATCTAGTAATTTACTTAAAACAATATTTAATAATTTACCATACGTTTGAAAACGTAAACAAACTAAAAAATTAATTAGTTAAATTACTCAATTCGAAGGCCAAAAGTCCTTCAAAATTTGCTATGAGAATTTTGCAATTTAAAGTTGAAAAAAATACATTTTAAAAATTGCAGCTTTTTAAAATTTTAAAAAAAATTTTAGTAGTATTTTGCATTTTTTCGTCCACATCTAAGAAATATTCATAGGGAATACCCCAAATTAAGATTATAATATCCCAAAATGACTGGCTTAAAAAAAATTTCCCTTAAAAATTTTTAAATTATTGATGAAGCTATATTTAAAAAAATCGAAAAGTGGGAAATGGAAAAAATTTGAATGCAGCTTTCAAATGTTGTTCACGCCATTCATTTTATCGACAACCGTAAGTAAATCTGTAAAGTATTCGCAGAGTTATAGCATCTCAAAGTTACAGAAAAATTTTGAAAAATGAGAAATTTTTAAGTGTTTTTAGCCACTTCTAGGAAATCGTTGTATGCTAAAGTGAAACTACCGTAATGATATTCCATGATGTGGTCTCAAATTGTGAAATGTTCGTGTTCATGAGGATTGCATATGTATATGTAAATGAGGCTTTTAAACGAGTATTTATGGCAGCGGTCCAACGGTCTAGTTGGCGCGCCTATAAGCAGACTATATTCCTGTCGTATATCGTAATAAGCAGAGCTCTAACTGACAGTGGCAACAGGCGCAGGTACAACGAACACACACACACACACACATACACACGAACACACGCACAGCATGAGAGGCATTAATTTTACTAGGCAAGCTGCTGTGCAGTCACTACCTCTCACTATCCCTCCCTTACTCAGTTTTCTTTTCATTTCTTTCTCGCTTTTCTTTTTGACTGCTTGTGGCTTGTGCTTATCGCACCCGGCAGGCAGTCAGTCAGTCAGTCATTCAGTCATTCAGTCAGTCAGTTTGTTTGGCAGGCTACTGTGGAAGCGCCTCTCTTGGCTGTTGACTGCTGGCTGCTTTAAGTGTTGGTAAACAAGCTAGAAACAGGCTGACAACCCCATCTCACCCCCGACACCGCATCGGACGCTGGACGGGGACGCCTTGGGGCGCTGTTAGAGCTACTTTTACAGCGACTGCGCTCGACAACCGACGCCGACGATGACGACGACGACGACGCCGACGCCGACTTCGACGCCTGGCTACATATTTCCTTTCAATTTCATTTCTTTGCTTTGCTTTTTTCTTTCTTGCAGTCCCCTCTTTCGTTTTTCTCACTCTCCCTCTCTATCTCTGCTTTTCTTTAGCAACTAATTCCAGTTTGTGCTTGCGTTAGAAAGCTGCCAAGTAGAGCAAAAAAAAAAAAAAACAGAAAAACAGAAAAAAAGAAAAAAAGGAAAAAGAAAGAGGGTAAAAAACACGTAAAAGGAAAATGAAAGAAAAGATTTCTTCAAGTTGCAGCATCAGCTAAGCGAAACGAAGGCCGCCAACCAAACGAAACAACTTTAGCTAACATTCTCAACCAACCAACGAACCCCAACCCCCTCCCCCCACTCACCATGTCCAGTTGACTCTACGACCCTAAGCCACCACCGCCACCTCCTCAACCAAGACGCTCATTCACACACTTGGCTGTTGCTGTTGGCACACTCTCGGGGGCTAAATTTAAGTAGCAACAAATCACTTCATTGTTTGCATGTTTACATAATATTTATACAATGTATCTCTATGTGTTTTTTCTTTCTTTTTTTTTATACATATATGTATGTTTGTGTGTGTCCATGACTCCATTACCCCCACTGCTGGACACCGTGTTGACACGCTGCGCGCCATGTTCATTAATAAAGCGCATGGAAATCCTTCGCTCCACTCCCCAATAAGTATGCTACGATATTTTTGGCTTGGCGTGCGCACCAAAAAAAAAAAAACTGTCACGACAATCAGCTAGAAGGACCTCAGACAGCACGTCGCCAGACAAGTCAAAGAGATAAATCCCAGTTACAGCTACACACACACACACACATACGTACATATATATTTGTAGACATATGTATAGCAAGCTGTGTGGCATGAAAATGTTGCAAGTTATTTTTGCAGCATTTTTTGAAGTCATGCGTTCAACATGAGAAATGTGGCGCGACGTGGCAATTTCAATTATACAAATCAAATGAGCAGTGCCATGTGTGTGTGTGTGCGTGTGTGTGTGTGTAAAGAGTGAAGGGGGGTAACGGTCGTGAGGTGTATGTGAGGGGGCAAGGGTTTTTGCTGTAGCTGAAATGACGTCAAACAGGTCGCTGAGCATGAAGAGCTTATGGATGCATGCAACCAGACGGCAAGCACCTATTCAGCTCTAAGAGCTATGAGCTCTCTCTCTCTCTCTCTTTCACTCTCTCTCTCTCTCTCACTTACTCTCTCTGTGCATATTCGTAATGATGATGATGATGATGATGATGATGATAATGGTGGGCAGAGAATCGTTAGAAACATCATCAGCTCTCGTCATAGTCGACGACCTTCGCTCATAAATAATGTAACAGAAAATACAAAATCCCAAAATACGAAATACGCTTAATGCTCAGCATGTTTAAAACATGAAGTGTGACTGAGACAGACAGACCATAGAGAGCGAGAGCGTGTGAGAGAGAGAGAGAGAGGGAGAGCAACGGAATGTGTGTGAAAAAGGAGACTGAGGGCAGAGAAATTACGATGGAAGGCGACCCCAAAAACTGCATTAACAGCGAAAATGCATTGCATAATATAAATTATTATTATATGCAGCAAAGAGAGAGAAAAAGAGAGAGAGAGAGAGAGAAAGGGAGAGCTGTATGGAAAGAGAAAGTGAGTGTTGAGCATTCGATAAATGCGTGTAAGTTAAGCGTATGCAACTGAAGAGCACTCCGTCCATCTGTTTGTTTGTCCGTCCATCTGTCTGTGTATATGTTGTGTATATGCACATATACACACACACACACGCACACACACCCATACCGACACATAGCTTAATCTCATACATGTCAGCAGTTACTTAAGGGCACAACATGTCCGTCCATCTCTCCGTCTGTCCGTCCGTCCATCTGTCTGTCTGTGCATCTGTTCACACACACACACACACACACACACACAGACACTTCAGCATGCAAATAGTATGTATGTATGGCAATGTTGTAATGTAGCTGGAGTGAGTTTGGAGTCTTTGAGGCAGAATTAAAGCAAAATTCAATTATCTGTTCATTGAATGAGATTCCCACAAAACGCTTAACATATTTATTAATTTATGGAAATTTCGTGTTGTTGCAATGAATGCGAAATATTCTTGGCATGCTATCATAATTAATGTACTTAAGTGCGCTTAATGCCCTTCAATTATTCACAATAGTTGCATTTCAATCACGTTAAGGCACGTTAATTGCATAAGAGAAGAGCGATGCAGAAGAAGAAGACGGTATAATATAGGCAACCCTAGGATTGTCGATTGTGGGAATACAACTCCAAAAATCGGTATAAATAGTATTAATTTCGTAACGTATTGAAACGTTAACACTAAATTAGGGTAATTACATACATACATATATAAGAGAATTTGCTCTTCAGATTAATTTTGATTGACGGAATCGAAGAAGTGAGACAAGTCAGAACAGATGGCAACCCTACGATTGCCGATTGTAGGGATATCGATAAGATATCGATATGAAGAGAATAAGTATAGTCTTGAAACTTTAACACTAAATTAGGGTAATTATATAAGAGAATTTTCACATGAGTTAAGTTTTGTTTGAGGAAAGTGATGAAGAAGAAAACGACAGTATAGTTGGCAACCCTAAGACTATCGATTGCAGTGCTATCGATAAGAAATCGCTTTTAATAACATAAATAAAGTAAAATATAAAAACTTTAGAAAAAGTCCTTCTAAGTTGATCAATTGTCTGACATTAAGCTCATTTATGTTAAGGATCTGCGGGTAGCTGTAGCCCAATGCTAATTCGATTCTCCTTCTCACTATCTCTCGCTGTCTCTCTCTTTCTCTCTCTTTATCTCTCTCTGTCTGTATCTCTTGGTTATGGTGTTGTGGAATTCATCAACTGCTTTTCATATCTCTTGACAAATGATGTACAGTGGGGCAGCTTTGTGTCTGCCTTAACGGGCAAATATCTCCCATAATCCACACTGGTACCCAATCCCACCTACAGCTGAGTTGAATCCAATGCTCATGCCCACATCCACACCCAAAACCCATGTCCCTTTGCCATAGTCTAGGCACATTCGGCACAACAATCGCTATACATTCCATCAGATATCTGCATTTATGTGTGGCAAATGGATTGAGTCTGGGGTACCACGAACAGTAGTTGCCTACTCTCTCTCTCTCTCTCTCTCTCTCTCTCTCTCTCTCTTCTTCTTCTTCTGGGCTGAATAAGCCCTCCGTCCTCTTTTCCCGCTTCCGAATATCCACATCACAGGCTGACCAGAATGGAGAACTTCAGCCTGGCTTTCTATACCCAATGCCAACAACACAATGCCACAATGAGTGTCAATAGCGGTGGGCGATGGGAGAGTTGTGGGCAGACAGTTGAGGGTTGGGGTAGGGGGTTGGGCAGACAGGAGTAGGGAGTGCCCCCCCCCACCCCTTGCAGACTGTTGTCGTTACTCTGCCAGCTTTGTTGGCCCAGCTGCAATTTGAAGCTTTTGTGTTCGTGTTTTCAGTGGAGCCGTTAACAAAAATGTTGCCACTGCAACACAATAATGATCGTGATCATGATGATGATGTGGATGATGATGTTGATGCTGGTCTGTTGCTGTGGCTGTTATTATGGTTGTTATGCTTGTTTGTTGTAGCTGCTGCTATTGATGGAGTCTCTCTCTCTCTCTCTTTTCTCTCTCTCTTTTTCTTTCTCTCTCACTCTCTTTCACTCCCTCCACCCCTCTCTTTCTCTCTCTCTCTCTCTCTCTCTCATTCTCTCCATTTCAGCGACAATGCCACTTTCAATGAATCCCAATGCAAATGTTGCCCAAATTAGTGTCAAATGTATTGATTCACATACATACACACAAACACACTCGCACATACACAACTGTTGTTGTTGTTGCTGTTGTTGCTGTTAATGGTGTTGCAATTTGCATATGTGTGTCAGCATAGCCGTCAACCAAACACTGCCACGCCTCCTTCTCCTCATCAACCACCTATTCTACTTCCTTCAACCACTGCAGCTCCTGCATTTGCAGGCAACGCAACACACACACACACACACTTAACCCACTTGCCACGCCCACATTGGCTAGCAAAACGCCTTAGCTCACACAACGCACTCTCCGGGCAACGACTTGCCACATGTCGTATGCCACATGCTGCAAACGTGCACAGCGCTTGCACAATGTGCCAAAGACATTTTAGACTTTCAAAAAATTGTTGGCCAAAAATTGCAATTAATTTATAAAGAGGCAAGAAAAGCCAGCAATAGATGAAAGGCTATCAGACAGAGATAGAGAGACAGACAGAGAGAGAGAGAATGTTGAAGTGTAATAGAAAGAGAGGAACTGTTGCCCAGTCCTTTGAAAAAGTCAATTGATGTCAAGTATGCAAAGTTGAGACCCCGTTTCCAAAACATCTTCACAACAGTTCAACAACATTCATCTATGTGTTTGTGTGTGTGTGTGTGTGTGTGAGTGTGTATTGCTGTGCCACAATGTGTCCTTCTGCTTGAGGTCGTATCATATTTTTCCATTTTTTGTTTTTGTTGCTTTATCTTGAACCCTTGGTTGTAGTTCAAAAACGTGTGTCAACTAAAGAACAAAAAATAAAAGACAGAGATCATTTTATTGCCTCTTTAAGCTACACTCAAAAAATAAATTTCCGATTAAAAAGTATATAAAAAAGTTATACTCAAAATTATGCATTTTCAGCAAATTATTATACAGCATTTTACAAAGTTAATGCAACTAGTAAAATCTATTTTCTCTATATAAACTTTTATTTCTCTCCAAATATATAAATAAATATTCCAGGCATATGTGAGTTTCAGCTTTAGATTTAGCTTTAAGGCTTTGTTTTGAGGGAAATTTCCATATGCCACGCCTACAAACTATGCAGTTTACCGAAGAAAAACAAAAGGACAAAATACAATAGTCAAGGGATAATAAAGCAAACAGAAAATTGAAACGCAGCAAAATCTGAAAATGTTGCTTGATTTTTGCCTCTTTAAAATACCACTTACTTCTTGACGCACTCTTCCCCACTCCCTCACCCTCTCTCTCTCTCTCTCTCTCTGCATTTCTGTCTATGTCTCTGTCTCTATCTGTCTATGTATTATATATACACTTAAAAAATCACCTTCCCTTTTGGCCAGTGTTCGTTCGCCTTTCATCTCTTTATGAGCTGTAATTTCTTTTGTGACTGCAAATTGAGCGGCAAAATTGAGACGGGAATGGAAAATGGCGGCTAGTGACGTCAGTAATGGCCGAAGCACGCCAAATGACAATGCGACAGGACGACGACAGGCGACGAAATGTAGACAAAGACAAAGGCGATGGCGATGGCGATGGCGAAGGACGAGGGACGAGGGACGAGGTGGTCTGAGCTAAGGGATACAAGAATTCCTCTTCGCTCGTTCTCAATTTTTTTTCTTTTTTTTTTATTATTTTTATTTCGGACTTGTCGCAGGGCCATAAAAATAGCTGGGCTTGCAACAAATGTCACGTCACAAATACACACACACACACACACAGAGAAAGAGAAGGATATATGTATAGTTGAAACAAAATTCTCAATTCTCCATTCTTTGGCAGCTGCCTGCCTTGGTGAGTGAGAGTCCTTGCCAAAGCCATTTGACAATTAAATGCTGCGCTCGCCGAGCAAAACAATTAGAGGGTATGACAGAGAGGGGGGCATGGGGAGAGTGCTGGGGCGAATGGCATCTTAAAAATGTGTCTCTCTCTCTCTCTTTGTGTGTGTGTGTGTGTGTGTGTGTGTGTGTGTGTGTTGGTGTAGGTAATGACGTCGCTTTTAGCGCGACAGCCGAGGCAAACTCAATTAAATGTGACAGTGCAAATGGCTGCCTAAAAGTATGCTTTATATTTTGCAAAAGGCAAAAGCTAAACGCACCAAAGGACGACGACGAGCATGAGAATGGCGATGAGAATGGGGACGAGTAACGAGGAAGTGGATGAGAATGAGAAAGAGCTTGGCAGCGAGGCAGGTGTGACAAATACTTGTAAGCAACAGACAAACCCAAAGGGGGAGAGACCAAGTGAGAGAGAGGGAGAAAAACAGATAGAGATAGAGATAGGGAGAGAGAATGTGAAAGGTGGTTATAGACAGTTACACAGGACGACAAACACTTAGCGACAGTTGCGCCCAAAGAAGTGCGACAATTGCTGAAATTTAACATGACTCTGGAAAACTCAACGACTCACAGATACTCTAACTCGTGACTCAAAAGTGATAATAAATAAAATAAATAATTTTTCCAAATAAAATAAAGGTCGCCAAAAAAAAGAATAATGAAAAATGCTTATCATTTGTATATAAAAAAAAGTGTGGAAAAATGAAAATAAAGAAAATAAAAACAGTGTCAAACAATATAAAATAAAAAAATTTGTGGAAAAATATACGAAATTAAAAAATGCAATTAAAATATATAACTTTAGTTTTTTGTTTTTAATAACTTGTACAGACTATTCACTTAATAAATAACAAAAGAAAAGAATTTGGTTAGAGAAAATTTTCAAATTAAGACAACAAAAATTAACAAGTTTCTATTTGTTGCTTGCAGCAGTTGCCAATAAGCAATGATTATGTTTGTTACCCCATTATTGTTGTTTATTCTCATAATGTGTGCTATTTGCTGAAGTACTCTCTCTCTCTCTCTCTCTTTATCTCTTTATCTCTCTCTCTCATTTCCCCTATCTTTGTAACTGCCTCCCTGCTAATGTGCCAAAGGAATATCGTGAAAAGCAATGCATGCATGGCACTATTTGTGTGTTTATGCATGTGTATATGTATACATATATGTATATATGTATATATGTATATATATATATATATGTGTGTGTGGTAGTGTGTGTTGTTGTGTTTGGCACATTGATGGCACTTGTGAGGCGCTATAAACTGCAAGCAGTTACTATACTGTATGTTGGGCAAAATGGCATAGAAAACTGTCTCAACGGCAGTTTCGCCATCAAAATAACGCATATGTCATGTATACACCCACAACATGTATGCGTATGTGTGCATGTGTGTGTTTGTGTGTGTGTGAGTGTGTGAGCAACATCACTGAAGAAGGAACTTCAAAGTTGAAGCCTTAAATTGCTGCAGTGAAAGCGGCATGCCAAGTTGAAGCCTAAGTGGGATTTCATCTGTCAACGACTCTATCTATCACATACTATACAATATATATATTTATTTATATATATTACATATATCTTTCTAGTTACCTATGTGGAGATGTTTATCTGTTCGACATGCCACACAATCAGTGTCAAAATATCAAGTAAACGGTTGACAGTCGAGGACTTTCAAGTTGTGTCTGTCAACTTATTTTTTAAATCGAAAGAACTTTTCTAATTGTCTGAAGTTCGAACACGACTTTTAAGTACATTATTTAAAATTAAATCAAAATAATTTTATTTTGTATTATATTTGTGAAATTGTTTAGTGGGAGAAACTAAACTCATTTAACTAAAGTTGTACAAAGTTAAAAATAATATCAATTTTAGACTATTATTTTTTATGGCATTTAAAGTACCTTTTTTAAATGTATTTTATTTTATATATTAATCTTTTTTAAACTCTTACAGTTACTTGTAAAATTTAAAATTTTAATGATTTCAATTATTGCATAATTAATGCACTACTTTTGAATTTATTGTCGAAGTAGACTTTAGGCAATTAATTTTGATAATTCTATGACGCAAATGGGCGCAAGCGAAAAATATAAACAATTTCAAATTGGTTTATAAACATTTAATGCAGTGCACAAATTGTCAGCTCTGCAAACAGCGCACACCAACTATAGCAGAGGGGTGAGGAGGGATGATGATGGGAGGGGGTTGGGGCAGCAACAGCAACAGCAGCAGCAGCAGCTGTGGCAGCTGTGTGTGCATAAATTAAATTAAAATTAAACGTTTCACTGCTTAAATGATGAGCTTTAAATAGCGACAGCAGCGATAAACGGCGTGAATTTCCCCCCTAATGACGATAATGAAGTCAGTGATAATGATGATATGAAAGGTGATAATAAGGTTGACAAGAAATCGGCATGTTTGACCAGTGAAAGCGTTGAACATTATGGACACATATACTCCTCAAGGATTACGTTGCGTATACGTAATATGCACTAAATATTATATATTATTAATGTTTTCTATTTTTTAAGCGTTTAATTGTTCAATTAAGGAAGTTGTCATAATTCAATTTTGGGAAATTCTCTTAGTTTTGTATAAGTTTTGTTTTAAATTGTTTACAATTATTATAAAGGTAAATCATTAGTTATTGAAATATATTTATACTATATTCTGAAGGTTGAAGATTCTTGTATTCAAAGATATGTTTATATATATACATATATTTATTTTAATATTTATATATTATATATACATATATATAATATTTGTTAAAAAAGTATACATATTTGTATATATTCGAATATCTGCTATAAACTTCAATGGCAAAATCGACATATAATTTTGAAGCCATTGAGAGCTTTCTGCGAATATTTGACGATATAAAAATACCACATAAAAATATTTCTCCCATACATGTACTTACAAGAATGTTGCCCAAAATATCTCAAAAAAAAAAAGAAAGAGGAAACGAGAATTAAATGAAAAGAAGACAACAAATACAAATAAAATTGAAGGAAAGTAAATGCGTATAAAAATGGCATTAGAAATACACAAAAGGAGCGAAGATGATGATGATAAGAGAGTGGGTTTGAGGCTGTCTGGTGGCATGCAGCATGTGGCATGCGATATATATGTGGCATGACTGGGCGGCCGCCAAACCAATATTGGTTGCAAGCATAAAGCGAGAGAGATGGAGACGGAGACGGTGACGAAGAAGCATGTAACAGAAACAGGAAATAAAAATCCACTTTAAGCGCTTTGAATACAAATGCAAATATGACAAGAGAGAGAGAGAGAGAGAGAGAGAGAGAGTAAGTGGGAGAAAGAGAGAGAGATGAATTCAATGAACGACAAAGAGAGAGACGATGAGAGACAGAGAGATCGAGAGAGAGAGAGAGAGAGAGAGAGAGAGATAGCTAGATATTGCTCTGACAAGTGAGTGAGTGATGAGAGCAAAACGGCGACAGCAACGGAGATAAATGCGGTCACATTGAGGTACATTAATACACACACACACACGCACACACAAATACTCACACACACACTCACACTCACACTTGACATTCAGTCTGAGAACGCACTGACGTCTGAAAGGGTTTTTCTACTCGTATTTTCCTTTTCATTCGCTGGAGTTTTCCACACTCGCCCCACTTGATGTGACTACAAATAAAATATAAGTATGTATTTGTATATATGTGTATGTGTGTGTGTGTGTGTATGTGTGTATTGCTGCCAAAAGCTGTCATATAAACTGCAAGCAAAGTTGGCACAAAAGCGAAGTATGTTACAAAGAAGAGCGCTCAAGGCAAACGAATCGAAAGCGGCTTCTGGGCAAATGTGGACAGAGACACAAGCGAGACAGATATATATGTAGGGAAAGAGAGAGACACAGAAAGAGAGAGAACTAGATAGAGAGAAAGAGGGAGAGAGAGTGAGTGAGTGAGAGGCAGTTATTGTTAGCAGAACGCATAGCATGCCACAAATAAAGTGGCACAACTTACGGCCAACAATGTTACACTCACTCACACACACACAAACACACACACACACTAGCACACAGACGAAGAGTGGCAAAAAAAATCATAGCATCGTTTTAGGCGACACAAGTCGCATAGGTGACGTAGGGCGCAGGAAAATGAGATAGATAAAAATATAGAACTACAGCGTAAGAGATATTATAAGAGGCAGAGAGAGAGAGAGGCAGATAGATAGAGAGTCAAAGAGAGAGAGAGAGAGAGAGAGAGAGAGAGAGAGAGAGAGAGAGAGAGAGAGATAGAGAGAGAGAGATAGAAAGAGTTTAAGAGAGAGAGAGAGAGTGTGACAGCAGAAATGAAGATGTCAAATTGAAGAAAATTGTAAAAACGGAAGCACAATAAAGTGCAAAGCACACACACACACATAGTCATACACACACACACAGGGACACTCACTTCAACATGTGAAGCGACAGATGAGATAGAGATAGAGAATTGAAATGCATTTGCTGCAGGGAATGCCAACGAGTCTGAAACTCAAACAGAGACAGTCAAAGAGACAAAACGACAGAGATAGAGAGAGAGAGAAAGAGAGAGAGAGAGACTAAGGCAAAGAGACACTGAGAGAATGTCGGTCTTGTTGGGAAACTAGATAAGGTAGGCAAAACTTAATGATATGTGCAAAAGAGAATGGCGCCAGCATATTTTCAGCTAGAGAACTATTTGCAACTTTCGAATTGATAGAGAAACTCAAGGGAACTTTTGTTTAAATGTAGTATATAGACTATGCAGAAAACTAATTGATACTAATCAATTTCAAATATTTTTATTTTGAAAAGCAAATTTTTCTTTCTTTGTGTATTAATAATATTCAATATGTGAGATTCAACAAAGTAAATAAGAATCTAAGAATTTCACTTTTTTGATTCATCTATGTAGTTATGCAGCTAATTTGGAATGTTGAAAATATTTATTATATGCTATTTATTTTATTTCTTTTATATCTTTAAATACATTTTTCTTAAATTTTCTTTTTAACGTAAATTAAAGTCATATTTCAAGCAGCATTTCGAATGCCAATAGAAAATACTTTGAATTTTGTATATAGAGCAAATCAGAAAAGGAAACAACAAGAGAGAATGAAAGAGTATATGTTGCTGAGTAAATGCTATAGTAAAGTCAATGCAAAAGCAAAAAAAACTGAAACAAAAAACACAAAAAGAAATTCAAAACGGAACGGAAACGTTACTGGCACAAGGACCTGAAAAGTATGCAACACTAACTGTGCACCGTCAGCTGCACCACTCTCCCTCTCTCTCTCTCTCTCTCTCTCTCTCTCTCTCTCTCTCTCTCTCTCTCTCTCTCTCTCTCTCTCTCTCTCTCTCTGTCACACACACTCTCTTTCTCTCTCTAACAGAGACTAGCCCAACTGTCTGGTGGCCTCTTATGTGCCATTTTGGCACAATTTTCATTTGGCACCATCGTCTGAATATCCAGCGCAGCGGGTCGCTTAGCTATTAAACAATTGTAACTATTTTCTTTTTCTTTAAAAAAAATAGTTAATTTCATTTTAAAGTATGAAACTTTTTTCAAATAATTAATCGCACTGTTTTATATTCGGTGTCTTGTTTCCATCTCATTCTCTATCTACATATGTATTGTTAAGATACTTATTAAGTTGTAAAAGATGCTTCACTTATTAAATTTATAAAGCAAAACAAAAAAAAAAAAAACTGAATTTCATATTTATTTAAAAACCGCAATTTCGTTAAAATAACTGAATAAATCCGGGCATTCATCAATTCAACTTCTGTGGAAGTTCTTCAATATTGTTTCCCGTCATATGCTAATTTTATTTATTTTTTCCTATAAATTTTTTAGCTATATATTTTTATGATATATGATAAGGAAGAGTATCAAGTCATCTACTTGCTGGCATTAGCATAATCATAAGGGCTTTCCTTTACAGTTATGTGTGCTTTTTATTCTTTTTTTTTTTGTAAATATTCTTTTATTTTTTTTGTTGCTCTTATTTCAGTTGTTGTTGGTTTGCTTTACTTATTATAACAGCTGTGTTGGGAGGGAGCGCGAAAGTCTCATTAATGAAATGCACAAAAAAAAAAAAAGAAAACAAGCGAAAATAAAAATACACATCAAATGCAACAAGAGTGAAAGTGAGAGCACTACAACGTGAAAGAGAGATGCACAAGTAGAGGAAGTGGCAGTGGAATAATCATAAGCAGAAGCACCAACAACAACAGAGATGAAGAACAAGAAGCAAAAGTGGGCTTGAGCCTCTTGAAGCTGTTGCTGCCACTGCTGCCACCGCTGCTTCTTCTTGTCCTTCGTCTTGTTGTTCGCGTTGTTGTTTTTAGCTCTTAAGTCTGCTTTATGTTGCAACGAAGCAGCGACAAAAGTGTTGCCAAGAGAGGCAAATGTTTGTTTCTCATCTCTCTCTCTCTCTCTATCTCTCTCTCTCTCTGAGTGTATGTGTGTGTGTGTGTGTGTGTGTGTTTTTGCCACTAATCAAGTTGCCACAAGTTGCAGCAACTCGGTGAATCTCGAAAGTTAAATTATGAAAATTCCAGCACAATCACATTGTATTAAGCTTAACAAAACACGAGAGGGAATAGAGAGAGAGAGAGAGAGATAGGGAGACAGATAGAGAGAGAAAGAGAGAGGGATAGAGTATATGTACGTGTATAAATAAATGCCAAAAACAATTTACATACAAAAAATATTTGTGCCAAAAAGTTTTACATTTCACTTTTCGTTGTTGTTTTCGTTTCAAATTTTTGTTTTTTTTTGTGGCCAAATTTCCATATGAAAAGCCAAACGTGTGTAGGCGTGTCCTCTGGCTTCCGCTGCCCTCCCTCTCTCTCCCCTTCTCTCTCTCTCTCTCTCACTCTCTCTCTATCTATTTGCCTCTTTCTGTTCTCTCCTCTGGCTTCTGCGGTTGCCAGAGGAGTCGTGGCTCCTCGATGAGCCTGAGTTTATCAACTGAAGCGACGCCTAATCAACATCAAGCCAAACGCCATTAGGCGACCGCACAATTTACAGCTGTTTGTCAGCCCATAGAGTAAATCCCTACACCCCAACCCCCCCCCCCTTCCACTCACACACATTCACATACATAGAGAGAGAGGGAGAGAGAGCAGCAGTAAGAGAACTTAACCCAAACAAACTTTCTCCGCTCGGCATGTGTTGGTTGCGTTTTTGCTTTCATTCTAAAGTTGAAATTGAATTTTAACATATTTTTGTTTGCATTTCATTTGCGCAACTCATTAAGCCAAAAAGCAGCAGCTAGCACCCCCACCCCCACCACCACCCCCTTTACCCAACACCACCCCTTAACACCACTACACACACACACACGCACACACGCACACAAATACAACCCTGTTTTGGAATTTCTGGCGAAATGATCGCAACTCTGGCGTAAAATGCAATCATTAAAATATGTGTAATTAACGAGAAAAAAATAATTACATAAATAAATAAAAATAAATTTAAAAAATAAAGGGAAATATATTAATGAGCGAAAGCTGATTTACACTAAGTAAATTAAATGTTACATTAATTATAAACATTTAACAAAAATGAAAGAAAAAAACCCCAATTTATTTTCAATTGCAAAGGAAAAAAAAACACAAAATGTGAAGCACAAAAAATGCATGTTTTGATTAAAGTCTCTTCAATCTGATGCTGTTCTTCATTCACTCTCTTTCTCTCTCTCAATCTCTTTCTCTCTCTCTCTCTCTCTCTCTCTCTCTCTCTCTCTCTCTCTCTCTCTCTCTCTGTTTCTCTCTCACACACACACACACACTCTCTCACTTCGTTAAATGCAATGAACATTTTTTAAGTGCTTTAATTTTATTTCATGGCATTTGTCGGCATCTCTTTCAACGCTTGCCATCTCTTTTCAGCTAGTATAGGGTACACATATCTGTCTCTTTCATCTCTCTCTTCCTTCAGTTTTTTTTTCTCGAGCCATAATTTGATTGTGTTTGTGCAATAAGCGAGCCTCCGAGTCCGTGAACAAAAGCGTCCTCTGAATGTTATTTATTTTCATTTTCATTTCTTTATTTTTTTTTGCTTCATTTCTGTCTGTCTATCTGTCTGTCTCTTTCACTTGCTGTGTGTCTGTCTCGCTCTCGTGCTGGCATTTCAACAATTTGCATTAAAAATGCTCTTTGACTTAAATCTACATACATACATACATACATGCATACTTTCATACTATAAATTTGTATATTTTCCGTTTCTTTTTTTTTGTGTTCTTCCCGCTTTATTTATTTCATTTTGGTTTTATTCGTATGAAGGATGGGGCAGTGAGAAATAGAGGGGGAGGGGGTTTCTTTGGCCACCACCGCCTTTTGGCTAATCCGCTTTGTAGCCATTAATGGGCCCGACTTGGCATCGGCCAACACTTGTGGCCAACAAGCAGTAGCTGTTGCTGTTGCTGGCAGGACTCGTCTCCAGGACTCTGACTGCCTGCATATCCTTGCTGCGGTCATAAATATGGAGCCCGTTGGGCAGTCGACGCACTTACATGGTCATTAGATCAACTTTAATGTCATGCAGCTCACGTATTTATTTACTTGCAGCTCTCCCTCTCTCTTCCAATCTATGTCTCCGTCTCTTTCTCGGCGTGTCCTCGACTATCTCTGTCTCATTCGCATTGGTTGGCATCTGTAAGACAATGCCGCGAAAGCATCGCTATACGCCCACAAAATGTTGGTATTCAATAAGTTCACACATCGTTAAACCAGCCAAGAGGCAAGCAGCGAGTGGCAAGTAGCGTGTGGCATGTGGCAAGTGCCACTTGGTCACAAAAGGTCAACATGAGTTAGCCGCTAGTTAACTCACTTCTGCACCACATAACCCAACAAAATACTTGCCACAAACCAACTTTATGGCCAAGTCAATTTCATTTCCCCCTTTTCCAACCCCAACTGCAGGTATTTCCCGGGGAAGTTTGGTTGGGGGGGGGTATAATTTATATAGAAATATTTGAAAATTATGTGTTTTTGCAGTCACTGATACAATATAAAAAAGATTCAACCCAACTGCAGTATTCCAGGTACTTAATATATTTGTTTTTAGTTGAATCGGAAAAAAAAAATAATTATGTGAATTAGTGAATAGAAGAGAATATAAATAAATAAATAAAAATACAAACAAAAATAATTATAAGAAATAGAGAATAGAAATGAATTATTAATTATATTAAAAATTATATTAAAAGTTATTAAAAATTACAAAGAAATAATAATTATCAAATGGAATATATTCATGAATATATTTTATGGAAAGATTTTTAAGAGTTTGACGAGATTTTTTAAATGGAATATTAAAATGCGTGAATTTGACATGATGATGCTTGTGGCACCAACATTTCTGCAGCAAGCTACTTTAATAATGCTCAAGAGAGAGAGAGAGAGAGAGAGAGAGAGAGAGAGAGAGAGAGAGAGAGAGAGAGAGAGAGAAAGAGAGAGACAGAGAGAGAAAGTAAGAATGGAAGGAAAGATATGTGAAACTTGCAACTCTGGAAATCGTCTTTGATTATGCAGAGCAACTTTTCCTCACAGACTGATGGTCATTATGAATTCCTGGCAATAGACAGGCAACAAGCAACGTGCAGCATGTGGCATGTGGCAAGCTTTGGTCACTGCATATGGCAGAACATTAATTGAAATGTTTTTTGAGGGCGTGGAGGATAGCAAAGGGGAGGGGAGTGTCATGCAACACAAACAGCAAAGCGACTATGACTTTATGCAATTTCATAATACTTCCTGAGACGAGTTGGCAGCATTGGGGTGGCAAGGAGGAAGACAGCAAGTGGCGCCTCAAAGCAATTCCCCCTTCCCCACTACCTCACAATCGAAATTTCTGTTTTTGGCAAATAACTACAGCTTAAAGACAAAGCTGCTGAAAGAAATGGAAAATGCTAATGGAAATTTTCGACTTTACCAATCAACTGCAAGATGCCACAAAATGTTGCTTGCAACAATGCCACAAAGAGAACGTGATTGTGAACTGTGGGAGCAACGTTTTCATTTCTTATTATCACTAATTATGACTAATTGTTATGGCGATTCCCGATTTTAATTGCGAGAACATGTTTAGCATTCGTGTGGCATCAACATGTTGCACACAGCTCAAATCTCCAGCAGACGTGTGGCAGCAACGTAATCCAATGATAAACTACCTAATAATCGCCTCTTTCTGCCGTTTCCGCAATTGTGTAAAGAACCTTCAACTAAGCTATATTTCCATAATAATCGATAACTATCGTTTATCGAAATGTATCGTTATTTGTCGCATCCATGTAATCGATTTATCGATCGAACTTATTATCGTTATCGTGTGTGTCGTTTTAAAACTGAAACTGCAGCAGACAGAAATTTGACAACGATGACGATGACGATAACGATAACGATGACAGTGGCATGTAACGGAAAACGGAAATTAAAATCCACATAAAGGCCTGTCAACAATGTGCCAACACACACCCACACACACACACACATTTGAATGTATGCAGTCGACATCAATCTAAAAAAACGGAGACACTGTCTTCACTCGCCTCCCATTTCCCGTCACTGGCCCCACCCTCTTTGCTTCACCACCCCCTAAAGCGGCATCCTTGCATAAAAAGTAGAGAAAGAGAGAGAGCATCTACATGGACGTCTCTTTCTTCAAGTTGCTATCTCTATCTCTAGAGTATGTTTAAGCAGATGAAACATATTCAAGATTTCGCAAGAGATGAAAGCATAACGAAGGTTCTGCGATAGACAGAGACAGCTGTTCATCTACATGGAAATCTCCATGGTATATAGCGACATATGTGTATGTGTGTGTGTGTGTGTGTTCAGGTTAAACAAAAAAAAAGAGAGACTTGAGAAAATAATTAAAATAAAAAGCGAACATAAAACGACGTTGCCCAAAACAGAAGACAAAGCCAGAGAATTTTGAGGCAAGCACATAGTAACGAACAGACAGAGACAGAAAGAGATATAGGGAGAGAGAGAGAGAGAGAGAGACAGGGAGAGTGTGTGGCGGCTAGAAAATAATGAATGTTAGATTTAATGAAATATTTCAAGTGAGCTTCATGTTTCCTGCCTCCCCACCGACCGCAGCACATTCATAATCATATTTGGAGCGCCTACATTTTGTGGCGCCCCAGCAAGTTGCCCCAGCAACGGGCAAAACTTTCACCTGAAAACCTAACAAATGCCAAATGCATCCCACTCCACCCCCTCCCCACATCACCCCCAGCTAACACACACCCACCCCCCTTACCACACCACTTACCACAGCTGACCGAACCGCACATGCCGCACAGCAGCTAGGATATCCTTCAGTAAGCCGCCAGCAGTCAGAGGTCCTGCCCCACTCACATATTCCCTGGCTTCCCCTATCCCTACTATTCTAGCTCTCTCTCTCTCTCTCTCTATCTCTCTCTCCCTCTCTCTGTCTCTGTCTCAACATCTCCTACTGTTAGATTTTTTGTTTTTTTTTTTTCATAAATTTTTCTTTTAATTTAATTTTTCAATTATATTCTTAGTATAAACTGCAATATCTATAAGCGAATAGGTATACAACTTCACATACACACACACAGGCACACACACACACACACACAAACAATCACTAATACATGTATACTTATACACGTGGAGCTTATCAACAACAAATACCCAAAGCTCTTTGGAATTTTGCAATTATTACATTGAGAATGCGAAAATTCTAGCAAAAGAATTTCTTTCAGCATAAATATCTTATTTCCCATAAAGAGAGCAACAAAGAGAGCGGAAAGCGGCAAGAGGGGAAGAGAGACTTTGGGTGTAAGTAGAATAGAAGCGATTTGCAAATAGATGTATGTAGGTATTGTTAAGACTTTGGGCAAAATTATGAGAATTTCACTTCAAGCACCTCAATGATTCGGATAAAGAAAAAACTACACATTTAAGTTAAAAAAAATAATAATAATAATAATGAAATTTAAATTTAAAGAAATAACAAGTTTTAAATCACCTTATCTGATGTTACTTACTAGTAAGTATCCGTTTCTTGGCTTATATAGTTTCTTTGCTATGTGAGGACGCAGCATGAAGTACTTGCGAATTATAAGCGCCTTTCAATTTCATGGAAATAGTGAGTTTAGAATACTAAACACTGTTCCACAAATATACGACAGGCAAATAAACTAACTTCTCCTAGAATACTATAAGTTTAAGTATGTATACCGTTGAATTTGCTCAACTTTTTATTATAACATACTAGTAAAAGCAGGGGAATTATTTGTAGGTGTGCAAGTGGGATAACAGAACGAGACAGAGACAGAGAGAGAGAGAGAGAAAGGAAGAAGGAGCGCCATAAAATCGGCTTTTAGTGGGTAATATGTATGTTATATGTAATTGGTCGGAGCTTGCACAGAGTTCACCATGCTTGCAGGTGGATGCTGTCATGCCCCTTTTAGTCGCTCCCTTCCCTTCCCACCACCATCACGACCACCCATCCACGCCTGCCTGCCTAACCCCGCCCATTAGGCCAAGGGGTGGGAGCATATAAAGCGTAGCAGTGGGCGGAATGGAAAACATAAATGAAAATCAATAAATAAAAATTTTATCGCCAAAGTCTCGCACACAAAGCTATCTATAGGTGTGTGTAAATGGCAAAGAAACATGGGGGGGGGGAGACCGGAGCACAAGTAGAGCAGAGAGAAGGGCTCAGAGAGAGAGAGAGAGAGAGAGAGAGAGAAAGAGAGAGAAAGAGAGAGAGAGAGAACATGCAACTAAAAATGGAAGCTGAAACTGCAAAACCGCCAAAACAAAATCAATAAATTTGCGTGTTTCACACACACTTTCTCCCAGTCTCCCAGCATTGTAGTAGATGTCCCTCTCACTCTCTCTATATCTCTGGACGAGTTATGCCAATGCTAATGCAATTGGCCGATAAATCATTGCAGAAAATTGCATAAAAAATGTGTTCCAGCGAAAAGGGGGACGCGGCACGGGCGACACATTTAGTCAATCAATGTCATTTGAATGCAACGCAGATGCTTGCCTGAATCATTTAATCTGTCAGTCAATCAATCAAAACGATCAACTAAAATTGATTACACATTGCCAATAAAACCAACAGAAAAACACACATTTCAGAGTGGTTTCAATTCTAAAGGTATTCAACATTTTCAATCAGTTTTATCACTATCTTTGCTATTTTTTCTAAAATATCACTCCATATCAACTGCGGTAAGGGTTTTATACCCATTTTGATGCCAGAAATCGATTGGGCACAAAAAATTCCGATTTTAAAATTTTTACTTTTTTGACATTTTTTCAAAGGCTAAGTATGCAAAAACGGACAAAAATGGGTCAAAATTGAAAAGTAACAGTATGGAAATATTTTTGATGTAGATTCTAACTATGATCAAAACCATTTACATAAATGCAAAAATTTTGAAAATCGGTTGATTTTAAGGGAAGTTATGGCTTCTCAAAGTTGCAAATGTATCGAGTTTTTGTACCAAAAAACAGGTTTATTACAATTTTTCACTTCCTTGTCATATTTTTCAAAACACATCATAAACTTCTGATACCGTTTTAAAATATGATCAAAACCATATTCAGAAATGTAAAAATATTGAAAATCGGCTAGGGTGTGTAAAAGTTATGGTTTCTCAAAGATGAGAAATATTTCATTTTTGCTCAAAAAGCTGTTTTTGACCATTTTAACAGTATTTTGGCCATATTTTCTAAAATATTGCTACAAATCAAGTGCGGTAGGGTTTTTTATATCCATTTTGATGCCAGAAATCGATTGGGCTTTAAAAATTCCGATTCTAAAACTTTTACTTTTTTGACATTTTTTCAAGGGGTAAGTATTCAAAAATGGACAAAAATGGGTCAAAATTGAAAAGTGACAGAAGGGAAAAATTTTTGATGCAGATTCGAACTATGATGAAAACCATTGACAAAAATGCAAAAATTTTGAAAATCAGTTGATTTTAAGGGAAGTTATGGCTTCTCAAAGTTGCAAATGTATCGAGTTTTTGTACCAAAAAACAGGTTTATTACAATTTTTCACTTCCTTGTCATATTTTTCAAAACATATCATAAACTTCTGATACCGTTTTAAAATATGATCAAAACCATATTCAGAAATGTAAAAATATTGAAAATCGGCTAGGGTGTGTAAAAGTTATGGTTTCTCAAAGATGAGAAATATTTCATTTTTGCTCAAAAAGCTGTTTTTGACCATTTTAACAGTATTTTGGCCATATTTTCTAAAATATTGCTACAAATCAAGTGCGGTAGGGTTTTTTATATCCATTTTGATGCCAGAAATCGATTGGGCTTTAAAAATTCCGATTCTAAAACTTTTACTTTTTTGACATTTTTTCAAGGGGTAAGTATTCAAAAATGGACAAAAATGGGTCAAAATTGAAAAGTGACAGAAGGGAAAAATTTTTGATGCAGATTCGAACTATGATGAAAACCATTGACAAAAATGCAAAAATTTTGAAAATCGGTTGATTTTAAGGGAAGTTATGGCTTCTTAAAGTTGCAAATGTATCGAGTTTTTGTACCAAAAAACAGGTTTCTTACAATTTTTCACTTCCTTGTTATATTTTTCAAAACATGTAATAAACTTCTGATACCGTTTTAAAATATGATCAAAACCATATTCACAAATGTAAAAATATTGAAAATCGGCTAGGGTGTGTAAAAGTTATGGTTTCTCAAAGATGAGAAATATTTCATTTTTGCTCAAAAAGCTGTTTTTGACCATTTTAACAGTATTTTGGCCATATTTTCTAAAATATTGCTACAAATCAAGTGCGGTAAGGTTTTTTATATCCATTTTGATGCCAGAAATCGATTGGGCACAAAAAATTCCGATTCTAAAACTTTTACTTTTTTGACATTTTTTCAAGGGGTAGGTATCCAAAAATGGCCAAAAATGGGTCAAAATTGAAAAATGACAGTAGGGATATATTTTTGATGTGGATTCAAACTATGATCAAAACCATTGACAGAAATGCAAAAATTTTGAAAATCGGTTGAAATTTGGTCAAGTTATGGGTGTTTCAAGATCAGAAGGTAAAATTTGCATAGAAAATCTCTTTCTAAGTACATTTACATACCATATTAGCCACATGCTCCTCAAATATAATCGAAATATTTGATGTTTTTTTTATGAATGTGTCCTTAACATCTCAAGTAAAATTTTATGTTTTTATATTTTCTAATTTGTAATATTAATTGTCATAAACTTTGATGATTTTGTACCTCTCTGAGAGTTGGCGCATGCTTTTGCTATTGTAGAGGCACTTTAAGGGTATTGATTAATCTGAATAATTGCGGCATCATAAATCAATTTGGCGCGGAAAAAAACGGGCTACCGATGGCTACTCGAAGAAAGCATAAACAAAAAATCCAAATCGTAAAAAAACTAAGCAAATTACGAAAATGAAAACAACAACGATAATGATAATGATAATAATGGCGCCAAGTATTCGCATGGAAATACTTGGATTCATGTGTACATTGATCATACTTGAGAGAGACTAAACGATTAATACAAAACAGTCGCCTCCAGATAATTAGAGATACTAGGTGTGAGCAAATGTATACGAGAGTGAGAATCGTGAGACAAATAGATTGAGGCGGAGAGGGAGAGCGAGAGCGTCATTCAGCTACGTGACAGGTGAGGAAACTCTGACAAAAATTATGATAATAAATAGCTAAATAAATAAATGAATAAACAATTTCTACATACGTATTCGTCTGTACATATATAGGAACCACAAATTATTGAATATTATGGCGATAGGCGCAATTTGTCACGTACAAGTTGAAATTCTTTGAGAGCACACCGACTTGTATACCCTGTCAGCTTAGAGTGACTCTAAATTGAATTAAGCCTCGGTATGAAAGATGCTGATGTCGGTTTTGCATTGTTGCCGCATTTCATCAACAGTGAAACCCCAAGTTGATAAACAAGTGAAACACCCAAAGTAGCTGAAGCAGAGAAAAACTTCTAACTGCAGCTAGCACACAAACACATACATACATACATGTTTACGTATTTTAGGATGTATGTAAATGTATGTATGTATGTATATATGTATTTTAGCACACAAACAGTGAAATCTGCGCTGACAAAGTGTTGTCCTTTCGTGTCCCTTGGCGTGAGCTGCAAAACTTTTTGATTTGTTTAGGTAAAAAGTTGTTGCGTTTGGTTTATGCAAAGCACCAAATTTGGCAACGTCGACGGCGACGTCAACGTTAGCTGCGCAGTTGCGCTGGGTTATTTTCCTACAGTCAGTTTTGCTCTCTCTTTATCTAAGTCTCGCTCTCTGTGTGTATTTCTCTCACCCCCATCTACATTTGCTTACTATTATTATGGCCGCTGCTTTTAATTTTCATCCGTAACTTTGCGTTGCAGCGCAAATAGAATTTCGTTAGCCAAATATATTTATTTTATTTGATATACAGAATGTTGGCTGAGAATCTTGGCAGAGTGGAGACCTAAGCAGCTGCTGGACGGTAAATTACATTTCTGAAATCAACGCCGGCAGCGCTGCCAATGGAGTTAAGCCAGCAGCAGCGTGGGACCTGCTGAAAAGCGGCAACAGCGCTTAAATGTCGCAACAGGGCAAAGAAGAGGCCGCTCTGTAAGTGAAACTGATTCACGGCCAAAAAGGGGAGCAGGAAGGTATGGAGATAGATGTCTGTTTTGTCTACTGTTGGCCATGGGGCAATGTGCAGTGGGCGATGCCTCAACTTGAGCTTCTTGTCGCTAACATTTTACTCTGTTGAAAATTCAATTTGATTTGATTTGATTTTCGTTCTCGTTTTCGTTTGAATGCACAACGCCAACAGCAGCAGCAGAAGCAGCAGCACCAGGACGAAGGACGAAGGACCAAACAGCACAGAAATGATATCAAATTAGTTGAAATAGAAGTAAAAAGTCTGAGGTTGCCTTTACCAATACACCATCAATTTATATATACATATGTATACATATATATTTATGTATGTGTATGTATTTTATAGTACTCTTTACTCCACTTCCAAACAACCCATCAAAGAAGAAAAGCGCTTTGTTGAGTTCTGTTCTCGACTGGCAACTCAAAAGCAGAGTAAATTAAAGCAGCAGGGAAGCACTTTTAAAGTACCTCAGCCCATCTCACCTCACCTCACCACACCACACCACACCTCATCTCATCTCACCACAGCTCAACAGAAGTCTGTTAACTTCACCTCAGCCTCCGTTCACGTTTCAGAGTTTTGAGCAACGTCAAAATACTTCAACGAAGAGTGATCACAAAGGCGTCTACTCCTTGAGAGAGAGAGAGATTTCGAGAAAGTGAGAGCAAGGTGAGCAGCATAAAACAGAACGTAGAGCAACAAGCGCCAAGAGCGTATTGACTATGTAATGCAATTTGTACAACAGAGCAGAGTACTTAATCCCTTAACCAATAAGACAACAACTTAATTACAATTACATAGATAACGATATAGATATGTACATACAATTTACATACACATGTCTGCCTGTATTTGCATATATGTACATATGTATGTATGCTTATTTGTATAGTGAGTAAAGGGTATCTGTGTGTCGCCATGCGTCCACAGCTGCCATTTATCTATTCTGTTTGTCTCCTGCTTTTTCAAGTGCAAATACAAATTTGTGAAGCAAACAGCCACGCGACAATTTCGGATGCCCGATGTCAATTTAGCGCCGTTTTATAAGGCGGCTATGCACACACACAAACACACACATTTACGTATACAGATGCATACAGTGTTCTCTCTCTCTCTCTCTCTCTATACATATGTATGTATTCTATGCTATGTACTTGGGTGCTTGAAAAGATTTCATTGAGTTGCGTTTTTGTGCTAGTTGTTGCTGATTTTCTGATTTTCATTTTACGCTTTTTCGTTATATACATATGTACATATGTATGTAGGTATATGTAAGTTTTCGCATTTACGCGACGCGATAAAATCAACAGTTCGTTTTTTGTTGTTTCGTTTAGTATTTGTTGCTTTGTGGTCGTCGTCACGACTACTCGTAGTTAGTTATAGTATTTTGTTTTATCGCCTTCTTGGCCGCAATTAATTAAAAACATTAAAATTTGTTGTGCCATGAGGTCGTTCTCTGCCGCCGCTGCTTCTCTTGTTGTTTTTGTTGTATCTAATTAATGTGCCATTGCTGTTACTGTTGTTGTTGTTGTTGCTGTTGCTGTTGTCTTACGCTAGTTTGCACATTTCGTTCTCCTTCTACCGCGTGCTCTGCTGCTTCGTAGCTTTGACGCCGCTCTCTTTTGAGCTTGCACGACGCTCTCTCTCATGCGCTCACTAGCTGATGCTCTACCTATTCGTATATGTGTGTGCGTGTGTGTTAGTGAGCGTACGTGCGTGCTTGTCACTGTTGCTGCTGTTGCTGTTGTTGTTGTTATTATTGGGCCGCAGCCGCAGCTGGCTCTGCCTCTGCCACTGCCCTGGTGCTGCGACTGCGACAGCTACTGCGTTTTGTTTATTTGTCTGTTTCACTTGCTTTTTGCCATTCGTTTCGCCTTATGCACTTTTTGCATTGCAATTTTTTATTTATTTATTTATTTATTATGTACACACTGCGAATTACACGTTTAATTCAAAATTACAGATTTTCAACGTCGCGGCTGCTGCTGTTGCTCTTGTTGTTGTTGTTGTTGTTGTTGTTGTTGTTGTTGTTCGGCACACACTTTATTATCACGCACAAAACATTTTCAATCATTTTTTGAACTTAAAAAGAAGCAGAAAAAAATTTGCACGCGCGTTGTCATGGCTTTTTATTTTGGACGCATTACTCTGTGTGTGTTTTGTGTATGTTTATTGTTATTATTAAAAATTTTTTTTAAACAAAATACAAATTTTTCATAAGAAAAGCCACACGAACTGCCGCCCGAGCGAAGTTGCTTATACGTTATATGATGAAAACGAAACGGCAACGGCAACGCGCGACGAACGAACGCCGCAGAGACAAGCGCAGCAGCAGCAGCAGCAGCAGCACCAAACAGCAGCAGCAACAGCACCACCACCACAATTAAGGCAGCGGCAGCGCAGGCGAAGCAGCGTAACGAAACGAAGCAATACGAAGTGGTGACACGAAGCTGACGCAAGAGACGTTCAGTGTCAGTCGGTAAAGCAAAGCATGTCAGCCCCGTACCCGTACAAAGGCACAGTCCGCGAGAGAGAGTCACAGAGCGTGCCAATTGAGAGCGGCATTTCAAGCAGCTGGAAACAGGCACACACACAGAGAGAGAAAGAGAGAGAGCTGGGCCATGCGTGAGAGCTTTTGTCGCGTGGTACTCGGTGGGTGGCGCATTTGGGTGGCCATACTGAGCAGAGGCAGCCGTTTATTACGTGCTCAGGCATAATGAGTGCGCGATGCCGCTGTCGACGCCGTCAATATTAAAGCCAATGCCAATGCGAATGCGAATGTGAATGTGAATGCGAGAGCATTTGGCAATTGAAATTGAAAGTTGTAATGCTATGAGAGGCGACGACGACGACAACGGCGACGTTGGCGTTGGCGTTGTCAGCACTGTGGTTAACGTCTTGCATGAAATTTATCATAGAATATTTGTCTCGCGCTCACTCTGTAACTGTGTTGCCCATTCTTAGACGCACACTGTTCGCTTTCTCGCTCTCCCTGCCTCTTTTACTCTCTTTCGCATTCGATAAACAGCGGAAATCCAATTACAAGCAAAAAGAACTTCGACGCGAGTTCAAATGAAAAAGGCAGACGCGGCGTCGACGGCAACGACAACGACAACGACAACGTCGGCATTGCCCACCCTCATATTCATACATATGTACATGTGTACGTAGCACATGTGACTTGCTTTTGAGTTACTGAATTTTACAGGGTATCCATACGGTGTGTTTGTATTTCAAAAGTATGCACTTGACACAGTTTTATTTACTTATAAAATGTTATTCTTATTTTATGCGGCATAAATTTTTATTAATGCTTTTGCGGCATTAATCTTCGTGCGCTGCTTCTTCTTGCTCGCCTTTATATTTATCGCATGTGATAAACACAAACCAAAAAAAAAAAAAAAATTGGGAAAAAAAATATAGCTTTATTTGCAGCTACAAAGTGTGCCGACGACGACGACGACGACGACATTTTTGTTATCAGCAATTGGAGAGTGCATAGTGTGAAGGGGGAGCTACTACTACTACTACTACTACTACAATGATCGTTTTGCAGCCACCGCATGCGCTTATCAAACAAACAAACAAACGCATAAGTAACGGCACCTAACGGACCGGCCTCCCTGATGACAACAAAAACATGCACACACACACACACACATGTACTCATACAACAGCAGCAGCTGTGACGCCAACGCAAAGCACGAGTCAGAAACAGAGAGTGGAAGCGCACAATTGAGAAGAGAGTGGGAAAACACTGCAAGAGAGTGAGTGAGCGAGCGAGCGAGCGAGCGAGAGAGAGAGAGTGATAGAGAGAGACGTGCGCTGCAGACGGCGTTGCTTTTCAAGTGTTACTTTTGTTTTTGTTTTTGCTTTTCTTTTTCTTTTGTTTTTGGTCTTGTGCTGTGTTCTTGTCGTGCTTTTAAAGCTTTTTACATCTTATTGGGATTTGTGACGTTTCGTCGTTGGTTGTTGTTGCTGCTGTTTGTTGTTCGAGTTGTTGCTGCTGTTTGCGATTGACAAGTTGTGAGGATTTTGCATTTTATTAAATTTAATGTGGAAGTGCTTAACGCAAGTGCCGTTAATCGCAACAAATACTAGTGTGATATGAAACATATGCATGCAACTTTGCAGTCAGCGGGCAACCTTGAACTTTGACCTCGCGCCGACGCCTCAACGCAGTCTAATCTCAGCCCCAAAATCATTTGATTGACCTGCCCAAACACACATATGTACATACATACACGTTCATCTCTTCCTCTCCCACGCACACAGCTCTCTCGCTCTCCTCCTCCCCCTTTCGTCACTTGACTCGATATGTGGCGACAGTTGTTGTTCCACATCCATCTCACTTACAACCTCCGACCTACGGACTTATGGACCTCCAAGTGCAGACCTCCCACATCAGCCGACCTATGCGGACCGCACAAATCTGAAGGAGACTGATGAACAGCAGCAGTAAATGAAAATGAAAATGGAACTGAAACTGGGAACTGGGAACTGGAACATGGATGGCAAACTAATAATTAGTCCCAAGTGGGTTTCATAGCAACGAGTGCTTGTCGGCCATTAGTCCGAATCTTGGCCTCATTCAGAAGCTGTGTGATTGCCCATTGGCAAAGTGGATTATGCTGAGCGAGAGGGAGACCTGTGGCGATTCAGAGAAAGAGAGAAACCAGGGATAGAGGGAAAACAGAAGAGAATGCGATTGCGGTTAATGGGCAGCTAGAGTTTTGTACTGATTACAAATCAAAAATAATAATACTGAAACAACACGAAGAGAGAGAGAGAGAGAAATCGCAAAAAAAGTCCAAAGCAAAAGCAAAGAATCCACGTAATCAATGATTGTAAATAGGAATGATTTACAGTAAATAAAACTAAGCACAAGTCAAAGAACCATAAGAAGAATGTGATAAGAAGAAAGTGGTGGTGGAGGAGGAGTAGGAGGAGAAGTAGGCAAAGAGTGAAACAACATGAAAAGCTGATTGCAATGAACTGCGAATACTCGTAATACCTGCATAATTCCAATTATTTTACTTAAAGAAATTCCAGAAAAAAGTAACAAAAATCAAGTTTCATTTTATGAATAATATTCTTCGATAGGTCGTGTTCCGAGAATTTCCTACATTTAAAACAAATTCACAATCAACTTTGAACATCTGCATAATTTAATGTTAGAAGAAAGCATAAAATTTGTAGAAATTTTGGATATTTATCGAGATAAGCATTGAAGAGGGGTTTCAAAACAGCATAGATTGAAGGTTATTGCGAATAAACCTAACTTGTTGTTGGAGGTTGAGGAGTACAGGTTGACGAGGTATATAAATAATATTCCAAAATGTTGCATTTCATTGATTTCACTTAAGTCTTATTATTTTAGAATGATATTTGATGCGAAAACACTTTTGAAATCAGAAACCCTTCGAAACCACGTAAACATAGGAAATAGTTTCGAGAAGGGATATTTAATTTCAAGAGGCTTACAGGAATAACCATTGGAAAGGAAAGTAGTTGGTAAACCCAAATCCCCATTTAAGCTTTTATACCAAGTGCGTATGTAGTTTTTTTTTTTTTTTTTTTTTTGTGGGGGGGGAACTGAAACTAAATTTGTTGATGGAGGTCAGGGAGATATGAAGGTACGTTGGTAGGTACATAGGTAGGTAGGTAGGTAGGTAGGTAGGTAGGTTCGTTGTTCGGTAGGTTGTGTAGTGATAATGGCCACTAACCTTGTTGGAGAATTACGAAAGTTGTAGCAGCAGCAACAGAATGAGCACACCATATACACCAGAAAGTTGATGCTGCCACACCACGTTGATGTGGTTGCCGATGCCGATGCGGATGCGGATGCAGATGCTGAAGCCGATGCGGATGTTGCAGATGTTGTTGTTGCATTTGTGGTTGTATTACAGTTGCTGTTGCTGCCGTCGTCAGTTGCGGTGCCGGCAGTGCCGCTGCTGCTATGCCGACTTGCAACGTGCTCACAAACTAATCCACCTCCCACTCCCACTCCCACTCCACTTTTGATTCTATTATTTCCACCACATCCGCATACAGTTGTTGGCTCTGCTGCTTCTTTGTCGCCGCGTCCGCCGCAGCGTCCAGCGGCAGCGTTTAATGCTGTCTCAACAATGATCGACGCTGCCGACGATTTGCGTCGCTGCGCTGTCGGCGCGTTTGAGTCGCTGGCAGCGCTGCTCGTCTTCTGCGCCGTCTGCCTTAAGAATTTGCTTAGTCGTCGCGCTGCCGACTGTGGCTGCGACTGTGACTGCGACTGTGACTGCGACTGTGACTGCGAATGGGAGTGGGAATGCGAATGAGCGTGCGAATGCGAGTGATGAAGATGCGTCGCTGTCGGCGTTGTTCCCAATGCTGGCGGTGCGCTGCAGGTTGATCGCTTGCGCTGCTGCTGCTGCTGCTGCTGCTGATGATGATGCGTTGCTGCCGCTGTTGGCACTAGCAGCGACGTCGACTGCAGCGTATCATCGACGAAGCTAATTTGTTTCCACTTTTTCTTCTTCTTCACTTTCGCTGTTGCTTTCAGCAAATGTCTTGTTCTAAATGTCGGTGTCTGTGTGGATGCAGCTGTTGTTGTTGTTGTTGTTGTCCTTGTTGTAGTTGTATTTGTTGTTAGTAGTTTTGCTGCTGCTGCCGCTGCTGTTGTTGTTGTTGTTAGACTTTGACTGCGACGTTGACGCGCTGCACCTGCTGCTCCGACGGCGGCGGTGGCGTTGTCGCCTTTGGCCGCCAGTTCAAAAGCTTGCCCCACACTCACGCACACATGCACAGACACTCACTCACACACATACATACACATACACACACAATCACGCACGCAGCGCGCGGCGTCGACGTCGCGGCATTTGATAAGCGTTACTTTTGCTGCTGCTGCTACGCTGCTGCTGCGTCGTCTAGTGTTGTTGCTTCCTCTTCTTCAGTTGCGCTGTGATTTTACGTTGATTTACGATTTTTAATTTTGTTATTGCTTTATGTGTGACTGTGTGTAGTTTTTTTTTTTTTTTTTTTGTGGAGATTTTAATATTCCCCACTTTATGTAATTGCTTGTTTGCTTTGTGCGCCACTTTCGGTGACGCTGCTGCGACTGCGGCTGCGACGGCGACTGCGACGGCAGCTGCCGGCCTGCAGCGCTGCCAATTACACTTTACAACAACAAAAAATTCTCAAAAAAAATAGATGCCGATGAACAACACACAACAATTGTGCGGGGGAATATGTTTATATTTGTATAATTTTGCTTTATTTTATTTGTATTTCTTTATATTTTGTTGCGATTTTTGTTGTTTTAGCGCGATACCGTTTGTTGTCTCTCTCACATACACACACACACACACACGTACACGCTGTACATGCATGCACACACGCACACACACACACACGCATGAACGGAGAGACACAACGAGAACGACAACGACAACAACGCGGCGCGCTCTCGCGATGCTCACAGCTGCAGCGACCGCACAACACTGGTCCCAAAACACGCTACGTATGCTGAGAGCAGCAGCAGCAGCCGCAGTAGCAGCAGCAGTGGCAGCAGCAGCAGTGGCGTTGCGATTGCTCTGCGTTGACGTCGGCCGAACGTCGGAGCGACCGACGGAGCGACAGACAAACCGAACAACAGACGCTGAGAGCGAGCGTCCACGCACGCCGCCAAAAGCACCAGCAACAGCAACAGCAAAAAAAAAATTAAAAATATATGTACTATATTAAAAGCAAGAATAATAAAATAGAAATACAAATACACGGCAAAAAGAAAACTCAAATGCAAAGCCAAAGCCAAAGACAAAGCACAAAGTCAAAGCCAGCGTCGCAGCACGCCAACGGAAGCTGTGTGGAGACTGAGCGGCGCTTAACTGTCTCGCTTCTCTACGACGTCTACTCTAACTAATGCCGTTCAACCTGAATGAAGTGCGCAAAAATAGTAGTAGACGTCGACGTCGACGTTGTCGTTCTCGTTGTCGTCGTCGTCGTTGTCGTTGTCGGGGTCGTCGGCTGTCGTAGACAATATCTACATACATGCATGTACATATGTGTGTGTATGTGTGTATATGCTGGCGTTGCGTAGGCTGTGCATCAGTTTTAGCAGCATCTGAACTTTTTCACATTTGTTATTGTTCTCGTTCTCGTTGTTGTTGTTTTTGTTGTTGTTGTGGGCTGCTGCATGCGCAGTGAGCAAAGGCAGAGCACATATGTATATATGTATGTAAGAAATGCAGATTGATTGCAAATTCTATTTGCTGTTGCTTCTTCTTCTACTTCTTCAACTGTTTTGCATTTGCCGTCGTTGTTGTTGTTGCTTATAATATGCTGCCTTCTTCTCTCTTGTTGTTGTTGTTGCTGCTGCTTTACGTTGCTGGACAAACGTCAACATTGCGCCTATGCGAGTGAGCGAGATGCAGATTTGCGTATGTGTGTGTCTGTAAGAGCGTGGAAGCTCTCTCCCACTCTGTGCTTACGCGCGCGCTCTCTCTCGCGCGCTGTCTCTCTGCGCAGCCAAACACTAGTGCGCACACATCGACGCTAGCTGCGCTGCTGCTGCTATCACTAACAGAAGTGGAGAGCGCTGCTGACGCCGACGTCTAATAGTTGCTGTTGCTGCTGCTCTTGTTGTTGTTGTTGTTGCTGCGCATTGCACTTGAAAACTTCATTTACGCATTGCTGGTCAGCTGCACCGCAGCTTCCGCCTTTCGTTATGGAGCCAACTTAACACCACCCCCCGCTACCAATCATAACTGCATAAGACAGTTCATGTGTTGGGCGCTGGCTCTGCGGCCGTCGTCGCCGTGGCTGCTGCTGCTGCTACTGCATGTGGTTGTTGTCTTGACTAACACTGTTCGCAGCATTTGAAGTATTTTTATAAACTATTATTAATTATTATGTGATTTATTAATGACATGATTAATTTAATGTCAATTTAAGTTTAATTATTTTCGTAATTTGATAAGTGAGAATTTTAATTTAATTAATTATTGAATTTAAGAGGGTATCTTTGTTACATTCTTTGTATTTTATAAACTATTCTTTATGTTATTCGATTAATTTTATATCAATTTAAATGAAATAGGATATATTTATTATATTTATTACTACATATGCAGCAGCTCCAAAAAGCATGCTACAGTTTCTGAGTCTCTTCCTTTTCTTTTTTTTTTAATCTATTTTACGAAGTTGCATATTTTATATGTAATCTTAGTTTTCATTTTCACTTTAATTTAATTTAATTAATTTTATTAATTTAATTTAATTAACAATTTTTTTTTTTTGTTAAGATATCCCATGTCTCTTATCTCTCTCTTCTTCGCTGCTCCACTTTCTTTGGTTGTCACTTGCAACTTTATGCCCGCAACACAGTACGTGGCATAAGTGGCATGTGGCATGTGGCATGTGTCATGTGGCAGCGGTGGGCAGCTGTTTTCGAGTTTTCGCTGCTTTTATTGGCACTGGCAAAAGTTTCACATTTCTTTTGCCAATACAAGAAAATACATGCCACATAGCACTTGCCACACCTGTCGGGCTGCATGCCACTTGCCACACAGCCGCGTCTCGCATTGCAATTATCCCAGAACCGAATCGACCAACACAACAACAGCCTCGAGACTTATCCATCAAGCTGCTCGACCACTTGGCCAAAATGAAAATTGTCAACCAAAATGGCTGCAGAAATGGGATGGTGTGGCAAGGTGGCACAGGGGCAGGGGCATGGGCAGGGGCACGAGCACTGGGGTAGAGAGGAGCAATATGCGTTGATATTTGCTCCTTGGTGGCTAATTTTTATGACGGCGCCTGCTGCTCTTACAGCTGCTTTCCCAGCTTCCCCCATCCCCCACATCCCCCACATTCCCCCACCCCCAACTTGCCACGCCGCTTTTCTTTTTACGTAATACGCAACAACACCCCATCCCCCTGCTGGCCACCCTGAAGAGCATCTGGGCAACTCAGGTGCAGATGGTTGTCGTTGTTGGATTTTTATGGCTTGTTGCTTGCCCTTTTCTTTTGTTGTTGTTGTTGTTGTGACACAATTTGCCTAAAACCCCCAAAGCGGGCCCAAGATCTGTCACAACTAATGCCCTCTGCACCCTGCCCCCCTGTCCCTTTTGGCACGCCTACAACCCACCCCAACGCCCACTCCACAACACGGTCATTTGCATAAAGTGTGTTGGCAGCCAAAAGCAACAAAAGAAGAAAAATAGAGAAAAAAAAAACGACAAAAATGTCATTCGAAGGCCCCCAAATTGACTATGAAATTATGCGATATGGCGAAAACTATCGATAACAATTGGTGAGACCTATCGATTAGTTAACTAATATGAAAGAAATTTAAATTAAACAATAAATATTTAAATATAAACAATTTATATTAAAACACAATTGATTTCACTAAAAATTACCGACTAATATTTTAAATAATTATCGATATCATTTGTTATCGCTTATAAGAAACACAGCGCATTGCTTTTTCGATTATTGCACTTGACTGTCATTGATACAAACATCTATGTATGTATGCACATACATATGTACGTATATGTATTGTATTGTGTATGTATTCTGTGCGGATTTAGAAACTATCGATAACTATCGACAGCTGCATATCGAGAGAATTTTGCTTGTCTCTGAAAGACATTTCGAAAGTTTTCTACTTACTGGAGTTTCAAGAGAGACCGAAAGACAGAGGGGGACAGAGCAACTGGTAGAGAAAGAGATGGACAGAAGTAGAAAAGCGGCTAGTTAATAATGAAAGGACAATGAGGCCCAAGAGACTGATGGCGACTGAAGGACAAGAAATGGAGAAAGGATACGATGAATGTTTTTTTATTGCTTTGAAAAGTGAAGAGAGAATAAGAAGGCAATTTGCTCAGAGAAGTTGTGAGAGATGCAGAGAGAGAGAGAGAGGGAGGAGGGGAGAGATTGGGAGAGAGGCAGAGAGAGAAAGAGGGAGAGATAGAGAAAGGAAGAAAGGGAGAGAGTGGGAGAGAGAAAGAGGGAGAGATAGAGAAAGGAAGAAAGGGTGAGGGAGGGAGAGAAAGGGAGAGAAAACCATTTGACTTCCCAGAAATATTAATTGCCATATCCTTTCGCAACTATAGAGCGCACTTTGAAAATTATAATTCCTTTGGAACATTTCTCAAAATTGAATTTCTTCAAAATCCCTTTAAAGCTTTTGAATTGCTAAACGTGCAGATACCACGCAATTTGTCACTTTGCCACGAACTTGTGTTCGACTTTGCGACACATTCAAATAGATGCATTTGCATGGTTTTGTGACAATGTCATTTCACGTGGTATCTGCAAGTCGTTCAACATTTCCAAGTATTCATTTTCTGTTAATTTTATGCACATTTTCCCTTGTAATGATTTCAATTCTCTTCACTTTGAATCCTCTTCTGTGATGTTTTCGTTGGGAGATATGCCTGCAAGTTGCATATATCCTTGCACTCCATGTGTGTGTTTGAGTGTGTGTGTATGTGTATGTGTGTGTGTGTGTTGAACATACGCATATTGAGAGTAAATTCAGTTACTGTGGCATGTCCAGCGGGTGGCACTGAAAGCAAATTGCATACGTTTTAAAATATACACATATACCCCATCTTCCTTTTTATGCCTCTCTCTCTTTCTCTTTCTCCATCTCT
This sequence comes from Drosophila quadrilineata, assembly GCA_018150725.1. Classification (NCBI taxonomy): domain Eukaryota; kingdom Metazoa; phylum Arthropoda; class Insecta; order Diptera; family Drosophilidae; genus Drosophila; species Drosophila quadrilineata. The sequence continues at coordinate 13,900,171 of JAECWN010000432.1, forward strand.
CTCTCTCCCTCTCTCTCTCTCTCTTTCCCTTTGGCAGCTCCCGCCGTGCTTCCTTTGAGCTACTGCAAATGTTGCACTTGATAACAAACAGTTTGCTGCTATGCGTTGTGGTGAGAAGGAGAGGGGGTGGGTTTTGAGGGGTGAGGGGTTGGCCACGCCCATCGGCCAAGTCAACAAGCAGCTGGAGCTGCCGCTGCCGTCAGCGTCAGCGTCACGCCCCCAAAGTTAATCATAAAAACGGTCAAAGCGGAAAAAAAATGCCAAGGTTCAACGTGTTGCTGATTGTTTTTTATGCGCACCCTTCCTTCTTTCATCCCCTAGCCCCCCACGACAACTACCCCTATTCACTCATATGCATGCAAACGCTGCGTATACGCATTATTTTGAACTTACTTGACTTATAGATTGTTATTTATCTACTATATGTATTGGAGGCAGGAGTGGTGGCATCCACATTATGGGGCAACTACTAGACCACGAATATTAAAACGCACCCCATTTATCACTTATTTAAGGGTGCAATTAAAAGCCACCCCTCCATTCAGACAGTCAAATCCGCGCCTTAAACTTGTTCAATACTCTGGTTTTTTGCGTTTTTTTTTCAGGCTTACCCAAGAAAAGGTGGCAAGTGATGTTGGATTAATCCTAAAACGGGACTCTGAGCTGCACTTACCTATAAATAGATGAAAGAGAAGAAGAGTTATTAGAAGAAAGTATTTTATTAAGAAATAAGTTATACTGCTTGGCTTTATAACAGTTTCATGTAAATTAATTAATTTATAAGTTATTCCTTCTGAAAAAGGAAAAGCAATAAAATTTCAAGTCACCCAAAAATATGTTTTTCAAATTAATCAAACATATTCCTTATTTACATATATATTCATAAAGTATCAACTCATTTAGTGTTATTGTCTTTGCCTTCACTTAACAAAAGCTTTTTCGAAAGCTTTCCATTTATTCGTGAACTGACCCACAACAACTTTGAATGCATTAGGCATTGCTCAGTAACATTTTGCGAAAAGCTTTTGCAAGTTGGCGCAGCTTTTAGCTTTTACAATGCAGCTGCTAGCTTGAAAGCTTTAGCTGATAAGCAAATGAAGCTTTCAATTGCAACTTTTAAAAGTTTTTAAGCTTGAAAGCGTTTTCCGTGCGAAGACCTACGCTTTCAGTGTTGAGTAACATAGCTAAAAGTTCGCAACACGAGCTTTTCAACACACAAAGCTTTCATAAGTTGTTTGAGCAGCTTTTGCTTAGTGCATATTTGAATGCAACTAATGAAGCTTTCAACATGTTTGGCAAAGGATAAATTTCTGGGAAACACGGACATGTTCTTAACCTCTGTTCGTCTATCCTTGTCCTGTACTTGAACTTGCATCAGGACGAAACAAACTTAAATTCAATTTAAATTTCGCTTTAAATCATGAATTTTAAATTTGACAGAATTTAAATAAATAAAATATGCACATTTTTAAGTAGAAAATAGAGTTTTCAATTGTAATTTTTCAATTCGTCAGAATTAATCCTATGTTGACCCATAAGTTTGTGGAAAGGGGGTGGTTGGGAGGCGTGGTTGTGGTTGTTGTTGTTGGTGGTGGTGGCGATGGTGGTGCAACAAAAGCGTTGCAGCTGTGTGTGGCTGCCACGCCCACAAAGATACGCCACTCAATTGCTATTGACGCACATCGAACGATGGCCGCTGATGTTGTCAGTTGGCATGTGTGGCATGTGGCATGTGGCATGTGGCAGGTATACAAAAATATATATACATATATGTGTGCAAAACATTCCCTTATTTCGTTTTTCGCTTTTTGCTGATTTATGCTTTCGCTTCTCTCTCCTCTCTTTTATCTCTCTCTCTCTTTCTTTAGTTCCCCCTTTCGCTTTCTTTGCATTGCGTTTATTGAGAAAGAATTCTTGAGTCTATCTGTTTCTTTCTTGAACTCCCCTCCTACCCTCCCTCTCTGTCATCCCCCGTCAGTATGTCGTTGGCGTTTGTTTGCGCTGTCGTTTGTTGCACGTGCTGTGGCTGCCACAAAGCGTTGCATACTTTGTGGCTGCTTAGCACCCAAAGCTCCGGCGGATATCCTCTTTCTCTCGCTTCATTTTGCACTTCAACTGTCGTATTTTCTTTTTCTGCTTTTTTCATTTTTATTTTATATTTCCTCTCTGTTTCTCTCTCTCTCAGTTGTTTTTGCAGCTCTCTGAATTTCCGCAACTTTCCAGTGGCCTTTTGCTGTTGCATGCCGCAGCCACAATCCGTGTGGCATGCACGTGTTGCCGCAGCATCTTTTAACTGCTTATCCTTATCAAGTCAGCCATGTGCTGGCTTTCTCACCCCTCACCCCGCCCCCACCAACCCATGCACATTGCACTTTGCCCTTTTTGGCCCATAATAAATATCAAGTATACGCAACGTCTGCCAGCGTTTTTTTTTTTCTTTTTTGAGGATGCCTTGACATGCCTCGCAGTTATTGCTTAATGTGTGCTCATTAACAGAGTTGCCGTCAAGCATCGACATTTTAATAACCTTGCATAAATTAGTTGGAAAACGGATTTTCGCTTTTCCATTTTCCATTTCCCTTTTCTCACTTTTCACTTTTCGTGAACAATTTAAATTGAATACTTTTTAAATTGGGCTAGGAATTTATCGAAATTCAGCAATGAGTTGGGCTTAAGGTGGAGGAAAGAGAGTTTAAAAGGAAGAGATGAAAAGTGAGAGAGACAGAGAAAGAGGTAGAGAGTGGGAGAGAGAGAGAGAGAGTGAGGGAGAAAGAGAGAGAGATTGAAAATCTGTTATGTGCCGAATGCGATTGATGGAGGATTAAAATTGGTATCATAGACTTTACTTAAGAGCATAAATAAATCAACAGAAAGATTAAAAGAGAAACGGAGAGAGAAGGTAAAGAGAAGTAAAGGGAAATAAAGAAAAACAAGTAAATTTTTCTACATATATATAATCATATAGAGGCAAGTTTAAAATAAATTAACAAGAAAAAAAAAAGAAAATGAAGCACTAAAAAATTGTAAAAGCTTTCAGCGAAACAGCGTTAAGCTGCCGATTACAGGGTATGCAATCGTACATCATATACTACGTTATGTAGGTATGACTTTGGTCAAAGAACACGAGTTGACTTTAGAGTCATAAATTTATTTATACGGCAATTAGATTTAATCTCCATGGCAAGCGAGAATGGAAATGCAAAAGGAAAATGAAAATGAAAATGTATTTGCCATTTAACAAGCCAAAGGAAATCATTGTGATTTTCTCCCTTCTGCTCTTCTACGCTTCTACATTCCTTTTCGTTTCTTCGTCCACGTCTTCGTCGTCGTTTATTGTTTTGCTTTGTTTGCTGTGACGTTATTTAAGGGATTTGTTTGGCAATAGATTACAACAATTGCGGATGCTAAACTACTGATGATGGCGCCGACAGCATTCCGCAAATGGCCGAGAAACGGAACGGAATGGAACAGAGCGGAATGGAACGAAATGAAACGGAAAGTGGCGGCCATGTTTCATTCAAGTTTCTGTTTGCTTTTCTCTGCCTTTGTTTGTTCGTTCGTCTGTTCATCTGTTTGTTTATATGTATGTCTGTTCATTTGTTTGTTTGCCAGTTAATTGCGAACCTTTTTCACAGCTATCTTCAGGTATGCTCTTCCACCCCCTCCCCACATCCCCCCTAATTCCACATTGCCACCCCCCTATGCCAAACTGGAGACATGGAGACTCGTAACTGAAGTCATTCGCGTAAAAATGCCTTCATTATCGCCCCCAAAAAGTATGCAACGCGAATTTAATATGCAAACAAAGGCACGCGCAACGCGACGACATCATGTCCACAAATTTGAAGACCCGGTATTGGTTTGACGACCTCAAATACACATTACTAACGGAGTACCCTATGCTGCCCCGACTGTCCCTAGGCACGTAGGCAGCCAAAAAGCGAGGAAGCTGTGCATCATAGTGTCTATCTACAGATATATCTAAGAATGTATCAAAATCTATATCTTATATATCCAATAGTCTCCTGCAGTCTGCTATGCTCGACCGTACTGCCTACTCTGTTACTTTGGGAATGTCTTAAAAGGGTTTCTTTGGCAGCCACCCACAAAAACAGGTTCAACTCGTGCCTCCCTCCCAACATATAAATAAAAACAAGTAAAATAAAGAAAAATGAAAGCAAAAAAAAAAAAAAGAAAATGTCTTCCACATACCCTTAAGCAAACGCCATTTTCTAATGTTGCTGCTGTTGTCCCGCATATCTGCGCTTTGAGCCTCATTTTGTGTTTATTCTTTTGTCTTTTGTTTTGTTGTTTTGTTTCATTTTGTTTTTTATATTATTTTGTTTTTGTTGTCTGCGGGTTTCATTGCCTGTTTGTCATTGGATCTTGCACAGTTAGCTGGGCTTGTAACTGAGCACAGCTGATGGAGGAGCATAAAGAGGGGGATAAGTGTTGGGGGTTGAGGGTTGGGGATTGGGGGATGGTGTTAGGGGTCGCTGCTTCCGCTTGGCCTCTAATCGGGCTCCCAAAACGCCTTCAGCTGCTCAGTTTAATTTGGCATTAGAATGGCGGCCCCTTTTCAGCAACGAGCAGAGCGAGACAGAGACAGAGAGATAGAAACAGAGAGAGAGAGAGAGAGAGAGAGATGGCATATTGAAAAATATTTGGACACATATAAATGGAGTCCAAGTCAATGTGAAAGTCAACGGAGTTATCCCCTGTGGTATTGTTTCCCTCGAGCTGCAGCTAAAGCTTTTTTCCCATTCGCCGTCTCGTTCGCACTCGGCCACTAGTTGTCTCTGTCTGGCATTGAGCATAATTTTTATTGTTGCTGTTGTTGTTGTTTGCGTGGAGGACCATTTGTCTGTTATGTTTTAAATAATAAATAAACTGTAAACATAAGTCACGCATACATAGAGCGCAAAAGTTGAGCCCATGGCTTTAAGAGATTTATGAGAAACTCTCTCTATCTCTATCTCTCTCTTTCTCTTTCTCTATATATATATATATATATATATCTCTTTCTCTCAGTTTCTTTTTCCAGTCTCTTTTGGCATTAGAGAGCTGTTGTAGTGGCTCTTATCTCACGGGCTCAGTGAGTGCCACCCCACGGTGGCAGCCTGGATGTGGCAAGTGGGGCAAGTAGCGCACAAAACAATTTAAAGCCAACCGCATAGTTAGGGGCAACATTTTACTCAAATAACTCTCACACAATGCAGCTCTATATGTGTATATGTGTGTGTGGGTGTGTGTGTGTGACAATTCATAAGAGGGGAATGAGAAGATAAGGGGGTGGGGGGGAGGGGGGTAAGACTTGCGTCATGTTTATTAATTAACATGTTCTATTGGCAATTTGATTTTGGCGTGTTTGCAACTCAATATCTTTGCCAATTGTTTGCTTGCAACACATGCCGCCCCGCGGCAAGCTGTGAACTTGCCACATCTCTGAACATCTCGCAACACAACTTGACAACAATTGATAATGGAAACAAACAATTGTTCACAAAGCAAAATGTTGTCAAACAGAAACTTATGCTTCTGTTTGTGATTAACATTTTTCTGCATATATATTTATATATTTTTTTAATTAATATTTTTGCATATTCATAAAAAATAATAATTTATTGCTTACTTTTTTTTTCATTAAATAATGCAGAAAATTGAAATGCAATTGAATATTTAGAAACAATAAACAATATTTACCCATTGTTTAATTCATTTATAACAAAATTTTATGAATATTAAATTGTATATTAAACAAAATTTGGAAAACTAGAATTTGCGAATATTTAGAGATAATAATTATTTATCTATAGTTTAATTTAGTTTTAGAGAAGCTACATGTATTTTTAAATTGTCTTTAGTTAAGGATTTTTAGAAAATTAATATTTATGCATATTTATAAATATTTTGTTATTTATATAGAATATTTATGAAGAACATAAATTATTTGTAAATCGGTCCTAAAGTTATACCTTGATTTAGATAAGATTCAATTTTGGTCCTTAAAGTCCTTTTACCAATTCCTCAATCCCTCTCCATTGCCAGTTTTTCTCATTTTCTCTCCCCCTCCCCCCTCCACTTCCCACTCCCCCATCTCTATCTCACTCTCAGTCTCTGCAAAGTGAGGTATTAAATTTACTCCCCGCATACGATTTCCATTTAAGAATTTAGTTCAAAATCATAAATAGCAAAATTATGGCAAATATTTGATAAAGAAAAAAGAAAAACTAAAATTGTTAATAATATTGGGGGAAAGTGGAAAATGCATAAAACAAATGGGCCGAGAGAACTGCCAACACATGACAACTGATGACTGAGAAGTGTGAATTGAGAATTGTGAACTGAGAATTGAAAATTTCGAATTCAGCATTGACATCTGTTTAATTATCGGCGCATTTCTCCATTCTCCGTTATCCACGATTCGTTGCGAGAATTGTGAGCATTATTAAAGATCTCATTGTGTTGACTTTTATTTCAATTGCCATTCGATTTGCGTTTTGTGTTCATTTCAATTAGTGTGATTAATTGCATTGAATACCCTGTAATTTTTCACATGAATGACATAGTATGTTTACCCTTTACTTTTAAATTTATTTACGAATTATAAATACATTTATGATGGTCAGTATTTAGCTAAAACGATTTCTGCTCAATTCACAGGGTATGTCAACATCGAGCATATGCTCACTTTAATTTATTTTAAATTTTTTGTGTTTTTTTTTATTTTTGTGGGCATTTCAATTATGATAAGTACGTGCATTAATCAGATAGACGACCATCAGAGTCAGAGTCCTGCAGGATAATTTCAATAATTGTTAACAAGCGCTGACAATTTGCATGCTTATTGTTCAACAACATGTTGTTGTTGTTGTTGTTGCAATAATTGTTGTTGTTGTTGTTGTTGCTGTTGGTTCATTAAAAATTTAACAGCCCGTCTGCTGTTATTAATATACATAGATGTTGCTGCATGCCCCCCTCAACATCTCGTTCTCTCTCTCTATTTCATTCTCTCTCTCTCTCTCTCTCTCTCTTTCTACATATATATTCGGCTCTCTTTCGCACTAACATTGCCTATAGTGCGTTTCGTTGCCAGGCCTCGAAACGAAAACATTTAAATTTAATTATAAGACTATGACAAAGAATTTTGGCATTTTGACAACGATGCGGTGATGGGTGTGACAGGGGGAACGGAGAGGGGAGAGTGGGCCGGGGCGGTGTAAGGATGGCAGAGCATTTGTCGAGCAATGCGGTTGGGTCGGAGCGTGATGACAACTGTCGAGATGCGAACGTTGTGTGTGACATGCTGAGGAAGCCGCGTACACGGAGCGTATACGTAATTTTGTTTTTGCTGTGAGTTGCTTGCGCCGCAGCCAAGACTGAGAGGCACAACAACATGTTGCAGGCAACTGCACAGCTCGACACAACAACATGGAACATGGACAACGACAAGTCCAACAAAATATGTACACATAAGAGGAGAACAGAAGAGAAAATTGGGGGGATGACGAACATGGCAACGTTTATAAACAAGCTCATTAGCTGCTGGCCAAAAAAAAAGGCAACGAAAGGAAACGAAACGAAAAGAGAAGAGAAGAGACTACAGAAAAGTGAAGAGGAGAAAAGACACAACGACAGTTGCTGTTTTAGAATTTCTCTTTTCTTTAATGAAAAGATTGTTTAGTACATATTTCTTGTTAAACCCCTCTCTGCTTCTCATTCATTTGCTTGTTTTTCTTTTTGTTTTTGTGTGGGGGACTTTATGTCAGAAACTGATGAACTGTGAAACTCATAAACATAAATTTTCAACTTTGACCAACTTTGGTTGAAGAAGTTGAGAGGGGGAAAGATAGAGAGGGAGAGCGAGAGAAGGAGAGAGAGTGGTTGTAGTTGTATATTGATGGACAAGTGGGAATAGAGATGAGATGTAGAGATACACTAGTGACTGTAAAATTTCAATTACATAAAGTGAGAACGGACAGCAGTTATTTTCTGTTAAACTCAAAAGTTCTCTTATGAATTAAGATATATATTATATAAATATTTTTAAAAAATTGTAACTACTTTCCAAAAGCCCAACAAACATATACAGTTCTCTTCAAGTCTGAATTCGCAAGAAATATGCGATTTTCGTATTTGTGGCTGATTCAAAACCGTTCGTATTGGAAATTGAGAACGTTTGTGTGTGTTTTGAAAAAGAGAAGTACTTTAAAACTTTTCGCTGTATTTTTTTTTTATATATTCAAAATTCAGCTCAAATTGAACCTTCAATTAAGCCTCGTTTCTTAATAAGAGATATATGCTTATATGTATAAAGTATATAATTTGAAGTACGTCCTTCAATAAAATACTCATGATTCCGTTCCTTTTTAAATTTTCTAAAAATTTTCAAAACTATTACAAAACTTCTTCACTGAGCTTTTCGAAAATTTTAACCTTCAATCAAGCCTCTTTTGATAAGTATATAGTATATAAAATAAAGTATGACCATCAGTCAGATACTTTTAAAATTTTCAATAAAATTTCCAAATAATTACCAAAATTATTCCAAAAATTTGTTACACTGAGATTTTCGAAAACTTGAACCTTGAATCAATACTGCTAGTATAAGTGATTGGGGAGAGGGGCAAATGGTGTTGTGAACTCACCCAAAGAGATCTGCTTCGCTGCCGGGGAAACTGATGCGCGGCGACAGAGGAGAGCGTCCGGCACGCTTCAGCATGTCATGGAGACCGGGAGGAGCATGGATGGGACTAAGTATGGTGATCTTGCGATTGGGTGGTGCCAGAAAGCCACCGCTTAGCGTCAGTTGAGTGCGCATGCCGGCGGACGAGGAGCTGCTCTTCATTTCGATGGTCTCCGCCGATTTCGAGATGAGAATGGAGGAGGACTGTTGGAGGCCCAGCTTGGACATGGATAGCTGCATGCTGCCGGTGTCGGTGAGCGTGGCATCGCCACTCGCCGCCGACGCATCATCGATTTGGGTGGATGCGCTGCGTATGCACTTCTCTGGCCGAGCACCACTCACCGGTGTCATGCTGGCCGCCGCCTCCGAGTGGGCGGATGTGGAGCGCACGAATTGCCTGACATGCTTCTGATGGGCGGTGAGGAAACCATGCGCCTCCGGCTGTTGCAAGAAGCTCTGGAACTTTGATTTGCTGCCCGCTGTCATGCCGGTGGTGGCGGTGGTGGTGCTGCTGCTGCTCGCCACTCCCTGTTGCATCGATGTGGAGCTCACCTGGTAGCGTGTCGTTGTGCTGCTGCTGCTCCGCTGCTCGCTGGTTATGATCGATGTCGAGGACTGTGCCTTCAGCTGCTGGGCCAGAGCTGCCGCCGTGCTCAGCATGTGGCCACCGCCATCTCCGGCAATGGCACTCGACTGGAGGCTCTGGCTCCGTGTGCTGCTCGACATGATCTTCTGTTGGCTGTGCTGTGTCTGTGTCTGTTGTTGCAACTGCATCTGTTGGTGTTGCAACTGCTGTTGCTGGAGGTGTTGCTGTTGGGCAAGGACACCGGCACTGCTGGTGCTGCTGCTGCTGGTCACCGAGTAGGAGCGTGTGGCAAGTTTGCTGCTGCTGGTGCTGCTCGTGCTCGATGAAGTTTGGCTGTATTTCTGTGTCTGTATGAGTTTCTGCTGCTGCTGCTGCTGCTGCTGCTGCACGCTCATCTGTTGCAGTTGCATTTGCTGTTGCAGGTGCTGCTGCTGCTGATCGGACACCGAACCGAATACGCTGTCATCTCCCGGGGAACTCAATTCCAGATCCGTCATGGAGCGCACCTCATCGGCATCCACTTCGCTGGGTGTGGTGATTATGTATTGCGGTGGCGGTGGTTGCGGCGCCTGGCTGCTGCCACTCGGAGCTCCAGTTGCCCCATTGTTGCCACTGGCGTTGCCAGACATTGCGTTCAAACTCCGTTGCCACTCAACCCACTTGGCGTCCTTTCACACGGTGACAGCTTCTCCTCTCCTCTCCTTGTTCTTCTCTTCTCACGTTTTCCGTTTCCGTTTTCCGTTTTTGTTTTGGTTTTTCTTTGTTTGCTATGTTTTTCTTTTTTGTTTTGCTACGAAACACAAAATGCATTGAAATTAAAGGGAGATGGCGAAACTTCCATTGAAACTCGAACTCGGTACTCAAATTTGAAGTGCAAAAATTGCAGCATACTTTTTGGGGCAGAACCCCATCCATCAAAGAAACAACTCTATAACTATAGCTAATACATCGACTTGAATTGAGAATTTTCGAAATTTTCACATAGGAAAGATAGCAGCATATTTTGAATAATTAAAAAAAGTAGAATTATCTATAGGTTATAGATAATTATGATTGTCATGATCAAGAACTTCTGTGGCTGATATCGTTATTCCGAGAAGTATTTCAAGCAGTTAATGGATACTCTTCAGAGGAACTTATGTTGCAAGCAGCTGCAGCAGCCACATGCCACATGCCACTTGTTCAACACATACTACAGTATACAGTTCTCCACTCTCCAGTTCGTATCCCAGACAACAACAGTCGCTGTTCCCTCCCGAAAACTTTAAACAATTCCCCAAATACGCGTAACGCCCAAAATGGTGGCGACCACGCCTACCAGCCACCGACAACAACTGGCTGTGTGTTGCGGCCTTGGGCGCAGTTCGTGATGAAGTAACAACAACAACAACAACAACAAGAACAACAACAAATGTATATGTGTAATAATATTTTTGGTTGCCAGCTGTGGTTGAGTTGAGTTCGTCTTTTTTTGTTGCTGTGGATGTTGCTGCCTCTGCTGCACTTTTCCCATTTTCCTTTGCGATTTCCCATTTTCGCGTGTAATTTTTTTTACTTTTTTTCTGTTGAGGGGCGCTAACAAGCTGCATAATTAAGTGCACAGCATTTGGGGCCACACCAGCTGCGTTGTGGAAAACTTTAACGTGTGAACTGCGAGCCTCTCACAGCGAAAAGGAGAGCGAAAGAGAGCGAGAAAGAGAGAGAGAGAAGAGAGAGAGAGAGAGAAAGGCAGCAGAAGAGTGGCAGGGAGTCCTTAAGCGGGAGAGATAAAGAGAAAGCCGCAGCAGCAAGTTGAAAAGCGTAAAATGAATCAGAGTGAGATTTGCTAATTGATGGCTGCACTGAGTGCTTGATTGAGATAGAGAGAGGGAGAGAGAAAGAGGGAGAGAAAGAGGGAGAGAAAGAAAAAGAGGTAAAGGGAGAGAAAGAGAAAGAAATCCAGAGAGGGAGAGAGAGCTGCCAATATTAATCAAGTGTTCGCAATGTCTTCATCATGCTTCAATGATTTCACATATTTCTTTGGCCTCAATTATCTAATTATTCAATTAAACTAAACATTGAATTTCAATTGAAACGAAATGCATTTTATTTTATTTAAAAAAAAAAAGATTTTATAAATAACATTTTTATCAACAATTTATCAGCCATCTTTAACTATTACTTTATTTGAATATTTTTGACCTACAGTTTCCAGCAGAAGCAACAAATTTATCTTATTTAAATTTTTAATTTTTAAAGATATACAAGTTTCATATAAGAGCCCAAGAAGTAGAATCTCTTAAAGTCTAAATTTTGATAAATCAAAAAACACTTTGCAGACACAATCTGTTTAGTATTGGAGTCGCACACAATCTGTTTTGCTCAGAGAATATGATATTGTTGAACAATTTCAATATTCCTATTGCAATCAAATGTTGCCTCGTTGCATAATTTGCAACAGAAATGTAAATGAATTTGAATTGATTCCATCCACAAGAGGAGGACAGTTCAATTGTTCCACAGCAAAATATGAATTTAATATCGATTTCGAATTATTTTCTTTTGCTGCTTTAATAATTCTCATAGAAAGCCGAAATCAATTCAGTCAATGCTTATGACATATTTTCTAAATTATCTGAATTTTCTAAAAGATCGGCCTAGGTGGTAAGGTTTTCTATACCCATTTTGATGTCAGAAATCGATTGGGCTCAAAAAATTCCGATTTTATGATTTTCACTTTTTTGACATTTTTACAAGGGGTTATTATGGAAAAATGGCCAAAAATTGGGTCAAAATTGAAAAGTGTCAGTATGGAAATATTTTTGATGCAGATTCGAACTATGATGAAAACCATTGACAGAAATGCAAAAATTTTGAAAATCGGTTGATTTTAAAGGAAGTTATGGCTTCTCAAAGTTGCAAATGTATCGAGTTTTTGTACCAAAAAACAGGTTTCTTACAAAATTTCACTTCCTTGTCATATTTTTCAAAACATGTAATAAACTTCTGATACCGATTTAATGTATGGTCAAAGCCATATCCAGAAATGTAAAAATATTGAAAATCGGCTAAGGTTTGGAAAAGTTATGGTTTCTCAAAGATGAAGAAGATTTAATTTTTTGATCAAGAAGCTATTTTTGACCATTTTTTAGGTATTTCGGCCATATTTTCTAAATTATCACTCCAAATCAAGTGCGGTAAGGTTTTTTATACCCATTTTGATGCCAAAAATCGATGGGCTTTAAAAATTCCGATTCTAAAACTTTTACTTTTTTGACATTTTTTCAAGGGGTAAGTATGCAAAAATGGACAAAAATGGGACAAAATTGAAAAGTGGCAGTAGGGAAATATTTTTGATGTAGATTCAAACTATGATGAAAACCATTGACAGAAATGCAAAAATTTTGAAAATCGGTTGATTTTATGGGATGTTATGGCTTCTCAAAGTTGGAAATTTGTCGAGTTTTTGTACCAAAAATCAGGTTTATTACAATTTTTCGATTCCTTGCCATATTTTATAAAACATGTAATAATCCTTTGATACCGATTTAATGTATGATCGAAGCCATATCCAGAAATGTAAAAATATTGAAAATCGGCTAAGGTTTGGAAAAGTTATGGTTTCTCAAAGATGAAGAAGATTTAATTTTTTGATCAAGAAGCTGTTTTTGACCATTTTTCAGTATTTTGGCCATATTTTCTAAATTATCGCTCCAAATCAAGTGCGGTAAGGTTTTTTATACCCATTTTGATGTCAGAAATCGATTGGCCACAAAAAATTCCAGATTTTCAAATTATTACTTTTTTGACATTTTTCAAGGGGTAAGTATGCAAAAATGGACAAAAATGGGTCAAAATTGAAAAGTGACAGTAGGGAAATATTTTTGATGTAGATTGAAACTATGATCAAAACCATTGACAAAATTGCAAAACTTTTGAAAATCGGTTGATTTTATGGGAAGTTATGGCTTCTCAAAATTGGAAATGTATCGAGTTTTTGTACTAAAAGACAGGTTTCTTACAAAATTTCACTTCCTTGTCATATTTTTCAAAACATGTAATAAACTTCTGATACCGATTTAATGTATGATCAAAGCCATATCCAGAAATGTAAAAATATTGAAAATCGGCTAAGGTTTGGAAAAGTTATGAATTCTCAAAGATGAAGAAGATTTAATTTTTTGATCAAGAAGCTGTTTTTGACCATTTTTTAGGTATTTCGGCCATATTTTCTAAATTATCGCTCCAAAACAAGTGCGGTAAGGTTTTTTATACCCATTTTGATGCCAGAAATCGATTGGGAACAAAAAATTCCGATTTTAAAATTTTTACTTTTTTGACATTTTTTCAAGGGGTAAGTATGCAAAAATGGACAAAAATGGGTTAAAATTGAAAAGTGACAGTAAAGAAAAAATTTTGATGTAGATTTAAACTATGATCAAAACCATTAACAAAAATGCAAAAATTTTGAAAATCGGTTGATTTTAAGGGAAGTTATGGCTTCCCAAAGATGGAAATTTATCGAGTTTTTGTACCAGAAAACAGGTTTATTACAATTTTTCACTTTTCTTGCTATATTTTATAAAACATGTAATATACTTTTGATACCGATTTAATGAATGATCAAAGCCATATCCAGAAATGTAAAAATATTGAAAATCGGCTAAGGTGTGTAAAAGTTATGGTTTCTCAAAGATGAGGAAGATTTCCTTTTTTGATAAAAGAACATTTTTAAAGTATTTTGGCCATATTTTCTAAATTATCGCTCCAAATCAAGTGCGGTAAGGTTTTTTATACCCATTTTGATGCCAGAAATCGATTGGGCTCAAAAAATTCCGATTTTAAATTTTTTACTTTTTTGACATTTTTTCAAGGGGTAAGTATGCAAAAATGGACAAAAATGGGTCAAAATTGAAAAGTGACAGTAGGGAAATATTTTTGATGTAGATTCAAACTATGATCAAAACCATTGACAGAAGTGCAAAAATTTTGAAAATCGGTTGATTTTAAAGGAAGTTATGGCTTCTCAAAGTTGCAAATGTATCGAGTTTTTGTACCAAAAAACAGGTTTCTTACAAAATTTCACTTCCTTGTCATATTTTTCAAAACATGTAATAAACTTCTGATACCGATTTAATGTATGGTCAAAGCCATATCCAGAAATGTAAAAATATTGAAAATCGGCTAAGGTTTGGAAAAGTTATGGTTTCTCAAAGATGAAGAAGATTTAATTTTTTGATCAAGAAGCTGTTTTTGACCATTTTTCAGTATTTTGGCCATATTTTCTAAATTATCGCTCCAAATCAAGTGCGGTAAGGTTTTTTATACCCATTTTGATGTCAGAAATCGATTGGCCACAAAAAATTCCAGATTTTCAAATTATTACTTTTTTGACATTTTTCAAGGGGTAAGTATGCAAAAATGGACAAAAATGGGTCAAAATTGAAAAGTGACAGTAGGGAAATATTTTTGATGTAGATTGAAACTATGATCAAAACCATTGACAAAATTGCAAAACTTTTGAAAATCGGTTGATTTTATGGGAAGTTATGGCTTCTCAAAATTGGAAATGTATCGAGTTTTTGTACTAAAAGACAGGTTTCTTACAAAATTTCACTTCCTTGTCATATTTTTCAAAACATGTAATAAACTTCTGATACCGATTTAATGTATGATCAAAGCCATATCCAGAAATGTAAAAATATTGAAAATCGGCTAAGGTTTGGAAAAGTTATGAATTCTCAAAGATGAAGAAGATTTCCTTTTTTGATCAAGAAACTGTTTTTGACCATTTTTTAGGTATTTCGGCCATATTTTCTAAATTATCGCTCCAAAACAAGTGCGGTAAGGTTTTTATACCCATTTTGATGCCAGAAATCGATTGGGAACAAAAAATTCCGATTTTAAAATTTTTACTTTTTTGACATTTTTTCAAGGGGTAAGTATGCAAAAATGGACAAAAATGGGTTAAAATTGAAAAGTGACAGTAAAGAAAAAATTTTGATGTAGATTTAAACTATGATCAAAACCATTAACAAAAATGCAAAAATTTTGAAAATCGGTTGATTTTAAGGGAAGTTATGGCTTCCCAAAGATGGAAATTTATCGAGTTTTTGTACCAGAAAACAGGTTTATTACAATTTTTCACTTTTCTTGCTATATTTTATAAAACATGTAATATACTTTTGATACCGATTTAATGTATGATCAAAGCCATATCCAGAAATGTAAAAATATTGAAAATCGGCTAAGGTGTGTAAAAGTTATAGTTTCTCAAAGATGAGGAAGATTTCCTTTTTTGATAAAAGAACATTTTTAAAGTATTTTGGCCATATTTTCTAAATTATCGCTCCAAATCAAGTGCGGTAAGGTTTTTTATACCCATTTTGATGCCAGAAATCGATTGGGCTCAAAAAATTCCGATTTTAAATTTTTTACTTTTTTGACATTTTTTCAAGGGGTAAGTATGCAAAAATGGACAAAAATGGGTCAAAATTGAAAAGTGACAGTAGGGAAATATTTTTGATGTAGATTCAAACTATGATCAAAACCATTGACAGAAGTGCAAAAATTTTGAAAATCGGTTGATTTTATGGGAAGATCTGGCTTCTCAAAATTGGAAATGTATCGAGTTTTTGTACTAAAAGACAGGTTTCTTACAAAATTTCACTTCCTTGTCATATTTTTCAAAACATGTAATAAACTTCTGATACCGATTTAATGTATGATCAAAGCCATATCCAGAAATGTAAAAATATTGAAAATCGGCTAAGTTTTGGAAAAGTTATGGTTTTTCAAAGATGAAGAAGATATCATTTTTTGATCAAGAAGCTATTTTTGACCATTTTTTAGGTATTTCGGCCATATTTTCTAAATTATCACTCCAAATCAAGTGCGGTAAGGTTTTTTATACCCATTTTGATGCCAAAAATCGATGGGCTTTAAAAATTCCGATTCTAAAACTTTTACTTTTTTGACATTTTTTCAAGGGGTAAGTATGCAAAAATGGACAAAAATGGGACAAAATTGAAAAGTGGCAGTAGGGAAATATTTTTGATGTAGATTCAAACTATGATGAAAACCATTGACAGAAATGCAAAAATTTTGAAAATCGGTTGATTTTATGGGATGTTATGGCTTCTCAAAGTTGGAAATTTGTCGAGTTTTTGTACCAAAAATCAGGTTTATTACAATTTTTCGATTCCTTGCCATATTTTATAAAACATGTAATAATCCTTTGATACCGATTTAATGTATGATCGAAGCCATATCCAGAAATGTAAAAATATTGAAAATCGGCTAAGGTGTGTAAAAGTTATGGTTTTTCAAACATGAAGAAGATTTTATTTTTTGATCAATTAAGCTGTTTTTGAGCATTTTTCAGTATTTTGGCCATATTTTCTAAATTATCGCTCCAAATCAAGTGCGGTAAGGTTTTTTATACCCATTTTGATGCCAGAAATCGATTGGGAACAAAAAATTCCAAATTTTCAAATTATTACTTTTTTGACATTTTTTCAAGGGGTAAGTATGCAAAAATGGCAAAAAATGATTCAAAATTGAAAACTGCGAGTAGGGAAAAACTTTGATGAAGATTTAAAGTATTATTAAAACCATTGACAGAAATGCTAAAATTTTGAAAATCGGTTGATTTTTAGCTTAGTTATGACTGTTTCAAGTTAAGCAAATTCCTTTTTCATGGAAAAACTTGTTTTTGCTTGTGAATGCTGGCATCGCCGTTTTTAACACATATGTTGGCATATTGTCAACATCATTAGCGATATATCAACTTGACTGCCATTGAAATGTGAATGAGAAGTCCTCAACGAAATCCCAAAGGTCGCGACTGGAATGCGCTGAATCTCATTTAAAGATTTTATTTTTTTTTTCTGTAAATCTTTCTGAATGCTGTTTAACAGTGAGAAATCAAATTGAAATCTTGTGTACATAAAACGCGATTGAATGATTCATAGCATCATCATTAAAAAGAGAGTGAAGAGAAATCTGAGGGAAGCTTATCGGAACATTTATCAAAAGTGAAATTTATTGGATGGATATTTTCATTTATCGCTGTGAACATGCATAGATTTATCAAATCCTAATTGGCTTTTCACAACGATTGAACGCGTTGCCGTTATTAATTAAAAACTCAGCGAAAAGTAAGTTTAAAAAGTTTTTATAAATGGAAAAGCAATGTGTGCTTTACAAAATCATCTATCCCTAAATAGACCTAGGCGACTAGGAACAAGGTCTTCCTGCGCCAGAAAGTAGGCAACATTAATTGCATATCAAGGTCGCTTAATGGCAAATCAAGGCAAAGCATGGTCGGCATGGTTGGGGAGGGGGTCAGGGGGGGCATTTCAAATGAAAGCAACGAAATGTCACATCAATTTCTGCAATTTTATTTTATAACGTTACTTAAGCCTCCATCCCGTATATCGTCAGTTTTATGGATTGGCATGCTATTCAAAATTGCACTTAATATAATGCATTGCGTTGCTGTTGCCTTCACATCAATGTCTATTTAAATTAAATTTTGTATTTTTAATTTTGACCTTTACCAGGTGTGTCCCTCTCCCCGCTCCCCCTTCCCGCTCCCCATACCCCTCCTTCGGCTCCTCACTTACACTCTGTGCATCTGTGGCACGAGTTTTATGCCGCCAGCTCCAAATAACAAAAGAAGCGGTTAAGGTCATGGCTTTTATGTGCCTCACAAAATAAAAATAAAAAAAAAAAAATAGCCTCATTAATTAGAAACGACAGGATAATGCACTTTTTTGATTAAATTATTAACACATTTCTCTATGCTAAATATTTCAACTGCGAAAATCCCTCAAAATTTTAGTTGAGCATAGATTTTTGTTAGACAACTAAAAATTACGAACAATTTAAGAATATAGCGAAATGCTTTCAGGCCTAAAAAATTCGATTACATAAATTTTGGAACTCATTTAAGTATGTGGTATATATGTATATTCTGGGTTTCCGAATGACAGCAATATGTTTGTTTTAATCTCTAAAAATCTTCAACACTGCAACTTGTATTTTGACACCCAAGACCATGAAAAGTATTTGCTTTGTATTTTTCAAATACCCCACCCAAAAAGAAAAACACACACACACACACACATACATATGTATCTGCATATGTATCATATATGGAATGGAAAATGATATTCCTTTGACATTGTGAAATGTCCACGAGGAATTACTAATTGCCGCGGAGACTTACGACTTGCTATCAAAGATTCTGTGTTGGTTGTGTTTTCTAATTTGTGTAAATTTGTCATCGTAAATTTTTTATATGTCATTGGGGAGTCCCTCTAGATAGATAGCGTGGCGGGGGGCGGTAAGAGAGGAGGAGGTGGTGCTGGGAGGAGGGATCTCCAGCGCTTGCAATTTAATCAAAGTTCCATTAATAATGAAATACCAGCGCGTACTCCTAAATGAAATGAGCCAGCGAACTGAACTCAGCTGAAATTCTAGACGAGCTTCAGCTCCAGCTCCACTTCCACCACCACCTTCACCACCAGTTCCAGTTCCATTCCCAGCTCCGTCACATTACTTAAGCTTATTTAAGCCGTACGTGTGGGCGTGTCTGGTAAAGTGGGCGGAGCTGCTTTAGGTACGCTGCCAAAGGGCTTAGCGAGAGCAGAGCCAGAGGATACGGGGCATACATATGGTTGATTGGGTCCAGTTCCATTCGCTTTGAAGGTAAGACGACAATCACAGAGAGACATAAAAGGCAGCGACAAAATGGAATTGAAGGCCAAGTATTTAATATAATCACAATGAGAAACTAAACAACAACGACAACTAATAATGGCAACATCCAGAGAGAGGGAGAGACGACAGACGAGAGAGAGAGAGAGAGATGAATAGAAAGAGAGATAGAAAACAAGTTGAGCTATGGAATGCGAAATTGCAAATTCCAATGCTCATAAAAATCATCTCATAAACAACCAAAAGAAAAAATATAACTCCATATTCATACGACACTGAGAACATAATTCCCAGGTAACAAAAAATTCTTTACCACAAAAAAAAGAAACAACAAAAATATTTCAAAAAATACTATAGAAATAATTAAGAAATCAATCGATAATAATTTCTCTAATATAGATCTCAAAATTGGAAGTTCCGAGTATGAACGGAGAATCGCTTGGAGCCATTGGCACGCGAAAGTGGTAAAGCAATGAATTCGTTTCTGGGTGGGATTAGGAGGTGTGGCTGTTGTGGCATGAATGCCAAAGTTGTGGGTGGGCTGGGGACTGAGAGCTATAAATTTGCTTAATTTACTGTGCGTGCCGTTTCAAGACTGCTCTGAAGATTTCCTCTCTCCCACTCTCTTTCTCTGTCCTCTCTCTCTCTCTCTGTCTTTATGTATGTGTGTCTCTTTTAAAGGCAAATGGAAATTTAAGTGAAGACGTCAACGACAACGACATCGAGGTGAGGCGTTGTTGCCACAAAAGCCACAAAACCAATTTGATGATGATGATGGCGTTGAGGTTGAAGTTCACTTTAAGGCTATGCAACCTATGACAGAGGTTTGACCTTTGGATGGGCAACTGAAAGGCTTGTCCTGAGAAGGACAACTAGCTAAATGGGGCCATGGTTAAGTCAAATGTGGCAACAGCAGCTCCACCAAAATCAACTGCAGTCAACTGATTTTTTATATATATATATATATATATATATATATACAAAAGTATATATGTATATAATTGGAGCCATCATAGTCAAAGTCGCCAGATTGAAAACCTCATTTTCCATTGTCTAGGCGAGTTGAGGTTCTGTTTCTTATTGATGGTGAATTCACATATAACCTCTATTTCTTCCTCTTCTAGCTCTTCTTCATCTTCTTCTTCTGCTTCTTCTTTGTCTTGTTCTGTGTGCTTTATCATAGTTTCATACTCTCTGGCACATATCATAATCGTAAGTTGACAAAAAGTATGAGAAATGTTTGCTCATTTTTGGATGGAAAACTTTCGCAGGCGGATGTGAAGATAAATATTGTGTCCCATTGCACTTTTTATCTCTCTCTGTCTCTCTCTCTCATTCTCTCTTTCTCTCTCTCTCTCTCTCTCTCTTTCTCTCTCTCTCTCCATCTGTAAGTGTTCTTCTTTATTTGATAAAATAACTTTTGTCCCTCATTATGCTCAAGTTGCAGTCAACAAAAATGTTGGAGATTTCAAGTTGAAAGCAAATTCATGGCAAATATTTATGCACTGTTGCAGTTGCAATCGATGCCAATGGCAAAAATAAAATAAAAACACACACACACAAATAGATCAAAAACTAAAGCCAAGTTTGAAATTTTTTAGTTATTTTTAGACTTTAGGGCAGCTCTTCCCCTCTCTCTGTATGGGAATGCAGAGCTAAAAATGTTACGTAATCGCCAATCATTCCATCAGTCAATCAATTCGTACAGTTTTGAGTCGGGTCAGCTCAACACACACACACTCATACACACACATACACACACTCAAACACACACAGACACATTGAAAGACTTTGGAAGCATTCGTTGAGTGGTTTCAGGTGGAAGCGGAGGAGTGGAGGAGGCGCAATGGACGCCACTCTGAAGGGGATGAATGTGCCTGTGGGTGATGCGCGTGGGTGGTGGTGCTGTTGAGGAAGGGGATGGGGGGTGGATTGGTCTGAGTACGAACGGAAATGTAACACGAAAATGCAAAATCGATGTGAATGAAAAACTTGAGGAATTTTTAGCATTTAGGCGGCTTCAGAGCTTTAAACCCCCAAAAGGTGAAGGCACGAGCAACCTGACTGTATGTCATGGCCAAGCTTTTGTGGGGGTGCACACACACACACACACACACACACACACACACACACACACACACACACACACACACACACACACACACACACACACACACACACACACACACAGACGAATGCAGACATATTTTTGGGGACCTTTCATTTACCTATGCATGTATATGTAAGCTTATGTGTCAGTGTGTCTTCTCTACATATGTTTGTATGTGTGTATTTGTGACAGAATGCAAACAACTGAAGCGGCGTATTTCAACATTGCCTTCAGCTACAGTTATGTGTGAGCGTGTGTGTGACTGTGTGTGTGTGTGTGTATAGGAGATTTTGTAGCAAATTGTTTCGTACACACACACACAGTCGGAGTGAAGCGGACAGCTTATCACGGCCTGTGATGAGCATACATCAACCTGGACAGATGAGCATTCGTCCAAAAATGTTGCTGACACAGCGCGCTCCCTTTTCTCTCCCTCCCTCACACACTAGCTGTCTCTCTCTCTCTCTGTTATATTCACCTTTTTGCTCACACTCTGTGCTGTTGTATTTTATTATTTTCATTTGCCGCTCGAAATATTTATGGCCCGCACACACACACAAACACACACACAGTCAGAGGCAGTTTGCTGGCATTTTGTGGCAATTTAACTTTCATTTCGCTCAAATTCACTCTCCCTACCTTCCCCTTCCGACCCACTGCTCTCCACAATGCTCTTGCATTTGCTTTAACAATTACATAATAGAATATAATAATTGAATGAATAACAAACACATGTGTTTTTCTGGCTGGCCAAATGTAAGAACAAGGGGCATGCATAATTTGTCCATGCCCAACGCAGTCATAATAATTTATCTATCGCAGGCGATTTCTGCAGACGCTGGAAAGTAGGCAATGAAATATTGTCAACGCTTGAGATGATGAAACATGTGCTGGCAACGCAGGGCAGCAGCATAAAACTTTTCTAGGGCATAGCAGCAGCCACCAGCAACAGCTGCAAAATGTCACACCCTCACGCCCACACACCAAAACACCCAAACACACTCACACACACACACAATCTGGAGGCTAAAATCGAGATAAAAGCTCGTTTTCAGTCGCGTTTGGTGCAGAACGAAGCGAAATTTGCCGAAAAATTCCAGTTGCCAACATCGGAGGTTTTGTGCCTCCGACTGGTAGCTGCTGCTAGAGTATCTATGGGGCGTATTAGCTGTAACAATTAACTAGTAACATTTAATTTGAATTTCCATTTATATTTTTTTAGTATATATAATATATTTTGATTTACATTTAATGCTGAATGTTGGGGCACTTTGGCACTGTAGAGCATTTGAAATTCGTTGCGAATTAAGTTTAGAAATGATGTAAGTTTCTGTCAACTTTCGACGTTTAGTTCGTGTCAGGCACGTGCTGCGATTATTGTCTATTTGCGGTTTCTCCCAACAATTCCTTACTTTAACGAACTAAATAAATCAAGCACATTTTTAACAAGCTTTTCTCACCTCTCTCTCTCTATTTGTTTATCCCTCTCTCTATCTGTCTTTGTCTCTGTCTATTTGTGGTCGTGCTTGTGGGTAAAAGTCACTGGGAACACCATATTATATTACTATTTGTTCTATTGCTCGAGTTCTTTTGTTGGCAGCTCCTTCAATATTTGCTTTAAACTTTCCTTTAAACAAGCTGGCAGCATTTTTTCTAATTACTTTTGATAGTTGCAAATGCATATGTCGATTAAGAGTGACATTTTCACTCGGGATTCATTTTCTACTCACACTCTCTAAACAACTTTTATAGAATACATAGTTCTTGAATCAACTTAGCAGCATCAACAACTTTAGCAGTATAGATATAGAGTTGATCTGACATGATCTACCGCTAACTAGCAGGCGCTGCCAACTCGTTTTAACTAAGAACAGAAATAACTATTTAAGCCGCTGCCAACTTATTTCAAACTCAATATGTTGAGTTGAGTGTTCAATGAACTTTGAAAATTTTCTGCAAAAATTTACAAGTATCTGCAGTTTCTCATACATTTCGAAAACAGCAGCACTGCCAACTCATTTTCAGTAGTATCAAAACTTTGTAAGCAGTGGGCAGCTCCAGTGTTTTTTCTTGGAAATATGAACTTATCCAGTTGGATATTACTTTGTGATAAGCTAATCTGAGACTTTTGACAGTTGACTTGAGGATAATAAATGACTTTGAAGATGTGGCAGCGCTGCCAACTTGTTACAAAGTTATTAAAACAAAGCAAAAAAGAATGAAGCAGACAATGATTTTGTTATGATTTCGGTTGAATCCATTCCAAGATGTGTATAAATCAAACAGCTGTTATATCATAATCATCATCATCATCATCTCGCTCTGTTTGTTTATTTTTGTAGCCAACTGTATGTTTGTAGCCCTCCATTCGCCAGTCGCCCGTTTAAATATTTTGTTTATTTTCATTTAGTTGAAAACATTTTTGCTCTTCAGTTTCAATTTCAGTTTCAGTTTACAAATTTTCAGTTTTTGGAGTTTTGAAGTTTTCATTTTGGGACTTTTGTATTTGCTTTGCTTTTGTTATTTTCATTCGCTCTATTGCATCTCTGGCACATCACATCTTCTATTCACAGCTTTAACTGTCCTCCTTTCTCTGTCCAGCTATCTCTCCTTCTCTCTCTCTCTCTCTCTGTCTTTTTTCCCACTCTCTCTCCCTCTTTGTCTCTGTTATTGTTCAAGTGTATTTTCAACATTGCCTGATTGCCGCCGAGTAGAGCAAGTTTCGTATTTCATATTTCACATTTTTCGGCATGCATATTTCATTTGCTTTTAATTTATTTGCTGTTGGCCCTTGAAGGTCCTGTTCCTTATTAGCAACAGGACACCAGCAACAATACGTCTACTCCTTGCTCCGAATCGTACAATGGAATTCTGCAAATATTTTTCGCTTGCCTTGCCTGGGCTCTCTCTCTCTCCCTCTGTCTCTCTTTCTGTCTCTTTCTCTCTCTGTCTCTCTTTCTGTCTCTCTCACTCCATCCCTATCAATTTTCTCTCTCTTGCAGTATATCCTCTACTTATGTAGGACTCAATTTCGTTTGCATGCCGCTTCTCGTCTGATCTTACATAGCATACTTTAATATCCTTCCACATATACCATATTACTTATGCAGCGCACAATTGGCCACGCCCACTATTCACCACCCACCACCCACCATTCTGTAGCCACGAAGGAGTCTCAAGCCTTTGCCAGGTCGCCTCATAGTTGTTTATTTTCCCTGTTTTCTTGTGGTTGTTGCCATCGCAACGTGCGTGAAATTGTTTATTATAATTATTAATGATGTTGTTTTTATTCTTTTCTTTGCTTTTGCATACATACATAAACATACATACATACATACATACATCAGTGGCGTCAAGCTGTCTAACGGGCTGCAGCACTAATTAAATTATGAAGTGTTTTCTGCTACATTTATCCCAGAACATGGCGACCCAATCCTGTCCCGTCGTGTTGCCCCAGCCACTTGCCACTTGCCACCTTTCATTTTCCGTCTTTCAGCTGACATTCGTCTACCTTTCTCCATCTCTCTCTCTCTCTCTCTCTCTATCTTATTCCCTGTCTCTTACTGTTGAGTCGTCTAAAGCAGACTTTAAGCATCCAATGCTCATGTAACGAGCACGTCGTGAATTTGCTGTGGTTGCCGTTGCTGTGGCAAGTGCTCATCGAGGCGGCAACCCTTGCTCAGAGACTGCCGTTGTGTAGAGGAGCACTGCCACCGGCTGAGGACTTAGAATTTCCAATCCCCTTGACAGGCAGCGTCGTGTCCACTCGACCTGCAGCGCCACCTTGCCGAAAAGGGAAGCGGAAACGGAAGCTGTTTGAGCTTGGGCTGCTTCAGGGAACTCAACACGATACGACAGCCAGCACACGACATGCCACACACATACACACACACACACACACCTACACAAATATACACACATTTTATATAGTCTATGTATGTGTGGTTTTGTTAACGCGGCTACTTTGCAACAAAGTTTTGTATACAAATTAGACGGCAAATAAATATAAGGGTCAAAAAAAAAAAAAAAAAAAAAAACTAACATAACACACAACATAGTATGATGCCAGCTGAC
Source organism: Drosophila quadrilineata (assembly GCA_018150725.1). Taxonomy (NCBI): domain Eukaryota; kingdom Metazoa; phylum Arthropoda; class Insecta; order Diptera; family Drosophilidae; genus Drosophila; species Drosophila quadrilineata. The sequence goes on from JAECWN010000432.1 coordinate 13,925,329, forward strand.
ATTATTGTCAGGTAAGTTCTGGTTGAACAATGTCCTCCATACACACAATTTAAGCCAAGTCCTTGTTAAGGCAATCCCCGCCAGAGTAACCCCATCAAGAAATTAACCCATCGGCCTAAGCTTGGACTGGATGAGATTCCGTTTGAGGTTGAGGCTGAGTTTGAGGTTGAGGTTCAGTTTTTGAGGCCTCATTATGTGTCCGTGGGGAGACTGCAAGTTGGGCCAAAGTTTTTGGCACGTCTGTGGCGAATGCCCGGGACTCTGATTAAATTCAACAAAAACAAAAAAAATGAATAGAAACTTAAACCCTAAACGAATATCCTTGCGAATCAGATTAAAAAGTTTTTGCCAAATTTGCCATCAAGTGTTTACACTAAGCACAACATATTGCAACCCCCGCGCTAATAAAACAGAGAGAAAAAAATACAACACAAACCTACAGAACAAACCTAAGTTGAACTTTCGAAAAATTCAATAAATAAATATTCATATTGGATTCGAATAAAAATCAATATTTTGGAAGTTTTGAATATATGTATAATCAAAATAACTTATATTTGCAAGTTATTTTTGATGCAGATTCGAAAAATAAACAATGGCTATTGAAGGTAATGGAAAAATGTTGAAACCTCTTGACTTTTGGGTTTCCCAAATTTAAAAAAGGTCTCAGTTTTTAGAGCAAATAATGATTCATTCTTAAGACTCTATATGTTTTCGATTTTCGAGAAAAACACTAAGTTTTTGCAGTTATTTCAACAAAATGGAAATACCTCTGCCAACTGAGAAAAGTGTCCCCCATGAATACCCATAATTCGTGTTTCATACATTCGCCAGTACCTTAGGTCATACCTCGGAGGTTCCCTCGCAACCTCGGACCTTCCATGGGAAGAGTATGAGGAATCATAATGTAATGCCTGCAGTTATTGCTCCATTTGTTGTTTGGCTTTATAATACTGCCTCATTATGGCACGTCGTCAAACGTGAAATACAGTATGGGGTATAATGGAAGTGACTTTAACGGCATTGATGAAGGGCTCCTTCAAGGAGCACACTGGGGTACACTGGGTATACAGTAGTTCATTGTATGTGACTGTGGCCCGTTTTCAACTTATTTGATTTTATTTTTGCTTTACTTTTACTTGTTTTTTTTTCGAGCTCTGATTTGTTGCTTTTGTGTGTCATTGCTTCGGCTTTACTTAACTTTACATAATTTGCCATAATATCTCAGAGCATATGTATATGTGTGTGTGTCCGTTTGTTTTTGCGAGTCATGTTTGGCATAATTAGGTGAGGTTTTCATTTTCATTGTTATGCAAAGAAAAAAAAAGAGGGAAATTTGATGTGCCACCAGCACCACCTGCCCAACATCTTGGCCTTTACCAGCTCCTTGCTCGCTATCCTCCTTACAGTCCCCTTACAACCTCCTTACAGCCCCTCCCCCCAAACACCCCCTTCTCATTTAACTGGCGTTGAAATTTTATGCCTCACATTATTCATAACGATTTGTGGGATCGTTGAAGATGTTCGGGCAGCCGCAATGTTTATATTATGTGTTTTCTGAGCCCATATACCCTAACAATGGGGTATATTGACTAGAGCATGTGAGCATGAATACGAATTGCAAATGAAACTGAAAACTTGTAAAATATTTTTCAAATGAAATGCTTCAATGTTTGCGAAGAATTTCTCATTAATTTACAGGGTATTTTGCAGTCGTACAGTGTGTATATCAAATTATTTGTAAACATATTCTGTTTTCTTTTTTGGTTGTATTTCTTGTTATTTGGTTTCGCTTTTTGCTTTTTAATTTGCTTGTGGCAGAAATTACTCCTCATGAATGTGCGTTGGGGGGGGGGGGGGCTCCTTTGAGCCTCCAGCTCATATTCTTCCTTCCGCCTGCCTGCCTACCCCCCATCCTCACCTGCCCACCGCATTGAATACTACCGTGTTCGTCTCCTCATATAGTCTTTATCGATTTTCATGGCTGTGAGTTGAGGTAAATTGTGAGCAGAAGACAAGATAAACGACAATAAAAGCGCAGGAAACAAGCTCAAATCGAATAAAAATACACACACACACGCACATATATATGTATATGTATATGAAAAAAGTACGACGACGAAATGAAATTTCGTATACGAGATGTTTTGTTGTTGTTGCCACTGTTGCATGGCAGTGTCGCTGCCACAGCCACTGCCACTCTTCCTGTCAACAGGTTGCTGCTTATGTTAGTTGCCCCACAGCATTTGCGGCCCGTGCCGCTTGTTGTGCCCCTTGTACAACATTTGCTCAACATTTGCCACATTACGATGCTGTGGCTTCTGGCAAATGCTGCCAATGTTGCCTGTATCTGATTTGTGCCACAACCGACAACATATGATTTATGCAGCCACTGTAGCAACTACCGATTGAACGTAAGCTCAAGTAGTAAACAACAGCATAAAATAAGTCAGAATAATTTCAAATAATCTTGAAATTGGAAAATAAAATATTAAAGAATATCTACAGTGAAGCAAAAATAGTTCCAAAAATATGTTCGCTTATTAGTGAAAATTTGTTTTCAATGCATTTTGATTACATTTTGGGCTGGGGGAACTACAAATTTTGGCTAAAAGCGCCGCTAATCAAGTTAAAATATGTACATACATAATTTTGCACTGGCCAAATATGAAATTTGATTTGAGGTTCAGCCGAGTTTTGAATGTAAAATATTGAATGCCACCACTCGCTGCCCCAAACATAAATATACACACACATAGTGCCACATCAGTTGCTGTGTGTGTGTGTGTAGAAGTGGCAGGTAATAAACAATTTAACAAAATGCCAAAATACTGACGAATGTCCAAAAGTTTTCACAAAACACGAAATCGCTCTCAACTCAAAGTGCCTTCAAAAAGGACATCAGCACAATATATCCTTAGCTTAACCCATATCTGGGCTGAATGTCCTTTTAGCCGCAATCCTTGTCAGGCATTTAAATTTGCATTCACATTTCAAGTACTTTAAGTTATATGTTAAATGTTAATGAACAAATTTTAATTCATCTTTAATTTGCAGTTTCATAACAAAAGGTTATGCATAATTTAAATTAAATACTTAATTGCGAATTCATGACTTCAATTTCATATATAGTATAAACTAATCTAAATGTTGAGCATATTTAATTGTATTTTCAAATATTTATGAACACATTTGTGCCTAAAATACATTTCTCAAATTGCATTCAATTTAGTTGGTGAGGAAACTTGAAAATATTTCTTGGACAGAAGCTGTAGTAGCGGAAATAAGTTGAAGGATTTTAATCATATACAGACTATTCGTCATATATTTTCTCTGCCATTGTCTTCAGGTTCAGGCATAAAGTTTTGCCGAGTCGAGTTTCAGAATGATATTAGACTCAATGTAACATCGATGAGTAATTTCCAGTATCTTGCTTTGTGCAGCATCCCCATTTCGCTCACTTATCGCGTCTACACTTTGATTTCCCTCTTCAGCTTCCACTACTTTCACTTCTCTTCTTGTCTTTTTTTTCTTCTTTTTGGTTTAATGAAAGTTGCTGGCGCCCAAAGCGGCTTAGAGCAGCATGTCCTTTCGCAATGGAATATGCTGCCTGTTGTTGGCCGGGGCCATAAATGTTGATGCCATTCAAGGATCTTAGAGTGTTGCTCTTAGTGCAGAACAAATGGCACTTCGCCTGCCAATCCTTTCGCCTCTAATCACTCTCTCTCTCTCTCTCTCTCTATCTGTTTGTCTCTCTTTCTTTCTGGCTGTCCCTTGCATAAACTATGCTTGTATGTTTTACTTGTTATATATATAGTGTGGGGTTTTTTTTTGTCACATTCAACTGTGATAGGAACTGTTGCCCACGCCACATACATACATATGTATATCCTTGTCTCCTTCTGTGCTGTGGCATAAAGTTGACAGCGGCATTGATGCTCCCAGTGCCACACGGTTGATGGTTGCTGGTTGATGGTCGTCCCCAGTCTCGATGTCTCTGTGACACTTGTAGTTTATGCAAAATATTTGCATTGCAAGACACCAGAGACCGACAGAGACAGCGGCAGAGATTGAGAGAGAGACAGAGAAGCAGAGAGAGAGGGATGAGAGTGTGTGGATGAGTTGACAATGTCGGAGTTTTACGGCTCTGACAACTTCATGACTTCATGGGAATGCGGAAAAGCGCAGCCATGTCGTTGAAAGCATCTCCGGCAGTCACAGCTTTGATCCGATTATATGTCTGTTATATACATACATACATACATACATACATATATGTCAATGCAGTTCTCGATTCGCTATTTGAAGAACATAAACAACCAACTATTGATATACGACATGTAGATCCTCTTCGCAATCCAACTGAAGAAGACACATTAATGGCAAATACTTTACTTAGTTGCGCATGTTTTTGGGTTATATTTTGGGCAGCAATTTGGCCAGCCACGTACTCGTGTGTGGGCGTGGTCAAAAGTTGATTAGCGACATAAAAACGGGCTAATGACAAGGCTCATTATGGCCACCGACAAAGCAGCCGTGTTCGAGCCGGGCTAAGATGCTGCCCAGACCCACAAAACCAAAGCGGCCCACAAAGTTGGAGGCCATCATTTAACGGTTAACAGGCAACCAAACCGACCAAAGCAGCTCCACCTGCCCCTCAAATACATGCCGCTGCCGCTGCCGCTGCTTACACTTCTATCCACATACACAAACACACACAAAAACACACAGACACACACATGTGTCTGTGTAGATGTAATTAATCATGTGCTGAGTTATGCGAAGAGTGGCAGTTGCTCAGGGGATTTTTACTTTAAAGCAGCTGCGGGCTCAAGGAATTAATAAATTTTGAATACCACAAAACAAAATAAAAAACGAAGAAAATTCAACCTGCTGGAGGGTGTGGCATCAGCTTATTTATGCAGCGAGGGAAATATATATAGAGAGAGAGAGAGAGGGAGAAAACCAATAAAAATGATGAAAGACTTGCGAGGCGACGATGCCAGCAGCATTGGCAATCGGAAAGCCCCAGAAACTTGAAAAAAAAAACATAACGAACAAGAAAATATACATACAAGGCATATCTATGTTTGTATATAAATTTGGTATATAGGAAAAAAGAAAAAAATAAAATAACAGCCAAACAAAAAACAAAAAAAAGCAAGTCAGGCGCACGCTGCGTATACGTGATGAATGCTGCAAACAAACAAACGCCAATAAAATGTCGGCGCATTAAAATTGCACAAACAAACAAAAATTATATATTTATATATATTTATAAAAAAAAGAAAGAATAGCACCACCAAAATTGTGTGCTAAGAAACCACACGCGTCGCTGCTAATGAGCTGCCCTACAACATGGGGCAAGTAGATATGTGTGCAACAAGAAGAGGCAACTGACAGATTCAATTGGAAGTCCATTGAGTTGAACATGCAGTTAATGCGAAAAGAAGCAATAAAAGATAAAGACAGGCTATTTGATATGCCAGACAGTATTGATTAAACAGGGTATTGCAATCGAAGGCAGCTCCTTCTTCATATAATAGAGTATATACTTTCCAGGGTATGCACATAATTGCCAATTCATTTGATATTTCCTGTTGCACTTAATGCTTTCGCTGATTAGTTGCATAGCTGAGGCCAGACTCAAGCTGCAAGCAGCTGCTGTGGCAAGCATTCGTTGCAAGTGCCACTCATTATTAAATCAAATTGACACGGGGCTGCTGTTGCTGAAAGCAGTCGATGACTACGACCGAAAGTAGATTGCGAATGATTGAGTGAGTACGTGCGTCCCACGGTTGCACGGTTGCACGGTTGCAAGGTTGCATGATTGCTCTATTGCAGGCAACAGCAACTCAACTCAACTCAACTCAACTCAACTCTATGTGGCATGCACACCTTTCGTACACTTTTAATGGCTGCCCAATGACAAGCAGAGCCAACAAAGAGCAGCAAAAATACAAAAATACAAAAAAAAAAGAAAGAAAGAAGTAAGAGAAAAACTACTCAAAGCAGCTTAAAAAGGAATGGTGGAGGCACAGAAGAAATGTGGGAGAAGAAGAGCTTGCCAAAGAGAACTATGCAATAGAAAGGCAACTCTCAACAAGCTGAAGACTGTGGCAAGAGCTGTGTGCAACAAATAGTCAAGCAGAAATCACCAATTTATTTTAAAAATATTATCAATAATATTTATTTGTATTTCTGACAATTTTTAATTTTGAATTTAATTTAATGTCAACAACGAAAAATTCAATCATTATTAAAATAAATATAAAATGCAATTTTTTCAATGCTTGTTTACAGAAATAATCGTATATAGAAAGAATATAATTTTTTTAAAATCATACAAATCTTTAAAAATTGATTTTAGAAACGATTAGAAGCAAAAAATGTATCCGATTAGTTGAATTATTAGATATTTATATTTTTCTTTATTATTTATTCAACTTGTATTATTACGTTAGAATTTCTAAATTATTTATATGAAATTCAAAATCAATCAGATTTTAGTAACTGTAAATAATTGAAGTTCGTATTTAAAATTCTTAAAAGAATGTTGAGCAGTGTGGCTTTGTTGTCTTTGCCAGACTGTCTTATTATTGGCACTACTTGAACACTATACATATTGAATTCACGGCTGAGGGGATTGATGGGGGAACTGTGATTGGAGTGCAAGCCAAAGGTTGACAGCAAAAGCAATCATAATGAAACATGCAATGAGCCACCAATGGCCAAACCAAGTTGCCATCGACAACAACGCTGGCAAATTGCATTCTGTTTAACTGGGCCAAAAACAACGGGCCAAATGGTGGTAGATGGGGGATGGGGGATTGTGGGATGTGGGATGGGTTGGTGTGCAGATAACCTCAATGCTGGCAAATTGCATACGACCGCTGACAGGGCGTGGCACAGCACAAACCTCTGCCATACTCACAGCAGCAACAACAACAACAACAACCACAACAAGTACAATGTAAACTGAAGACACATTGCATAGGTGCTTAGTCATAATTGGCTTTGGTTGAGGGGCAGACTGAGCAGCGCTTTCAAAAGCCAACAAAGTCCAGTTTGTCGTGTGCGGCAACAAAATGGTTGACAAAAGGGCCAACTTCAACTAAAACTGAGTATGTGTGTGTGATACTGTTGAATTTACTTTGCACGCTCCGACTCGCCTCTAATTGCATGCAACTTAAGGGCAGCCAGGCAGCCAGGAAGCCAGGCAGGCAGGACAAGGAGCAGGATGCGTGCAATTTCGTTGTCCCGGCAACTTTCGCAAATGGCAAACCCAAAGCAAAAGCAACTCTGACAGCACCACCCACACTCGATAATTTGGAACTTAACTTTCACTTGATTCAATTAGAGTATATAAACTTTAATTTTAAGCTGAATTTCTATGCGTCTTCCCGTTTTATACGCCATGTTGTCCATCGAAAATACTTGTTTATTAATATGTGACAAATTTCCATTTTTGCTTAGGTAACAAAAAAAAAGAAAAAATATAAATTAAATTTTAAATTGATGGCCAAAGTTATCGATCGTTATCGATAACTACATATTTGCTACATGTGTTTGTATCTCACACTTATCTCACAAAAAAAAAAAAAACAATCAACAATTTGTTTCTCGTGGAGAATGGAACATACTCAAGTCGATTCGCATCGATTGGGAGTATCTGGCTGTATATATTTATATATATAATAGAGTGCTTGTAGAGGGGCAATGATAACAACGATTGAACCACTGTAAATCACAAATCATAATCAAAGCGTTGTACTAAACTTAACAACTGAATTGCTATTTGTTTTGAAGCAACTGCGGCTTATCAGTTTGTTTAAATGCCAATAACATACATATTAGACGGGCTATCAGCTATCGGGCCCAAAAAAAAAAAAAAAAAAAAAAAAAAAACTAACGAAGGCCGATAATACTTGTACTACTTCAATGGATAAGCTGTCCACTATCTTTCGGCTCACACTGTATGAAATCGATAGACTTCTCTGGCGCATTATGAATCTTTAAACAGCTGGCAAAGTAATTAGTTTGTATTTCATGTCAAGAACTTTCGACTATAGTATGCTTACCTTCAGTTACTATGCTGCTTGCAAATTGATGCCCAGTATTTGTAACTAACATACTGTTTGTATGTGAATTACAGCTATATATGCATATATAATATACAAATGGGATCTCTCGAGTCTCGAGTGAAGCTCGAGAAAGTTGTTCTCTTTGAGACAGCTTAATTAATTATTATTTGCACTTTGCGCAACTTTATAAGCTCAGCATATACAAAGAGAAACGGAAATAGTGCAGCAAAAGAGACAGAGATACCAAGAGAAAGAGAGGGAGAGTGTGAGAGAGAGAGAGAGGAAGTGAGAAAGTGTGGCATGAACTGGCCATAATGAAACATGAAAATGGCCGCAAAAACTTTTGAATTTTTATGAAAGCCGCCATGGCAGATGATATTAGTCTCTCTTCTCTTCTATTCTCCTCTCTTTTCTCTTTCTGTCTGTATGTGTATGTGTGTGTGTGTGTGTGTGTGTGTGTATGTGTATGTGTATGTGTTAGTGTGTCAAAAGCTAATCAAAAACTCATTGTAAATTCATCCACAACAGGTAGCTACTCAACACACAGTAGTGCAAAAAGGCAACCAAATTCAAGCCGAAAGTTAAAATAAAAGGAATTTCAAATGAGAGAAAAGGCTTGGATTTAAATGTTTGCCAGCAACTTGACAACAACAGCGAAAACACAAGCATTTCCAGAGTGGAAAACAAACAGGCAACAAAACAAGAAAAAGATAAAAAATTATAGAGAGCTAATTAGGAAAGTAACGCCTCATTAAAACATTGTTAAATTGCTGGCATCCGTATTGAGTTTAGACTCGGATATTCTCCCCTTAAATGTTAATGCTAATATAAGCAATATAACTAACAAAAAAATTGACAAGTGAGAGTCGGCAACAATTGTTGGTGTAGATTCAAAATATAATCAAAAAACCATTGACAGAAATGCAAAAATTTTGAAAATCGGTTGATTTTCGACAAGTTATGGCTTCTCAAAGTTGCAAATGTATCGAGTTTTTGTACGAAAAACGATTATATTGAAACTTTTCACGAAACTTTTCAAGAAGCTGTTTTTGACCATTTTTTAAGTATTTTGGCCATATTTTCTAAATTATCGCTCCAAATCAAGTGCGGTAAGGTTTTTTATACCCACTTTGATGCCAGAAATCGATTGGCCACAAAAAATTCCGATTCTAAAACTTTTACTTTTTTGACATTTTTTCAAGGGGTAAGTATGCAAAAATGGCTAAAAATGGGTTAAAATTGAAAACTGACAGTAAGGAAAAAATTTTGATGTAGATTTAAACTATGATCAAAACCATTGACAAAAATGCAAAAATTTTGAAAATCGGTTGATTTTAAGGGAAGTTATGGCTTCTCAAAGTTGCAAATGTATCGAGTTTATGTACCGAAAACAGGTTTATTTAAATTTTTCACTTTGCTTGCCATTTTTTATAAAACATGTAATAAACTTTTGATTCCGTTTTATAGTATGATTAAAGCCGTATTCAGAAATGTAAAAATATTGAAAATCGGCTAGGGTGTGTAAAAGTTATGGTTTCTCAAAGATGAGGAAGATTTCATTTTTGCTCTAAAAGCTGTTTTTGACCATTTTAACAGTATTTTGGCCATATTTTCTAAAATATTGCTACAAATTAAGTACGGTAAGGTTTTTCATACCCATTTTGATGCCAGAATTCGATTAGGCACAAAAAAATCCGATTCTAAAACTTTTACTTTTTTGACATTTTTTCTAGGAGTATGTATGCAAAAATGGCCAAAAATGGGTCAAAATTGAAAAGTGACAGTAGGGAAACATTTTTGATGTAGATTCAAACTATGATCAAAACCATTGACAGAAATGCAAAAATTTTGAAAATCAGTTGATTTTAAGGGAAGTTATGGCTTCACCAAGTTGGAAATTTATCGAGTTTTTGTACCAGAAAACAGGTTTTTTACAATTTTTCACTTTTCTTGCCATATTTTATAAAACATGTAATAAACTTTTGATACCGATTTAATGTATGATCAAAGCCATATCCGGAAATGCAAAAACTTTGAAAACCGGCCTATTTATGACTGTTTCAAGTTAATAAAGTATGTTTTTTCTTGATAATCTCAATATTATTCAATTTTCCCACTATTATAATGTAGTTCATAGTTTATAATAAAAATAATATGACGGTAAATTGTTTTGTTTTGTCTGGTCATTAAGCTGTGAACTTCGAATATTATGTTTGTCTTTTATTTTAGTGTCATATTCCGGCGGGAATCAGAAGCGGAAGCTGACAAACGACAAAATACTCTTAATTTGTTTAAAAATCGGCAAGCGATTTTTTATGAGCTAAAATATATATATAGGATATGTTGGTTTTGGGCTGTGCTGGGATTTGGGTTTTGGCCATTTTCATGGCACTTTAATTTGATTATTTGATTAACGCGTAATTTTGTTTGAGCGAAAACAGATTTCTCATCGAAAGCGGTCCATAAAAATTTTATGGATTAATATTCGCCCCATTTCGCTGCGTATCAAAAAAAAAAAAAAGAAATTGGGAAAAAAATCAAATATTTGCTCATAGTAAGAAGAAGAGAACAAATAAACACTGTTCAACAAGATGATGGGCAAATAATAAGTGTAGTGTAAATGGGCGCTGATGATATCGAGCTGAAACTTGTTGCCCAGTGTAATTAAAGGGCTGTCGACTATAGTATATGGTGTGGCATTTAACATACCACATTTAAAATGATATAATGGCCATTAAGGCGATTGATTGATGTGCCCATTGAGTGCCTGCCTGGGCTGCCGTTTGGCTTTTCTCTCTCTGCATTGCGTTTTCATTTTCCTTTTTTATTTTCCATTTTCCATTTTCATTTAATAATAATTTCGGTTCGCGTTTGTTTTGAAGCCATTTGGAACGAATTCGATTTGCTTTTGCTTCGCTCTATCTCTCTCTCTCTCTCTCTCTTTCTTTTTTGCTTTCTGTCTCTATTTCCTTGCTTTTATTTGTCTTTGGCCGTGTTCTTATAATTGTGCGTAATACTTGTACATAAATAATTCTAAATTGAGCGTCAACTGGCACGAAACATTTGCTGCCACTTGCAGACCCGAGACTCTTGTGGGCGGCACAAATTTTCAGGTGAAAAGCCCAACCGAAAACCAAAAAAAAAAAACAAAACAAAATTAGAAACCGAAAAGAAAAAAATTCAAACAAAAAATGAAAGAAGTGAACCAGAAACTGAAACAGAAGCAGAAAGTACGAAGAGAAGTGCCAAGCAAGAAGTAAATGGTCAGGGCAATACTAAACAGAGTCACAGAAAGACAGAGACAGAGACAGAGAGAGAGAGAGAGAAAGAGAGGGAAAGAGAGAAAGAGAGAGGGAGACTCAGAGAAAGGCAATGGTTGTGGCAATGAGAGTGGGAGAAACGCTTTGAAGTCGACGATGGCGGACTTTGGGGCACAAAGGACACAGCGTGCCACCACATACATACATACATGCATACCTACATACATACATACCTACATACATATACATGTATATACATACATCAATACATTGTATATACAAGTTGAACACGAGCATAAGCCTCATCATGATGCAGCATTAGAATAATGTAGTTGATATTGTTCTACTTTAAACCTCATGTGCGATTGCAAGACAGAGATAGTGTGAGAATTAGAGGAGTATCGCTAGGGGGCCAGAAGATTACTTAGTTGCACTTGCCACACCAATAGACAACTCGTGTGGAAGAGAGCCACAGCTACAAATACAGTTGCTGCTCGTCTGCTTTGATGACCCTAATGAAAGCACTTCGCCTTTGTCCTGTTGCACAATGAGCTGTAAGGGATGTGCGGGATGTGTGGCAGGGGCAACATTTCAGCTGTTGCCGGTTGCGGTACTTTCTCCACGGCGTCCACACAACTCAACAATTCCAATTCCAATTCCAATTTCGCCTTTCTCATTTCACATTTGCCAACAAATTTTTCCACTGTGCCCTCAGGTAAGTTAAGTTCGAGATTCAATTTGTATAGTATTTGTGTGATGATGATGATGATGATGATGATGATGATGATGATGATGATGATGATGTTGTGTGTCATCGATCAATGTTAATATGATTGGTTATCAAATCGTTGACAGACTTGATATTTATCAATTGCAAACATTTAATAGAAGAGCGATTGAATAACATGATAATCACAATGATATCAAACGCAAATTAAGTATACGCCGCATTGTCGGCATCATTTCGAATCACTTGGAATCGCAAAATAATTGAATTCAATTGTTATTTGGCTTGAAGTTGCCACTGCTATTGCTATTCATGGTCTATACAATATGCTCAAATCAATGATGCCCCAAATATACTCAAATACACACACAGTGTCGACTGTGCGCTAATCAGATGAAGCAAAATATAAATAATGTGAAGCATCGAATTTCGATATTTTTGTTAAAAGCTTAAGGCTGTCTATGAGTATGTATGTGTGTGTGTGTGTGTGTGTGTGTGTGTTGAGGGATTTTTTTTTATTTTGCCATTCGCTTATCGATATTTAATGCATACATCGTTTTGCCAAATTACATCCACAGCAGCTCAGACAATCAGATGCATAGTATATTCCTCAGCATTAAATGTAAATTTCATTGGCATCAATTTGGTTGAACAATAATGTTGCCACGTATCAATTCGACAATATGGCGGGTATGATGTTGGCCCAGTTTACTTCAACTTCGACATCATTTAATTAGCATTTAATTTTTTTTTGAGGAATTTCGCGTTTCGAATTCCCATTGAGTTGCAACTACTAATGATGATGTTGAGAGGCGGAGAATGACGTCAATTTGCTGTTAAAACACATTTGTGGTCAGGCATTTAATATTATTAATATTATTAAATAGTGTATTATTGTTGAATTCAACTATAACGTTTAAATAGCTGCAAAATATTAACGAAGATTATTCAAAGTACTCTTAATTGCCGGACTTGAAGTACTAGACCATTATTTAGTTTGCAGCTGTTGCAGTTGCAAAGTTGCCGTTTAATTTTTTTAGCTAGAGTTATTTGATGGATTGTCAACTAGCGGCTTAATTAATTTGTAATTGACAGCTAGCGGTATTCACAATGACAACTTCAAGTATTCCCCCAACATTCCGACGGCGTTCAATTTGTTGTTTGTTTTCACTTTACAAGCTACAAAGATACAATACAAGACAATACATCTGCCAATAACAACAGATTCAGGAGTGGGAGACCGACATATAATTCAAAAGAGACTGTCTGACAGAGACAGAGAGATAGATAAAGATAGAGAGAGAGAGAGAGAGAGAGAGAGAGAGAGAGAGAGAGAGAGAGAGAGAGAGATGTTGGCAGCTGTTAATGCAAGTCTGGTCATGTGCTTCGATTTATCGAGAGCATTTTCTATTTGTACTTTTGGCACAAAATATTTACACAATTGACAGCTGCGAAGCAACAAAACATCCTTTAAATATATACAACTGTATATAGTGTATATATGTATATAGTATGTGCTTAGTATATAGAACAGCAGCACTCATTTATATATTATCTGAGCTTATTGTCACATCATCTGGGACCCCAGGCAGCACTTTTAGCCGCAGGAAATACGCTTACTGCGTGCCCATTACAACTTGGCTAATACCCATCCTTAGCCAGGCTCGTATTGTGGCAGCTTATGCTTTGCTGGCACATCGCCGCATCATTTGTGGCAGCTAAGTAAGTGCAAATTGAGTTGAAACCCAAATTACAAAACTTCAAATGAAATTTCGTTTGTTGCTGTCATTTTTCCAAAAGAAAATAACAATAAAAAAAAGAATGATAGAAAAATGTGTAATTATGTAAATATCATAAATTGAATTTATTTTAATATTTAAATGATAATCAAATTAATTCCAGTGAATGCGTTATTTACTTTAGGCAACTAAATTGCCCTCTTATATGTCATACATATGTATGTAAATATATAGTGTATTACACAATGTAGGTATATGTATGTATATACACTTATGTATATGTATTTGTGGCAATTGGCAGTGAATTGGTTGTTCGTGGCATTCGCTGGAACTTTCTGTTATGGCTGTGGTTACGTCTTTGCCTCTTGCGGTGCAATTGTGCGTATACGCAATATTTTATATTACATTTATTTTAAAGCTGCAGCTTACACACACTTTCTCGCACAGTTGTGTCATAAGTGTGTGATATATGTATATATATATATTTATATATATGTATGGCTTTTCATATTACTTGAGCTACGAATCTTTGGGGCTTAGCTCAAAATTTCGCACACATTTTGCGGTTTCTCCCCCACAGTTATTTATAAGTATATGTATGTATTCTATATATACATATGTGTGTATGTTTTTTTTTCTTTTTTGGGGTAGCTAAAAAGTTGCTGTAATTAAATGGAGATGACATGTTCAGGCTAAACACGCTGCTGACACCAACAGATAAAGTCAATCGACTGTCTGTCCTTCTGTCTGTCAATCAATCAATACACGACTCGTTTGTCAGCTGCTTCATTTTGTTTCGCCACCATTTTTTGTTCTGTTCTTGTTTGGTTTTTTTTTGTCGATACAAAATGGCCGTCGCAGCTGCTAAGAGGATTTTGCATAGTGGCAAAATCGAAGTTGCCAACCTGTCGCCAATAATTTTGTGTTGTGGCCTGCTAATGGCAAATTAACGCCTGCAATTTGTGTCAAGTTGAACTTCAAATGGCCGAAGCCATTTTGCAGCTCGCCAAGGACGAAGGGAGGCGGCAACATGTTGGCATCCTGATCAATTTGCAGTAATTCATTTTACCGTTGCCCAGACAAAGATACAGATTGACGCCATAAAATATGATGAATTATATTTGTAATTAGATCTCGGCACGACAACGATGATTGAAAAGGATTCAAGTACAGGATGATAACAAAAGAGATGGCAACTCGAATAGAAATGAATATGATTTTATCACATGAACAGCATATATTTGAGTAATTTGAATAATGTCGAAACTTAAATCTTGAATAATTATTTAAGTGGCAAATCGAAAGTAGCAGTTGTGCTCTCTGATGAATAATGCCGTGTAATTGATTCAGATTAATTCTAATTGACGCAAGTCGCATATCCTGTTGATTATTCATAAGTCGATTTTGCAATCGAATAATTGGCCAACTATCGATTGGCAATTGATTGTATATACATATACATATGTATGTAGTTTTCAAACCTCTACACATATATATATATATAGTATGTGTATATTGAATAATTTGCAATATGAATGAATTCGAATGTGAGAGCATGCATACACACACACAGGACTCGACGATGGTAAATTGCATAACCTAAGCAATGCTTACATTTCAAATTAACCAAAAGGGAGCTAGGGAATATCAACGAGAGGGAGACAAGGAGAAAGAGAGAGAGAGAGAGAAAGAGAGAGTGAGAAAGTGAGAAGGTGAGAGAGTGAGAGGTAGTTGACATTCTGAAGCTGACGGAGTGTCAGGCACACGCAAAACCTCACTAGATACTTGGATATTTACTTTTTACATTTGAATGTAAATTGCCCCCAGGGCGTAATTCTCCAGCTGGGATGTCATTCAACACACACACACACACACACATAGTCATAGTCATAGTCATGTATGTGTATGTGGCTAGAAATTGCAACATTTGCTCACACTTTGCACAATTTGTTGAAAGTTTAGGGTTGACAAAATGTGAACCGACTTTGATCAGATCAGATTCTTGCTTAATATGCCAATAAAATGCAGTTTAAGGCAAACAGAGACAGACAGACATAGAAAGAGAGAGAGAGAGAGACAAAGAGAAAGAGAAAGAGATAGAATGAAAAAGAGAGGGCATGAGTTGTTGTAGAACGGAAATTGCATGCCAGTAATTGACACTGTGTAAATGTAAATCCTTTAAGTGCCCCCTGAAGTGGAGACCACTTCAACTGAGTGCAACGCAGAGCCGCCTCAAATGCCAGTTACCAGTTGCCAGTTCAAGCCAAAGACGAATCCGAAGAAGGAGAAGAAGTCGCAACAGTCATGTCGAAAAGTAGACACACCTTGTGTATTGGCTATATTTAGACAGCGTGAAAAATGCTGTTACACTTAAATACTTTATCTAAATCTTATCACATTCGACGCAAGCACAGCGAACAAAGCACAAAATAGAACAGAGAAAGCAACACAAAAAAGAAGAAAAGAATATATATATATAGAGAGAGAGGGAGAGAGAGGAAGAGAAAGAGAGAGAGACAAGAAAGCAACATTTTCTTAGCCTTAATGTCGCCTATGAATTGCTGCGGTTACTGCGTCAATCACGATTGATATTACGATTGATATTGCGATTGATTATTACGAACATATTGCGATATCGTCGAAATATTAACAAAAATATTATGGCCAAGAGCATTTACCAAGTGCTGATATCTGGTAAAACGGTAACTGAACTGAAATCGTCGCAATATTGTATAATTTGTGTGCGGAGACACGAAACAAGCACAATAATCGAACAAACAATTGAACGAGCTTCTCCAACTCTCTCTCTCTCTCCCTCTCACAATCTCTATCTCCACCACTCTCTACCCAATACTTGAGTCTTAACTTGGCTAATGTGCGGCCTACCCTCCTATCGACATACATACGTGCATATATACATATATACATACGGACGGACTAACATAATATAGCAGTTGGTTGGCTCGGGAAACTCGGAGGAGAACTTATCTTATCTTGTATACTTTTGGCCAGTCTAAGACCCGACGCTTAGGCAAAGCACTAACACCGCCACCGCCACCGCCACCGCCACCGCTTCTACCTCCATCACCACCTCCACCTGTACCATCAGCAAACAACGATTGTGATACGATTATGAAACGTGTCGCAATACTCCCTAACGTGATTAGTTTTAGTCAAATAGCACTTAACACCCCGATATACAACCCCATACAAACATATAAATATATGTATATATACATATAGTATGTACTTCCTCAGCATATTTGACTGGCCACCAAATGTTTCAAAAATAGCCCATCGTAAATTGCAAATGCATTCCCAATAACAAGATTAACTCCAAATAGCCTAAATATTGTACAACTATGAAATAAAAAAAGAAATACAAAAAAAAAAATAAAAATAAAATGAAAATGAAAAGAAAAGAAAGGGAAACAGCGCCGTATAAAAAAGAAATTCAATTACTCATTCAAAAAGTGACGCATGTTTCAAAAAAAGAAACCTGACAGCATAACTTGTACACTTATCATTCATTTCCTATTCATAAATCACATTTCGCCAAACGATTGAATATTTCGAATATGCTTTTTGAAAGCATAGCTTATCAGAGTAGCCTGTATACATTCATTCAATCATTCTTCATTCATTCATTCATATATATCTAAAGTTGTACAACAATTTGAGTATGTAACTAAGAAATTCAATATATGCACTTTCGATGGCAGCTAGTGTTGTAAAGTGTTCAAAATTCACTTTAATTTTAACAACACTGTTAACAACATTCATTCGTTCATTTATATGCTCAACTTGTATTCATAAGTATTTTCTTCAATTTCATACTCATAACTGTTAACAACATTCATTCGTAGATTCATATGTGCAACAGGATGTTGCACACTTTACTGTCGCTGTGTTGCATGCTGCATGGCAATCATTTGGCAATTATCGTCTTCTTCTACTTCTTCATCTGCTTATGATGCCTTTCCCGGAATGGAATCTCGCATGAGTGCAACTGAGTGTCTGTGGACAGCGCGTGTATCTATCTTCCTATCTATCTATCTATCTATCTATCTTTATCTCTTTGTGGGTGTCTTTCTCTTTCACACTCGCTTTTTGTAACTACGTCTAATCTTATAGCGAATTAGACAGTCAAGATGACTGTCGAAAATCTCATCAGGCTGAGAATCGAAGCTTCCCCCCCTCACAATGAAATACATTCAGTGCTGAGTTTGAATATAGTTTCCAATACTAGACTAAGATTTCGAAAATCAATTGAATTTTGGCAAAAGTTTTAATGCCAATGAAATTGAAGTGTAGTGCATATAAATTTCAAAGTCTAACGAATTGAACACATATGTCGAGGGTATTTTAAGTACTTTGATAGCTGCAGGCAAACGAATATTTGTTGAATCAATCAGATTGAATATTGAATGTTAAATATTATGTTATGAACATCTGCATGGATGTACCCGAAATTATGGATGGGAATCATGGTAGTGCATTTGCTGTTGCTGTTGGTTAAGTGAAAATTTTGTGGCCTGTTGTTGGCAAATTATTCAACTTATCCGCTGTTGGCCATGAATATTGGTGAATAAATTGAACCGCAAATCGAATTAAATGCAGCCAAGTGCAAATGCGATAGGCAAAAGTAATAAAAACATGGATGCAACAAAGTGGCCTCCATTCACTTTGAATACAGTTTATGACTATCACTATGACTATGAGTATGTCAAACACACATGCACCACATGGCGTATGCGTGATGCACGATACGTGGTGTTGCAAGCCCTATCAGAACATTACAAGGTGCTACACAATTCAAATTTGAGTCTTGAGTTCGAGTTTCAATTTGTTCATTCGAATTTTGTAATTATCCGAATATTAATTAATCATTTTATTTCTTTGGTTTTTATTTTTTATTTTTATTTTTTTTTATAGTTTTTTGCGCTCACTGTTTACTTTAGCGCTGTCAAATTACCTTTTGTTGCCCTGTATGTGATCCTGCGGCTGTTGTTGCTGCTGTTCCTGTTGCTGTTGCTGATGTTACGGTTTTATCGTTTGTTATTTTTGCTGTGGCTGCTGCTGTTGTTGTTGATTTTGTTGTTTTGTGGTGTGGAGTTGGGCGAGTGCCCCCAACTTGACTTACGGCACAATTTGTTACGTTTTTAATTGCTTTTTAGCTTTGGGTTTTGTTTTTGTGCTGTGTTTTATTCTTATTATTGTTATTATTATTTTTTTTTTATTTGAAATTTTTTATGTTTTATTTATTTTTTTGCCTGTTAAGGATATCTTTTGTTGTTGTTGCTGCTGCTGTTTATTTTAATATATGTTATTTTTTTGTGTGTAAATTTCTGGTGAATTTGTTTTGTAAGTATATGAATTCTTTTTTTTCAGGGAGTTCGCCCACCTTAAAAAAAAGTTAACCTGAAAACAGCCAAAACTGTTTGGAATTAACGCGCCAAGAGCAGAGGGTGGAAAAAAAAAAGAAAATTTAATATTACACAAACAGAGATAAAGTTGCAGATATAGCAACGATTTGTGCATTTATAAATGTTTTTCAAATTAAATATGTGCACTGAATTTATTTAGAGTTTTGTTTGTTATTTTGGCAATTATTTAAATCAATCGCTTTCGCAAACTTTTCTATATTATATAAACATATAAATATAGCATATTAATATGTATCTGATTTTTTTTTTAGTTTGACTCTTTTAGTTTCACATTTTGCGTTCTGATTTTGTTTTGTTTTGTATTTATTTTTGTTTCATATTTCCCTGATTTTATTGTCGTATTTGTCTCTTGTCTGTCTCCGCTACTTTTCCACACAGAATTCATACACTTGACTGCCCCTGCCTGCTGCTCTTTTCTCTTCTCAGTTCTCAGTTCTCGGTTCTCTGTTTTATAAATAAATAAGTTTCACATCAAATGACCAACAAAATTAAATTTTCAAGTCTAAGCTCAGTCGTTATATATGTATGTATGTAGATATTTGTCACGTATAGAGACTATGCCAATGGGAATATACATATGTAGTAGAGCAAACGAAGTACACGCACTTATATGATGCACTGTGCGTTAATTATGCGACACGAGAGCACTTAGCATCCGCCTCAATAAATTACACAAAATAAAAATACACAAAAAAAAAGAATAGAAAAACAAAACAAAAACTAAAATGCCAAGACAAATAACAAAGATTGTTTGTACAGTTTGATGAATTCCTGCAGTGAATTATGTTTATCTTTAATATTAATATATGATATACATATATGATTTACATATGTATTTGCCTTTTAAATACACTCTAAACAGAGTTGAGATTTTTCATTTGGATATTTGCTAAATTAATTTTTGGTGAAATTATTTCATTTTAGTGATATTGAAAACGTTTACAGACAATTTGCACAAATAATTAGTTGATTTTATGCAGCAATTAGCAGCAAATATTTATGCTAATTAAGGGCAGCAAATTGTAAATTCAATTAATTGATTTATTTGCAAAATATACATTTTTTTGTTTTGTGCTGCTATGAATACATAAATGAAGTATCGCAATGGAAATATAATTGCCATGAAATTATCAAGATTATACTGGCATTAAATTCATTTCAAAGACAAACATAAATCAATGAATTCTGCTAATTTATTGTTGTGCTATGCCGTTGACTTATTAACTATAATTAACTGATATTGAATGGTATGTTAAGCCCACAGCTACAATGCATAACATTGTTGATATTCTTGCTCTTGAAGCAGTTGTGAATTTTAAGAAAATATAATATTCAAATTTTTACCAACAAATTGATAAGCTCCCACAAATGAAATGTCACAAAACACAAACGTCAAGTTGAGTTGGCAATAAGTCAAAAGTGAAGACTTTGCTAAAAATCTATTTTCGATTTCGTCTACCGTTCATGATAGTGTATGCCATATTATAGTATAGTATCTTGATCAGTATCTCAACCTTTGGCTGACAATCTACAGTGGATTCATAAAGCATTCAACTGTCGAAATTGTCCGACATTTGCCGTTGAGTGAAATGTTTTAATATCAGCTCTAAGGTTGATATATGTACTATATGGTATTAGACTATATATGTTACATATATACCTCTTAAGCACTTAAGGTTTTTTGGCTCTGTCATTTGAATTTTGTAGGGCATTTGGCTGTCAGTGCGGCGAAAATTCAATTGTAGTGAGCTTAAGATTTTCTATCTTAGCTGCTGTTGCTTGATGAATATTTTTGAAAATTTTTTCAAAATTTAAAATTCTTAAATTGTTTTCGGCTGCCCCACAAAATGTGTTAATTTTCCTAGACATTGTCGTTCGCTCTAGTTGTTGTTGTTGTCATTAGTTTTTGCGTATGCTTTTGTATGGGTTGCCGTCCAATAATTTTGATTGTTGCCAACAAAAAAACGAAAACGAAATTCAAAAAAATAATAAACTGAAATTCTGAGACATTTCGACCGCATTTTGGATGACTGACTAAGTGAGGGCAGTGTGTCCCCGACTCTGATTTCAGCCCAGTCACCTGTCTTATGCCCCTCCACCTACTAACAAAACCATCAATCTCTCTCTTTCTCTTTCTCTCTATCTGTCTCTATCTGTATCTGTCTCAGTGTATAGAATTCGTGCTGTTCCACTTTAAATACCCATAAGTGGCAGACTAATAACATCGTGTCATATCGCGTTCCATACTCGATGACAATTTGGCATAATGCTGACGCGCTAATTGATAGTAAGTGATATGATAGAGATAGAGACTATATCACTATAGACTATGATTCGTATAAATCATACATATATATATATATATATAAAACATATGTGATTGTCTTTGAGTTGCCAACCGATTTGTTGACTTCTTTGAGTCATCTCTTGCTGCCCCAATACAACATGTGTAATCCGGCTTAATTTATTCCAATTTCAATTTTGAAGATCTTATGAATTTATAATACAATAAATGTAATGCCAGCCCACTCTTTTTTTTTTTGTTTTTCAAATGTATGCAGCTAATCAATAGAGAAAATCAGAGAGAGAGAGATTCATTTATGGCGATCAAATGAAAACTGCCCACATACTAAAAAAGTCGCAGATTAAGTTTTGTCTACAGCTCCATCTTGTAAGCTGTTTATCATTCTAACTGTCCACTGACTACCATTAACTATCTTTTCTATCAAATAACTAAACTATATATGGGCTGATAATCTGCACAATATTCATACACCACATATGTGTATATCATATATAGTATATACAGACAAACAGCAACAATAACTGAATATGTCTGCAACAAGTTCACGCCACACAAATGGTGTTGCCACTAATTGTTGCAAGTGTCTCGCAGATCCCCTTTCACTGAATTCTCACTGTCTCTGCTTCTCAGTTACGGATTCTGTTGCATTTGCATTTGGTTTTTATTTCCATTTGACTTTTTTTCTTTTTTTGGTTTTTGTTTTTTTCACTTCACAACATTTCCAGGGCTGTGCACTTTGATTTGCTTCGCGTTTTTCAATTTTTTTTCTTTTATTTTTTTTATTTATTTTTTTTTTTTTGAAAGCACCTTTGGCACTTAACATGCGGCACACACACTTCTAACAAACATACACACAAAAATAGGCGAACACATAGAAAAAATGTTAAAAAAAATTGTATATATATATATATGTAAATATATATTGGCAAGAATTAGAATCGGAACGACTTTTACACAACGGAACACTCTACTAGTTGTTGTTGTTTTGACACGTGCTGCTGCTGCTGCTGGTGGTGGTGGTGGTGGTGGTGGTGCTGTTGATGATATTTGGTTTTTTAGCTGCCGCGTTGATTATATCCGATGTCGCAAATTGTTCTTTTACTTTTCGAATAGTAGTTGTGATTGCATTTCTTGTTGCCTTACTGGCTGTTGTTGTTGTTGTTGTAGTTGTATTATTTGTTTATTAGTATATGTATGTACATATATTTGAAAAAACGCTGCTTGGTAAACCTTCACGCTAGACGTTTGCTTCGCAACTGACAAGCGGCAACGGTTCGCGACCAGCGACGAGCAACGAGCTCGGTTCGCTTGGGGCTGCTGTGAGGTTCGCTTCGAACATGTTGCGAACCGAGCACCCTCAGTGGGACACACACTCACACTCTCACACACACACACACACATACAAAGTGAAAGTGGTGCTGGTGCTGCGTCTCCTGTCTGCAGCATGCAACAAATGCAGCCGAGTTGCCACTGCTTCGCAGCTACACTGCACTACAAACACTGCGAAAGTAAATGGAAGTTGCAGGGCATCTTCAGCTGCACAGTGGCACAAAATTAACTGCAATTTCTGTTTAAAGTTTAATCAAGTTTTCATATTACAAGAAAAAACCGAATTTAATGATTCTAAATAAGTTGAAGTAATCTTAATACAATATATTATATTATAGATTTCTTGGCAATGCCAACAACAACCACTGTGGCTGGGGCTGGGCGAAGTGTGAGGCCCGGGCGAAGCCAACATGTTGGCAAGAGTTGGGGCATGTTTGTGGCGAACATGTTGGATGCGCTTCGTTGTGATGGACTGCGGCCATCATCATCATCAGCAGCAGCAGCAGCAGCATCAACATCACGGATGTCATTATCAGCTTGAAGTGAAAATCTGTCTGCCAGACAAAAATTAGTTTCGAAACTCTCTGGAAAAAAACAATGCACAATTTGGTTGCCAAGTAACTCAGTTGACTGCAGTTTGTCGAGAATTTGATTTGCGATTTTGTGCAACGCGGCGTATGATTAACGTACATTTGCCCCAAAAAACTGCAACTATAATTTATATTACGTATATTATGATACAGAGTGCTGCATGTTTTCAACTGACTTCAATATTTTCATAATTATTTTTGTATCACTATGGCAAACAGTATTCGATTCGAGTGTCGAGGCACCCACGGTCTCATAGTTAATGTTTGAGCAAGTGTTTTGCATTTTGCTCGAAATGCAACTGCAAAAGCGAAAACAGAAGCCGATTACCTAATTAAACCAACAATACTTAAACACACACACACTCACACAAACACACACACACACACACATGCTACACTTGTGAGTTTTCACTGGGTGGAAAGCAATGGATAACCTTGAACTCAGTTTGTCTCTTTAAGATACAAAACTTGATTTAAGAGCAGCAATTGTGGAATTAATAATCAAATTTAGAATTAATCGCATTTAAATCAATTAATTGCATAAATATAGCTGAGAGTTATTAAAATAAAAAACTAATTCACGGTTAAAAAACAACAACAAGTCATTAAGATTAAATATTATTCATTCGAATTGAAATTATTTATTCCGTACGTCTATTTTTAAGTATTAATAGAGTTCTTTGTAAAATATAGGAAATTCATAAATTTCATAATTTTCAGTAATTTAACTAACTTTTTTCGTTTAGAAATACCAACAATAAATATTGGTAACCTTATGTGAAAAAAAAGCTTTTAAAATATCTCTATTTATGATAAAATTAGTTCTTTCTTTCATTTGCGGCTGCTAAAGCTACAATAAACAATTTCTATGCTAACTGAAAAACAAAACCATTTAAAAAATGTGAGTTTTTATTGCACTTTTGTAACTGTTAGTGTTTTAGCGGTTGCCATTTAGTTAACTAACTTAAATAAGTTGAAGAAGTAGAATTGGGGACTTGCAACTTTGCATATACTCTGCTACATACATATGTTTGTATGTATGTATGTAGTCGTAATTGCATCTGGTGCATTGCCAATCAATTTGATTGAACATGTTGCAATTCGGCCTTTGACCGCATGAACATGCAACATTGACAGACTTGAGTTATGGGTTGAGGGCCAAATTGTGGCATCAACCAGCCAAGTTAACCCTCAATTCAACGCATTCACCGAGAGTCTCTCTCGCTTTCACTGTATCCTTTGGTAATGAACTCGTAATGAACTTGGAGTTTAGGGTGGACCTGTATTAACCCACAAGTGGGCATGGTCGGTGCTTCGTGGCTTACCCCTAGACGCGTGCCAAGTTCATTAAAATTGTTTTATGCCCCATTTGCCTTATTTGGCTCATTTGACCATTTACGTTTCGTAGTGGGATGCCCCTTTCGCTGCACTCGGATTGAAGCCCCGCTGCCAAATGTTAATTGGATGCGCCTCCTTTCGCTGACAGCATGTGCAAGGCACAATATTTACCGTGCGCACTGTAATTAAAACTTGTCGCCTCAACCCTCCACCCTCGCCACCATTTTGATGGCAAACTGTAAGGACCACTTACGTCACTAACACCGTGCTGTATCAAGGTAATGAAGCAGTAAAACACACTTACCTGAGACGAGAGCAACAGCATCACGAAATCAAGAAAGAGAAGAGATGAAAAAATATTGTATTATACATATAGATAGATACATATTTCATAAGCCATAATTTATATGGTAGACAAAGTGATGCCTCCTGCCATTATTACGACATTTAAAATAGTGCTTTTAATTGTTCAAATGACTTGTACTAAGTAATTTTAATCCCTGATGATTACTTAGAGTTTTCAAGAGACATTAAAAGATTATTTAATACCTGATTAATTATAGTCTACGACTAATATGATAATTGGCTCAAAAGTACGACTTAAATTAACTCGAAAAGTATGCAATAAATATTTTTAAATCATTGAGGAAATATGTAATTTCTCTTTATAAAAATCTCAATCACTTAACATGCAATCACAGAATCATGTTAATTTAATTAAAAACATATCATGGAATATACACAAAAAGAACTATTTTGCAATTGACGTTTGGTTCTTTGAGAAAATGGGATTCCAGTTGACACACAGAGAAAATGAAATCAACTGAATCTGATTTTGAAAGAAGCAATTTGCGTGAAAAGAATTTGCTGTGAAGTCAGCGACAAAACAATGTTCACCATAAAGTCCAGCATTCAATGACTTAAATAACATTTTTTCTTATGAATTTCAGAAGAGTTACTCATATGCTTAACCCCATGATTAGCAATAGGGAAAACATAACGCCCAGAGCACAGCTCCTGGCCAAAATGCAGCCAATTGCCTTATATGGTAGTAAAAGCCCCGAAGCAACATCATCAGTATAACTACCAGGAGCATCGTTGACCAGTGCTTTGCCTTCGTAGTGAAAGCTGCTAGAGCTTTAAGCTTTTGCCGAGTTCAGGTTGAACATTTTACTAAATTCAGGAAGCTTTTCAAAAGCTCTCTAAATGCTTAAAGTTGAAAATGAAAACTTGAAATTAAACATGGAAGATTTTAAAGCTTTTATAGTATATATAAGCTTAACATTGAACCAATTAAATTTATCTAATAAGCTCTAGAAAAGTTTAAATTAGGAACAAAATTCGATAAAAGCTTTTAGCATTTATCTGCGTTAACTTTTGCAAAGCTTAACGGATTTTTGCTTTTCTTATCATATTAATTCAATTCTTGTATTGGAAGAAAATATATATAGAATTATAACTATCATAAATAGGTTGAAAATTTAATTTCGAAATTGAAGCTTTCATGTTGATACGTCAGATTTGCATTTTGTTATCAATATTCGAAGGAAGTTACTCTTTTGGCTATTGCTATTGTTGTTGGGTATATTGTTTTATTTATGAACATCGCTTGGTTATTCACACAGTTGGTTCAGACTCACTGCCAAAAGTTGTGGCTCTATGTGTTTTTATTGATTAAATGGTAGTTATTTTTGGGCCTTATTTGTTGGGGTCTCAGGCCCAGTAACGAACTTGGCCATCTCAGCCACAGAAGTTGCAGCTATAAATAAGAGGTGAAGCCTCTTTGCCTTCCAAACGGATTAAGCCGCGAATTGTCCGGCACACACACACACACACACATACACACTCATCACATACATTCAGTATATATACAATTATATAGCTAACACGCCCACATTTCACTGAAGTTCAATGACTAGCAATAACGGTGCGTCATTCAGGCGTAAATTATTGTCGAGCACCTCAAATGGTCCCAGGATACGGACACTGGGTTCCGGATGCTCGGCATAAGAAAGAGAGGCACACACACCCACTCACATGCAACGAAAAAGGGACAGAGGGAGGCGGAGAAGTAGCTAAGGGAAAATCTGAATTGTGACAAAATGTATCTATGAGCGTTGGTTGAGATTCTTTGAGGGGGGTTTGGCTTCAATGGTTGCTAAAAGGATTCTCTTTGTCCAGAAGGCGCAACAGTTCTTTGCCATCAATGAAAATTATGTAAATCAAATTGTTCACGTATTATTCAGAGTGCATATGATCGGAGAAAATGGCTCCAATTGAGCGTGAAAATTGTAAGAAATCGAGGTTGAAATCCCTGTGTTCAAGGTTTGACCAAAAAATCATTAAAGTACAATCTTTAATTATACATGCTGCTGTTAGTTTTACTTCTCGATTCTATGTATTAAACCTTTAGTTAGAATATATCAAGACATTTATCTGTTTTCATATCAGAAATTTATGTGTATGGTAATATGGGTCAGCATTTACGTGCTGTGGCCGGGAAACATTTTTATGTCTTAGGTTAACATCTGTTTGGAGGTGACTTCGTTTTCTTTGGCGGACATTTGGTTGTCTTCGGGGGACATTTGATAGTATGTCGTTTCGTTGTCTTCGGATGACACTTGGTAGGAGGTCTTTTAGTTATCACCGGAGGTCTCTTCGTTGTTTTCGGGGGACACTTGGTAGGAGGTCGTTTTGTTGTCTTCGGGGGACACTTAGTAGGAGGTCTCTTCGTTGTTTTCGGGGGACACTTGGTAGGAGGTCTCTTCGTTGTCTTCGGGGGACACTTGGTAGGAGGTCTCTTCGTTGTTTTCGGGGGACACTTGGTAGGAGGTCGTTTTGTTGTCTTCGGGGGACACTTAGTAGGAGGTCTCTTCGTTGTTTTCGGGGGACACTTGGTAGGAGGTCTCTTCGTTGTCTTCGGGGGACACTTGGTAGGAGGTCTCTTCGTTGTTTTCGGGGGACACTTGGTAGGAGGTCTCTTCGTTGTCTTCGGGGGACACTTAGTAGGAGGTCTCTTCGTTGTTTTCGGGGGACACTTGGTAGGAGGTCTCTTCGTTGTCTTCGGGGGACACTTGGTAGGAGGTCTCTTCGTTGTCTTCGGGGGACACTTGGTAGGAGGTCTCTTCGTTGTTTTCGGGGGACACTTGGTAGGAGGTCGTTTTGTTGTCTTCGGGGGACACTTAGTAGGAGGTCTCTTCGTTGTCTTCGGGGGACACTTGGTAGGAGGTCTCTTCGTTGTCTTCGGGGGACACTTAGTAGGAGGTCTCTTCGTTGTTTTCGGGGACACTTGGTAGGAGGTCTCTTCGTTGTCTTCGGGGGACACTTGGTAGGAGGTCTCTTCGTTGTCTTCGGGGGACACTTGGTAGGAGGTCTCTTCGTTGTTTTCGGGGGACACTTGGTAGGAGGTCGTTTTGTTGTCTTCGGGGGACACTTAGTAGGAGGTCTCTTCGTTGTCTTCGGGGGACACTTGGTAGGAGGTCTCTTCGTTGTCTTCGGGGGACACTTGGTAGGAGGTCTCTTCGTTGTTTTCGGGGGACACTTGGTAGGTGGTCTCTTCGTTGTCTTCGGGGGACACTTGGTAGGAGGTCTCTTCGTTGTCATCGGAGTGCATGTTGTTGTTTTCGGAGTACATGTTGTTGTTGTACAAGTTGTTGTTTTCGGAGTGCAAGTCGTTGTTGTACATCTTGTTGTTTTCGGTGTGCATGTTGTTGTTGTACACGTTGTTGTTTTCGGAGTGCATGTCGTTGTCGTACATGTTGTTGTTTTCGGAGTACATGTTGTTGTCGAACATCTTGTTGTTTTCGGAGTACATGTTGTAGTTGTACACGTTGTTGTTTTCGGAGTACATGTTGTTGTTGTTGTACACGTTGTTGTTTTCGGAGTACATGTTGTTGTACTACAAGTACATTTAGATGTTTTTGGAGTGCATGTCGTTGTTGTACACGTCGTTGTTTTCGGAGTGCATGTCGTTGTTGAACAGGTCGTTGTTTCTGACGAACATGGCGGGCACGTCCATTCTTCAGTGGGTGGGTTGTCTGTTGTTTCCAAGGGGCACCTGTCTCCTACACCGATGGAAGCCACAACCCCTTCAGGACCAAGCAGACCAAGTGCTGCCCCTACAGCAAGGAGTACAATGAAGACACGCATCTTCAAGCAAACTGTTGAAACAATTAGCGACTTTTAAGAGTATGAAGTAGCCTTATATAAGCCGATTGGAATGTACCCTACGAAGGGTATTTCGGTTGATAAATAAAGCTGCTAATGACATATCACCTGTATAAGGTATATTACACATTTATTAAATAAGGGATACCAAGTGCGTATTGATCGGAAAAGTTTAATTTTAGTTGACATATTGTGATCAGTGACCCTAGAAAGTCTGTTTTCACTTTTGGATAATTTACACATCAGTAAGTTTACATTCGGGCATATGGTAACTTGTTTTTTCCATCAAATTTATAAATAACTTTGAAGACTGTTTATGCCGCGAACTCTCCAATACTAACATTTCCCCTCATGATGTTCTGAATATATGTATTATTGAGTTCGAATATCTCGAACTGTTTTGTTGGAACAAAACTATAAAATCAGTCATTTAAGTGTATTTAAAAGACCGAAAGAAGATTCGACGGAATCTTTCTTTACTGAATTAATGGATTTTTAGTGTTGCATTTATGTGAGGTTGATGTATTTGATTAAGAGATTTGTAATAATGCTTCAGATTATTGTATTTTATCCTAAATGATCAACGTTCAAAATATGTAACAATTTTAGAGAATTCATAACAATATGTGGGTCAGAATCATAAGTCTTAAGTTCCTTTAACATTTCCGAGTAATTGGTTTCTCCGGTTTTCCACAACCGCACGGTTTCTTCGTTTTGTCACAACCGCATGGTTTCTTCGTTGATTCGCAAGGTTTCTTTGTCGGAGGACTTGGCTTCTTTGTTGGTTCCGAAGGTTTCTTCGTCGGAGGGGAAGGGCATGGGTTCTTCGTCGGAGGACTTGGCTTCTTTGTTGGTTCCGAAGGTTTCTTCGTCGGAGGGGAAGGGCATGGGTTCTTCGTCGGAGGGTTTGGCTTCTTTGTTGCCTCCGAAGGTTTCTTCGTCGGAGGGGAAGGGCATGGGTTCTTCGTCGGAGGGTTTGGCTTCTTTGTTGGTTCCGAAGGTTTCTTCGTCGGAGGGGAAGGGCATGGGTTCTTCGTCGGAGGATTAGGCTTCTTTGTTGGTTCCTTGGTCGGAGGCTTTGTGCCCTTTGGTGGTTCGCAAGAGCATGTTGGCTTAGTGGGTGCGGATTTAGTTGTCTTTACACACTTAGTTGTGCTTGTCGATTTTGTGCCCCAACACAAGGCATTAGCTACCTCCGGGGACAGGATAGCCACAACAGCCAGAAAGGCGAACAGATAACATAAGACACGCATCTTCAAGTAGTTAACAAAGTAATTGCTGATTCTTGGAACTTGGAAGTAACCTTATATAGGAATCCCCGCCGAAAAATACCCTACGATGGGCATTTTGATTTGCATATGCACTTTAAGAAATGGTCGGAGCTTCGCTATCTGAAGTATTGAGTGAAAGGGCTTGGAAGTGCGCAATCACTCATGGATTGTCAATTTTAATTGCATATCTAAATAAATATATCCAGTGAAAGACTATCATCTGTGATCTGAGCGACTGTTTCCATTTTTAGATGGACAGAATTTACATTATGGCATATGGTAAATGATTATTTATATTGGCTGTCTTAATTAAAGTGAGTTATAAATAAATGTAAGTATATTAAAAATAAGTTTAATAATGGGGACAGTCTGGGGAAAATATTGTTAAAAATAAATTATCCCAGAGCTATCAGAAGGGATCAAGGTATTTAGAAATCTTATTATCAAATCTCTAAGTCATTTACTTACGTTTAATTTCGCAAAAAGTTAAAGTCTCGCTTCTTGTTAAATATTGTTTTGATTATCAAAAAGTATTTAATTTGTTTCATTTTCCAAATGTTTCTCCTCTCATAATATCTATTGTTCTGTGAACATATTTGGATATCACAAGTTGAATAAACAAACGAACTTATAAAGAAATGGGGTTTGGTATTCCATTGGCCACCTATAAAACTGGCTAACAGAGTCTATGATAATATTAAATTATCTTTGACATTTGAGTGTATCGCATAATGAAGTTCAGTTCGCGTTTCTTGCTCTTGGCCTGCCTCTGCCTGTTGGCCACGTCGGTGTTGGCCCAGGAAGAGGAGGAGTATGAAGCGGACTATGATGATTCTACAGAATTGACCGTGGATACGGAGGAGGAGGCAGATACTGATGCAACAGCGGTTGAGGATGATCCCAGTACAACGGTCGCCACAGTTCGCAGGACAACGCGTCGAAATGCGAACAGAGCGAATAATCGCAGGACGAACAACAACAACAACAATAACAGGCGCAACACGGGCAACAGCAATAGGTCTAACAATAGAAACCGCAATACCAATAATAGAAATACTAACACCAGAAATACCAACAGCAATCGACGCACCAACAACAACAACAACAGACGTAACAGCAACAACAACGCCAACAACAATAGACGCAGGACAAACAACAATGTGCGCAATCAAAGGAACCGTCGCGGCTAAAAACTAGCAACCCACAAGGACCCATCAGGACAACATGTGAACACGGATGTGGATCATATACAGCCGGTCATGCATACTAATTAAATGTTTCGTGTCTCTCTCTTTTCGATTTTTTATGTTTTTCTCAACCATGTTTAAAAAAGGAAAGCAACAAAAATAAATTAATTGAAATCAAGTGAAAAGCGATTCTTTTGAACGTTGCAAAATTCGTCGAATGTGAAATGGAAATTGTGGAAATGGAAATTTAAATCAAATGTAATTGAAACGGAGACAGAGAAAATATGCAATATTTCATATATTTTTTTGAACATGACAATATTGTTCTTTTCAATTGCTGCATTCAAAATGTGAGCATTTTATTTTTCTTCTGGCAATTTCAGTTTATTTATTTTTTTTTTATTAATTTTTACGAATGCAATAGTGTGAATGGAAAGTAAATGGTTTTCGATTGCCCATCAAGTTGGGAACATATTTAATTAGCCAGATGATTTTACCCATAAATTATGGCCATCTCAGCGAGACTGAGCCTCAACTCTATGGGAAGACAGACACTTTAAGCAACTAGTGTGCTCTGGGCCAAGTCAATTGTCTGTCTGCGTGCTCCCAGCTCTTCTCCTCTCCTCTCCTCATCCGCTCTGTGGTCTGTGACCTGGCACAAAGTTTGTGTCACTTAACTTTTCTGATTTGATTAAGTCGTCTAACTGCAAATTGATTTCATTGTAAGTCGCTAATTGGCTACCTCGCTCTCTCTCTCTCTCGCTCTCTTTCTCTCTCTGTCTGTCTGTCTATCTGTCTCTGTCGCTGACTTCCTGGCTGACTTGGCTGGCAGTGGCAACAATGGAGAGGCGAATGGGTATCGCCCAAGTTTCCCGGCAAGTTTTCCCGGCTAAATTGAGCATAAGTTTTTGGTATTGACTTGCGTCGGTTGTCTATGATACATGAATTGCGCATACGCCACGTGGGCGGCAGTCGAAAGTTAAATTCACGCAACTGACGCACTAAATATACATACACACCATCAAATTCAGAGCAAAACAAGTTTTGGTCTTGGCAATTGTACAAATATTGGTAAATAATATAATAATATTGTATAGCTTATTTGCCTTATGTTTACTTTGTGTCTATTTGCATTGGTTTTCGGTTTCGTTTTCGTTTTTTCTTTTTCACTTTCGTTAGTATGTCTCTCTCTCTCCATTTCATTTTTTTTATTCGTTTTCATATTTATTATTTTTGACATTTGTTTGACATTTGGGTATTTTTGTTTTTGTTCAGTTTCTTTTCAAAGCCAATTTTGAGGCCAAAGTCATTGGAATACGGCACGGTTAAGGGCAAAGTGGAGGCGAAAGTACAAAAGTATTGCATAACCTTGGGCGCAGCAACATTTTCTTATTTACTTAGGGAATAATTTCTTCCAAATCGGGTTCGCAACTGAACTTAAAGCATTTTTTTTCTTTTTTTTTTGACAATGCCACAACGAACTCAATTAATGGGTAAAGATACTTGGGGGTGATATTTGAATTGGGGTTTCACTTACCGGACATTGGCCAGGGTGTGACGACGATTCTTCAGATAGCGTGAGTGATACTTCTGTAGATCACCAATGGATCCCTGCTCGGCCTGCATTTTGGAGGTGGGCAGCAGCTGGGAGTTGCTGGGATGGGAGGCGAGCGCCGATGCGGATGATGATGCCAAACGGTGATGGGCAGCGACACTGACGCTGCTGCTGTTGTTGGTATTTGTGTTGCCGGTGCTGCCGCTGGAGGCTAACGTCTCGTTCGAGTTGCTGCCAATAACAGTGGCCGAGGATGAACCGCCGCCGCCGACGCTGCTGCTGCCTATCGGTGCTAACACAATGCGGGACCAACACGATTTATGGGGCTTGCGAAACTTTAATTTGATGCGTGGAGATGGCGTTGATGCGCCACCGTATTCCGGTTGAACACTGCTACCAACACCACCACCACCACCACTGCCTCCGCCAACACCACCAGCAGCACAGCCGCCGGCCGTTGCTGATGACGATGTGCCAGATGAATGATGGACACTCTCGCAGCTGCCGCAATAACCACTGCCGGCTATTGTTATCGGTGGCAGTGGCTCCTCAACTCCCTTTATGGGGCTGTTGCTGTTGATGTTCACTGGACGATTATTGTTTGCCTGATGCTGCTGATGTTGCTCAGATTCCTCTTCCTCTTTGATGTGAGGCAGTGGTGAGGTCTGTGGCTGGCAACTGCAACGCTGTGCTGCACTTGTTCCAGCTGTTCCACCCCCGCCGCCGCCGCCGCCAACGGCTCCTCCGCTTCCGCTAACTGGATTGCTGCTGCTGCTACTGCTGCTGATATTGCCACTTGGCTGCTGATTGGCACTGTAAACTCCGCTGGGCGACGGCGATGCTGTGGAGATGCTTGTGGAAAACAACGTTGCTGCCGTACCTGCAGCTGCTCCTCCTCCTGCTCCCAATCCTCCTCCTACTATCCCTGAGCCCGTTCCTATCCCAACTGAGGCTGCTGACGATGTTGCCGTTGCTGGCGTCAAACTAGTTGCTTCTGGCAGCGTCAGGCTGGGCGCGGTGCTCGCTGTCACTGTGCTGGACAGCTGCAGGACCACAACGGTGGGTGAGACACTGGCGTCACTCAGGGTTTCGGGTTCGGCGCGTCTCGCTACCAATCCGCTGGCTAAACTGGCAGCGGCAATATCAGCGGCGCTTAGCGGTTGCTCCAAGTCCTCGTCAACGTCGTTGATGAGTGTCTTCAGGGATATGGGTGTGGTCACCGATGTACCAATTGTGTCTGCCAACGAATGCTTCTTCTCTCCACCTGCTCCACAGTTCTCTGCTGTCTCCGTATCCAAAATATGTTGTTGCTGCTGCTGCTGTTGTTGCTGTTGTTGCTCTGATTGCTGTTCAGATTGTTGAGATTGTGACTCGGCTTGGGCTAGCTTGGGCTTCAGTTCGTCCGGTGTCTGCGCGGGTGTTTGGGGCGGACTTGTGGCGGGGGCTGCGGAGCCGCCCCCGCGACAAGGTAGGCAACAGCGAAACACTGTGCCACCGAAGCACTTTGTTCTTGGCTTTGCTTTCCGTTTGCTATTATTGTTGCTACTACCGTTGCTGTTGCTGCCACTTGTTGTTGTGTTGCCGCTGCTGTTGCTGTGCCTCGCCGCTGCTGTCGCTGTTGCAGTTGCTGCTGTGGCCGCCAGGCCGTTAACGTTGGCGTTACTCCCAATGCTCTGAGTTGCCCCGTTGCTGCTGCTGCTGCCGTGACGCTGCCAATAGACAGAGATAGAATATGTTTGTCAGACAAAAAGAGAGAGACAGAGAGAGATAAATTTTAAGTAAATATGAAGTAATCAAAACAAAAATCGAATTGAGTTGAGTTGAGTCGAGTTGAGTTATAAGTATCTGTTCCCGGCCACCCATTTTCAAAACCTTGGCATGAGTCTGATCCGTGCACTTCTGCGCGGCATTTTTCAATGTGAAGCTCTGCGTCAATTTGGCCAGTCGCATCATGAATCCGCCGCCACGCCCACTTTAGTTAAAGCCAGTCTATAATGCCAACAGCCATTCAGCTCAGTCGCCTGCAAAAAGAGAACAAAACAAAACGAAACAATGTGAAAAACAGCAATTTAAAATCTCATTTATAATTCAGCAAATGGAAAATAAAATTTATCGGATTGCAACTAAGCCCAACAAACTGCAATTATTCATTTGTTGCTGCAATTTACCCAAATTACAGTCATCCCATTGACTGCCCAACTAAATCAATTTGAACTCATGGGATTTTCGTTCACAATTCCCTATATGTATGTTTATTATGCTAACACTTATTTCTATTGTTATTTTTATAATTTACTTTCATTTGTATTCGATGTATAAATATTATATATATCATTATGAGACATGAGAAAGTATTAATATTAAATTACTAATATTTTTTTAAAAAAATATTCATTTTTTTATAATATAATTTCAATAAAGTAGTGAATCTATACAACTTAAGAAGTAACTTAACATCAATAAATCAAATAATGTTTAGAAATAAATAAAGAAATTAAAGCATTGAATTGATTTGCTTTCAATTGCAAGTTAATTGCGGCTACATAAAATTTGTTCTAATAAAAATAATAAAAATATATAAATGAAAAAAATCATCTGCCGTGTCTCAGCCTGCAAGTATATGGCGACCTGCCGTTGGTGGAGTTGAGATTATGCCTGCTGGCGCTTAAAAGTATGCTACAAAAATGGGTTGTCGCGCAATTGTCATATGTGGGTTAGACACACAGACGACCTACAGAGATATGTATGTACATATACATATATGAGTTCGCAAATATAAACAGATGAGAAAGACAGCAAGAGAAGAAAGGAAGAGAGAAAGAGAGAGAATGATAGTGTTTACTCAACGTCAAACGGCAGCTGCACAGCTGCGACTGCCCGCCGCATTAGCGCCTTCATTTTTAATAGACTGAGAAGAGAGTTGGCAGCATTCATTGGCAGCTCACAGCGGAAATGTGGGCAATTGTGAGCTTAAAGCAGCGATTCAGCTGGCTAATATTGTGGCTCTTGGTGCTCCAGGCACGCGTTGGGGGAATGCATCCCATGAGATTGGTGCATTACAATTCCGAGGATTATATTGCCACATTCACGCAATTGCAGCTGCCAGAGCAGAACAACAATGACGACAATTATTGAGAAACGAATACGTAAAATATTTAAAAAAGGAATTATGAATAAATATGCCAGTTATCAAATACGAAATATTCACTTAACTTATTAACTAACTGAAATAACTGAAAATAATTGAATAAAAGGTATGTAGAGTGATGAAGGCAAAACAAGAAAAACAAAAGCGAATGCCAGCAACGGGTTCAACAAACAGACAATGAAAGAACTTTTGCTAACAGCAACAACAATTTTGTGAAAAGCTTTGCGAAGAATGCCAGCAGCAGCAGCAACAGCAGCATTCACAACTTCAGATGCCACTCAAAGTCTATTTGGGTGGAAAAGCCAAAAATTGTTTTTACCTAATGAATTATTAAAATTATGAAGCACACTTAGAGGCGTGCAAGCCAAATGAGCTGTCTGACGAACCCCAAACTATGAGCAACTATTTCAAGAACTTTTCAACACAAATGCACACAACGAGACGGAAAGATAAAGATGCAGAGATGGGGGAGAAAAACAGCTAAATTCACATTGTTTGATGGCACTTCAAAATGTGTGAAATATTTTCTATGAGACTGTGACTCTGTCTGTGTGTGCGTGTGTGTGGGTTGCGGTTAAAACCCTTCTAATTTTGAAGAGAAAAGCAAAGTTATTTTAAGGGAGTTATTAACTTGAAACAACGCTTAAAAATTCAAATAAAAATAGTAAATAAACTTTATTTAAATTTAATAAGTGAAGAATCTGTACAGCTTAAAGTACCAAGCGTCAATTAATAAAAAAAAATAAAAGAAAAAAAATAGTGAGGAAATTATCTTGAATATGGCATTAAACTATATGAAACATAAATTCATATCTGGCTGAATAAACTCAGATTTCTTTTATGTGTAGTAAAATCAACAAGAACAAAATCAACAGCAGAGTGAGGCTCCGGTCAAAAAATGTAGGCTCCTTTGGGTCGCTTTCGTCCTGCAGCCTTAATAAAGTCATAAAGCGCCAAATATAGATTGTATATATTTGATATTGATTTTTATTGAGACATTTTCAAAATGAATGCGGCAGAGCGTAGTATATGCGAGATGCGGGTGCTCGACTCAGGACTAAGGACTAAGGACTGAGGACTAAGGATACGATACCGTTGGGCAACTTTATGGCAACTGTCGGTATGATGAGTGGCATTAATAAATCAATAGCATTTGATGGCAAATAATTTAACAGCGAAACAGAGGTTAAAACAGAGCGTTACAGCAATGGAGAACAAGAAGCACAGAGAATGAGAGAGAGAGAATAAAGCAAGGAAAGATTTGATTGCAATTCACATCAAATGATACTCTCACTAACTGACTACACCTTTATCTTCTTGCAACACACACACACTCACAGACTGTACCACGCTGCGTATGTGTGATAATACGAGTTATGTTGCCTTCAAATCGAATTCAACTCGAATTTAACTCGACTCTTCACTGTATGAGAGAGCGAGAGAGAGAGAGAGAGAGAGAGACATGGAATATCGTCAGGCAGTTCTTGTTTTATTGATTAATGTGCACACATTTAGCTGTCATCGCATTTGCTCAACTCACATATACCATGCATACTAAAACATGTTCAGACACATAGTCAGCAGAGATACCCAATGCAGCTGCCCACCACAGGGTATCAAAAGCTCATTAATTTTATCAACTGAGTCCAGCTTGAAGGTCGCGCTCTTAACTGATTCCCGCTGAGTTTAATTGCAGCTCACAGATCTGTTGTATACTCTACAATCACAACGGTATTTAACAGAATCTCAACTAGTTTGTTGCAACAAAATGTTGAACTCCGTTCAGTTCAGTTGAGTTGAGTTGCTTTAAGTTCTCTGTTTGGTGTGTCGTGTGGCATAATTGAATTTTGGGACGGCACAAGCTTATTACGATATGCTGGCATAAAGTGCCGCACTTATATCGGTTATATAATGGACTCATCTTTCTACACACACACACACACACACACACACACACATACACATATACACACATACACACATATATATACATATATACACTTGTGTATGCAGTTTGCTCTTATGCGACTCACAATGGCACTTTAAATGCTTCTCCATTGAGCGACGCCCCGGGGAGCATTAAGGTATTTAGCCAGACTCTAAAATGAGCCACAAAAGAGTGACAGAGAGAAAGCATCTCTCTCTCTCTCTCTCTCTCTTGGACTGTGAGTCAAGTAAATAAAATTTGCAAAGGTGAAGCATAAAAATGCCCAACTTAAGGCCACCTTAAGTGCCAGCGAGGATATTTAAGCCTACCTCATAATAATTTGTGGCACCTCAATGTGGCATGCGTGTGCCGTTTTAAAGTCGATGCCATGCCACGTGTCGGTAAGCAGGGTATGCTGTGATGCGGCAGTTGCTTTACGGCACTCACTGTGGCACTGTCTTAATTGTTTTTATTTATCTTAAGTCTGGCCTGGGCCTAAATGGCAGGCGATTCGACAGCTGAAGCAGTCTTATGGTCGGGTCAGGTCGTTTGACAACAACAAAAAAGGCTGGCAACATGTGGCAAGTGGGCAATGGGGCAATGGGGCAAGCAGACACAGACACAGCGCAGATAACAATGGGGGAAAACAGCATGAATCAATCAGAAAAGAAGACGACAACAGATACGTACAAATTAATGGCCAACGGTAAAAGTAAATATACTCGCAGAGCGAGAGATATAGAGAGAGAGAGAGATTGAGAGAGAAAGTGGGAGCGGGAGAGCGGCATGTGGCATGCAGCGTGTGTGGCATGTAAACGCAAATCTGGTAAGAGAATTGGCAACTGAATCAGGACTTCAATTCAGCATGTAAACATGGCTGTGGGCGTGCCTCACTAAGAAGAGAGAGAGAGAGAGAGAGAGAGTAGGAGAGATTGCGTGTGAGTATGAGAGGGACAACATGCTGTTCGCGATTGATGGAAACAAGTGAAACTGATGACTTCTCTGTGCCTTTGCAGCTCATCCTCTACATCCTGTACAGCAGCCTCAGTCTCAGTTCCAGGCTCAGACTCATCCTCTGTCTAGTCCTGTATGCTCCCCCCTCCCTCTTTGTTTTTTCGTTGCTGCTTCTTGAACTTTGTTTTGCTGTTGTGTTTCTGTGCGCCTAATGAGCAATTTAATTATGCAGACTAATTGATTGATTCTAATTGATGGCAACAACTCTTGCAACAACCCCTCCCCGCCCCCACTCACACACCCCCTCATATGCAAGCCAAAACATACTTTCACTTTAATTCTCACATTTGTACATATATTTGTTTTATATTTTATGCTTTTTAAACACATC
This sequence comes from Drosophila quadrilineata, assembly GCA_018150725.1. NCBI lineage: Eukaryota > Metazoa > Arthropoda > Insecta > Diptera > Drosophilidae > Drosophila > Drosophila quadrilineata. The sequence goes on from JAECWN010000432.1 coordinate 13,964,748, forward strand.
GTTGGCAATTTGTTGTAAATTGGCAATTACCGCAGTTCACTTTGTCTAGTTTGTTGCTAATTGAATTGCATTTTAAAATTCTCTCTATCTATCTCTCTCTCTCTCTATATATATATATATATATATTTGCACGTTCAGTTTATTTAGTTAGTCAATTCACTTTAATTGGATTCGATTAGCCAATTACCTGCAACTTTAACTCAACTTGGAAATAACTTATTCACTTCTTCATCAGTTTCTCCTTCTGTTTGCCTGATTGACAACTTTTCATTCCACAATCACTTGACTTTATCTAAGAGTTTGCTCGCGTTTTCCCACTTGACATCCTTTTGCTAATCATATCAGGTTTATTTTTTTTTAGTTATTTTTTTCATGTTCAGCTAAAATCATTTGAATATATCATATATTTCAGACAGTGATGATATTGAAGAGTCTCCGTGGAATATTTGCAAACTAAATTGCAAGTGATGGGAGGAAATATGAAAAGTTTTTGGCACGTTTCGTCTTAGAAGTTACATCAAAGAGAATATCAAATTCACAATTTACAATTCGCAATTCACAATCCGCCATTTACAAACTTTGCAGTTTAAGCTTTATGTTCTTCCTCACCCACTTTCTCTCACTCTCTGAGTTAATAAGTTATGATACGCATTTGAATAAGAATTACAGTCACAGTTGCATAGTCACGGCCTCAATTAGGTGAACAGTAACAGTTACCGTAGCAGTTACAGTAACAGTTACAGTTAAGCTAAGGAAACATTAACCTTTCAAATGCACATAAAACGAGTCCAGGCTTAAGTTGCCACGAAGACAATCACAAGGAATGGGGCACAAAAGGAGACCTACAGGCAAAAGCAACAAGTCTAACAAATGGGCATATATGCCAAATACATATATGTATATATATATATATACATTTACATACATGTGTGTGTTTTTTTTTGTATGGAATATTGGTTTTGTTGGGACGAAAGAGTCATCAGCAATTCCAGCGCAGAAAAGTGCTTGTAAAAAATGGAAAACAATAACAAGGCGAGCAACAATGGCAGCAACTGTTGCTGCTGTTGCCGTTGCTGCTGCTGCTGCTGCTGTTGATGTTGACGACTTTTGCCACATGGCCAAGTAATGGCAAGTGAGCGCAACAGCTAAGGCAGCCAGAAAGTATGCTACATGAAATGAACGCAATGCAGAACACACACACACACACACACACACTGAAAGACATACAGGACGACGCACAGCTGCTACTGAATGAATCAGTTGAAAAAGAAGCAGCATCATCGACAGCAACAATGTTAAAGAAGAAGAAGATGAAGAAGAAGAAGAACAAGAAGAAGAAGGAGCAGTGTAAGAGGATGGGGAGCCAAGTTGTTGGCAGCGGAAGTCGCGTGGAAATGACATTCGTCTTCAAACACGCCCACAAAGCCACAGAAAATATGTGAATACGTTACAATGGCACAAACATACAGGGTGATCCAACTGATATTTTCAACTATTTCACGTCAATGAAAATATTTGTATATTTTTAATAATAAAATTTAATATCATCATTATTTAGATGATATCATTAATATTTTGAAATTTGCAAATAAATATATGTATAAAATTAAAGAAATACATTTTTACTGCTAACAAAAAAAAATCACCCTGTATTTGGCACCCATACACGTATACGTTCCTGTTCTTGATGTGCTCGACGTGACGGTGCGTAGCGCATTGTAATGGCATCTTATACGACATAACACACTCCAGCACACACACTTGCACATACACACATATAATTACGCATATCACAAGCACACACACATACATCCCATATTACAAAGGGGCACACACAAGAGGCATACAATTACGCTCGTTGTTGTTCGTTGTTTGGCATGCCTTGTCTTTTCTGCTCTTTATTCTTCTACATGTTGTTTATGGTGTTCGTCATGCTCTTGTTCCGTCTGAGCTTCTTCCCATAGCCATAACCTCATTGTAGGTCCGCCAAAATCTTTTCAACATTTGCCATCTGCCGACACACACATACATGTACATCTATGTATTTGCAAATACTTCAAGGTAAGAGTATACGAATTGAAAAGCTGTCAGCCAAACAATAATAACAAATTACAGCAACAAAGCCCCATTAACATAGGGTTTACTAGGCTAACCATATCCTGTAAGTGTGTAAACCACCTAGTCGAGTATACCCTACAAACCCCTCAAATTTTATATGCTTTATGCGGTTCGCATAATGGGAACACATAACAAACAATGAGGCACACTGTAAGCTCAGAATGCTGTGTGAAAGCGAGACAGAGGAATGAGATAGAGATAGAGACAGAGAGAGATAGAGAGAGACATCTACAGGGGCAACAAGTGAATGATGTGTTGTGTTTGCTATCTTTAGGCAGGTCAATTTCAATACGCAACTCATAAAAAACTATGCAATAAAATTGATAGGAAACACACATGTTACAAAAACTGTAGTGGAATGTGCACAACTACATGATTCCTGGAACCAACTATTAAATTATGTATATATGTATATTTACATAATAATCAACTAGTTAACCTTCATTCATAATACCTAGTTAAAATTCTACAGAGTATTTGCTAGTCTATCATATATTTCAGCTTCCGAATACGTAATAACACACCCAATTATTATTATGTTCCTTTTTTTATTATTATTATTATTATTGTTATACTGGTATAAGGATATATATATATATTTTGTTTGCTATTTATTCTTTCTTTAGTTTCCTCATTCTTGGCACAATGAAATATTGTGCTACGAATTTGTTATGCAAAAGGCGCATAAATTTAATCAGCTTGCCTTATTTTGCGAGCTACTCTCTTCGCTCTTCTTCCATTCATCTCTGTTTTTGGCTCCTGTCATTTTTCTGGGTGTGAACATGCACACACATACACACACGCACAGACACACACATACACAGACAGGCAGACAGATACACTAACATACTACTGGCCTGACATAAATACCATGTATTCCACCTGCGTGTCTGACAACTATATGAGGCAGGGCAACGGCAATGGAGTCTCTTCGTCCGCATACAAACTTAAAAGTTTCACTCTCTGAATAGCTTTTGGAACATATATATGTATATATATGTTTATATATATAAGTGAATATTCAACTGAAATACAGACAGTTCAATAGAAGTCGCGCTATGCGGGTCTAGTTGGAGAAGGAACACATCCCACAGCTCAACCCAGGCGATGTCATTGATTTTCACGTCTTGCCTTACGTGGCATTGCCTCTGCCACTGCCACTGCCACTACCTCTGCCTCTGCCTCTCAGCCAGTTTCCATTTCCTGCATGTGCTAAACCAATAAAGCAACTTTTCAGATGTATTTCCATCTGTCTGTCTGTTTATCTGTCTGCCTGTCTATCTTTATGGCCATCAGTCTGTTGATCTCAAAGTCTGTCCGATTGTTTGAATTGTCCAGTAATTGTACCATCATTACTTGCTACCATACAGTATGTGCTCGAGTTCTACATAGTTGGAAATTCTGATGAGAGTTTCATAACAACTATGCCAACGAATATCCATTTTAAAGTGAATCACGTACTCTTCTTTTCGTGTCACAATTAAAATTCTCAACTGCTTTGTGAGAATTGCTATTGCCTTCTTGGTGGTTGATTCAAGCAGTCAATCAATCAAACTCAACTGATTGGCGTTTAATGCCAATTTATTGATATAGATTATTTAATGACGTACATTGACTTTACCGTTATATATATATATATATATACTATATACATATGTATATATATTATACATAACTCTGTCAGTATTGCCCTTGTTGTGGCCTCGCAGCTGTGCTGCTGTCTCAAAGTGATTAACGTCATTTAGGACTTCCTTCTGTACTCCCTATCTCTTTCCCAATGTAGATATACAAATTTCTGCCCCTCTGACCTTCTCTCTCCCTCCCTCTCTCTCTCTCTCTCTCACTCTATAGTTGTCTATCTCGTTCTCGTTCTCTCTGCGCCATCATCATCATCAATCACGTCGGCAGGCATCGCAGCAATTTGACAGCGATTGCGACACTTACAGCTGTTCGAGAGAGTCCTGGCCCGGTCAGCTTGAAGTGTCTATTAATTGCAAGTCCACATTTTGTAGTCTAGTGTATGCAGATGTAATGATGTCACTCTCTGACTTTCACTTCACATCAATACTTAAATACGCACATCGACGTTATCCTATATAGCTAATTTCCTGCTAAATTTTCTCATAATTTAAAAGCTCTTCTTATTAAAGGTTGAGTACGTGAACTGAAATTGAGTTTGTGCTTGAAACTCATAGTAAAACTCGCTGAAAAGACTGCTGTCAGTTGCAACAAAATGCTGCCAAAAACTTTGCTCCAAATGCAATCTTCACGTCAAACTCTCAGTTTTAAGGGAAAACTAATTAAAGAGCTTTTTCAGTTTGTAAGCCGGACTGCAGGACATACACACAAGAATGTCAGAATAATGCTTTCTGAACTCCAACATAAATTGACTGATTGTTATTTGGTTTACAATTTCATCTGAAATATACATATACTTTATTTAACAGTAGATACTGAGTATCATGCTGTCGGATTAATTCAATGACAAGCTTTTATTTGCTTAACAACGACAATTTCATTTAAATTGTACATTGCAACCGCATACGAAATGTCACCTGCAAACTTTAATTGATTGATTCGAAAAATATATCAAATAATATACATATGTACATGACTTTTTCTTTCAATTTAACATGCATCATCTTTTTTCTCTTTACACTGTCCCATGTATTTGAAAGTTTAAACTCAAACTTAGTACGAGGTGTTTTAAGGACGAGGTATTTGTTAATTTTCTTACTTGCATTTTATTAGATTTTAGATAATTTGAAATCAGCTAACTATGTTATTGTATTCTCGTAAGTTTATGTGTCAAGTGCTGTGTCTCTCTTTCTATATATATATATCTTTCTCGCTTTTTTAAATAATTTATGCCACAGCTGCTTCAGCATTAGCCGTGTGTGCAAATTGCATCGCTTGTGTCAGGCTGAAAAGGACTAAGGACTTTGACTCAGGACAACAAGCATTCAAACTACTTTTTTCCTTTTTCTCTATTTTTTTTTCTTCTTGTTGATAGCAAAAGGAAACGAAGACACTTTTCATGTGTGCCATTTTTGTAGCTCCTCTTTCATGCTGCTGTTGCTGTTGCTGTTGTTTGACCTAGACGTCCTGAAGTGTGTTTTTGTTGCTGTTGCTGTTGGTGTTGGTGTTGGTCGTTTTACTGTCACACCATTTTGCGGTCGTGTCTGTGGGATTGCGTGCATTAAATTTTGACCCGAAATTCGCCAGACTATGAGGTTTCCTTGTGTGGTGTGGCCACAGCATTATGGGCGTGGCATACAAGCTGTCAACGCATTTAATGCATAAAATTAATGCGCCATCACGACGCCACCCACTTCCTTCAGGACTGCGCCTCTAACGCAGAAAACTATGCTATATTAAGTTTAAGCATATGAAATGTATGAACTTATACAAAGACAGACAGAGGGAGGGATAGAAGAGGGGCCAAGAGAGAGAGAGAGAGAGAGAGAGAGAGAGAGAAAGCAATATTGAATTTTTAACTGCAGTCAAAGTAAACAATTTCTAAATATGTTTTATAAAATTGTTATCGTAGTATAAACTTTAAGAAATAGACTAGATCCCACTATGCCTTATTATATTTTAGATATAGTACATATTTACATTGCCTCCAGCTCTCATTCTAAATATATATATTACATATTTTTCATCCAACTTAACTTGGTTTTATATTGGTATCTAAAAAGTACTTTAGGACCTTCAGTTTCCATAGATGAATCCTTGAGGACGTATTAAAAAATTAATGACGAGGCATTTGCACAATTATTTGATTAAATAATTAAGCGAGCTTGATGTGTAATTTAATTTAATGTTCATTATATATGCAAAACATACACACACACACACACACACACACACAAAAGAGGAAACACACATACGATGAGCGCAGCCTGAAAGTATGCAGTGTAAATGTAAATCGTTGGCCATTTCAACTAATTGACGAATGAACTGAAGCGGCAAACCAAACTCAACCATTTTCGGTCAATATTTTAAAATTAACACACAAGCACACATACACACAGAGTCACATACACCTCTACCCAGCTCATATCCTTTTGTGAGCACTCAGGACTATTTTTGTGTGCGGCTTGCCTTCAGTTGCACATATACTACGTTATGATATATACAAACATATATATATATAATATTGTAGTCTACTGTATTGTATGCTAAAAATCGATAGCTGCCTCTGCTTCCACCTGATCCAATGCATCTATTAATAGACTCAACCAGCAACAACAGCCACAACAACACCAACTGACGAGTGGCAAGAGCTGCTCATGTTGCTGTTGTTGCACAGGTGAGCTTATTTTCAACACATTTTTCACTTGCTGCTTTTGCAATAAATGCTGCAAAAATTTAATTAATCTATTTTAGCGAAGCTAATGAATAAATAAAAGTAAATTCTTATAGTAATTGAAAATGGCAGAAAGATTGAGATACATATATCTTGTTTATATTTATAATATTCTCTAATGAGCTGAATTTAGAATAGATGCCTCATAAATATTTCAAGCCTTTTGACACCACTGTACATCATTTATGCGGTTTGGCTGCAATCTCAGTGATTGATTGATTGATTGATTGGCTGACTGCAATTTTGTCGAATCTTGTCTATGATGGAGCTAAGCCAAAGTATTTGGCGTCTCGTCGAAGCCATTATAAATTGCTACTCACATTGGCTTAAACGCATCTTAACCAAGTTGGCAAATAGTGTGTCATGGCAGAGTTCCCAACACACTCTCTCTCTCTCTCTCTCTTTCTTCTCCATATCTGTCCCTTTCCCTAGCAGGCGTGCTTCCAACTGACTGCAAAGTTGCAAATGGGAAGACTGACTGACTTGGTTCGTTTGTCTCTGCACATTTATAAACTTGGCACAAACTTTAAGACAATGAGACGAGCCCGAAGCTCGTACACAATTTTACAGAAAACTTTTTGCCAGCAAAATGACACGCCCCGCGGCCAGGCACTGCCTCATGACGCCCACAGTGCCATTCGTCTCGCCGCGATGAAGTCGCAGCCAGAAGCTAAGCCGGCAGTTCCAGCCAAATTGGCCATTTTCATGATGCAAATTACTTATAAGCAAGTTGAGTTTCACCAACTCTGTTGAAACGATGCCTCTCCAGCTGGTTTAGGCTTACAGTTATGTCTATATATATATACATAAATATCTACATCTGTCCGTCCGTCCGTCCGTCTGGACTGGCGAATTCATCTGTATATCCATCATGGTCGCCATCGTCGACGTTGTGTTATTGCCTTTATGACGCTGTCAACATAACAAAGCTCGTAGCATTTAGCAAAGTTGGTTAACATACAAATGGCTTCATTTCTAGCTCTCTCTCTCATCCTTTCTCCCTTTTTGGTTTATCTCTCTCTCTCTCTAACTCTGGTTTTCTGGCCATTTGCATGCGTCGCTAACATCGTACAAATTTTTTTGATTGCTTCTTAACCGTAGAACAGACAAACCATTGGCAACTTTCTTTGCATCTGCAACTTGCTTTTCCTACTAGTTTAGCTGGAATCTCCATTCCTATCTCTATCTCTATCTCTTTCTTTCTCTCTCTCACTCTATGTCTTCTCAGGCAGACCGACATGGTTTCATCTCAGTCCGACTGTTTTGCTGTCATACTGTCTATATCGGCACGTATTTTTGTTTGTTTGCTCGTAAACATTTTGCTGGCTTTGGCTTCATAAAAATAGTTGTAAATTCCTGGCGAGCTGCATAAATTGCAAGCCCCCCCCCGGACAAGCCCCTTTACTGTTGGGAGTCAAGAGCTTCACACATCGTTTGCCAAAATCAGAGAACTAAAAAAACAACAACTACGTCTTGCACAAACACAAAATGTGTGACTCAACTTTTGTACACATTGTCAACAGTCGTAAAATCGTGAATTTCTCTTCCCAAGCTTAACTGAATTATCTTTCAAGTTTCCCCAAATATACGAGCTTCGTGTTGCTGCTTATTTCCTACCAACTCTCTCTTGAAATCAATTTCAATTTCACCAGCATTACTCCAATTTTCCAAATTATCACAAACATATGTACGAATGTCAAGGTTTCACAATCATCACTTTCTATTCAATCTATGCAAGTCGTCTTAGTTTCTTCTGTTTATCGAGAAATCATGAATAATATTTCATACTAAAAAGATTAATTTGCAGTTTCTCTTTGTTTCTCTACGCGTTCAGCTTAAGTTTGAGCAACGTATTCGACTAACGAGAAACTACTACTACTACTACTAATGGGATCGATAGCAGGATCTGTATGTGATAATCAAAGGGTAAACTTGTCGAGTCTTTTTTCGACTCTAGTCTATGAGAACCGTGCATTCTTATTTCTCTGAGTTCTCATAACATATCTTTTAGCTTTTGCTGTTGAAGCTATCAGAATTCTAGGGAGAATTACATCGGTCGATGCAGTTTGGAATAACTGAACTGACACCTGTCACTTCCATTCGCTACTCGCCAATTGCCACTTGCCACATTCTGCTGCAGGTGAGCCGCAGTTAAGCTTTAACCGCACATAAAAAGTGAAAGTATTTTTTTAGTGTTTGTTTTTCGTGGCACTTTCTTTTTAGAGCTTGTTTTTCTCGCTTGAGACTGGAGCATATTTTAGGACTTGCTCGATGGACGAAGGACGTGTCATTAAATGTTTTAATTTATAAAATGGATTAGAGTCAACTGCTGTTTGTCAGCCAACTGTTGATGCCACAGCTGCGACAGACGAAAGAAGACAGCGACTCTAACTTGCCACAGAGCAACTCATCTACATATGCTAAACAATCTCACCAGCTCTCCCGCTCCCTGCTCACTTTATATTGCTCTGTTTGGTTGTCTCTATCTCTTAGTTTCTTTTATCTGTGTAATGTCATTTATGATTTGGTTAGTAGTCATTGAGGAAACAGAACAGTTGCAGCGCCATCTGCTGACAGCATTTGACAGCTGTCACCGAGTCCATGCTGTCTGTGGCCTCACTGAACCACAGCGCACAGCACATGCAATGCACAGCATAAAAAAAGGACATGTGAGTGACTGAAACTGAGATATGTATACATACATACATATACAAAGGGAGAGATGGAGGCTGAGAAAGGGATGTTGGTCTCCATAGGAATCCAGTTTTTGCCTTACGCCAATTTCGTTTCACTTTCGCATCGCATGTGCACAACCAAATTAAATTACAAAAGGCGCAAATGTGCGTTTAAACACACACACACACACTTTCACATCCACATATGTTATTTATGTATGTATAAAGTGTAGCATAAGAGTGATGGCCACAGCTCATGCCACATCGGCAGTCTAGATGCTTAGACCGAAATTAAAATCATATGCATGAAATGAGCGCGAAATTGAAATGGAATGATATACACACACTCACACACATAGCAACAACAAATACAAAAAAAAAATAGAATCAAGTCGAAGAAGGATCAGAGGCACAACAAACACTTTGGCTTACATTTCAGACTTGTGCTTCGTCATTGCCACTTTGCCACATAGCAGGCAATCAGCTTGCCTCATGCCAACATTTTCTTTGGCAACGTTTCCTTTTTCCTTAAGCTTAAGACAGTTCATGTTCACTTTTAAAGCCAGAGACAAAAAGTAAAAATGGGAGACAGAGAGGGATAGAGAGAGAGAAATAATAACAGAAGAAAAAGTTTAAGGATTGCAACAAACAACATTTTATTGTTACTGAATGAGTTTTCCGCTGGGTTTTCATTAAGCTCGCAGCCCCTTAGAAAGAAAACAAAAGAAAACAAAATGGAGTCCATGGGCAGACGCTAAACGAAGGCAGCAATAATATAATATATTTTCCCCTCTTTCACTTTCATTCACTTTCTAATCAAGCTCAAACTCAAACTGAAGCTGCTTTAAATTTGACATTTTGTTTTCCATTCTAATAACGAATTTGAATGTTTAAATATTAAAATATATTAGATATGTTCGCCACTATTAAGTAAGTTGGCGAAAGAGCGGAGAAGTACAATGTAAACTTTATATATAATATGAATTGTACAGATACTATATATATATATATCTGAATACAGAATATTTCTGTAGAAAAGAGAAACGTATTTTGACACTTGGAGCTGTTGGCGCTGAGTTGCTTTGAATGCGTTGCACGTTTTTAAAGCATAAAGTGGGTGTCAAGGACACTCATAAGGAGCCAGAGTCAGAGCGAGTGGGGGTAAGAGTGGGTGTGAGGGGGCGAGTTGGGTGTGCTTATGGGGTCGGTCGTGGGGGACGCCCTTGATGCGTGTTGTGCGTCGGAAATGTTCGTTCCACATGCGGCGGATGTGGCAACAACTTGCTGCTGTTGGTCATTGTCACTTTGTCAGCCAACATTCTCTCTATCTCTCTCTCTCACTCACTCTTCGCTGTCTCTGTCCGCCTGCTGCAGAATGTCAATTTATTTAGCTAGGCCATTTGCCTGCGCGCCTATTTGTATGCAATTAATTTTATTTCTGCGACTACAAAGACTTGAAGCAAATCAACATAATTGCCAGCATAATAATACAATTGCCCAACTCCCGCAACCCGAAACCCGCTGCCAAATGACCGCTCTCCTCATTGCAGCACCCATGCTATAACTGAGGTCACTTCACCCACCACTACCTACCCGCTGCGACTTTCATCCACCCACCAGACTGGCCCCTAAATGGGCAACGCCTGTCAACACCCTAATGAAAATTGATGTTACATGATTTACACTTTCATTTTGTTTTGTTGACATTGGACCAGAAATAAATGAACATTTCTGTGGTATATAGAAGTCCATATAGATATATATGTACATACAGAGAGAGAGATAGCACGCTGCCAAAAAAAAATGTAACGAAAAAGAAACAAAATTAATTGCATTGTTTTATGGTACAGGCAGAAAATACATTAAGAGTCGCAGAAACACCTAAAAACATATATATTCACTTTCACTTTCTTGCCATATTTTATAAAACATGTAATAAACTTCTGATACCGATTTAATGTATGATCAAAGCCATATCCAGAAATGTAAAAATATTGAAAATCGGCTAAGGTGTGTCAAAGTTATGGTTTCTCAAAGATGAGGAAGATTTCCTTTTTTGATCAAGAAGCTGTTTTTGACCATTTTTCAGTATTTTGGCCATATTTTCTAAATTATCACTCCAAATCAAGTGCGGTAAGGTTTTTTATACCCAGTTTGATGCCAGAAATCGGTTGGCCACAAAAAATTCCGATTTTAAAATTTTTAGTTTTTTGACATTTTTTCAAGGGTAAGTATGCAAAAATGGCCAAAAATGGGTTAAAATTGAAAAGTGACAGTAAGGAAAAAATGTTGATGTAGATTTAAACTATCATCAAAACCATTAACAAAAATGCAAAAATTTTGAAAAAGTATTTTGATGCCAGAAATCGATTGGCCACAAAAAATTCCGATTTTAAAATTTTTAGTTTTTTGACATTTTTTTAAGGGGTAAGTATGCAAAAATGGCCAAAAATAGGTTAAAATTGAAAAGTGACAGTAAAGAAAAAATTTTGATGTAGATTTAAACTATGATCAAAACCATTAACAAAAATGCAAAAATTTTGAAAATCGGTTGATTTTAAGGGAAGTTATGGCTTCACAAAGTTGGAAATTTATCGAGTTTTTGTACCAGAAAACAGGTTTATTACAATTTTTCATTTTTCTTGCCATATTTTATAAAACATGTAATATACTTTTGATACCGATTTAATGTATGATCAAAGCCATATCCAGAAATGTAAAAATATTGAAAATCGGCTAAGGTGTGTAAAAGTTATGGTTTCTCAAAGATGAGGAAGATTTCCTTTTTTGATCAAGAAGCTGTTTTTGACCATTTTTCAGTATTTTGGCCATATTTTCTAAATTATCACTTCAAATCAAGTGCGGTAAGGATTTTTATACCCATTTTGATGCCAGAAATCGATTGGCCACAAAAAATTCCGATTTTAAAATTTTTAGTTTTTTGACATTTTTTCAAGGGGTAAGTATGCAAAAATGGCCAAAAATAGGTTAAAATTGAAAAGTGACAGTAAGGAAAAAATTTTGATGTAGATTTAAACTATGATCAAAACCATTAACAAAAATGCAAAAATTTTGAAAATCGGTTGATTTTAAGGAAGTTATGGCTTCACAAAGTTGGAAATTTATCGAGTTTTTGTACCAGAAAACAGGTTTATTACAATTTTTCACTTTTCTTGCCATATTTTATAAAACATGTAGTATACTTTTGATACCGATTTAATGTATGATCAAGGCCATATCCAGAAATGTAAAAATATTGAAAATCGGCTAAGGTGTGTCAAAGTTATGGTTTCTCAAAGATGAGGAAGATTTCCTTTTTTGATCAAGAAACTGTTTTTGACCATTTTTCAGTATTTTGGCCATATTTTCTAAATTATCGCTCCAAATCAAGTGCTGTAAGGTTTTTATACCCATTTTGATGCCAGAAATCGATTGGCCACAAAAAATTCCGATTTTAAAATTTTTAGTTTTTTGACATTTTTTTAAGGGGTAAGTATGCAAAAATGGCCAAAAATGGGTTAAAATTGAAAAGTGACAGTAAAGAAAAAATTTTGATGTAGATTTAAACTATGATCAAAACCATTAACAAAAATGCAAAAATTTTGAAAATCGGTTGATTTTAAGGGAAGTTATGGCTTCACAAAGTTGGAAATTCATCGAGTTTTTGTACCAGAAAACAGGTTTATTACAATTTTTCATTTTTCTTGCCATATTTTATAAAACATGTAATATACTTTTGATACCGATTTAATGTATGATCAAAGCCATAGCCAGAAATGTAAAAATATTGAAAATCGGCTAAGGTGTGTAAAAGTTATGGTTTCTCAAAGATGAGGAAGATTTCCTTTTTGATCAAGAAGCTGTTTTTGACCATTTTTCAGTATTTTGGCCATATTTTCTAAATTATCACTTCAAATCAAGTGCGGTAAGGTTTTTTATACCCATTTTGATGCCAGAAATCGATTGGCCACAAAAAATTCCGACTTTAAAATTTTTAGTTTTTTGACATTTTTTCAAGGGGTAAGTATGCAAAAATGGCCAAAAATAGGTTAAAATTGAAAAGTGACAGTAAGGAAAAAATTTTGATGTAGATTTAAACTATGATCAAAACCATTAACAAAAATGCAAAAATTTTGAAAATCGGTTGATTTTAAGGGAAGTTATGGCTTCACAAAGTTGGAAATTTATCGAGTTTTTGTACCAGAAAACAGGTTTATTACAATTTTTCACTTTTCTTGCCATATTTTATAAAACATGTAGTATACTTTTGATACCGATTTAATGTATGATCAAGGCCATATCCAGAAATGTAAAAATATTGAAAGTAGGCTAAGGTGTGTAAAAGTTATGGTTTCTCAAAGATGAGGAAGATTTCCTTTTTTGATCAAGAAACTGTTTTTGACCATTTTTCAGTATTTTGGCCATATTTTCTAAATTATCGCTCCAAATCAAGTGCTGTAAGGTTTTTTATACCCATTTTGATGCCAGAAATCGATTGGCCACAAAAAATTCCGATTTTAAAATTTTTAGTTTTTTGACATTTTTTTAAGGGGTAAGTATGCAAAAATGGCCAAAAATGGGTTAAAATTGAAAAGTGACAGTAAAGAAAAAATTTTGATGTAGATTTAAACTATGATCAAAACCATTAACAAAAATGCAAAAATTTTGAAAATCGGTTGATTTTAAGGGAAGTTATGGCTTCACAAAGTTGGAAATTTATCGAGTTTTTGTACCAGAAAACAGGTTTATTACAATTTTTCACTTTTCTTGCCATATTTTATAAAACATGTAATATACTTTTGATACCGATTTAATGTATGATCAAAGCCATATCCAGAAATGTAAAAATATTGAAAATCGGCTAAGGTGTGTAAAAGTTATGGTTTCTCAAAGATGAGGAAGATTTCCTTTTTTGATCAAGAAGCTGTTTTTGACCATTTTTCAGTATTTTGGCCATATTTTCTAAATTATCACTTCAAATCAAGTGCGGTAAGGATTTTTATACCCATTTTGATGCCAGAAATCGATTGGCCACAAAAAATTCCGATTTTAAAATTTTTAGTTTTTTGACATTTTTTCAAGGGGTAAGTATGCAAAAATGGCCAAAAATAGGTTAAAATTGAAAAGTGACAGTAAGGAAAAAATTTTGATGTAGATTTAAACTATGATCAAAACCATTAACAAAAATGCAAAAATTTTGAAAATCGGTTGATTTTAAGGGAAGTTATGGCTTCACAAAGTTGGAAATTTATCGAGTTTTTGTACCAGAAAACAGGTTTATTACAATTTTTCACTTTTCTTGCCATATTTTATAAAACATGTAGTATACTTTTGATACCGATTTAATGTATGATCAAGGCCATATCCAGAAATGTAAAAATATTGAAAGTCGGCTAAGGTGTGTAAAAGTTATGGTTTCTCAAAGATGAGGAAGATTTCCTTTTTTGATTAAGAAGCTGTTTTTGACCATTTTTCAGTATTTTGGCCATATTTTCTAAATTATCACTCCAAATCAAGTGCGGCAAGGTTTTTTATACCCATTTTGATGCCAGAAATCGATTGGATACAAAAAATTCCGATTTTAAAATTTTTAGTTTTTTGACATTTTTTTAAGGGGTAAGTATGCAAAAATGGCCAAAAATGGGTTAAAATTGAAAAGTGACAGTAAAGAAAAAATTTTGATGTAGATTTAAACTATGATCAAAACCATTAACAAAAATGCAAAAATTTTGAAAATCGGTTGATTTTAAGGGAAGTTATGGCTTCACAAAGTTGGAAATTTATCGAGTTTTTGTACCAGAAAACAGGTTTATTACAATTTTTCACTTTTCTTGCCATATTTTAAAAAACATGTAATATACTTTTGATACCGATTTAATGTATGATCAAAGCCATATCCAGAAATGTAAAAATATTGAAAATCGGCTACGGTGTGTAAAAGTTATGGTTTCTCAAAGATGAGGAAGATTTCCTTTTTTGATCAAGAAGCTGTTTTTGACCATTTTTCAGTATTTTGGCATATTTTCTAAATTATCACTCCAAATCAAGTGCGGTAAGGTTTTTTATACCCATTTGGATGCCAGAAATCGGTTGGCCACAAAAAATTCCGATTTTAAAATTTTTAGTTTTTTGACATTTTTTTAAGGGGTAAGTATGCAAAAATGGCCAAAAATGGGTTAAAATTGAAAAGTGACAGTAAAGAAAAAATTTTGATGTAGATTTAAACTATGATCAAAACCATTAACAAAAATGCAAAAATTTTGAAAATCGGTTGATTTTAAGGGAAGTTATGGCTTCACAAAGTTGGAAATTTATCGAGTTTTTGTACCAGAAAACAGGTTTATTACAATTTTTCACTTTTCTTGCCATATTTTATAAACCATGTAGTATACTTTTGATACCGATTTAATGTATGATCAAGGCCATATCCAGAAATGTAAAAATATTGAAAATCGGCTAAGGTGTGTAAAAGTTATGGTTTCTCAAAATGAGGAAGATTTCCTTTTTTGATCAAGAAGCTGTTTTTGACCATTTTTCAGTATTTTGGCCATATTTTCTAAATTATCACTCCAAATCAAGTGCGGTAAGGTTTTTTATACCCATTTTGATGCCAGAAATCGATTGGACACAAAAAATTCCGATTTTAAAATTTTTAGTTTTTGACATTTTTTAAGGGGTAAGTATGCAAAAATGGCCAAAAATAGGTTAAAATTGAAAAGTGACAGTAAGGAAAAAATTTTGATGTAGATTTAAACTATCATCAAAACCATTGACAAAAATGCAAAAATTTTGAAAACCGGTTGATTTTAAGGGAAGTTATGGCTTCACAAAGTTGGAAATTTATCGAGTTTTTGTACCAGAAAACAGGTTTATTACAATTTTTCACTTTTCTTGCCATTTTTTATAAAACATGTAATAAACTTTTGATTCCGTTTTATGGTATGATTAAAGCCGTATTCAGAAATGTAAAAATATTGAAAATCGGCTAGGGTGTGTAAAAGTTATGGTTTCTCAAAGATGAGGAAGATTTCCTTTTTTGATCAAGAAGCTGTTTTTGACCATTTTTCAGTATTTTGGCCATATTTTCTAAATTATCACTCCAAATAAAGTGCGGTAAGGTTTTTTATACCCATTTTGATGCCAGAAATCGGTTGGCCACAAAAAATTCCGATTTTAAAATTTTTATTTTTTTAACATTTTTACAAGGGGTTACTATGCAAAAATGGCGAAAAATGGGTCAAAATTGAAAAGTGACAGTAGGGAAATATTTTTGATGCAGATTGAAACTATGATCAAAACCATTGACAGAAATGCAAAAATTTTGAAAATCTGTTGATTTTAAGGGAAGTTATGGCTTCACAAAGTTGGAAATTTATCAAGTTTTTGTACCAAAGAGGAAGAACGTTTTTTTAGAAATTCGCATACATAAAAATTTGTTTACCGCTTTGGACAAATTTCCTGAAACACTGCTCCAAACAAATCTGTTAAAGTTTATATTATATACCAACCTCATGATTCCCGAAAATCGCAATAAATTAATGAAAGTAAGTAACATTTTATAGTTCACCTGTTGAATTTTTTTGCATTTATGTGTGTTTATAATGTGCATATGTGAAATTTTTGGGGTACATTTTACATAACATTACTGCGGTGAGTTGGAGAGAGCTATTAACTGTCAGAGGCAGTGGCCGCGGCATCGGCAGCGGCATCGGCATCGGCGATTGCGATGACTGTCGCAGGTGGGGTCAGTTTCACAGGCGCAGCTAGCGGTCAATCTTAGCCACAGAAACATACAGGGAACTCACACACAAAACACACATGCTAATGTAGCAAAAACAAGAACCACAGACGTACATACATAAACCGCTGTGAGGCTAATGGCATTTCTGTAGGCATGATAGGAGGCGAGTAGGTTGTAGGAAGGGAGGTTCGGGGTCTGCGGGTTCCTCATTGGTTGTTGTGCGGTTGACCTTACCCTCGAGCTGCATGGCATGTGCCATGTTGCTTTTTGTATATTAATTATTTATGATATGAGTACAACTTGCGTATACGTAATATTAATATAATGCTTTTAAAAGCAGCACGGGGACGGGAAACCCAAACCCAACAACAGTTTGACTGCGACGAAGGGCACTGGCAGTGAAGAAATACTTTCACTGATTAAGCCATGCAGTAAAACAACACTTGTCAGCCCAATGAAATCTACAGACAGCCAAACAAACAAACATATATGTATATCTGTAAACAGTTATATATATGTACATATATATGGGAAAGGACTTGGCCATTCATATTGGCAGAGAAAAGTGTCAAAAAGACGTCGGTCTCTGTTGAAATGTTTCATTTCGTACGGAATGCAAAAGTCTGCAGAAAGACAGAGAGAAAGAAAGAAAGAGAGAGAGAGAGAGAGAGAGATAGAGATAGCTTGATAGAGTGAGACAGCGCATATTGCAAGCTGATTCAAGGAATTCCATTTTGGCAGCGTTTGCAGTCGAGTTCACAGAAAGGATGTGCGGCATGAAAGCGTGGCAAACAGAGTGAATAAACGTAAAGTGAGAAAGGAAGAAGAACAGTAATAACGCAAACAAATAACGCCAGATATTTTGAGCTCTCCGTATTCCATTGTCAGCATGAAGTTTTCATTACAGCATCGAGAGCATTTCAAAGAAACTTCATTTCAATCTATCAATTATATAACAACAGTTATTTTGTTGTTCTATATGTGATACAAATACAAAGACATATGTATATATGTATGTTTGCCTATTTATTAATAAAGTCCTTACATTTGGCGTCTTGTATTTGACTTATTTGCTGACAATTTTTTGTTCCATTTTTGTTTCGACCATAATCCCTAGATGTTTGCTTTGTCAGCTCGTTTTGTTTTTATGCCCTATACCCATTCAAGAGTAGCTAAAGGGTATAATTGTTTTGTAAACAAGTTCAGAATATAACAATATATTAAAATTTTGATATCAGAGTCAAAGAAGCTAGATATTCGAAATTTGAAAGTTTTTGATTATTATTATTTATTTATTTATTTTTTTCACTTTATCAATCTAGATATCTGATAGAAAATGCATAGATGCAGGGTATGTCGCACTTGGTTATGACTTGACTTACCACATACATATATACATCATCTAACCATGTTGTTGTGACCTTTTTTATAGTGGTCGAGATGGTGGGGGGGGGGGTGTAGTGGGGATGGTTGGAATTATCCCAGTACAAATTTGGTATGCTAAGGCCAAGGAGTATAATAGGAATGGCCCAAGCCATTGATGGCGCCAGTTTCTGATCTGTTCAGCACGTTTCGACATCTTCATTTGCGTCACGTCTTGAAGGCAGGAAACCACAACCACAGCTCGAGTAACAGTAAAAAGCAGCTAACCACAGCCTTAACCAACGAGTAAAAAAGATAACTAGCAGGACCAACCCAATAATATGCCACCCCAAATAGAGGTTGAGGCAGAGAGAGAGAGAGAGAGAGAGAGGAAGAACCCTAACCACGAACTATTCATTGAATTAAGTAAATGAAATTCGAACGTGTCTGGGTGAGTGAATGGCGGGCCTGACTGATTAACCGACTAAACGGCTAACTGACTATTATTACTTCTTATGGAAATTTTCACTGTTGTCATGACGTCGTCAATGCCAATGTCTCAACCCGCCAACGGCAGCAGCAAAAGCAACAGCAACAGCAACGGCCACGACCTCTGGCAGTGGCGCCACACTTCGGACACTGTGGGTCGAGGTTAAGGTTGAGGTTGGTATTGAGGTTGGGAGGGTCTGATTACAATTAATTGCAGCGCGTAACAACTTGCAAATGTCAATTTATGACAAATGACTTGACCGGAAATTGATATATACTCTATACATATCCCCTATTGGCAGAATGCACTCAATTATGCATAAACATTGCCTCAACAGTTGAACAAAGTGGCAGCCAAGAGGGCCAATTTGCTTGGCCAATTCAATTGGACTGCATTCGAGGCACACAAGACACAAGACATGACACTGAGAAGACAGGAGGCACAAGATATAAGATAGACTGATTAGCTAATAGACTGGCAAATTGAGCTATGAATAGCTGATGATAAGTCAAGCAATAAATTTTCTTTAAAGATCAACAAATCAAATGGGAATTGTGCGGTAACAAGTATTCTTCGGCAACTTGGCCAATTCAATGGATTTGGCCATAAAATAAACTATCGTATTGTTTGCTTCTCACAACTTTTTGAACAAACAACAATGGACAAATCAAACAACAAAACCGACAGCAAAGTTTAACACGCTTACGGGATTTGATTATATATTTTTTTTTCTCAATTGTTATTTTGTTACTACTTTTTATTGGACATTAATTAGCATTAAGCGATCTTTTTAGTGATTTCTGCAATTTAAACAACAAAAGTTAAATCATTTTTATAACTCCTGCTGTGCAACAATTACATTGCTCATAAAAAACCAGTACTTAAGCTTGTGGTAGTTGTTGTCGAGTCGAAGGCAACTTTGTAAAAAATTTTGCAATGATGGGTTTTCTTTCAGTTTCAGTCCATTAGACGAGATTCTCGTAAATCAAAATCAAATGAAATGGAAACTTAGTACCGTATCTTTGATTGCTTTGTACCTTTTTTTAACATTTTTATTTGAATATATGGAATTTAATTTGCCCTTGTCAATAGCATGGTTTAAAAATATTTGAAAGAAAAAAAAAAAAGTCTGCGGTTTCCATCCACCATATTATTCAAAATCCGTGTCACAAATTTACAAAAAGACGATCAAGAAAAGCCATCTCACATCTTGAACTCCCGTCTTAGTGACAGAGTTTTTCTATTTAAGGTAGGTTTTGTTGATTCTTCATGGTTGTCCAGAATCTTTAACAATTAGTTGGGGATGTGGGCAACCCTTTCAGATATGAGACGTTTGACCGCGTGTAGGTGGTGCCAATATCCACTATATAAATCGTGAGTTGGCTAAACAAACACTTGGGAATTATAAGCATTGTGTGCAAATTTTTGCCTGCGCTCGAAACTTACTCCATACGCAAAGCTTTAGTAGCAAACGTTGAGCAACAAGCAAGAGTGAGCGGGATATCTAGATGAGCTCTTATGGAAGTGCAAATTACCAATACCATAACAAAACAATACCACTACATACATAGATAACTCCACTGCATCAGTGAGCTTGATATTGTGATCAAAAAAAGAGGCATAGAGAGAGAAAGCATGCACAGTTATTCTTCCATTTCTTAAAAGACTTTACTGGGTCGCAATTTAATACTTTCAAAGAAAAGCTAAACATGTACAGATATATTTCAGGGGATTGGGGGAGTTGTAGAAACTGCGGTTAATTGCAGTAAATGAGTTTTCCCGTTGAAAAGTTGAAGGCAATTTACTTAAAAAAATTTCAATGAAGGGAATTCTTTCAACTTTTACTTTCAGTCCATTAGCCAAGGTCAAGGATTAACGTGACGTACATATGTATGTATATTTGTATGTATGTTTATATGCCTATTTAGCACTCATCTAGGGGTAAACAAAGAGTTTGTATTTGTTTCTCATTCAAATACAACCATAACATATATAGTATGCTTATAAATGTTACATTAGTGATGTACATAATAATACCCTATACAATTTTAGATAAGGTGAAATCAGTGTCTTGTATTTATAATCTCACAATCTGTTTAATATATGCAAGAGGAAATAATATACTACATATACATACATATGTATGTAAATATGTATGTAGATATGTGTGTGGAGCCACTTAGCGAAAGAGTATCTTGTGCTGTGACGTCATGCCAAAAACAATAACAACATTAACCGCAATGTAAATGAAAAACTTTTTGTGTATATTAGTTTGCCGCTTCCTGTCATCAAAATTGCGGCTTGTCATGCGATTTCTTTAGACGATGACGTTGATGAGGCCGTCGACGTGGAGTCAGAAGTTGGCGAAAAGCCGCTTAAACAGGACCTAAGCTGTTGCCTCAACACAGACTACAACAAACATACTATATGTACATGCATATGTACGTATAACCTGTCTAGTTATTATGTTGGCCAGTCAAAGGGTAATATTAAAACTGAATAAAAATTAATACTTAATAATAATAATAGCAAAAGGGACCAATGCGAACCCTTTGCATAAGTTGTTACGTGGTTGGACAGTTGGGTTCCCGCTTCCAAAGAGTCTTGGGTGTGCTCATGAGTGCATGCATGAGGATTTTGATCATTTCAATTAGCAAATCAATCCACGCACGAGGCTTTCCCTAAAAAACTACATTACTCAGATACTTTGTGTATGTGGAAAATGTGCCCAATTTGTAACTAATACCATTGAAATCTCGACTTTAAGGTGAGCTTGAAGTTAAGCTTCATCAGTGGACACCATAACTTGCTATTATTATAATTATTATTCTGATGAGATTTTTTTTTTTTTTTTTTTGCAAAGTGGAAATTATGCCAGACGCAGTTTCGTTTCATTTTGATTTTAGGTTTTCATATTTTCATGTTTCTTTTTGGTGGTTCTTTTGAATGCGCTGATTAGATGTCGGTATATCTGGCTGTATTATGTAGATATATGCAAGTCTGTATATTCCTTCTCTCATTTGTGTTTTGTGCTTATAATTCAGTTTTATTCATTTCATTATTTCAAGTATTTTTCGTTTTCCATTTTCATTTGTATTTTGCTGCTGTTTCGGCTGCTGCCGCGGAAATTTTTTCAATGCTGTCAGTGCCACGCGCAATCCCTCCGCCTTCTGCTAATGGATCCTGCGGCATATCCTTTTAATTGAAATATACTCAACTGCCCCCCCCCACTGCCATCCCCCCATCAACCGCACTGCCCAGTCCAACAGCTGTAGGGAAGAAGTCTCCTCTCGGCTTCACTGACTTTATATAGAAATAATAACAATAACAATTTAAATTATGTGAAACAAAATAACAGAAAATTTTGAATAATCGCTTTTAATTTATCAAGTACGTGACAGTTACCGCATTCCGTAGTCCCTCCCTTCGGCCACCCCCGCCAGCAATGTGTCACTTTCACTTTCTGCTCACCTATCTGAAAATCTCCAATTGTTCTCTCATACAAATTCACACATATGTACGTACATATTAATACAGCTCACAGAACTCTCTGCGTATCTATGTAGATATTTATGTTCATACATATATGAAACATACATCATAGCATACATACATCGTAAGGTAGGCATTGTTTTTATTCTGCATTTTTACTTGACATCACTTTTCGGTCCCATAAAATAAAAATCAAATGAAATGGAAACTTAATACCATTTCTTTGATTGCTTTGTACATTTTTTTTATTAAATGCTCTTTTCGCTACGTGTTGATGGAATTTCATTTTACATTGAGAGCCGTCTCCAATCGGATTGACCGAGTCAATAGCATGGTATATTATATTTGTAAAAACAAAAGCTATGTGACGTTTGATCGCATCTGCATAAGTGACGCTAATATGCACAATATAAATCGTGCGTTGGCCAAACAACTTGGGAATTATAAGCATTGTGTACAAATTTTTGCCTGCGCTCGAAACTTACTCCATACGTAAAGCTAGAGTAGCAAACGTTGAGCAACAAGCAAGAGTGAGCGGGATAGCTAGATGAGCTCTTGTGGATGTGCATATTACCACTGCAGTGCACTGACCAAATAACATATACATATATATATATGTTATTTGGTCAGTGATATTACCAATACCATAATAAATCAGCAACAATACATACATACATACAGAAGAATTGCGTTCTGTCGAAGCAACAACAAAACTAGCTTTAAATTTTATGACTGAACAACAACTACATAAAAGTGCTGTTAGATGGCTGCCTGTCGTTGGACAGGCTGCGAATTAAGACAATGAAGGAAAAACGGAAACTTGTTTTTGTAAAGTGTGCTTTCCTATGCAGAGACAGAGAGAGAAAATAGAAATAGAAAGAGAGCGTTATTGTTTAATTTCTTAAATGACTTGACAGAGTCCAAATTTAATACATGCAAAGAAAAGCTTCGATTTAACATAATGCCATCAGCTCGATATTGTGTATGTATGCACATACATATATATGTACATATATATGTATATGTATGTATATATGTTTATACAAAATAATCAAAAATAAAAGTAGGAGTATGCATGGCATGTATGTAGGTATGTATGTATGTACATACGTATGCTTATGTGGCTGTGGCTTATATGGTTATTTCTTCTCACTTAATTTATTGTAAAATATTAAATTTCACGAAGCGGAAATGTTTATTAGAGCGGAAATTGTTATTTTTAGTGTTGGCAGCGATTTTTCTGTCCATTGCTCGTTCTCTTTCTCCTCTCTTTCGCTCACTCTCTGCTTCTCTATCTCACTCTCTGATTTTGATTTTGTTCCTTTTTCCGTCCTTCTCTGCCTTATGGGGCACATAAAAAACATTGACGCTTGCTTAAAGGATATGATGACGCGTTTTTCACTTTTGTGTTGCCAACAATTAGTTTATTAATATTAAATTCTGTATTCACACCGTAAAATACGCCTTGGTACATGTTTTTCGTATGCTTAGCTTAATTTTTTTTTTTTTTTTTGAATATTAACTCCTACGCTCATAGCAGCTAACAGTCTGCTGTTAATTAGCCAGCGTTGTTGTATCGTCATCGCCACAGTCAGTAATTAAAAATACAAAATTGAAATACTCACCCCCCCCTCGCCCTACTTCCATGATACGGCCCCTCTGCCTGAGATATGAAAACGTCCTGGCTCTCATCCTGGTTTTGGCGCTTGTCCTGCTACTGCCACTGTTACTGCCACTGCCATTGCCACTGCCGTTGCTGATTCTGATTCTGATGACGAGAGAGGATGTCTTGGAAACGGGTGCCGACAAGTCTGCTTATGGTTTCATCAGTGTGATGAAAGGATTTTGCGACAAGACAGGCAAGCTCAGCTAAAAACACAATTTCCAACATGCAAAGCCAATGAAAAAGGGGAAAATGAAAAGCACTGAGCAGCAAAACAGCAGACAGCGAAACGAATTTCAGATATTAAATTGGAAATCGTCGCCTAAGCCTCTACTCAAAATGATGCCATTTAAGTTTGCCACAGTGCTACTTTATTATTATAGTATAAAAGTAAAGTCAATTCTTAATAAACTCCGCATTTAAGATGGACGTATACCATGTACAATTACAATTACAATTACAATAAATGTTATGGAATTATATAACTTGTGAAAAACCTATATATTTTTAGAAAACATATTCCATTATATTTAGTTGTATTTCCAACTTTCTAAATAATACCTTTCTTATGGATGTTAATATGTTTAAGGAGTTCATGAGACACCTTAAAAGTGCCTTGAATGAAATTTCATTTCGAAATGTAATTTTCTTATATATTTTTCGGCCAAAAGTTGGCCGAGGCACAGAAATCTGCTTTTATTTTTTTCTTTTAAATACTTAATGCAAAATTCGCGCGCAACAAACAGGCGTTTCCCTGTATTTTTTTTTCCTTCTTGTTTTTTTTTTTCGATACCCGGAAAACCTGCCCTCACCACAGCGCACAGCTCTCCTAACCCTGCCAAGTGCCACAGTGCCGCACACGGTATACCGCACAGTGTATCCAGTCAACATTTCAAATTAATCTTACAGCTGCCGCTGTGGCAGACAGTTAACCAACCCAGTCCAGTCCCCTCCAGTAGTAGTGTATGCCAGAGGATGGTGGACCCAGTCCACATCCAGACCAACGAAAGGACAACTAACTGTTTGTGTCCTTGTTGCTGTTTTCCTTGCTGGAAACTTCCAGAATGCCAACTTTCCTGGCACTCGCCGCTTGGTCCTTGGGCACCTTGTGTGTGATATAATGAAGTGGCAAATAAATAGCACTCCCGACTGGTCCTGTGCCCACTGTGCCGACTTCGAAGCGGGCAACAGGAAGACAAGTCGCCGCGTTACACGTGCCATCGCAACTTCTAATAAATGTTGCTGCTTAGTCTGTCATACATATATTATTAAGTTGAAAACTGCAGTGGCAACTCTTAATATTTATGTCGCTTGGCAACTCTGCTGCGATATTACTATGATAGAAATATTCTGAGCTGTTCTCAAGTCCGAAAGAAACATACGAATTCGAAATTGAGAACTGGACTGATTATCTTTCTTGCTGTCAAATCAATGAAATGTATTATATAAAGGAGCAGAAATACCTCCGTTAGTCCCTGCCATCAAATAATCATCAATTATCAATTGTCTGTGTGTATGTGTGTATGTCTCTCTACAATCAATTCATTGTTAATTAATGAGCCAAAGAGTTAACAATTTCAATTGCTCAACTTCACATTCCTCTGCCAGCAGCAAACAAATGCGCAATCCTTGCGAATCTCCATTGAAATTCAGTGCCATCAATTATGGTCAACGATGGTGTATCTATATGTCTGACTGCTAAATAGTGAACAAGTTAAGAGTCCAGTATAATATATACACACTTTTGGTATGTAATTAGATCTTTTGTACATTGTATAGTGTTTTCGGTTGGTTATCAAAGCGACAATTTACATAAATCAGTGCCAAATACATACAGGCTGCAACTGCTAAACGTCCTTGAGCTGACTTTAATGCATTCACTTTGGAGTCGAAAAACAACTCGACAAAATGCTCACTGGCCAAACAATTAATGGCCAACATGCTTAATCATCAATTGCAACGCGAATGGGGGAAAAAACAAATGCAAAAACTAACCGAAAGACAAACAGAAAAAAAAGTCAAAGAGTTGCCCACGGCTATAACGGGGGCATGGAGTCAGGTTGTGGCCAGGATGTGCAGCGCAAGCTTGGTGGGTGGGTGGATGGTGGCTTTTGGTATGCAAATAGACAACACGCCAAGTGTTGAGCCATAAAAAATGCCATGCAAATACATTAAGCACACAACAGCAGCAACAACAACGGCAATGACAGCAGTAATGAGTGCGCCAAGAGGGGAAAGCCACGTATGCACAGTGGTTGAAGTGCTATTGAAAAATGCAGTGAGTTGAATTTCACATTTTGTATAATTTTAATCACTTTTTAGTTTCATTTTTTTAATGTTGTATTCAGCGTAGAATGCGTATTTTACAATGTACCTCAACCACTTTATTAAGTAGAATTTGATTTCCAAATTACATAAAAAAAAACAAAATATTTAACTGATTTAATATTATCTGCTTGTTGTGATAGCAAATTTCTTTGCTCATGGCTGTAGAATTTGAACAGTAGTGTGCTTCACATTTTGTTCTCTGCGTATCTGTAGCTTTATTTCACTCTTATTTCTAAAATACCATCAATCTTGAAATTATTCACCAGGAAAAGGCCCTAGAATCCAATGCTGAACCTTCGTTAGGTTATTTAGTTTCTAACATACATTTGTATATGTATACTAAATATATAAATAAATAATCCACATATCAGAAGCACTTTCATTGAGATTTATATGTTATACAGTGGTTTTTCATATGCCATACATCAGTTTATTCGCTTGATTGTAAGAGAATCATTTGCTTTAACTACCGATTAGTCGCCCACTGTGCACACTGTGCGCACTGTGCGCACTGATGGGGTCGTATGAATGACAACAAATTCAAATGAAATTGAATACGCCACCAAATGCGAACCGACATCATTCCCACTTCTCCGTATGAGGTGACAAATCGAAATTCAAATCGAGATAAAAATCAACCCTTGCCCCACTGTTTCCATGCATCGTGAGAGACAGAGACGGAGAGAGGCAGATAGTATTGAAAGGAAAGGAAGCAGCAGCAACAACAACAACAACAACAAGAGCAATCAACTTTTACAACAACCACAGGCAACGTTTGGCTGCAAAAGTTAAAGAAAATATTTACAAATGAATTAACGTAATGAAAATAAACTATCGCACTGATATGAGTCAATGATGATGGTGATGACAATATCTACATACATATATGATGATAATCACATAGGTAAAAAAAATAAATTCATAATATTAGAAAAACATTTGCTTTCAATTGCTGTATAGCTTCTCCTTCTGGTTGTCTTCTTCATCACATTATTTAGCTGCGTTTCCTGTTATTTCATTACTTTGTTCACATCTCTGATAAGATAAATATTCATACTCATAAAGATCAAGTGAGGGAGACTCTATGACCTTGGCCTATATATGTATATAGATATGTGCACAAACAGATACATTAAGTATATGGATTTATTATCAATTAGGGGAAATACATGAAACAAACAAAAACAACGACACAAAATACTATACGATGGCATCTGGCAAACCACAGAACGGTTCCACATTACAACCAGATTAAAGATACAATGGGAGGGAGAAACGTATGTCTTTAAAATCGAACACCCCCCTCTGGTATTCCCCGCAATGAAGTAAAATGTGAATTATATCAATAACATCAAAATTGTAAGCAAATTGTTGACTTTGAAGGCATTACCTTATATATATGTATGTATGTATGTAAGGATTTATATGTTGAAGGCATTTTGACATTGATGCTTAAGGAAAAGGACAAAATATGGGTAGAGAGGAGATATCTACTTGAAAATCGGATTAGACTTAAAGTGTCACATTTTCTTAACTTCTTTGACTGGCCGAATTCCAACGAAATTGTGGCACAAACGTTGCCTTTCTGTCTCTATCCCAACTCCGATCTCTGTCTCCATCTCTGCCTCCTTGAATTTTGTTGAATGAATGAATCATTGATTGATTGTGAGTGAATATGGGTGTGAGTGAATGAATGTTTGCCGTCAAGTACTTTCCCCGAATGTGAAGCATTTCATTTTCATTTCAAATTGAAATTCATATGCCCTGCACTTCAATTTGCATCTCTCAGTCTGAAGTCCGAAGCTCTATTGATTATTTTCGGAGGGATATTCGCATATCAATTGGAAAAGGGCAACCGTATAATTTACTCTATGCAAAGATTGGAGCACATAATCTCAATTAAATCAATGGCGTTCTCAACAACACTGACGTGCTTCATAGATATGTACATACATATATTCAGTCAGTTGCTTTGCCCCTATGGCTATATCCAGTCATTCATTTCGATCAATTTCGAGTTTATTTTTGTCAGATACGAAACTTCTTGGGGACTACTGGAAATTGGAAAATGAGCTAGCAGTAATCGGCAACTGTTTACGATTGAAGAACCAGAACCAGAAGTTATGTTATGAATTATGTCATATAAATATCGAAACTATCGAGAAATATCGATAACGTCTGCGAAAATCTCTCATACGAAGAATACTTAATAGACAGTTAATCAATAAGTATCGATAACATCATGTTATCGATGAGCGACATTGGGAATATCGCAAATATTGAGATGAGCTGCTGTAAATTGGAACTTTTCTTGCAGATTTCCCAAAGAGAATTCCCCTTCGATTTGATTACAAACAAGTCAATTATCGATAAAGCGATAGTTTTGAATTTTCATAGCAAATGAATGACGATTCTTATTCATAGAGTTTTATGGCAAAACGGTGCCTCAGAGTAGTCAAGGAGTAAATTGACAAACAAAGAAACAAAGCATAGTTGGCATTATGTTATACGTTATGTATGTTCTCTTGATTTACTTGGGAGTTGTCTTTGACGATCTAACAGCTCCCCAGTTGGCAATAAACGAAATTTTAATGCCAAAGAGAGACACGAGTGGTCCACGCTTCGAATTAGACTTGGAGATACAATGCGATAATCCTTTGAAGCGGTCGTGTAGCCAAAGATTATTTGTTTTTTTCTCAGAGTGAAACCAAAAGAGTGTAAAAGAGAGAGAGAGAGAGAGAGTGAGTAAAAAGAGAGAGAGAGAGAGATAAAACGATGGCCGAGTTTGCTTATTTGCTGTGCTCAGCTCAACTTAAACCAACCCAACTCAGTGAACATCTCAGAGTCATGGAACACCATTTGAGTGCTCCATACATATACACTCGCACTCAAAGGGAATTTTCTATCAGCTCTTGGCCATGTCGACTACGGCTATGGCTATGACTATGGCTATGGCTATGGCTATGGCTATAGATAGTATATACTAACTGTGTGTGGATGCTTGTCATGGTATAAATGGAATGTTTCTTTGTTCTACGACAGCTTGAAATCGATATGGCTGCCTGCCACCGATGTGGGCGGACTGGAGCTGACAAGGAACAGCCAGGGAGCTGCCAGGGATACGTAGGGGCAGCGCATTTAAAATTACAATAATAGCCATAAAAAAAAGAAAACTAAAACTAAAAACTGAGAAAACAAGTGGAAGAACGACAATAACGACAAAGAAAAAGGCAATCGAGTGGCATGAACAAACAACACAACATATCGTATAGTGCCAAATAAAACACTATCCAATTCCAACCAAAAAAAAATAAGTAAAAGGGTTCTCATCTTCAACTTATTTATGTAGATAATAATCTCTCCCGAGATATGCAAACACACGCCCAGCCACACACACACACACTAATATACCCCCTAGTATACCACAATCAGTAAAGACGCCCATTCAATTGGCGTTTAAGATTTGAAATTGGCAGCTTAAATGGCAAAAGCAGCCATTTTGGCCATTTGGGATTGTTGTCAGCCAAATAAGAGCACATATCATGTACATACATGCCATGATATCTTAGCCAAGTAGCTGAACATGAACCACAAATATCATATATCAGACATCCCCAAGACGAACTGCCTACTTCAGTCCGAATCCGAATCCGCATCCGAATCCGAATCTATCCTCTTTTCAAATAATAACAGCATTTATATTATATTCCTGCTCAGGTTAAGCTTCTCCATTGGCAACACATAGACTCAGAAAGGTAAGCGATATTAGGCCAGAAAACTCAAGGTAAATTCTCAGAAATCTAAACAACATTTGAAACTTATTAACCAAATAATATTACAAACACAAATAAGTTAAGGTCTTTGTAAATTTCAGTCACTAATATTTCGATATAATAATAAAATTATATAATAATCGAATTCAAAATCTTTTCAAATTTTGGTTAAATTATCATAGCGAAAAGAACGATTTCGAGTTGCTTTAAGTTTTACAATTTTCTTAAACAGATAATCATTTAAAAGTACTGCGATTTAAAACATTGTCTGGCATGAAGTGTGTGGCATGCAACATTCAAATTTGAGGCAGCTGCAATCAACAAGTGCTTTCAATTGCAATTAGCGATGCTTCAAGGACTTCTCCCTCATCTTATTAGTGGCCATTGATGGAGACAAGCAGATATGATACACTTGCCAGTTGCCACATGCCACATGCCGCATGCCACCTTTGTCTGTTGCTGTAACTAAGTGTGTGTTGTTGCCTTTGCATTATGCTTTTGCCATGGCGTTTGTGGTGCTTGCTTCTCCTATGTACTCCTTGTGCCTCTGTTTGTGTTGTGGAGAATGTCGTAACTGGCGGAAATTGTCAGCGCACAATATCCGTTGATTTGTGCGCATGGAAATGAAATACATTGGCAGGACAATTCACGGACACACCCATTAGGCTAACAGCACCTACATAAGTCGCCAGTAAAACACATTCACATTTCGACTTTCATTGTCGTCATAGGAGTGGCCATAGCATGATTCGTTGCATACTTATTGGGGCCGGAAATGGACTGCAGCCCCTGCTCCATTTGCTGTTCTTAAGACGTCGTATCACATGACCAATTAGTTGGCGGGAAAATGCAAAACGGAGAGAAATCTTGGCGCTCAAGTATTTGATGAGTCAACTGAGTCCAAGTGAAGCAACCCTTTTTTTAAAGTAGTTTTTGACCTGCAAAAGAATAAAATCATGGGCAAACCTTGAAGGCGCAGCTTATGCTCCAGATGAGTCCTTTTATTATTTACTTTCAATTCCCTGCACAGCGTCGCAATATTTGCCATTTCAACTACCTCACACACACTTAGACACATGTGTGTGTGTGAGTGTGTGGAAGAGGAGCAAACCTTTTGCGGTCTCTTGCTATTAACATAAAGAAGGAAATGGAGCTATGGCGCAACTCTACATGAGAGGTTCTGACCTTTGAGGTCGGCAGCAAAGAATGCCCAGCATAAAATAAATAAATAAATAAATAAATATAAATAATAAAATGCCTAAATTGAAATGGAGACGCGACAAGTAAAAGCCGCCTGCCTGCCAAATGCTTGTTGCTATTTCAACACCCCTGCTACTACTTTGCCTCTAACCCTGCTCCACACACACTCACACACACACACACACATTGTTGGAATCATCATTCGGGGACTTGGGGACCCACAGTCAGGTAGAGGTAGATAACTAAAAGGCAAAGAGCATCAGCAGCGGCGACCGAAAAAACGGCATAGCCAATGACGACAATGGAGCCACTCCCCTCACGCCTCCCCCCTCACACACACCATCCACCACCGCCCACATACAGACTATCAATATATCCGTCAATCCGCCCGTCAATCAGACAATCAGTCAGTCGACGTGTCTCTCTTTCTTAAGGGAATGTCAATTGAAATGTCCTCATCAAAATAGTCGCAACTCAAAGCATATCTATCATACACAACACAACACTACACTACACAACACTACACTACACTACATTATATTTGGCGTAAGATTATAAAAAGATAGTTATCTTTAATAATTCTTAAATAAATTGCTGCTGTTTTAGTAAAGTATGCGAAAGAGTATTTGGAATTCGTCTTGGCTGATCACAGACGATATGTCACTTTGTTATTCTTTCGCTTATTTTTTCTCTTTAACTTTTCTTGCTTCGCTTTTCGCTTTTCTTTTCTATCCCTTTTTTTTGCTTTTTGGGCCACACTTTTGCTTTCAATGCCCTAAGGGTCATAGTTAGGCAATAGGGGTAGCAGTGAATTGGGGTTGGGGTTGGGGTTGGGGTTGGGGTTGATGTCGAGGGGGTGAAAAGGGAGAGCCTGAGGCAAAACTCATAATGTATATTAACAAAATGTTCGATTGCACTTTGGCTCTGACATTTCTTTAGCTTTATTTATATATGTATGTACATATCATACATACATCGTATCCTTCATTTCTTATGCTTTTTAATGGAATATATGTTATCTGAACTATGGTATGTTTCCTCGAAACGTGTGTGTGTGTGTTTAGATAGTTCAGTTAGTTGGCAAAGGTCGACGCGGTTTTCTCCATTAAAATGGGGGAAATGTGGAAATTACATATTCAGCCATCATATCATATTTCCCACCGATATACTATATTCCTTATTAAAATCCACACATGTTGATGAGGAGGCAAAACCTTTGGAATGAATATATGTACATATTTCGGATGGAACTGTAAAATAAGTTGGCCAAATTGAATCCAATTAGGGCCAAAAAGCAAGTATCAAATAACCCTTGTTTGCTGGGATATTTGGAAACTCTGCTTTAAATTTAATGAAATTAATAAATTAACAGAGTTGCCATCAATACATATTTGATTTGAAATGGATTATTTACAGTATTCCCTTTCCTGGGATTATACGAAGTGCGAATATTTGAATGGAGATTTAAGCTGTGGACTTGTAAACAATTGAAACATTACATGAAATTGTATTTGAATCGCTAACGAACTATGAAACAAAATGGATTTTCTGTAAACGCAATGCTCACTACATTTTGTGGCATGTATGTGGCATGTATGTGGTGTGCACGTGTGTGTGTGACAGTCAGTGATTGTGTTGCATGCCCCACCGGCAGCAATCAAACTGTTGATTCCAGCGCAAAGAGCATGCCGTAAAAATAATATAAAAATGACAATGTCTCCCCGTCATCGTTGTTGCCACAGCGCCACTTTTGTCAGCCATGCCACCCACCCCCCACTCTGCAACCTGCCTGTCTGCCACTGTTTGTTGGCAGCAAATGTTGCTGTCATGGCGGAGCATATCTATTGTTGGCATCCCGATAACCAAATGCCATTATTCACAACTGCCACGCCTATGTACGCCCACTTACAAACAGTTGATCCACGGCAGCTTCATAAATAATTTATTGTAAATTCGTTAAATACTTGTAGAAGATTCGGAAAGTCATTTTCCCAGAGTGCGATTAATGCAAACACAGCTTTGCCTCTCGATTATTTAACACCTTCCATTGTGCCCCCAAGTCGGAAACGATACCATCATTGATTCATCCAGAATACAGGGAAAAGCTATATTATATCCAATGGATGCCAGATTTCAGTTACAAATAGATTGAATAGAAAAACAAATTTTGAATGAAAGTACTTTCATCATTTTCCTAATCCAAACACAAAAACCCATAAGCAAGTCAGTCTACTGTATCTGTGGCATGTGAGTGTGTGTGTGTGTGTGTGTGTGTGTGTGTGTGTGTGTGTGTATGGCAACATGCAACAGCTGCACTGTGAGGTAATCTAATTAAAACTTTGTTTGCTGCAACTTGTTACTAATGATGTCACGCCTACAAATTTGGCGCCAAAATGTGGCTGCCACCTCGCC
Source organism: Drosophila quadrilineata (assembly GCA_018150725.1). Classification (NCBI taxonomy): domain Eukaryota; kingdom Metazoa; phylum Arthropoda; class Insecta; order Diptera; family Drosophilidae; genus Drosophila; species Drosophila quadrilineata. The sequence goes on from JAECWN010000432.1 coordinate 13,998,374, forward strand.
TCTATTTGCAACACACCTGCCATGTGGCAGAGAGCGAAGGAGAGAGAACGAGAGTACGCTCTCTATACGGTTTAATTACAATTTATGGAAGCTTCAAGTTGCCGGCACACAAAAAACAAAATGGCGACGTGCTCAAAAGGTAAATGGAGCAGAAATAGCAGGCAAAATGAAAATCAAGCTCACAGCAGCAGCAACAGCAGCAGCAACAACAATTAGAGAAAAAAAAAAGGAGATAGAGCGAGATAGAGTGGAAGGAATGTAGGCAAGGCAGAAGAGCAAAAAGTAATGTAATTACATAAAAGCAACAGCAGCCAGCTGAAGAGAAGAAACGAAGAAGAAACTCGAGCAACAACAGCTGTTGGCTGCAGAAAATCAGGAAAAGCGACCCATGAGAGCATTGAGTGAGAGTTCTGCATTGAGTTGAGTTGAGTTTTCCTCGTTGAGTGTGCACTCAGTACTCAGAGCTCCACAACTAACGCCTGCGTAGTGTGTTGGCAATGCTCTCAACTCAGCAGCACGAGAGAATGACAGCTACAGTGGTACCACATCTATTGAGCACTTAACCAATATTATAAACAAAAAAAAAATGTATTTTAATTATTTCCCTTAATTTCAAAACTTGAAAATTGAACTAAAATAATTATTTTCGTAATATTTTCAAAAATATTTGTTGTCCAAATAATAGTATACACACTGCTGGTCATAGTTTAGACGCAAAATACAAAAATTTACGATCTTTTTGGAAGTTTTTAGTTTTAAAACATCTAGCTTTAAAAGTTTTAAAGGCAGAATTTTTTTTAAATTTGTATAATCATTGAAATTTATAGGTATTATTAAATACCAAATGCTTTTGCATCTCAATTTCTTTTCAATCATCATCAAAATAATAAGTATTAAATAAATTTCAGTGTAAATATGCGTATAACCTATTGACCAGCAGCGTATCATCTTCTTCTTTAGTTCTTAAAATTCAGAGATATCATAAAAAGTGTTACTTTACCCTTAGCGATATATTATTTTTTAGATTTCCAACAGTTTAACTTAAGTAACTTCATATACCAACCTGCACAGAAAGAAGAAAATAGTAAAGTTAGTAAATTTTCTTATTTATTAAAAGAGATATAAGAAAAATAGACAAACACATGAATAAAGTTGGATAGAATTAATATAGAACCGTAATGAAGAAACTCTAAGTCTAAATACATTTATAAAGTGATGAAATTCAACTAAGCAGATATTATAAAAATAAAGAAATATATGTGAATTGAGTACCACTGTGCAGCTGACGTTGCCGTTTCCGACTAGGGCAAAGGCATTGACATTGTCGACAATTGTGTCAATTCAATGTACGCACACACATGCACAGTGGTTACACGTGCTTAACTGCCTAACGAGAAAGACAGCGCGTCAATGAAAGAGAGAGAGAGAGAGAGAGAGAGCAGAGGAGTTGCAGAGATATATAGATAGTGATAGGGAGGGAGAGAGCAAACGATGGCCATCTTATGTAAGCCAGAATGTTAGAGCTGCTGTTGGTATTACGCATACCACATGGTGGATAAAAGAACTGGCCATTATATAAGGCCATCGGCGAGGGTGGCCGGGGTGACTGGTGGCGCCATCAGGCGGCGGCCAGTAGCACTACATAGTGGCAGTCAATTGGAATTCGTTGTTTTTTTCCCATTGACCAACTGACGATGACGATGACGATGATGATGATGATGGTGATGATGTTGATGTGACGAATGTGACGTCACACAGGAGAAAAGAGAAGAGGTGACAGCAAGGATGTCTGAAGAGGAAGAACACGAGTGAGTGAGTGAGTATTTGTATACATATGTATGTATGTACAACATATAAAAACAAGACGGAGGGGCATATTTTTAATTACCTAAACAAACAAGCAAATAAAGGGAACAAGCGGCGGAGACGACTTAAAAACTTGCTGGCAATTAATAAAGTTTTCTCTCTGCTCTTTGCTGTTTGTTAGTTTCAATTCGTTTTTCGTGTGTTTTATGCTCTTGTTTTATTTCATTTTTATATATATGTATATGTATATATATATATATATATTTTATTTTTGTTGCTGTTGTTTTAAAAATTTGTTTATGTTTTTGTAAATATTTAGAAACATCAACAACTAAATCAACGGGGCAGCCCTTCACATTTTAGTTGCCATGTTGTTCTTGTTGTTGTTTGCTTTGAAAACTTTTACAGTTTGTATATGTATCTACATACATATGTATGTATGTACATATGTATGTATGTTTGCCTGTTTGTATGCGCATGTAAATATGTGTTGCTTTCAATAAAGGCTTTTTCAGACTTGCTTTCACTTTATCCTTTACGGCAAACAAGCCGCAAACCGAGCGCCGAGAGCTGATCCTTGCTCCGACCACCTTGCCTCCTGGCATCTGGCATCAGGCCAGGCTCCAACTGCATTCACAAATTAAATAAAAATTCGGAATATACCGCAACGTGAAATTATTGCAATTTACGTATTCCAAATACCCTAGAATTCACATGTAATTTACCTAAAATTTTTATGCATTTTCCAACACATTCCAAATATAGTACTGATCATAAAATATAAATTTATTTGAAATATTTCGAATTCACAACTCACTTTTGTGGCAACTTATAAATCCAGACAGAATCACAGTTTTGATTTTTAATTTATTAATATATTTTGGAAAATTTAGTTCAAGTCGTATAGAATTGTAAACTGTCAAGAATTTGCCAAAAATAATTTCAAATAAATATATGTATATGTATATTGCCAGATCTCTTACAATCCATTGTGCTTGATTGCATCTGCTTGAGGCTTGTTTATACAACAATGGAATGTCCAAATCGTGAGATATTTGAAATTTAAGCAAATAAATCTTTTTTACGGCGACTACCATAAAAATTGTTCAATTTCGACAATGAGTAAATAAATCGCAAAAACATATTTTGGAGAAGAAGAGAATATTTAGAAATTCGCACAAGATTCCTCTGAGAGAGTATCCCCAAATTCAACAAAGAAAAATGGAACTAAATACCAACATAGTAAACAGTATGGATGTATATAAAGTGCTCACATTTATATGTATGTAGTATGTATGTATGTATGTTTGTTAACAAAAAACATCCATTTTGGCCTTTACTTGCTTTCATGCTTTGCTCTGTTCCAAAAGGTTAAATTTACTTTTCTTTTATTTATTTTTATATGATTTCTTTTTTTTTTTTTTCATTCGCTTTGATGATATTTGAACGCGGTCTTAGCACTAATCTCGGCCCACAAAACTCGACTAAGTGAGTGCCGAAAGAGCCACGAAAGGTTATTGACCTCCCTCCACACTTTACAGTATATTTAGCACTGGGAAAAACATAATTACTTTCGCATCTAAAAATACCAAAGTGTAATTAAAAGAAATGGGAAATGTGAAAAGACATTTGAGAGAGGAGAAAAATATGGACAATCGACATTTAACATTCCGGTTGCTTCCCTTAGAATACCTTTCGAGCGAAACTTTGAATACCCCCCTCGCTGTACCACTTTGACTTATTGGTCTTCCACTCCTCCAAAGATCCTTGACGTTTTACAACATGTTCCTGCAGTGTCAACGTCACGGAGAAGGAAAGACAAATGAAGCTGCCTACAACGGATGCGGATACGGATGCGGAGAAACGGATACTTTGTTTTTTCGTTTTTTTTTTTTTTTTTGGTTCGAATCTGATATAGCCAGATAATCAATTGGTGTGGATGTAACTTCAGCTGGAAGTCGAAGACAAGTTTTAATCCTCTGACTTGCCGAGCAAAAGTTCATGCCCCAGATCCCAAACTTGGTGAGTTATGATACAAATGACAGCTATGGGCACACCTGAGGGACCCCACATGCTAGAAGGTCCATAAATCAAAATCCATATACAAGATAAATGATGCCAGACGACACAGGGGAGCAGGAGGAGATGTTTCTACTTTACAGCAGAGACAACAGAAATCGGTGCCAAAATGGAGGCGCATTAATTAAGTCGCAGCCACATTTCATGATGATGTCAAAGCGAATATCGTAATCATTATTATCACAATAAACAATATTATTCATAATTTGTTTTTGAAAACAGAAATTTTGTATGCAAATAAAGAAAACATCAAGAAAAGAAAATATATAACCGAGCAAAATGTATCGCAAATGAATTTCGCCTTGCGCCAAAACAAAAGCCATAAATTTCTTCAACTTGTTAACTAAATAAATTTGTTTACATTTCAAAAGAGTTCACAGCAGCAGCACATGCAGCACAATCTGTTTAAATGGAAACAGAGCGCAGATAATTAAATATCGCGTATACGACGCGTTGCCTTCAACACCTGGACAAAGGCGATGCCGACAAATCCCTCACCATACGGACTCGAGCAATTGGGCATGCTTCAAACTAGACAAATACTTGATAATATATAACAGATACACCTGATATATATGTATACAGTGTACTACATATGTATATGGAATCTGTCATGTGTATAATTGCTGGCAATTTGTTCATCTAGGCAAAGTGGACATCAGTCGGAATATGTACTCATAAGTATATCCATCTATATATGTATGTATATTGTGAGGTTCTAAAAATATTTCGACAACCGCTCTCAACACTTTTAGTATTGTTTTCATCAAAAATTTGTATTTTCCTTATTTTGTTTGTTTTGAATTGAAATATTTGCTTTGACGCGTCTGCTGGCGACTCATAAGAATGAATCCAGTGACCGACTAAGAGATACCCTGCACGAGAAAGTATTTGCTGAGAAATCAAATCATGTTTTTACCACTGAAACAATACGAACATGACCAGAGGAATCTCTCTCAAGTTGATCCCCAAGTTGATCCGACCATAATCCAATATAATTCGAGGGTATCACGCTGCCAAAGAACAACAAAGGAGTGCGCACAATACCCTAAATTATTTAATGCCAGCGACAATGACAAGGCTTTGACTGCCCTACAAAATTAATGGCCAACACAATGATGACCAACGAGACATGCTAAATGAAAGAGGGGAGCAGTGCAGGGAAATAGAGGCTTCGTCACCCACCTCTCCCTTTACCAGACAACAAACAACAACAACAAAGATAAAATATAATAATAATAAAATTAAAGGGCGGGGCGTGTGAACAATTACCAAAACAATTAATTTGTTTGCCTACATAAATAATTTATTTACGAGCAATGCTATAAAAACAGCATTTAACAGACAGTTGGCATCGGACACAGTCTCCAATTTGTTTCCGAAATTCGATGGCAATTTCTCAATTTCTCAATTTCGATATTCGAATTGAGTTTTCGAAATCTTCAAACACATTTTAAGGGTCATATAAGAATCATTTCCAAAACAGCTGTCAGAGCGCACATATGTAGAAAACATTTCAAATACTATGTACCATATATATTGTTCAGTTGTGATTGTTTGTTATAAAATTGCTTTCAAATTGTTATGGCACTTTTTATGGTGTTTCTATAAAATTGTATATTGCATACAATTTGTTGTCAATTAATTTATATTCCATTGGATTGATCATGAACTCAATAAAAAATCCATAAAAATTACCGAAAAAAGGCCCAAGTGAAATAAATTAATGCTACGAGTACTGTAAGTAAAACTTTTAATTAACTCGCTTATAGCGAATTTTATAGCATTTTTATGGCATCTCTATTTTTAGGTGTAACAAATTGTGCAACAATTAAACAAATTCCATTGAATGGCATCGTTAATTTATTACACTCAAATCGCTAAAAAGTAGTTATCAACAAGTTTTTAAGTTTTTCATGTACATAAGTTTTCTTGGAGGAGGAGGGAAAATCAGCTAAGCTTTTCTTACGGGGACTTTCTGCGAAAACATTTGCTCCCCAAACTTTTGTTTACTTCTATTTTCGCGCTTGTCGCACTGTGCGAACAACAATCAAAACAAACACAGCCAAACATAAATAAATAAATAATACATACTACACACATACAATATCTGCATGTAAACAAAACAATTAAGAAAAGAACAACAATTACAAAACTATCGTAAATTGCAATTGGAAGGACATTGGAGATGGAGATGATGGAGGTGAATGGTGATGGTGAAATGAACCACTGTGCATAAATTATTTGAATAATGCAATTCATAATCATCATGCATATTTAATTGCATAATTTGCAACTGCTAATATGCATCATTACACCGAAAGGACAATTGCATTAGCACTCACTGCTCGCCACATTTACTATATCCTGTGCCATGTCCTTTCGCATTGCATGGACTAATATACGCTATACCGAGTTCATGCTGATGGCATAAAGTGCATTTTCTAATTGCACTGAAATCCCTTTCACTAATAGCAAAATTGTGTTTTACTTACTACAAGTGCTTTTCTTCCCCACTCCTCTCTAGAAATATACTATATACACTCCCATAATACTCCAATGTGTTGTTTTTTCTTTTCTCCAGCTGCTCTCCAGCTCCTCTCCAGCTCCGCTCACTCCACTCAGGGAGCTGGTCCATGCCCGATGGCAATTTATGCGCTTCGCTCAACATGATTTTTATATTTTTATGTATTAAACGGAGCACGTTACCCGCTCTGCCAAGCGGCAATAGCTGCAAGGAAGATATGGTGGGCGAATGGGGGCGTGGTCAGCGTGTCTAACAAGAAACACGAACCCCATTGGAAACCACGCTGCAATCATCAGCAACTGGCACGACCTGACACCAATTAACTAACACTCCAAGCAACATGAAACCGGAAAATTAAAAAAAAATTAAATGGAGAACAGAAAGAGATAAAATTAATCGAAAGAAAGCTAACAAGAGAAACATAGATAAAACAGTAAAATGCATATATTATAAGAGTCACGCTATACGTAAAGAAAAACATACTATTACTATTATTATTCTTACCATATTTTATAAAACACTTAATAAACTTTTAATACCGATTTAATTATACCATTATACCATTTTTGGAAATGTAAAAATATTGAAAATCGGCTATGGTGTGTAAAAGTTATGGTCTTTCAAAGATGAGGAAGATTTCATTTTTGCTCAAAAAGCTGTTTTTGAACATTTTTAAAGTATTTTGGCCATATTTTCTAAATTATCGCTCCAAATCAAGCGCGGTAAGGTTTTTTATACCCATTTTGATGCCAGAAATCGATTGGCCACAAAAAATTCTGATTCTAAATTTTTTACTTTTTTGGCAATTTTTCAAGGGGTTTTTATGCAAAAATGGCCACAAATTGGATCAAAATTAAAAAGTGACAGTAGGGAAAAATTTTTGATGTAGATTCAAACTATGATTAAACCATTGACAGAAATGCAAAAATTTTGAAAATCGGTTGATTTTAAGGGAAGTTATGGCTTCTCAAATTTGCAAATGTCTCAATGTTTTGTATTAAAAACTGGTTCTTTTAAATTTTTCACTTTCCTTGCCATATTTTTCAAAACATGTAATAAACTTCTGATACCGATTTAAAGTATGATCAAAGCCATACCCAGAAATGTAAAAATATTGAAAATCGGCTAAGGTGTGTAAAAGTTATGGTTTCTCAAAGATGAGGAAGATTTCATTTTTGCTCAAAAAGCTGTTTTTGACCATTTTAACAGTATTTTGGCCATATTTTCTAAATTATCGCTCCAAATCAAGTGTGGTAAGGTTTTTCATACCCATTTTGATGCCAGAAATCGATTGGCCACAAAAAATTCCGATTTTAAAATTTTTACTTTTTCGACATTTTTTCAAGGGGTAAGTATGCAAAAATGGCCAAAAATGGGTCAAAATTGAAAACTGACAGTATGGAAATATTTTTGATGTAGATTCGAACTATGATCAAAACCATTGACAAAAGTGCAAAAATTTTGAAAATCGGTCGATTTTAAAGGAAGTTATGGCTTCTCAAAGTTGCAAATGTATCGAGTTTTTGTACCAAAAAACAGATATCTTATAATTTTTCACTTCCTTGTCACATTTTTCAAAACATGTAATAAACTTCTGATACCGATTTAAAGAATGATCAAAGCCATACACAGAAATGTCAAAATATTGAAAATCGGCTAAGGTTTGCAAAAGTTATGGTTTCTCAAAGATGAGGAAGATTTCATTTTTTGATAAAAAAAGCTGTTTTTGAACATTTTTAAAGTATTTTAGCCATATTTTCTAAATTATCGCTCCAAATCAAGTGCGATATGGTTTTTTATTCCCATTTTGATGTCAGAAATCGATTGGCCACAAAAAATTCCGATTCTAAAATTTTTACTTTATCGACATTTTTCAAGGGGTAAGTATGCAAAAATGGCGAAAAATGGGTCAAAATTGAAAAGTGAAAGTAGAGAAACATTTTTGATGTAGATTCAAACTATGATCAAAACCATTGACAAAAATGCAAAAATTTTGAAAATCGGTCGATTTTAAAGGAAGTTATTACTTCTCAAAGTTGCAAATGTATCGAGTTTTTGTACCAAAAACGAGTTTATTGAAATTTTTCACGTATCTTTCCCTAATTCATAAAAATTTTAAAAATCGATTGTATTTGGGGCAAGTTATGGCTGTTTTAAGTTTAGAAAGTATCTTTTTGGTGAAAATTATATTTTTTTTTTATGTTTACCACTATCTCGGCCATATTTTCTACAATATTGCTCGAATATACATCAAAATTTGAGATGCTTTAACTTATCCTAGCTTATAGTTGATAGAATGGGTCCAAGTTTGAAACTCATGGTCAAGTCCACAGTTAACAAATTTCATTGGATACCTTTTAGCGGATAGAGGTAACTGCAGTTGCAGTGGATAGAGTAGTTGATGGAGTCGCGGAAAAATCACTGTTTGCTGTCAATATTTGCGCAGTTAACTAAGCAGCTGAAAAGCTTCAATTGGTAGCATGAAGGACTCAACTACCGCTTGCCACATTCGTGGCTATCCTTGCCATGAACTGAAGCTGCATGTAAACATTTGCAAACACATACTGAAACACACACATATGCATACATATGCATGTATGCAGATGGATATAAGTTAGGAGTGTGTGTCCTGTTTCCGGTCTCCTATCAATGTTGACTGTCGTGTGTCCTGCGTGGTATGTGAAAGGAGCGCCGCACTCTGCCTAAAATCATTTTTGTGGTTTCAACGTAACTTTCAGGAAAGTCAAACAACAAGAAGAAGATGGAGATGGAGATGGAGATGAAGCCGTGTCGAGTCTCATCGCATCGCCAGATATTGAAAAGTTACTATTTAAGGGGCCCCAAAAAGCGAATTTACAGTGTTTATTGCTTAAGTGCAACCCAACAGATGCTACCTAATCCCTTAAATAAATGAGAAAGCAAGTGGCAAGCGGCATGCTCCAAGTGGCAAGTGGCAAGTGGCAAGTGGCAAACAGATTACAATTGAACAAAGTGCCGCATCTCAACACTGATCCAATAAGTGTTTACAAGTACTAAGTAAACATTCCGATTATAATCCGACTTAACAGAATCTGCTACCCTTAAGTAACCGTCAGCACACAAAATGCTGAGCCAAAAAACTTCTGCTCTTCCACATCTCACCCAATCTGGAGGTCATCAAATTAGCGCAAGTCTGGAATGACAGTAGAGTTACATGGAAAACATTCGAAGGATAATCTGAAATCCATTAGAAATACAATCGCTACGCAGTTAGACAGATCAGCTGTCTATCATAACGGGTTTTTACCGTACTCTAAACTATTCAAATCAAAGGAAATATATCGATATACATAAGCATTTTTTCTTTTTTAACTAAGCGTGCCACGTATTGCAGTTTGATGGAGTAAAAGGACTAACTAAAAATAAAAACAGAAACAAGTTTCACATAGAAAGAGAGAGAACGAGAGAGAGAGAGATGGAAGAGAGACCAGAGAGGATTATTATTGAACAGGCGGGAGGATAGCGCATTTCTAAGTGGTGCGTGTTGTGATACGTGGTTGACCAAGTCAATTTACCAGACCAAGGGCAGTGTCGGGGCGGGCGAGGGGATGATACAAAGTACAGCAGAACTTGCTCTATATACATATACATATGTATGTATATATGTACATACACATATGATGTCAAATTACATGTCGCTACTTATGCGAGTATTTCAAGTGTTTGCGTGCTGCATTTAGTTAACTTTAGTAGTAGTTGCTGCTGCTGCTGCTGCTGCTGTTGTTTGGCTTTTGACTAATTACATTGCAGCTGAGGCAATTAAATGCAATTGCAACAACAATTGCCACACACACTCTCCAGCCCAACAAGCTATATTAGGTATACCCAGATACCTATATACATACATATATATGTATATATACAGTCGAATAGCAGTAGTTGCCGCATTGCGTGCTTCGATAAGAGAAGTCGCAATTCTCTAGAGAACTGACCGTCAGCATGATAGATTGAAGTGAAGTGAAGTGAAGTGCTCCCATATAGACGTATTGCAATTTGGAATATAATGACAAAGTGCAATTGCATGCACTCATCCAATAATCAAAATTTGTTTAAGCTAAGTGATTAAAAAGAGACCCTCCATGCAACAATTTGAAAGCTCTTTACTTTCAACATCATCAATACAACTCACGATAATGTTGCAATTTATATAGTAAGTGAAGCAAACCGCGTACCATTTGCCTGCCTCGGTATGCCAGATCTGTGGCAAGGCAACTAGTACCAAAAAAAACTTTCACTTTGAAGTTATATAGTTTCTCTCAACAGGAAATCAATTAAAAATTGCGAAAATATTTATGTCTGCATAAAACTAATACACATCAACTACTCAGTAGGAGATATAAAACTTCAGCGGAAGTTCAGTTCATCTTGCTTTTGAAACCGAACGAAACATGCGGTTTTCATATTGGTAGCTATTGCAAATCCGCAAGTATCGTACGGATTCGGTTCTGAGATCAGTTCTGATTGTTGAATAAATATGAAACCTTAACTAAGCAATTCAGAAAATGTTTTTGAGCAAATAATACAGAATACAACTTTGAATACGTGCATATTTATATGCTATAGATATCGATGTGAATATATGTATCATATATATGTATTCTATATGTGATGTGTGTGTCGCCAAAGTTGTGTTTTGAATTTATGTTTCATTTATTGGCGGCTGGCAACGTGTTTTCAATAAATTTTATATTTCGACCGACCGACCGACAAAATAAAAAAATACATTGAAAATTGAAAATGAAAGGCCAACATCGCATACGAATATATGTATGTCTGCAGATATATGGATGTATGGATGTTATTTTTTTTTTTGTTCATAATTTCAACATTTTCAATGGCAATCATAAATTCTATCAATAGCAAGATGGAGACGTCGACGCTTCGGTCCCGTTAGCGTATCTCGTGCGTCATGGCCAGCCGTCAACTTGTTGCATGTCTCAAGAATGTTTCTCTTTCTGCCATTCACATTCCTTGGTGTTGTCTCTTTTTTTTAATTAACTTGAGGCCGCTAATTTTTGTTAAATGAACAGTTTGCGAAATTGACGTGTGTTTCTCTCAGTGTATGTGTGTGTAATGAATTTGTTGTGGGCGTGAATAAACCAATTGTATGTCGTTACGAGGCGCCCAGCTCCAATAAAGAGTAGAAAATAGAAATAAATATGTGATAGATTTACGATCCATTTATATTTCACTCAGCACCATCGCCATCGCCATCGCTTGCTCACCATATGTACTATATATTTTCTTCTCTTTTTTTCCATAATTTATTTGCCATAAATATTTATCAGTTTTCAACAAAGTTACAATTCGAAAAGTCAAAGAAATATATATATATATTTTTCGTAATTGTGAGTTACCAGATTATATTTATGGACACTTCGTGCTGGCAAAATGTAATTAAAGTTCTTTGCCTAGGCATTTTAATTTACAGACTATCAAATAGAGAGAGAGAGAGAGAGAGAGAGGGAGAGAGAGGGAGAGAGAGAGATACAGAGGGAGGTGTAGGAAGCGAAAGAGCTACTGCAGCAGCTGTTGACACCTTTTCGAGCACATTGACTTGCTAACTGGATAGAATAGCTGGTTGCCAATGCCACAGTGGTCACAACAGGACACTTGGTGGGAAGGGGAGATGTGCAGTGGAGTACATGGGATCAGAGGTTTGCCTGCATACATAGGTCAATGCAGCAGCAAAATGCAGTTTGTAGCTTAGATGCGGCTTAGTTCAAGTCCTGTGTAAATTAAATTGTTGTAAATTGCAGCTTAACCAGATGCGACAGGCGCCAAGCTCGCCAAGGACATATGCACAGCACATACTATATAATATATATCACACATACATACATACATATATATACATTCGTGTGTGTGTGTGTGTGCCTGAATCCGAAAGAAGCTAAAGGAATCGCCTGCGGGCGCTTTGTGTACACGCCACAAAATAGAAGACAGATTCAATATAACCAAATCCAGGAGCATATTCCCAGCGAGGATTGAGCGGAAGGATACGATGCTTGGCCTTGCACACAGATGGAAATGAAACAGAAAATGGAAATGGAAATGGGCATGAGATTGAAGTTGGAGAATGCTTTTGCTTTTGGGTTTTGCCTTTGGTTGAGATTGAGATTGACTTGGGCTTATTGTGAGGTCAGGCGTCCTTATGAAATTTACCCAACTGTTGCGGAATAAATTGCCATGGCAATGTCTAGGCTTAAGGCGACACTCCCTTCAATGCCAGCCCCAATCTCGCCCCATTGCTGACTGCCATGTGCCACACGCCGTACGAGCTATTTACTGGCATTGAACAACTTGGTCGGAAGACCACTGTCGTTGGAGCAGAGCGGCGTAGAGGCTTCGGCTTACTCATCACTCTACTTATATAGATATATTATTTAGTCTGTCATTCATCCATTCATTCATTCGTTCGCATAGACATTGAGCGCGTATCATCTTTCAACTGTAACGCGCATAAAATGCGTCATATTTAATAAGCTGGCACAACAGTTGTACACTGAGAAAAATAGTTGAAAAAAAAAATAAGAAAATTTTTGATTTTTTTTAGTTTTTGAAAAATTGACTAGCTTATCACTCAACTGTTTAATTAAATTCAATTTTCTATGTTGTACCAACCGACTGCGTTTCTCTTAGTGTAGTCGGGTTACTAGGGCAGCTAAGCGCATTAGCATAACGGCCAGAGATCTGTCGTGAGCAACAAATCAAGCCGAAGCTTTAATAAACTTATGAGAATCCCAGTAAATTTATTTATGAGAGGACCTGATGCCTACACTGATGCTTGTCAATCCAATCATCTGGTATTTATTTGAGATAACTAGGGGACTTACGCATCGTATTGTGTTAGCTGTTGTTGAAGGGCTTCGTTCTGGGGTAATTGCTTAATTCAATTGCTGTAATTGCATTGACCAAATTCTGGGTATTAGCAGCATTAAAGGATGCCAGCTGGTCAGCTAACCAACAATCTTATTATTGGCAATTAAGCTAATGCCAATTTATTTAACACATGCCGATGGTCGTGCCATATTCAGATTGCATCAGCAAAATTCGAATTGCACGGCAATTGCAGAATAAAAATAAACATGAAAATTTTCTAATGTACTCAAAATCGAGTCTATTTTTAGTGCCCAGATGTACATATTTCTTTGATTTGTTTGCTGACAATCTCAATATGCGATTGCCCAGACTTTTCAGCACTACTCTATCTATCTCTATCTATCTCTCTCTCTATCTCTCTCTATCTCTCAGGGGAGAATTTATTTCTGCAAAATCTTTGAAATTCGCATATTGCCAAATTTTGAATTTCCATTTTTTTTTTTTTTTATTTTCTTTTGGGTTTCACTCTCGTATGCAATTTGATATGCTCAGGAGTCGTAGGCTCCATTTGTCGCTGAGACATTTTAACTTTCGCCTTGATATCCGATCCATCTTCATTATCCTTCATTACATATTTGAATTTTTTCTTCGTCTCCTTTTTTGCGAGTTGCCAATATACGGGCTATACTTCAACTGAAGCTGAGGCAAAAGGCAATACACAAAGGACACGACAGGCCCAGGACACTTGAGTGCGTCCCGGTGTGTGTGTGTGTGTGTGTATGTGTGTGTGTGTATGTGTGTGTGTGTGTCTGTCCACATAAGCAGTTTGTATTTGCCGTTCACTCTTTACTTTCTGCTTCATTTGCGTTACAAACACCTACCTTGCCACATTTTCTTCTTCTCTTTTTTTTGTTGGTCTTCTTCTCCCAACGCATTTCGTTTCATTTTCTTCTCGACAAGATTTTGCTTTCGGTGTTGCTGTTGCTGTTGCTGCCTCCTCTGTAAGCTCACACCTGCCACCGCTCTGGCGGCACCTTCGGCTAAACCAAATCCCAAATTCTAAGATCAACTCTGAGGTGGGATGGCGACGGAGGCGCCCCTAAATGAAATCGCCTGGCGGCTTGCAGCTGTCGCCCGTTTTCAGTTACAATGGCAACATTGAAATTTTTGAAAGACCATTTCTCATATACACACATGCCTGAGTGCGTATGAGATGGAAGAGAAGGAGAGCGAGAGAGAGAGAGAGAGAGAGAGAGAGCTAAATATGATGGAGGATGTGTCAGGATGTGCTACCACTTGAGGCGCCTGCTAAACGCCTAATGATGCTTATTTGCTTGCAACACTCGCTGCTCGTTGCTGCCACCAGCTGCCCATCAGCTGCCCATCAGCTGCCACCTGCTCCCCACAGGCCACTAAAATATGATGTTTGCCCAGAGTGTTAAGGGAAGAAGAACAGGACCGAACAGGGAGTGCGACAGACAGGACGTATATTAGTTTTGTCAGAGTAACCAGCAAAAAGGCGAAAAAAAAATGAAATTGTTTTAAATTAATTTGCATTTTGAAGATGCCACAACCAACCCACCACCGTCAACAGTCTTTTCGCCTTCTTCTTCACGCAATTTTCCACTCCGAAACAAAAAAAAATACTTATATAAAAAAAAAAGCTGAGAACTCATTAAATTTACAGCATACACTATATAGTGAACGGGCATAAGGATATCACTTACAAAGGGAGCTTCGACTATCATATTAAAGAGAGTTTTTTGAGAAGTACTTGAAAAGTTCAGAAATATTATTGAAAAGTATTATATTCTTTGGAATATTTGGAAGTCATGCATTCGTTAATTCGTTTTCATTTTTTAAATAATTTATTTGCACAATTTTCATTGAGTTGAAGCTGAAATTATGCATAGCAACAAACTAAGTCGCACAATGATGAAAATGCTTTAATCCTATTGACGTTTAATCAAGCTCAAGCTTGACGATGAAAATGACAATGGCAATGTCAGTGACAGTGACAGTGAAAGTGACAGCGGCAGACGATGAAAATGAATGCAAGTAGGCGGAAAAACTCGGCGGAAAATTTGCTGAGCAGCAATGGCAGCACCAGCAACTAAAGAAAAGATATTTCCCTCGAATACGTCGGCAATTACAAAACATTTTGCATTTACGCTGTTGAATTTTCAATTGGCCAAATGCTATGAATTTCCATTTTTCATTTGCCATTTTCCATTTTCATTTCCATTTTGATTTCCATTGCACGGCAGCTTTTCGCTTACCTGTAAGCTATAAACCGTAACCTGTAACCTGTTGCCCGTGAAACACAGAATGAGACAGAGAGAGAGAGAGAGAGAGAGAGAGAGAGAGAGAGAGGGAAGGAAGGAGAGAGAGCGAACAAGGGTAAGTCGAAATTATTTAAAGCGCTTAAAAAGACAACAACAGCAACACACACACACACACACACACACACACACAAATAATCAAACAAATAATCACATTTGCATTTTCACTTGTTGATTTTTTGGCCAAGGCAAGTGGAAGTGACACTGAAAGCGAAAACGAAACTGAAAACGGTAAGTAGAAACACAGAAGAGAGAGAGAGAGAGAGAGAGAGAGAGAGAGAGAGAGAGAGAGAGGGAAGAGAGGGCAATGGGAAATGGAAGTAGTAGTATTTGTTTTTCTTTTTTTTACTTTTTGGGCATTTCTGCTGACTTCAATAGCAAGGATATAAGAAGGAGTACGAAGCACAGAATCCTTGAAAAGTGCCCGCTCAGCACTTGACGGGCGATTGGCGAATGAGAGAGGCGTGGACGGGCGGGCAGGAGGCCGATATATAGAGTGGGAGGGAGACATTGACATCAACAACGAAATTAGCCCACGAAATATCTGGGTGGGGGAGAGACAAAGAGAAAGAGAGAGACAGAGACAGACAGAGATAGAGAGAGAGAGAGAGAGAGAGGGAGAGAGTCGAAAATGCACTCAGCGTTTTGTGCGTTGTCATTGAAAGCTAAATAAATTGAAATTAGACGATGTCAGCACAAAAGCCAAAAGTGCCAACAGCAACAACAACAGCAACAGCAACAACAACAGCAACAACAACAGCAACAACAACAGCAACAACAACAGCAACAACAACAGGAACAACAACATCAACAACAGCAGCAACAGGCAATGGAAGCAAAGTGGTTAAGCTCAGATGGAGTAAGGGATGGGGGGAGAGAGACGACTCTCTTGCCCACATTGCTGGGGCGTTATTGTGCTATGGGCGTGGCAAGTGCGTGCGATATGATAACAACAACAACAACAATAGCAACAACAACAACAATGAGCATTGTCCTTGATGCTGGGCAGACAGCTTAGCTGAGCTCCTCCAATAACTCTGTTATCGAGTCGGACCCAAAAGGACCTGGAGGGGTCCACCCCGACCACAATTTCATACCCCTCCACATACTCCGTCACCAAAGGCAATGTATTCACATTTCAAGTGCTTGCCAATGACTATGGACCACTGTGCACTGCACGTACTATTTGGCCCAAGAATGTTATGCAAATGTCAGCGCCCAAGGCGAATGCGAATCGAGAAACTCAACTACCAGATACCAAAGAGAAATGGCATAAATAAATATGTATTAGAGTAGGTATACCTAGGACAGTTCATCATTTACAGTACCATTTACAGGGTATCCATTTATGACCCCACAAACGAAACGCATGCGAAGGCATTCAATTGCAGACAGACAAAAGCCAAATGACATCAAGTGTTGATGCTTTCAAATATTCCAAATATGGCAACTATGAAGCATATTTCAGCCGGCAGCTGAAACAATTCAGGCCAAGATGTACAAGTGGAGGCGGTGCAACAATGTGACACCCGCAAATTGTAAATGACAATATTATGAAATTCCAAATCAAATGTTGCCCATAATTTTAAACTGCCATAAATTATACAAATTTCAACCGATTTTCGTGAAATTTGACTTTTTATTAATGGTTTTGATAGCAGTTTAATTCTGCATCAAAAGTTTTGTAAAAATCGCCATTTTCAATTTTTCGACATTTTTGACCCATTTTCCATACTAACCCCTTGTTAAAATCATGAAAAATCGAAAAAGTTGTTTATCCCAATATTTTGACTATAATCGATTCTAGGACTCATAACTAGCATATTGCTTTTTATTTGAGGTGTTTTGGATGAGAATTTCACGAGTTATGGCCGAAAACGTTTCGGAAAATACCCCAAAATGTCGGTTTTTGAAACATGAGTTCCTGGCAAAACTTTCAATTGCCATAACTTGGCCGAAAATCATCCGATTTTCATGAAATTTGGCATTTTGGAAATGGTTCTGAAATAAGTTTAATTCTGCATCAAAAGTTTTGTGAAAATTTAATTTTTCAAATTTTCGACATTTTTGACCCATTTTCCATACTAACCCCTTGTTAAAATTATGAAAAATCGAAAAAGTTTTTTATCCCAATATTTTGACTATAATCGATTTTAGGACTTATAACTAGCATATTGCTTTTTATTTGAGGTGTTTTGGATGAGAATTTCACCAGTTATGGCCGAAAACGTGTCGGAAAATACCCCAAAATGTCGGTTTTTGAAACATGAGTTCCTGCCAAAACTTTGAATTGCCATAACTTGGCCGAAAATCATCCGATTTTCATGAAATTTGGCATTTTGGAAATGGTTCTGAAATAAGTTTAATTCTTCATCAAAAGTTTTGTAAAAATCGCTTTTTTAAATTTTCCGACTTTTTTACCCATTTTCCATACTTGTTAAAATCATCAAAAATCGAAAAATTTTTTTATCCCAATATTTTAACTATAATCGATTCTAGGACTCATAACTAGCATATTGCTTTTTATTTGAGGTGTTTCTGATCAGTATTTCTCGAGTTATGGACAAAATTGTACCGAAAAATAGCCGGAAATGGTCTTCTTGTGGATTTTAGCATGCTTATAACTTTGAGTATTAAAAGCATGTTTCTGCCATTAGCTCGGTCTCTGGCTGAATCTTGGAGAGGTATGCGCATAATATAAATTATAGCTCAGTTTGCCGAATGACGCTCAATTATCATAAATCAGCAAATCACCTCAAATTAGTTAGCCATAAATGCCTGGTCAATAGCCAGAAATATGGCCAATGGTGATATGCGAATATATAGATATCTATATATGTATATTACATAGTTGAGATTATACACCCCATATAAGTTGATGATGGCCATAATCAGATTTAATACGTATACGCCATGAGGTACGCGTCGAGTGAGGCGAAGAAAGCAACGAAGCTGCAATTCACGGCATTAGAGATATTTGGCTAAAAGTGCGTTAAATTTTGGATACGACTAACGTTGACTTTACTAGAGACAAGAACAGAGATGGAGACGCAGATAGAGACAGAGATGGAGACAAAGACAGCGACAACACCTGTGGCATAAATTTGAAGTATTTGATTTACCTCTGAATCTCTCTTTGTTTCTCTCTCTCTCTCTTTCTCTCTCTCTCTCTATATATATATATATATCTATATATTCCTCAATCACTTTGGTGTCTCAGTTGCCAATGGAATTAAGCCGCTGCCAGTTTTGTTTGTGTATAGATTTATGCTGAATATGCGCAACATTCGCCCAGCAATTTTCGGGCACTCGTCCTCTACAGCAATGTGCCCCATTTCATCCATACTGATGGCCACACACACACACACACATACACATACTTTAAGAGCTACATGCCTGGGACAACCTACCGTTATGCAGCCACCGCCACCGCCACCGCCACCGCCATCGTCATCTTCATCCTCATCAATGCAGGAAAAGCGAAAGCAAAAGCCAAACATTAAATCACTTAAAATGCCAGTCCAAGCCTGGACAAACATTTCCAAGTGCCTTTTGGCCTTCTGCTGCGGTTTTCTCTCTCTCCCACCACCACCACCACCACCACCCTCCCTCCGTTCCACACCACATTTTTCGCTCTATTGGTATGTGGTATGTGTGTGCCCTTCAAGTGGTTTGGGACACGTATGCGTCTCTGTTGGCATTTTGACACTGGAACGCCGTTTTCATAATAATAAGAAGAAATTTGTTCTGTTTTTCTGTTTGTTTTCTCTATTTTTTACATTTTTTTTTTTAGTATTTTCTTGACTTGGCTGTCAAACCCTGTAAAAATGCGAGACCAACGGCGCTTATTTTGCGAGCGTATACTTAATATTTTGTGGCAATGGCTGAAATATTAAGTATACGCACTTTGTCATGTATCAGTTGTGTGCCGTTGATAAAAGTAGTTGAGAATTATAAAAATCACAATTGAGGAATTAAAAAGCTCATAAATTTATAAGCGAATAATTAAAATATTTAGAGTTTCCTGAGGATAGCAAAAATATTAAGTATACGCACGTTGAAAAACGCAGTTTGAATAACTAGTTAAAAATGAGAGATGAATACGTCGAAATTGAAATGCTGAGTGAATATTTGAAACATATTCCTTGTGAAAAATTTATAGCAGTTTTCAAATCAATTGTCATGATGTGAAAATTTTCAGATTGTCTTTCAAATTGTAGGGCATTTGGCAGTTGATAGAGTAGTTGCTGTTCTTGTACCTTAAGCTGTTTTCATTTTATGTGGAGGCAGCATTTTCACGCGTCTTTCATACACACACACACTCACACTCACACATACGCACACACACACACACATACTTAGACGTGAGCAGAGAGTGTGTTGTTGCCAGCGCGCCCTGATGTATGCAAATAATTGCTGAGTGCTGCTCCATTCAGGCGGCTTATAATTGTTGTTGTCGCTGTTGTTGTTGTTGTTGTTGTTGCTACTATTACTGTTGTTGTTGTTGTTGCCGCTGTTGCTGTTGCTGTTAGCTCTTGGCTGTTGTTGTTTGCACAGGCTGTCCGGCATTCTATTCTAATAAGCAGGCAACTCAGACAGCCCTCTTCTCCCAATCCCACTCTCAACCCCTCCCTCTCTCTCTCTCTCTCTGTGTGGGGTGTGGCAATGGGCAATGGTTTTTTTTTTGGAGGGGGGATAAATGTTGGAGGACTACCCCCTTGTCCATAGTGGGCGGTAATTTAAACAATGAACTGCCATGCCCATTAATATTACTTTAGGCCACTCGCAAACTTTGACTTTATGTTCTTCCTCTTCGATTTTGCTGCTGTTGTTGTTCATATTGATGTTGTTGTTTCGTTTGCCACGTCGCAGCACGATTCTGTGGCGTGCATGATTCTGTGGCGGGGTGGGGCTGCTGTGATTGGGAATATCTAATCGTGTCTCTTGGACTTGCAACCAAATCAATTTGAGTGAAGAGAATGTTGGCAAAAATCAAATAATATTTAAATGTATGGCTGTGACTTTTTGCAACGGGCGGGTCTAATCGAATTGTTGCATTTTTTGATTAAATTTTTATAATTATTTACTTATATATTTTTAATTGAATTTATTAACGTTTTTCGAAGTTAGCTGCCTTTAATGTTCCCTTTCATTTGTATAAAAAAAATGTTTAAAATTTACAGCAGCACTTAAAGTTCATTATGCTCGACAGTGGCTTCATGACAAATTTGCTTAGGTATTAAAGATGAAAATTCATTTATTAACTGCGTGTCTCTCTCACTCGATCTCTTTCTCCCTCTAACTATATCTTTCTCTCTCTGTCTAACTCCCTCTCTCTCTCTCTTAATCTCTATCTTTAGCTACATATATTTCTGTCTTTGTCCAACAATCACTTCAAGTTGCTAAAAACTTAAGCTCAATGCGTGCAACATTTATTGAGCAGAACAAAGGAGACAGCACGATTACCAGCGAGAGAGAGAGAGAGATAGAGAGACAGAGTGAGTGAAAGTTAAAGAGAAAGAGAAGGAAGTAAAAGCACGTCAAATAGTGCAAAAGCAAATGTTTTATATTAGGTGGCAGCTGCCGGCAGGGGGCGCCACTAATGAGGCCCTTGGGGAACATATTAAACTTGAGAGGGCAACACTTGCTCGCTCACTCATACTTTAACGCTATCTCTCTCTCTCTCTCTATCATTCTTTCTGTACTGTTGTTCACCTCTATCTCTCTCTCTCTGTGTCGCTCACTCTACACTCAGAGAAACTTATGAGAAGCAAAAGAAAAGCCGGCAAGAGAAGGCAACAAATTGCCAAAGAAGTATGAATCGAGTATTGCACAGATTTGCTAACACACACATTCATATACACACACACACACACACACACACACACACAAACACACACACAAACACACACACACACACACACACACGCACACATATACATATATAATGTATATACAGCATATGGTTGTGTTGTTGTCATCTTCTTCTATCAAATGCAAAATTGTAACTTTCCCCAGTTTTTTGTTTTCATATTCTTTTTCTTGCTGTTTTTTTTTTCTTTCTTTGGTGTTTCACAGAACGCAACAACTTTTTAATTTAAGGCGAATACAAGGAGTAAGGAACATAATCAAAGAGAGGGTGGGGGAGGGGGGTAGGCGATAGAGAGAGGGTGTGGGGATGGAAAGACAAATCACGGCGACCCCTAAAACAAACTTTTCCAGCTACATTTCTCAACGCAACTCAACTGACTCACGAAATTAAAGCAATAATAACTTTGTTAAAACAAAAAACGCAGCAAAAAGTCCTCCAGCAATTGTATATGCCCTACCAAAATGTGATACCCTGTAAAACAGATAGACATACAATACGGTTGCATATGCCGTTGGTGTCCCTGTGATTTACGAGCTTCAAACACGGCCAACATAAAATAAAAGTTTTTATTTCCTCTCTTTTTTTTCTTGCGACCTTTCGTTCTCTTACTCTTCTCACTCTTCTTATTTTTGGGGAAACAACTTCTTTAAGTTTCTGTGTTGTCTTCCCGAGGTCCTGTTATTGCCTGCCAGCTGAAAGATTATACTTAAGAGGGAGGAGGGAAAGACATCCGTTGATGTCTTCAATTTGAAATATGTTCATGCAAAAACACAATTACACAATCTGACAGCGTACTCGTGAATCAAAGTATACGCGGAGTGTGGAGAACCACATCGTTAACTATACGTACATACATACATATATGTACATATGTATGTATATACATATACCTCGATGAACTTGCGGCGAGAGAAACTTAAGATCTAGCATGTCTGGGATACGGGTTTCCACAACAAGTTGTTTAAGGATTTTGGCATAAGTTTCCCATTTCTCGAATCTCCACTCATTACTCTCTCTCTCTCGCTCTACCTCTCTCTCGCTCTAGTCAAAGTTTATCAATTGAAATGACTTCAACAAATTGTTGGGCTTAATTTTAACGAAATTTACTTAACCCTCATTTGCTTGCCGCCAACTTTCCTCAACTCCTGCCTCTCCCAACATACATATACATACATTTATCCATCAATTCAATTCGTGCTAATTTGAGACACTTATTGCTGATGATGTTTTGACCTTTGACCCTTTTTCTTGTGCCGAGTAACCAAAGGAGCTACTAGGCTAAAAATGGGGTCAGAAGGGATTGGGGGTTGACAATCCACACAGATTTGATAGGAACTAATGCACATTTGATAGCAAAACAGCGAAAGGATCGCAGCAAGGATACACGCATAAACGTGTGTGGATTTGATTTAGGGATTGCATTGAGCACAGGCAATGGTAAAGCATCCCTCTCTCACTTGATTACAATTAATGGCCCCCAATTTGTTGCTTGTGTTGCTGTTGCTGCTTTACAAGCGGCACAAGGAATGGGGGTGGCAGGAGGCGGGAGGTAGGAGTTGAAGGAGCAGGAGCAAATGGCATAAAAAGGCGCTGGCAGCCGTGAAAGGCTAACGGAATGAAAGCGGAAAGCAAAACGACAATGACTGGCAAAGGCATCGTAAAATGCGGCCATAAAGTGAAGAAGGAGGTGGCAGACTGAAACGAAGAGAATGAAGGCAAGTGGAAGAGCAAGAGCAACCGAAGCAGTAAGTAAGTAGATGAAAAAGTAAAGCACGCCACCAAAAAAAACAACAACAACAACAACAACGAACCTCAACGAAGACAACCTTTTTAGAGATGCTGCGAATACACGCAAACACACACATATGTAAGTGTATCTGTGTGTATGAGTGTGTGTGTGTGTGTGTGTGCGTGGATAAGAATAGCCTTCAGTTATGTGTATTGGGATGTTCTAGCTGCAGCTTGATAAAGTCTAAGGCAGCAGCAATCGACGCTGCCGCTGCCGCTGTCGCTGTCTCAGTCGCAGTAGCTGGCGACGCAGCATGTAAAAATGTCTGCACGAAAAGCGCTCAACTCAAATTAACGGAAAATTATTGCAAATATTTACTCAGCTCAGCTGCTCTGCAGGTGGCATAACGCCGAGTGAGTTACAGCTATAGTAACAGGCACGCTCTCTCACAGTCGCTCTCTCGCTCTCTCTCTCTCTCTTTGAGTTCTCTCTGTCTGCGCTGTGAAGTAGGCAATACTTTTGAGCGCCTTTTTGCTTGACGCATGCGCTAAATTTACACACGATAGCGGCGACGTCAGCGTCAACAACAACAACAAGAACAACAATAAACATAGAAATTCAATAAAATGTTTGCCGACAGTTACGTGTATACAGTATTGTTGCTGCTGTTGTCGTTGTTGTTGTTGTGGTTTTGCTGCTCAATGGACAGGAGTTGTTTTTTTTTTGCGGAAGAACAGCTGCCGGGCCCCTGTGCGTATGCAATGAAATTTTTGTTGTTCGCCGCTTGACAGCCGCACAAAGCAAAATGAGCGCACGGCGAACAAAAAGAAGAAGAAGAAGAAGAAGAAGTAGAAGTAAATGAAGATGAAGAAGAGGACGAGCATGATATAGGAAGCAGCAGCAGCAGCGCAACCAACACAAAAGCAACTACGTAAACAATAATTGCTGTAGATTTTGCTGCTGCTGCTGCTGCTTCTTCTTTTCACTTAATATTGGTGTTGATGTTGATGTATGTATGTATGTATGTATGTATGTAGCTGGAGGTCACTTACCTTTTTACTCTCTACAGCCGCTCTTGACTCCGTTTGTTGTTGGCACTGTTGTGACTGTTGTTGTTGTTGCTGCTGCTGCTGCTGCTGTTGCTGTTGTTGTTGCTGTTGTTGTCGTTGCGGCTGCACTGCATCATCATCATTAAAGCAAAAACAAACAATAACAACAACAACTAAGAACCGTGCTGCGTTGCGTGTTTGTTGCCCAGCGGGTTTTTTTTTTTTTTTTTGTTTTGAATTTTGCACAACGTTTTCTATTCAAATTTTATACAATATTATATTATATGTGATTTTATTTATTTAATTTTTCTTAGCGCACATTTATTTATTATGCCTTAAGAAACACTCGAATTTTTTTTGCATTTAATATTGAGACCGGATTGAGACAACATCTTTCATCTTCTTGTTATTAATATTATTATTATTATTATTATTATTATTATTATTATTATTATTATTATTATTATTATTATTATTATTATTATTATTATTACTGTTGTTGCTGTGCTTTGCTCACAACATGTTTTTCACATTCACATGAAAAAAATAAACAACAAAATAAAACAAAATATACACTTTATTTATATAGAATCAGTTGGGTTTTCATTTATACATTTCTACATACATATATATTTCTTTAATTACTGTGAATTTATTTGGAACAACACTTTTATTTAATTTTGCATATATATTTTTTTTTTTGTATTTTTTGATTAATTTTTAGTAATTTGCAGTCAAGGCAACAAAACAACGTTAGCCGCACATGGCCTAGGACGACGCTGCGGCTGCCTGCACTGATTTTCAGCGTGGATGCTTTGAGGCGTTGACGTCGCTGCTGCTGCTGCTGCTACTGCTGCTGTAATAGCTACTGCTATGCTTGCTCTTCTTCTTGTTGTTGTTGTTGTTGTTGTTCTTCCTCTATTCTCTGTAGCTGTGACTGTGGCTGTAGTTGTCATTGCCTTTTGCCGCTGCTCCTGCCGTAGTTGTTGTAGCGCAGCAACAATATATACGCGCAAAAATGTTCAAGCGACGGCATGTTATGTCTCTGCTTCGCTTCAGCGCTTCTCCCTTCCCATGCATACACATATAGTGTGTTGCTCTCTGTGGATACTCTCTTTTATACGCACTCTCTCTCTCTCTGTTTCTCTAGGCAAGGCTTTGCGCTTTTGCCTGCCAACCCAACGAGAACAACAACAACGATGACGACGTCATCAACTCTTTCTGCGCAGGTGCCAAGAATCCGAACTCAACTCATCACGTAAACTCAACTCAATGTAAACTCAACTCAACTCAACTCAACTCAGCTCAGCTGACGGCGTGGGGAGTGTGGGTGTCGTGGCTGTGTATTGTGTTGTGTTGAGTTGAATTGAGTTTAACTCACCTTAAACGTTGTTTATCAGCTACGGCGCTGCTACCGAAACTTCTGCCGCCGCTGTCGCTGCTGCTGCTGCTGCTGCGATTCCCGCTTTAATCGCTTATCGCATTGATTTCTGATATCTTTTTTTTACGTTTCTCTGCTTGTTTTATTATATTTTATTTTGTATTATTTTATTATTTCACAATGCACAGCAAAAAAAAAGTGAAACAAAACAAAACGAAAACAAAAATCAAGTAAAAAGACAACAAAACTTTATTTCGGTGTATTTATTTATTTATTTTTATTTATTTTTTGTTGTTGTTGATGTGTGTGAAGCGCGCGTATCACGAACATTTTTCAATCAGCGTTTGTTTAACGTAATTTATGCGCGCTTATCAGCCACTGACTGCGACTTGGACACACATACATACATACATATGTGTGTGGGTGTGGGTGTGTGTGTGTGTGTTTGTGAATTCGATTGATAGGTTGAGTTATCGCTAATCGCAAATCGACATCAATCAACGATCATTGACAAATCGCGCGCGGCGCTCGTTTCTCTTCTGTGTTTATTTTCCCCGACCTACAATCGACACCTTTTTCCGTACTGGGAGGGAACAGTGTTGAAATATGGGTAATATTTGTGTGTGTACGTATGTTGTGTGTGTGTGTGTGTGTGTCAGAGAAAGATATGATAGTCAGTCAAGTGGAACCGCGGCAAAATGATTGACCGAAAAATTGGAGATCTGTGGTCTGATTCGGACCGCTCGTAATGGAAACTGAATTGTTGGAAATAGAAAAGTCATAGAGACGGACGCCAGAATATCAGAATCTGCGGCAGAACCAAAAGCAAACACAGCACACGTCTCTCAGTATGTGTGTGCATGGGTGTGTGTGTGTGAATGGGTGTGTGTGTGTGTGTGTGTGTGTGTGAACATACACACCATCGAGACACGATTTTAATCACACACGCAAAATAATATAATTGAGATGAAAATGAAAATGAAAAACAGCAGCAGCAGCAGCAGCAACGGCATCGCCAGCGGCAGCAACACCGACCCAACCCGACCCGACGACCCGAAGCAAAGCCGAGGCGTAACGAACCCAACCGAGGCACAGCGAACCGTTTATCGTACCATGCGGTGCCGCAACGTGCCGAACCGAATGCTGTTCGCTCTGCGTCGCTGCGTTGCTATCGTCGCGCTGCTGATCTACAGATTTTAATGTGCAGTCGACACGACCACCAAATACCCTAAAAGAGTAGTACAAAATGCTATAGAGGTTCATCTGCTGCTGCTTCAAGCAAACTAACTTGAATCGAATCGAAATCTAGATATTTTCAAATATTCCTTAAATTCAAATAATTACAGCTGCTGGGCAAAATAATAATTAAAACTGAATCGTTTAGCTGTATTCACTAAAGAGGCACAAAGAAGAAGATTGTAACCGAAGACCCTAGAAATCTACCTCAGTTTAGATGATTCATTTATTTCTAAGCTAACTATATTATAAGGTTTGGTCTATTCGATATTTATATTTCACTGTATTTTTAAGGTACGCTGTGAAGTAATAAAATATAAAAAAAAAACTCTATATTAAACAAATATGAATATATTATTTTAAAAAACCTTATACATTTCTGAATTAGCCTTAATTGGCAATTTTATAGGCGATATATGAAGCAAAAAATAATTATAATTAAATTCTTTCAAATAACAGCTTAAATTTGACCTGAAACTAACTTCTACTATATCTGCCTATAGCCTATGTAGGTAATTTTCCGATTATTATTTTTGAGCTGTGAAATAAATTCAGAAACTACCTCAATAAAGTGCCTTGAGAAAACTAAACTACCCTGGAGAGTATTGAGGTTCGCAGGTCTTAGCGGCAGATGCCGCTGCTCGATTGCGATCAATCTGCTCTGCTCTGCTCTGCTCTGCTCTGCTCTGCTCTTGTTGCTGTTGTTCGTGTTGTTGTTGATCACGCTCTAATATTGAGTGCATTTGTGTGTACTACATGCATGCATGTATGAGTGTGTTTGTGTGTGTGTGTGTGTGTGTCTGTGTGTTGTTGGGTGTAATGGTAGTTGTGAGCAGAGACTTTGTTGCTGTGCCGCGTTTGCTTTTTTAGACGGACGGCACGCAGCGATCGTCAACATTTTGCGGAATTGGCAAACAGCAAAAATTGATCGATGCTCGTCGTGCTTATGCTTTATTTGCTGTTGTTATTGTGATTGTTATTGTTATTGTTATTGTTGTTTGTTATTATAATTACAATTAAAGTGAAGCGACTGCGCTGTTATTGTTGCCGCTTGTTGTCACAGCAATAACAACAACCGCAACAACAACAACAACAACAACAACTCAAATAGTGGCAATCAGCACGCTGACGTTAACAGAAAACGGAACCAAACAAGCGCACAAAAACAATACGTAAAGAAACAACAACAACAATAGCAACAAATGTATGTATGTCTGACTGTCTGTCTGTCTGTCTGTATGTATATAAGTCACACGGCCACCGCAACCGCACCGCCCCATGGCATGTACCGCAACCGCACCACAACGAGCCACAACCGCCGTCTGTGTGGCGACAACTGCGTCGCCCTCGCTCAACTCTCGACTGAAAAGCGCTACTCTACTAACTGCCATCAGCGCTGACAACGTCCACTTCGATGCCGACAGCGACGCCAACTGCAACAGCGACGCTGACGTCCACATTCAGTGTATCGCTGCGCTGCGCTGCTGCCATTAACATTGTTAACGATTTTCAAATGGCGATAGAACCTCTGCTAACTTAACGATGCTTCCTCTTCAACCGCCCCTTCCCCCCTCCTCGCTATCACTGCTGCTGCAGTTGCTTTTAGGCAAAGCGGACGCCCGCTGCCCGTGTCGTCATTGGCAACGTTGGCGGCGACAGCGACCTCAACGTCAACGTCAACGTCAACTTCATTTGTTTATTTGGTTTGGAATTGTTCTTCTTCTGCTAGCTGTTGTTGTTGTTCTTATTGTTTTTGTTGTTGTTGTTACCTTTGGGCATTTGGTTTGTTTGGTTGAACGGAGCAACACACACACACACACACACACACACTCACATAGGTGGGCTTATCAGAGCGCGCAAAAACCGGCGAGGGAAATGTTTTGCAGCCACAATGTGATAAGGTTGTCATACTGCCCTTCATCCATCCCTCCCTCCTTCCCTCCATCGCCACCCATTCACTCAACGTCATCACCACCACATTTGCCGACCGATAACCACGCTTGATGCTACCACATAATTTGCGAGCATCGGTGTTATCGATAACTCACGAAGTATCGATCAATCGATCTCTATTTCTATCTCTCTCTCTTTCTCTATCTATCTAACCCTCTCTTTTGGTGTCTATCTATATAAATTCATATGTATCTATATTTCTATCTCTCCCCGTATATATCTCTCTATCTATCTCTCTGCCTCATTATCTCTCTCTCTATATCTCTCTCTCTCTATTTATCTCTCTCTCTCTATATATATATCTCTCTCTATATCTCTATCTCTCCCTCACTCTCTCTCTCT
This sequence comes from Drosophila quadrilineata, assembly GCA_018150725.1. Classification (NCBI taxonomy): domain Eukaryota; kingdom Metazoa; phylum Arthropoda; class Insecta; order Diptera; family Drosophilidae; genus Drosophila; species Drosophila quadrilineata. The sequence goes on from JAECWN010000432.1 coordinate 14,027,551, forward strand.
CTCTCTGCCTCATTCTCTCTCTCCCTGTCTATATCTCTCTATCTCTATCTCTCACTCACTCTCTCTCTCTCGCACTCTCTCCCTCTCTCTTTCTCTATCTTACTCCCTCAGTATCTATCTATGATATATCTTGAAATATTCTTCATGCCAAACGTATTCCTTATTATATATCCATATTATAGATATAGTATAGTATAGTTTCTACATCTTTTACTCCTTTTCGTAGCTTACACAGATTCATAACTCTCCCCTTCTTCCCTTCCTGATCATAGGTCCACATCCTTTTGCTTTCTACTTCTATTTTCATATTAACTTGTTTCTTTTACGCTCTTGAAATGTATTAGTTTTGCATACTCCACTCCATATTCAAGAATACAGGCGCATACAGATAGACGGACGGGCAAACAGATGGATATCCATACATATACACAAAATATGTATGCTATCGCTGATGCTTCTTCTTGCTTTAATTCTGTCGCTTGTATTTGAATTTGTTGCTGTTGAGCTAAATGCGTCAATTAAATAAGAAACATTCAAACATACATACATACATACATACGGACATACATACAGACGGACATACATATGGACATACGCGCGTGCATACAAAGTATGACACCCACACCTGCAGTAAATGTGGGTGTATGTGTATAGAAATTATTAATAAATTATGATTCTGGATGACACTATAAATCGTCACACACACACACACACACACACACACACACACACACACACACACACACACACACACACACACGAATTTTTGAAATAATTCTGAAATGATCTTCTCTCCCACAAATCCAATATCAGCATCGTTATTGAATCTACCAATAACTATGTAGATCTATCCATGCAACCAACTACATACATACATATACATATATCTAGAATCATAGACAAAAAAAAAAAAAATTATAAAAAATTAAAAAAAATACTCAAACTGTATATAAAATAATTTGAATATTGTATGTGCTATTTATGGAGGAACTCGGGGATGCTAATGGGTATGTTTATAGGTAAACCTCCATCTGTGTCTATGCCATTCGCAAAAATCTTTAATATAATTTATTCAGCGTTGTTTGTGTGTGTTTTTTTTTTTTGTTCTTCTTTATTTTTATTTTTGCTGCTTTCAAATTTATTTGAAATTTTTATTAGCTCTTTAATGACATTTCGCTGCTGCTTTTGGCGTATTGGGAGACCTCACAGGTGCCCTACACTGAGCGAATAGCAACCCCTTTATCAACTACCCACCCCCCAACACACCACTCTGAGGAGACAAGCAACCCCACACACTCCCTCCATCTACCCCTCCCCCGCAACCCCCCCTTTTGCCACCAACTGCCTGTCCTAGTTTAGCCAATGCGGTTGTTACGTGGCTCATTAAGAATTTTTAGTTTTTAATTGACAAACGACGTCGAAAGCAGAGATTAATAAATAAATGAAATAAATGACAACAACACGATTTCAGTGAATATATAGCATATACATATATATATGTATATATATAATATGTATATGCATATTTTTCGATATTTTGAGCGAGCCAAAAAGATGTCAGGGGCTAAAAATCGGAATGCGAAAGAAATGTTGACAGCCAAGTCCCGCTATAATCATATCTCTGTCTGTATCTATGTATGTTCCTCTTGCCATGGTATGAGGGTGTGTGTATAGGGGGTGCGGGGGTGTGGGGGTGGTGCTGTGAGTGGGTGTGGGTGTGAGTGTGACGCCTGCTTCAAATTAATTGCAAAATTATGAAGCAACATCAAGGTGATTGAATTCAAATCGTATGATCTAGAATCTCCAGACTACAAATGATATTTTTTTGCTAAATCATCTAAATTCTACATTCTCAGCTGGTAAAGTTAAGATTCGTCTAGTACTTCTACTTTGTACTCAGAGAACTTGAGAAATTACAAAATCATTGTAATAATCTTCAAAATTTCAGAAAACATACTCAAATGAAGTTCGGATGTTTCGAGCTAGAATTAAAAAATTTTATATTTTGGAATAATCTTGAAATAAAAATCAAATAAAAATACAAAATAAACACGCTGAAACTTTGCTAAGGGAAATCACAGCTTATTAAAAATTTTTGAAATTTTTAAAATTAATTAAAAAAAAAGTAACAAAGCTTTAACATTACTGTTGAAAAACTTAATTAATTTATCACAAATTTTTTCCTAAATAACAAAAACCCCCTCTCTTAGGCTTATTTCTTGATAAATCTGTGAAATATTTTAAAAATTCTTGAAATCCACGACACAAAATGTCTTAATGAAAATATAGTACGACTATTCAGGGGCAACTTCAGCAGAAATCAAGCCAAGTTGAACAATATTTGTAGAATTCATTTAAAATTGTGTTTTTTTAATATATATTTTTTTTTTTGTATTTGCTTTATTATTTATAATTTTTTTGACAACATTTATTAGCACGACGCCGTCAACTGGCAGCACGTTATTTATTTGCAGATTGATTAAAGATGCGCAAGAAGAGGAAGAGAAGAACTACATACATACATACATACTACTATATACATACATTCTTATATACTTATGTATGTATGTATGTAATTTACTTTTTTTTGCCTAATCACGCTGAATGAAAAAAAAGAAAAGAAAAAAGATATGTAAGAATTGGAGATTTTTGGCCAAAGAAGAAGAATATGCCTGGAAAGCGCAACAGTTATTACCGGTATAACGGACTGTTTACACATCGCTCTCTCTCTCTCTCTCTCTCTCTCTCTCACACACACACACACACAGACTCACTCTCTGTTTGGTCGCCCTGTGAACTATTTTCTGCATAACAACGCCACCTGCCGAAAAATATCAACAATTACCTTCCCATAACTCGATTCCCTTTCACTCTCTCCCTCTCTCTCTCTCCCTCTCTCTCTCTCTCTTGTTCTATCATTCTTTGTGCGGCAAGCGCTTTAACTGCACTAAGCGCTTCTTCTTTACGCTCTGCATAAAAGTGCATTCTCCCCCTACAACACCACCCCACCCCACCCCCCCTCCCATTAAGTTAGTCCTCGCTTTTCGGTCTGACAGTTATTTGTGTAGTTCTTTGATTTCTTGTTTTTTTCCGAGTCTGTTTATTGGCAACTGAAGTATTTTATTTATTTGCTGTAGTCGCCATGTGAATATGCAGGAGTATGCGTATGTAAGTATGTGTGTGAAGGGAAGACAATAAATGTAGATGTACCTATGTATGTACAAATGTACATATGGACATACGTTTGATTTGGCTAATATTTAATGGCTAATTGTTGTTTTTATGCACATTACATTTGTTTGTTGAGTGAACGCATTGACGCACGCACACACACTCACACACACACACACGCACGCTGAGGCGCAACAATGCGGCGATAATAACGATAGACGCAACTGAACGAAACGAATTGGAAGCGAAACTGAAACCGTTACTGTTACCGTTACCGCTGCCGCTGCCGCTACCGTTGCCTTTACCGTTGCCAACAACAGCAATACACGCACGAACACGTATACGTATACGCATACGCATACGCACACGTAAAGTAACGTAACGTATTCTTCATACACATACAAATGCACACACACTCACATAGAAATAACGGGCCACCAAACTGAAAAAAAAAATATGCAAAAACAACACAAATGCCGAGAGCAACAAAGCGCACGAAAAGCAGCGCGAACGTTTTACACTGTCTGCGATTGCTGTGAATGCTGCTGTTGCTGCTGCTGCTGTTGCTGTTGCTGTTGACGACGCGCCATACGTTTCGTCCTGGCCGACGACGTGCGTGCTAATAAAACGCCGACGCTGCCGAGACGCTATGTCAGGTTGGCGGCGCTTTACCAAAAAAACACGCTGCTTACGTTAACGTTATGCTGCTGCTGCTGCTGCTGCTGCTGCTCAAGGAGCTTCCAGCCATTCCACCCTCCACCCACCGTCACCGCACTCAATAACATACAGCAAATTGAGTGAGAGTGACTTACAGAAATTGAGCCGAGTCTGTTGCCTTTCAATTCCACTCAACTTTATTTGCACTCACTCACTTTTACACTCATACATATGTGCACTCTCTTTAACTCAGTCGCTCTCTTCGCTGCTGTTTGCACTCGCTCTCTCTCTCAACCGTTGTGCATTTACGTGCATGACTACGTTCTGTTTGAGGAGCCCTCTAGTTTCGCCTCATCGAAGAAGAGCTGCAGCAGTTCCAGTTTGGCGATTTGATCGCCCTCTAAGCGCTCAGCGCCATTCCAGCGCAGGAGCGTGGGAATCATGGTCAGTTGCAGCGGCGGCTGGCGGAACTTATTGTCGCTGCTCGTATCCTTCCAGGCAGCGCGATCGCCCACATTCACCATGTAGACAAGAGAGTCGGCATCAGCATATTCCCGGCATGCAGTCTCCACCGTCTTCTCAACTGCAAATCAAGAAGCATGTTTATCTCAACTCTGTGTGCGAGAAAGTGAGAGAGAGGGAGAGATACGCACCTGCTACGCAGTCGGGACACCAGCTGTGACCATCGCTGTCCTTCTCGCCAAAGAAATACATGTACATGGGGCATGTCTTATCGGATTGCAGCTTCACTGCATCCATCAGCGCTTGGTATCCATTCACAGTCACGTACTCGGGCATCGTTCTCTTCCTGCTGCTGCTGCTGCTGCTCTTACACGACTGTTATGTTGGCGATCTGATGAGCGCAATAAGTAGCGTTTTATGAGCGTTTCTTATCGCCTATAAATTGCTTAAATTCGGTCGGTCATCCACTCCCAACAACAATAACAACCACAACAACAACACGACGATAGTATCAATAAGTGCCGGCGAATTTTATTGTTTTGAATGCGGTCACATCTCAAATGGCGCGCGTTGCCACCTTTTCAAATTAGTTCTGCTGCTGCTCGTATATCTTTATGTTAACTATCGTTTTGCAAGAATTAGAGAAAGCGTTAAAGGAATTGAATTTGCCATACATAAAAATTAAGCAATTTTAATGTTTTTAATGCAACTCTAAATACTTTATTTCAATTGTGAAACTTTTCAGAGTCGATGCCAGTGTGTACCCAACGTTTTCTTTTTAAATCATGGCGGCAAGTCGATTAACTATCGATAGCAGTTGCTTCAATAACTTTAACTGGCTTTAAAAATTTAAATGCTAGCCCGCCAAAAACAAAACTTATGTTTTAGTTTTGTTTTCAAAAGTTTATGCTATTTTAACATAAAACTTGCCCTATGATTGACAATTTACAGTAGAGTAAGGTGAATACTCTAATTTGGTTACTCGAACTATAGAACTTCATATGCAGGGTATCTTTAAGTCGATAATCAGGAAATTGTTGGATTTGTGCAAGTATTGGTGAGATTTTTTATCTTATCTCTGTGGCGAATGTCGGTTGACGTCGCTGATTAGAGACCCACAAGCCGAAAGTAGAACTCCTCGATAGTTGCTTCACAAATTCCAGTCAAAACGGAATGGGGACTGAAACCGGAGCTGCCTGCGAACTTTTAGAATGACGACGTCTCCAATATCCACTGCGTCACAGTTTCGAGATATTTCTGGATAACAACAACAATAACAATTATTAAGTGAATACTTGTGGCTGGTCCAGCAGCCCCAAACAGCAACAACAATCATAATAATAATAAAAATAATAAATTAAATTCAAAAATAGTAAGCATAAGAAAGAGATAGCAACATTCGTAATTCGCACAGTGGTGCAAGTTGCAAACAAGTGACGAAAGATCAACGAAAATCGGCAATTCTCTTCGGACATTGAGGTATGCACTGTGGCATACAGTGAAGCTTCGCTTTGACAGCCTAAATTCTCTTAAAATATATATGCAGAATTCAAATTTTGTTGCTCAACAGCAAGAAAATAAACGTTGTCAGCGTTGCCAGATTTCTTTGCAATTGGCGCGCCAAATTTGAATATTTGAAATTTGAATTTCACTACGCGTAATGTGCTGCAGTTCATTAGCCTGGCTTCACTGTAGTTGCATGAGTGTCTGCATGTGTGTGTATATTGTAAATATGTATATATATATATTTATATGTATTTTGTTGTGTATTTATATGGCTGCCTTTTCCGCATAGTTCTCCCAGTCACGATAAAACGCTCTCCCTTGTCGCCCTGACGTCATCATCCAAACCGCCACTGAGGTGGGAGACAGAGACAGAGAGAGACAGAGAGAGGGAGACAGAGAGAGAGAGAGGAAGCATGCTTCAGTCTGTGCCTGTGTGGGAGTGGAAGAGAGACAGACAGTGAGAGAGGAGAAAAACGAACAAAGTGAGAGAAGTCAAAGTCGAAACAGGAGACAAAGGCGAAGGCGCAACCAACAAAAAGAAGAAGGAGAGGGTGGCAAGAGAGGAGAAGGAGGAGGTGGAGCAATATATGGAGAAGAAGTCGATAAGCTGAGCGGCATTCAAATCCGAGTACGAGATCGAAACCGACACCAAGTCGAAGTCCGACTCTGAGATAAAACCAGAGAAACAAACAGAGACAGAGACAGAGAGAAGGAGAGTAATAGAGAGAGAGAGAGAGAGTGAGAGAGAGAGAAAGGCAAGAGAGAGAGAGAGAGTGCGTAAAGTATCGAATATCATGCAGGCAAAGGCGAGCTGTGGTTCCATGATGCCAGTGACGCCTGGCACTCCGGACTCGGCGCATCTGATCATCGGCACCGCGGGATTCGTTGCCCACGAGCGTCGCCAAGCGCCCAAATCATTGATGAACTGCTTCCGCGACCGATCGACGCCCTCGTCGTCGTCGTCATCCTCCACCAACGGCACACCCTATGCCCGCTCCCATAACGCACCGTCAGCCGTGCTGCGCCTGGAGGGCAACGCCGGCTCCAGCAACGCCCTCGACGTGGTGGGCATGAGCACGGGAGCGGGCAGACCGGAGGCGGTGGTGTTGCTGCGCGAGCTGCGCAGTCGCCCCAATAAGCTGACCTTGCTGAAGAGCAGCAGCACCCGGGATCTGACACGGCTGCTGCTGGACGACTCCACGGTGCTGGTGTCCAACACCAGTCTGGATGTGTGCTGCTCCAACGCATCGTCGGCGGGCAGTCCAACCCATGGACGGGAGCGCAGTGGCAGCCGGGAGTGCTGCGCCGTCTGCACGAAGCGTTGGCATGGCCTCAAGCAGCGGTTGAATACGCTGGAACAGGACCTGCTGGCCCAGTCCAGCTACAGCCAGGAGCTGGAGACGAGGCTCAGCGAGATGGGCCGCCAGCTGAACGAACTGATGCAGGAGAAACGTGCTGCAGCTGCGGCTGCGGCTGCCTCCGCCCATTCCTCTGGTGGGAAGTCGAGAGCTGCCTTCACTCCGGTGCGACCTTCACGGTTGGCTGCCTGGATGAACCTGTCCAACTGGTGGAAGAGTCGGCCCAGCGTGGAGACGCTGCGCGAGCAGCGCATCTTCTTCGACGAGCCGTGCTTCGATACGGAACTGGAGCTGGTGCTGAAGCATGACCAGCATCGGACCGTGCCCCGCATCGTCGTCGACTGCTGTGATCTCATTGAGCACAAGTACCGACGATCCACACAGCCCGTGGAGGGTATCTATCGGCAGTGTGGTGACTACAATAAGATCCAAACGTTGCGTTTCAACATCGATGCCAATGACTATGATGCACTGCATCAGCATGGCGTCGACATACACACACTGACCGGCGTGCTTAAGCTGTTCCTGCGCGAAATCAAGAGTCCTCTGGTTAGCGTCAATGAGGCGAAAACCTTCATCGGACCACCCCATCAGTGGCGTAAGTAACCGATCTCCGATCTCTAGTCGTGGATATACTAATCTCGATAATTTGATCTTTAGTGCTCACCGAGCTCAGCCAAAAGCTGGACACACTCAAGAGACTGATACGCTCCTTGCCGGAGATCAATCGCGACACTATGGACTACCTCTTTGCCCACTTTAATCGGTGAGTAAAGATTGAGGTTCCTCCTAAGGGAAGTGAAGTAAAGTTTGAAATTCCCTCTAAGGCAAGTGAAGTAAAGGTTGAGGTTCCCCCAAGAGAATTAAAAGTTGAAGTTCCCCCTAAGGGAAGTGAAGTAAAGATTAAGGTTCCCCCTAATATAATTACAGTATGGGTTGAGGTTCCCCCTAAGACAAGTGAAGTAAATGTTGAGGTTCCCCATAAGGGAATTAAAGTAGAGGTTGAGGATCCCCCAAGAGAATTAAAAGTTGAAGTTCCCCCTAAGGGAAGTGAAGTAAAGATTAAGGTTCCCCCCAATGGAATTACAGTATTGGATGAGGTTCCTCCTAAGACAACTGAAGTAAAGGTTGAGGTTCCCCCTAAGGGAATTAAAGTAGAGGTTGAGGTTCCTCCTAAGGGAAGTGAAGTAAAGGTTGAGGTTCCCCCTAAGGGAATTAAAGTAGAAGTTGAGGTTCCTCCTGAGATAATTGCAGAAAGGATAAGGTTCCTCCTAAGGAACTAAAACTTCAATCAAAAGGAACTAGGTTTTTCTGATCTTAACATTTTAAATTGATGATTTTCCTCTGCTCTACCTTTCAACTTCTGTAGGCTCACCAAGGTGCCGCTGCAGCAGATCAGCGCGGAGACACTTTCCATATCGATAACCCCATCGATATTCCATACGGTGCCGCAGGGCGTCCACATGAACGACATACAGGAGCTGCTACGAGAGGGCGAAATGCTCGCCGATTGTGTGAAGCTAATGATCGAGTATCAGGCACGGATATTCGAGTAAGTGCGGGATCCGTTTATGGGTCTGCTTATGGAACCTCGTACCGGGTGGTGGTATTCGTATTGTCAATGGTATTGGTGTTGGTGTTGATGTTGGTGCCTACTCCCTCCTCGATCCCCCTCGCTAAAATGCTCAAATTGTCTCGAAAATTGTTTTGCTGATTCCTCGAAATTCCCACCCCACAAAAAAAAAAAAAAACGCACCTCAAATTCCCCCCCATATTCCGCGCTGTAATCCGGGTCCGATCTTCGTAATGCTCCGCAATATTCAATTTGATCGTCCTTATCACAGATGCACTGCCGATCGTCGGATGAAACGCCTCAGCGTGCGCAACCTGAAGAAGACGCTGTCGCAACCGGATTTACTATTTCATAACCTCTTCTGATTTTCATACAGTTTTATAGCATACAATATAATATATGTATACGTAACCTATTTAGAGCGCCATGTGACCTTTTACGTATACTTGAATACTTGTATATACTAGATAATCGGAATGTCATTGTTTTATATACATTTGCAATGATTTTGATTACGAACATATATTATCTGTATAATATATATGTGTATAGAAGTACTACGAATATTCTTCCATTAAATAAAACTGTAATATAGCTAGGCATACTTATACGTATATATACTATAAAACTACTTCCTTTTCTTTGTATTACAATGTATACATTGCGACGTAACCTGATTATACCTACTACACATAAATATATATATATAGTCTATAATACTATATAAGTCGGTTGATGCACTGAATAAACTGCTCTACTGTAGCAATGTTTATAAACAATTTGACACTGTTTAAATGCCACGTATCAGAGGTGCGGGGGAATGTTATGATTGTGAAAGAATCATTTGCATATGGAGGAGATATCTCAGTTAACTATCTTGGCAGCAGAAGGAGGCGTGATTCTTTCCAACTTATACAAATTTTATATATTCGCTATAAATAATTATATCAACTCTTATCTAAAGCAATTAAGGAAGTTATATAAAAACTGAATTCAAGTTCAAGAAATATACAATGTCCATGAGAATTTAGACTTATCTTTTAACTATAATATAAACACTTATTAAAAACGCAGTCTTAATTTGCTATAATTATAGCACACGATGAAATGAGGCAGAGTTACATACGAATTTAAACAAAATGGAAGAAAGTAATGAAATATGTGTCAGAAATATAAATAAAATATGACAAAATAATGTATACAAAATTTATTTATATTAAAAATGATAAGACGGACAGAGAAATACACAGAGAGAGAGAGAGAGAGAGAGAGAGAGAGAGAAAGAGAGAGAGAGAAAGAGAGAGAGAGGTAACGTAAGAGAGAGAAAGGGAGAGTGAGTGAAAGCGACGCATGATGAAGAATTGCGAGACATTCGGAGCGTGGAAGTCTTATTTATAGTGTAGTTACAATACCATATGTATGTATATGTATATGTATATATATATAGTATATTATAGATTGATATACATTTTATTTCAAACTGTATAACGTGATAATTGCGTGTGTTGCGGGGACATACATACATATAGCCTAGAGAGTCCCCATTTGAATTTGTTTAACATGGTTAATCGCACAGATTCTACGTGTCTCTACGGCTAACAATAATAATATTAATAATCATTCAAATACCAACTGGCTGCTTCTACTTAGTTACATTATATGTATATAATTATATATGTATATATGTATGTATGTATATAATATTATTAATATGCATGCATGTTTAAAATTTGTATTGATATTTGAAATACTTTCGCTGGCATTAAACGTGTTTGACTTGTTCAGCTTTAACATTGTATTGTAGTCTAAATATATATATAGTATTATTAATATAGTATTAATCTTACTTGTTAACAGTGTAATAATAATTTTGTGTGTATTCATGAAAAGAAAACTGAAGAAAATCATTTGTAAATGGTTGACAGACATTCTTAGACGATCACAATTCTGCGTAAATTTATTGGTTTATACTTTTCAAATTTCGATATATATGTATATGTATATTTGTATATATATATATATATATATATATATATATCTATACGATCTGTAACTAGACAACTGAATGTATGTATGCATGTATATGTGGTATATTATGAAATTAGATACACATTATTAAAGGCACAGGAATCTATACACACAATATATGGGCTGAGGTCTTTTAAGAATATCTATGTATGTATGTATATTCAAGTCTAATAATTTCATGATTCAACTAAAAAATATATCGACACACAAATATATAATACATATACATATACATATGTATGTATATATATTTATGCATCGATTCATGCACATTCACATAAGTACAAATTGTGTTTAATATTATTTAGCTAACGCTAATGGATTTCAATTTCATTTTCACATTCAATTTATATGTAATTTATATTTATATATATGTATATATATAGATTTGTTTTGTTTTGCTTCTGCTTAGCATTTGAAAATGAGGCATGGGTGGGGTGAATGGGCGAGAAGGGGTGTGGGGGGTGAGCATATTAAATTCAACTACTTGAAGAATGGATTCTTGGAGGCTGATGATTTCATAGTGCATAAGATCTGACGCTCCAGCTGGAAGTCATAATCGAGTCCTTCCAACAACGTTGAGATTTCTGGCAGTTTTGGCAACTGAAAAATCACAGAATATAGATTTACATAAGATTTACTTATAGAAGTCAATTGGACGACGGCACTTACATCAGTCATGGGCTGGCTGCGTTGCAGCCGAGGATGTATTGCGAACGGCACACCCTCCAGTTCAGTGTAGGTGCCGAGGGTGCCAGTGCCACCATAGATGGCACTGCGACCATTGTTGTTGTTAACCGTTGACGCTGGACGCGGTGGTGCCGGTCGTTGCGGTGAATTGATTTGATAATGCGCCTGAATTTCTTCGTAGTCATGATGCTCATTTCCAGTTGATGGCACCTGCGGTAGCTGCAATCAATCAATCAGACAAGTCAATCAATATTTTTTTATTTATTAAAATTGAGACACAAAAATCACACATTTTAAGTGCAGCGGTAGCTGCAATCAATCAGTCAATCAATCAATCAGTATTTATCTTTTACATTTATTTTTAGCACAACCAATCATTATTTATGTGCAGCGGTAGCTGCAATCAATCAAGCAATTAGCAAATCAATCAGTCAATCAATCAATCAGTATATGTCTGTGACATTTATGTTTAACACAACAAATTAAAATTTATATAATTAGCAGTGACTGCAATCAATCAATGTGTCAATCAATCAATCATGAAAGTTTAATTATAACATAAAATGTTCATTAATTTGAATTCAATCATCGCATTCATAGAGATAGTTAAAACTTACCGGGCCACGTGAATTACGCTGATTGCCATGCAAATTGAGACGATTGAGCGCCTGCTCCACCTCACAGCTGCCGGTGGCATTCATAGCCCCTGCTGGCAGAACTGGGCCAGGCACTGGCGGCGGCAGGCGAACTGGTATGGCGCCAGTTTTATAGCAAATTAAGACACCATTTATGTCACCGGCAAGCTTGAAGCCATCGGGCGCAATCTTCAGCTTGGAGCAGAGTATGATGTCGGTGACCGCATGGGTGACGGTGCCACGCTTTGATAGCTTGTAGGCTATTTGACGTTTACGCCATGCCTTCTGATCGGTGTCGGCGGTGCGCGACAGCAGCGAGAATTCCTTGGGCGGTGGCACCTTCTCAGCAATCACTCTGTCAATCAAGATCAGCATTATAGATACTATATATGCATGTATACGAAATGTGTATAATAACTCACTTGAGGGTCTCCACCACATACTCGGGAAGGCCCTCCGACTTGGATAGGCAGAGATAGCGTGTTGTCTGGCGGCCAAAGAGTATGTTATAGTCACGCCACAGATCGGCATCTGCATCCTGATCATATGTGCGATGTATGGCATTGAAGTTCTTTGGACAACTGCAGTTACAAAGTAATTAACAATAATTAAGGTTATGACTTATGCTTGATGCCATCATCAATCAATTGGAGTTGAGTGGAGTTGAGTGGAGTTAAGTTGAGTTCAGGGTTGGGTTATTAAAGACAAAAGATCGTTTCATTTACCGCTCAAAGTCCTCGACGATGTGCAGCGAGGTGATTGGCCGATTGTCCGGCAGGAAGCTCATTATTGAATTGAACACATTCTTGATACTGTTTGGATTGCCCCCATCCGCTCCCATGGCCCCGCCAAGGCCATTCATGCCCAACTGGGTCGGTGGTGAACCCAGCAATGTGGCTGCATTCGACAGCAATGGGTTCCCAACACCACCACCTACCAGGGCTGGAGCGCCGCTCTGTATATGCTTGCCTGCCTTGTTCATGGTTCAGTCTTGTCCAGCGGCTGCTTCACTTGCTTCACTTCCTCGCACCCCTGGAAAAACCAAATTTAATTCTCCATTTGAAAATATACGATAATTTATTATAGTTATTAGTTTTGTTACTGCTCTTGTTGTTGTTAACTCACACCACTCGATGCTGATAAACAAAATACATACATACATACATACATATGTATGTATGTGTAACAACAATGATAATTGCAATTAAGTAACCTCAAAAAATACAAAACGGGCATTTCCAAACTCTGATTCATCCATAGCACAACAGGCTCTACACTCTGTGTTTACCACCAAAAAAAAAAAAATATATACTATAAATAAACAAAAATCCAAATAAAAACATATTTTTTGTTTATGGTCGCTCGAAGCCGTTGAGTTTCTCTTTTGCGCGCCACGCAGAGGCCTCCCCCCCACCATCTTAAAATACGAAAGAACAGCAGTTGGCTGCCCGACGTAGCGATACCCTGTACAATTGAAGGCAACATATTAATTTACTTATATACAATATGTATATACATACATATGTATATACTTACTAATAATAATATGTATTTAGTGCAGCTCTCTCCATTTCCTTGACTCTCTTTCTCTTTGTCTTTCCCTCCCTGTCTCTGTCTATCTATCTCTTTTCGTCACTAATTTATATTCTAATCTGACTAAGCGGATTGTCTTACGTCTTGTTCTCTATTTGCACAATTCCCTCTCTCTTTATCTCTTTGACTTTCCTTGCTCTACTCACCTTTCACAGTTTCCTCTGTCTCTCTCTCTCCTCTTTGACTTTCTTTACTCTACTCTACTCTCTTTTATCTACTATGGCCACTTCCCACAATCACAGTACTTTACAGTGGTACACGCTGTTCCGCTAACATAGTATACCCCGCACACGGCACCCATCAAAGTACATGGTATCTCAGAAACATACACACATATCTACACATGTGTTTGATTCAAGTGCGCACTTTCCCTACGTCCAGCAATGATTTCCTTAAGACTTTCTTATCTGCTTTCAAGTTTACTTCAATATTTACCTAAAGACAGAATGAAGCAAGCCTTCTCCCTCTCTCACTCATCTCAGAACTTCACATACCACTCTGACCAAACTATGTACATACATACATACATACATATGTACATACGTAGTTAAGAAACCTTTGCATGCTGTTTTCAAAATTGAAATATATTCTATTTGTTAGATGATCAACGCTTAATTAGTGTGTTGACCCCACAGCATAGATAAGAAATGGCAGCTCACTTCACTTATGTACTAGGTCTAGACACACATGTACCTGGAATAAGCGTGTCATGTATACTCTTTGAAGAGTGGAATGCTGTCATAGAAGAGAAGAGAATGTTGTGTCGAGAGCTGCCTCTGACGATTTAATTATTATTGCAAACATGTGATTTGATTTCCATATAATTTAGCGGGAAATGCTTAGCTGAGAGACATCAAGCAACCTATCGATGAATTTCAGTATTTATGAGAACATTGATAACGAGCAGGAGTCAAGGTGTTAATGAAACAACAAATCGCACACATACAAATGCATTTACTCTCATTAATAGCGAGACGACAACTCTGAGCTTTGAGTCATCGACAAAGCAAAGACAAAAGAAAGATGAAGAAAAACAAAAATCCCCAAAAGAGTGAGTGATGCTAGCCAAAGGTAATGCCAGTCATAGACGTGGTAGAGCGACAGAGAACTATATATGTATGCATGTGGCTGCAACGAGTGCGAAAGACAAAGAAGCAAACAGCAGACTGAAGTCAAACTGCAGTTGCAGAGTACGTGACAAGAGAGCCTTAGAATGTAAAGGCGACAAACACACACATACGTATGTATGTACGTAATGAAAGCAAATAGTATCTCTCACTGTCTCTCTCAAATGCTCACTTCACCCGCTCTCTCCCACTTGTACACACACACACACACAGAAATATTTCAAGTTTTGAGAGGAAAACAAAATTAGGCGCATTTCGCAATAGACAAACACTGAAATAGAAACATTTCACACACATGCACACATTCGAGAAGATCTTTACAGCAGTTTTGTTGCCGGCGCATTTATGTATACATATGTATGTATAAATCAAATTATAAGCATAAATTGCATGCCACTTAATAGAATACGAAAGGCCCCAAAGCACAACACGCACTCACACATATACACATATCCACTTTGTTGTCGGCAGCATCAGAGCACAGACAGGCACATGCACGCACACACACACATACAAGCCATAGGCATGTATATGTACATGCAGGGCGTAATTAACATTGCATTCTTACAAGATTAATGTTAACGATGTCAGTGCAGGAAAAAAAATCATTTCGTTATGTTATGCATAACAACAACAACAACAACAACAACAACAATGGCAAGAACAACAATACATTTAGATGCATTCTATTGCAATGAATACCCACCTTTCTCACAGGAATTGTCGCACTCAAGATTTTAGATGCATTTATTTGTGCACTGTATGTGATACCTTTAATTTTTCAATTCACAAATGTAATTTTGTAAGGGCACTTAAATAAAAACAAACAAAAAAAATAACAATTACATATATATTTTTGCAGCACCCGCAACCGCACGTACCATCAGCTGTGGTTAATTAAAGCCAACTGTGGTAAGTGTGGTCGTATTGCATTTAAGGCATTTGCCCGAATTTTTAACTTGACAAGAATAGTGCATTTTTTGATCACTACTTACGCATATTAAAAATAAATAAAGAAATTAATAATAATGATATGCAATGAAGAATAAAAGTTTAATAAATTCCATAAATATTGCAAATACTGCCATACATCGAAACTCACGCCATTGGCGACTATCGCATAGAACAGCAGTGTTGTACAGAGAATATATCGTATTATCGGAATTTCACTGAAAGTGCTTGTTTATAATCTTCTTATATTATCGTATCGTTGAAATGGAAAAAGCTGAGGCAGCTAATATAATAAATGCGGACCCCTACCGTCGACTTCTTTATAAATCTATCGCCCAATTAGCGGTAGAAAAAGGAGCATCCACAATCTCCCAACAATGTTTAGAGACAATAACAGAAATGGCACAGTCCTGTGAGTAGTAATAACTTAACTCTATATATACATGGCTTTAACATGTTCTTCCTACCATCGTTTAGTTTTATATCAAGTTGGAAAATCGGCTCACAAATATTGCGAACATGGTGGTCGCACCATTGCCACAAGTGCCGATATATCTATTGCCTTAATAAACATGGGCTTCGATGTGTCCAGTTTGGAGCCCTTTTATCGACGGATCACAAAGGAGTCGGTTCAAGTGCCGCAACAGCTAGCACAAGTGCGGCCCTTGAGTCTGCTGCAAGTTGGCAAGAAGGCATCACATCCACAGCATATGCCCAATCATTATCCATCTATGCCCGATTCGCACTCATTCGTCCGGACGTCAACCTACAAACAACCGGTCACCGAATTTGAGGCAATCCGTGAGAAATCCTCTGGTCAGATTCATGACGTTGAAAGGGGATTGTCGAAATACCTTTCTAAGACTCTCCAGAACAAGAATTTGTTCCCCACCGAGGATAATATGTATCCACGTAATGACAGCCGCAGCAATCTGAATGCAAACAGTTTTGAATAATTGCATTTATTTGTTTCATTTGAATATTTTAGTAATCGGTTCGAAACTGGATAATCCAATTTATAGTTGTGCACTGGGTCCCTGCGATCAGGTATTTGACTTTGAAGAGCTTGAGTATCATTACCTTGTGGCCAATCGTACAGAGGATATGCCCAGTAAAGGTTTGTAGAAAATTTGTTTTTCCCAAAATTTGTATTAACTTGTGACTTCCCAGAGGAAGGTGAAGAAGGCTACAGCGATACCGAGGAAATGGAGGTTGATAAGGCAAAGGACCGCCCAGAAATGAATATCAAACCGAATTCGTCGACAAATAAGGCAATATTAGATAATCCAAATATAGACAACCCCTTCCTGCGAGCGGCCGCACTTCCGAAGCGACGTAAAGCCTTCAATGAGGTCCCTCAATCGCAAACTTCATCTACTTCAGAGACTATATCGAATTAATTATTCTTAATAAGTGACTCGACATAAAGAACTAAAATAAAATAACTTAGTAAACTTGATATTTGCACCAACTTTTACTTGGTTGACTTATTATCAATATTTTTTTTTAATAGTTAGCTGATACTTAAATTTAATAAACATGATTTTTATTCATTTATTGAATGTTTTATACATAGAAAGTTTTTTTTACAAATTTTTTAAAATTAGATTAGACTTACTTTTATTAAGTTGTCAACCACTGTGCAGCAGAACGATAATTTCATATGTAGGCCAATAGTGTGATATATCGATAACAATTGCTTCGTTGCTGGCAACTCTATATCAGTTGGCAACACTATACACATAAATCAGCTGTTTAGCTGACCGACACGGCATCATAACCAATTGTAAATTTGCCGACTTGATTTGATTATTTTCATTATTTTGTATTAAAAGTGCCCACTATACACAACTTTACTCGTAATAAGTGCATTTTATAATTAATTGAGACTCTGGGTCAGTAATTGGTTGCCTTCGCCAGACACAGACAAACAGTGTGCGCAGCATGAATTTCCTACGTCAAACATTCAACATTACGAAACAATTGTCAGCGCAGGGTAAGCCTTCAATAATAAACAAATTCATTACATTCTACATCACAGTCACATTAGAGTTCAAACTAAATGCATTACTAAAAGTATTCCCCTAATTGTTGTTTAGTCGCAATGAAAATTCTTAAACTGTGTGAACGACACACGCGCGCCCAATTGCCCAGAGATGCTGAGCGGAGTTGTCATTTTAGCTATTTTTCTGCTAAATCCGGTTACTTTGTATCTAAGCATAAACATGTAATACACGTAGAAGAAATTAGTATTTCCATTTAAAGAAATAATGCAAAACAGATAATACATCAATACTGACAAAATATTCTTATTAGAGAAATAAAATTGATTATGTTATTTAATATTTTTTATAATGATATCAAATATTTTATATACGTACATATATACTTTTTCCGTAACATATGCAAAGTTAAATACCTGTTAATAATTTAGCAATAATTTTTTGTTAGCTATTTTTAGCAAGTTTTTTCGTCATTTTAGCTGTACATTTTCTCAAAAAATTCTGGCAACACTGATGCTGCGAGCATTTGATGGTTATTTGATCCCTTTTTATTTGTGCCATGAATGATACAGCACATTGCTGTCCAGTGTGGCCGTATGTTTACTTTGACATCTCTCTGCAGCTCTCTTGCGCTCTCTCTCTCTCTTTTAACTCCTTCTCAATTGGGCGCGTGCGTGACTCGCTTAGGTCGCGCTTCAGCAGCCAAAAGTGTATGGTGTGGGAGAGTGTTGGTTAACCCCTCCCCTCCCCCTTTGGCGATGCAGCCTTTTTCGTTTGTCGCGTTTATCCTGTGAATATTTTCATAGGCACTTTCTCATGTGCGGCCGTTTTCAATTAAAATTTGGCCACAGCGGACAACATAACATGCTGTCAGTCATGTTGTCAATATGCGGATAAGGATAGAAACAGGAATGCGAATGCGACCCATGCAAACAATAAGAATTTGCATGGGCAGCAAAAAACAAAAAAACAAACGATGACTAGAGCAAAAGCAACAATGATGACAATGGGCAGGCAAAGCACTGGACAAAGGACAATGGACACACACACGCACACACATACACTAACAGGTGTGATTATTAGAATCGTTGCACATATCAAAATTGCCTTTGTGCTGCAAGTTATGCTAATTATGACCTGCATGCATGTGTATCTGTATGTGTGTGTGTGTGGCATTCAATTAAATATAGTTGACCTTTGAGTGTGACATGTACAGTCACGAATCCTGGACAGCTGAGCCACAGCGAATGGTCAATCATAAAATGGAATCGCTGCGCAGATTTGGAGATGACAACCCCCTTACAAATGTTCAACTCTCTGGGAGAAAGGATTTCTCTATGTATGTGTGTGTGTGTGTGAGTTGCAGTTGCAATTGCAGTGACAAAAGGCTTAGAAGCGGGAGAGGGAGAAACATATCCTTTTGTGCAGAGCGCGTCATTTGGCTGCAATTATTATTTTGGCGAAGCAAAACGCAGAAGAAGAAGGATTCGTCGATGCGGCATAACAATTATTTTGCGATTTTCACAGAGATTAGCCACAACAAAAGGACCAATGGACATTGTCTGAATAGCTGCTGCCCAACTGTCCAATCCTGACCCTGACCCTGACCCTGACCCTTTTTGTCTGCCTGTCTGTCATCTTTCTCGCTTTTGTCAAATTTTCACTCTGCGTTTTGTTTATCCTGCTCCTAGTTGTGCAGCCATTTGCTCGACATCCATCCATAGTTTTAATCGAGGTACAGTTGTGTTCGCTGCTAACTACAATTTCCCCCATTTTACCCCATTCGCAGCCTGGCAGAGCAGCTATGTGAACGCGCTGCGCGGCATGGCCTCGTTGAATCAAATGCATCGCACCGGACCACATATTAAGACGCGTCCGCCACGTCAGCCGCTGGACGGGAAACCATTTGCCAAGGGCGTCGTCCTGAAGACGCTGATCAAGAAGCCAAAGAAGCCCAATTCGGCGAACCGGAAATGTGTGCTGGTGCGTCTATCCACCGGCAAGGAGATGGTCGCCTATGTGCCCGGCATCGGACACAATCTCCAGGAGCACAATATTGTGCTATGTCGCGTCGGACGGCTGCAGGATGTGCCCGGCGTTAAACTGAAGGCTGTGCGCGGTGTCTACGATTTGGCGCATGTCATCAAGAAGGGACAGTAGTCTGTCCACTTTCTTTTCCTCTTTTTTTTTATATTATCATTCATATTATTATTTACTTAGATCGTAATTCTCCTCAATAAATTGTGTGGCGAAGAAACAAACAATCCTTGTACTTATTATTATTTGTTTTTTTTTTTTTTTTTGTTTTTTCAAGAAAAATTATGCGGCTCAGTCAGGATTAGTTTAAGTAGCCCGAAGACCCACATACACACACACACACACACACTCACACAAACACATACATACAAGCATAAAGACATTTCTTAACTTGTCGTAATCTTAAGTCAACAGGCGAAGAGCGGGGCGGAGCCGTGTGTTTTGTGCCCAGCAAGGGTCTAACGGCATTTTTACGCTTTAGCAAGCAAATCCCTTTTCGAGAATCGTCTCGACATTCCCTTTTTCTTCACATTTTTAACAGAATCGTTCAAATTTTATGCCAAATAATCGTTAACCGAAATGGGCGTCATCCAGAAACGCCACATTTTCACAGCCTGACAGTGGGATCCATCTACATGCAAGCAAACAACATATCTATCAACACAGCTTCCAGGTATACGAACTCTACTCCCAGAGTTTTGTCAAAATCGAAGAAAAGAATATATTTTAATTGAATATTTAGCATTATGTTTATACTTAATTGAAGATTATAGATCTTTTGGATATAAACAAAAATAATAATTATAATTTTTATTTTGCTCAAAAAGTATTTATTAAATATTGAAAATATATGAAATATAATACAATAAAACATTTAGCATACCTTAAATTAAACTGTCGTTTGAATATTTTCAAACACGGTTTTTAAATGGTATTCGTATGTCTGAAGTTATATTTATATTATGTTCAAAATTTGAGATTTTTTATGTTAGATTAATAAAAAATAACAATAATTTTCATTTTTTTCAAACATATTCATTAAATATTGAAATATGCCTAAGGTCAGAAATAAGTATAAATACAGGAAAACATTTAACATACCTTTAATTCCACTAACGTTTCCATATTCTCAAACCTAATTTTTGTTTTTCAAAGTTATATGTCGGCGGCGTTCAAAGATGATGCTAACGGTTAACCGTTAACCGGACACATAGGGAAACAGTTAAGCAAACAGAACCTACACACACGCACACACCCACACCCACACATACAGACCGCAGGACATTTTGAATGTAGAGTCAGAAAAACGTTTTATGTAAGCCGACGACTTTTTGCGGTCCCACGATGACATTTTAGCGCTGACCACGAGAAAATCCTTTCAGTCCAATGTCCTGGCGACACTCACACGGTAAACAATGGCGGGCCGAGGTACCGTTAACCGTTAGCACAGTGCCAGCCTGATTGAGACATTATGACAGCAACTTCGGTAGCTAAGGACGAAGACGAACGAGAAAACGAAGTTGGACACGAAGACGAAGGCGAAGACGAAGACACGAAGCGGACACAATGACACAGCTATGTTGACTTGTTGTCGTTCTTCTTCCTCATCCTCTTCTTAGCTCATCCTTTGGCTGTTGTCCTTTGTTTTAGCGACGTTCGATGATTTTTTTTTTGCTGAGTCAAGTTGGTTAACATGCAGCCAAATCCTTTTGTCTCCGAAGCGTGCATAATTTTTATCAATAAAAATGACACAGTCCATAAGCACTAATCATGCTGTAAGAGAAGTTGGAACTTCCGTTGAAACCGAAGGGTTTTTGTTTCTCTCTATTCTTTTTTTTCGTAATAACTGTAAAATTTGTTAAATGATAAATGATTAGGCGACCATCTCAGTTCGATAGTCATCGACGTGTTCACACATTCACAGTGCCTGCTACTGTCTTCTGACACTTATGTTATCTTGACCGCATGTTTTAAGATGAGCGCTAAAGGGAAAATAAATGTGCGATTTTGTATAAAAATAGTGGGGGATTTTTAAAGAAATAGTTTTCGAAATATATCAGACATACATATATACTATTCCCATCGTCAAGATGATAAGCGTATTGCTTTGAATTTTTCGAGATTTCTGAGGATACTCAGAAAGCTGAACTTGGGTGGATATTGAAATGCAGGAGAATTTTAGAATTATAACAGAATTCAAAATAAAATAATCTTTTTTATTAGTTCATAAGAAATTTATTTTCTTGCTATACTATTTTTGAAAATTTCCCTATATCCTGATAGTCAGTGGTTGAAATTATCTTCAATAAAAATGATCCCATTTTAAATATTTGAAATGAATTTCAAACTAAATTTAAATTAAATTTCGAATTTCCTAGATTTGTATATGTTCCAAAATAGCTGCGAAATTCTCTGACATATCCAATTTCCTACTAACTTAAGAGGAATTATAACGCTATTATAAAAATGTCATATTTTCCAAGAAATGGTTTTTTGAAATTATGCAAAGATATTATTTAGGTAATATTTTCTTTGTAATTTTTATTTTTACTTGTTGCCTTTTTAGACTTTTACTATTATATTGGTAAATCCAATTTTATATTAAAAAAAAACGATTTTCTCTTCATAAATTCCTAAATCATGCTGAATGAACTCTTGCTTAATTGCATTTTGGAAGGAAGGCGGGATCGTCGGTTCTTTGCTGTTTTGGGTTAAATTGTCAAGCATTTTGTTTAATTTTTGGCACGTGTTGGATTTGGGGTTGCTTGGATCCGTTGGTTAGTTGCATGACTCGTTATGAGGATGAAACGCAACCCCGGTTGCGGCAATTTCAACCCTCTGTGACGCACACAACCCTTGCTCAACCACAGCGCATCCATGGCTTTAATTCAAAATGGAGTTGCCAAAGCAAAAGTGAAGAAAAAAAAAAACGAATTCGAAATGCTTTAATATGGATTTCAGATTTGTGAACATTTTTAGAAATGGCGCTGACTTTTCAATTGTATTTTTGTTTCATGGCACACAGATTTTGAAATGATGCGGGGAGTTAAGCTTCAGTCCTTGGGGAATAACGATCGTTAAGAGGAAAACAGAACAAGGGAAACAATGGAGAGAATGACGGGGATCAGGGCAATCAAATTTGCTTTCTTCTACGAGAATAGATCGTAATCGGAATGTCAAGTCAAATATAATGATGCATAACCCTTGAGGCAAGTGCGAAAGATGCGTCAACTCCGATAATCCATAACGAACAACATCATTTACTTGTAATCATGTTGCCAAAAAAATAGACAACTTAAAGAAAAGGGACACAAAAAACAAAAACAGAAAAAACACACACTCCGACCAAAAAAAAAAAATAGAGATCAAATAGAGATTCTGTTGAAATGTCAAGAGATCTCGAAGATGGCCAACAAACAACAGGCGGGCGTTAACCGCACAAAAGGGACCATCTCGTGTGCCCAGCAACCAATTGTATGTGGCATAGCTCAATCTATCTGTTCTGCTTCTGTCTTCCCTATTCTCTCCCTCACTCTCTGTCTCATTCTCTCTATCTATGTCTGTCTCCCGCTTTTGCTGTGTTTTGGCCACGTGCACCGCACACTCCAATAATACGAGGGCCAGGTGAGAATTACCTTCCAGTTTTGATTTCTGCTGGGGCATCACATCATTTCAACCCCTTTTTGCTGATCGTGTTGATCGCGGTCTCTGATTCCATTCGATTCGCCGACACACACACACACACACATACATATATATATAGAATATGGTGTGTGACACACACACCTTTAAGCCTTTATCGCTGTTGACAAATCGCACAAAACTGAAATTTTGTTTATTCATCGCCATAATCCTTTATGAGGCGGCACGATCTCAAAATGCATCCATCGCACGCCAAGCGTTTGTTCAGCGCGTGCTCAAGGACCTACGCATATATTTTGCTGAGCAGCAACGTAGCCGATTTAACAGTAATAAAAATGGCTAAATTGATGATTTTCATTTTGAAATTTCTTTTAAGATTTCAAAACTTTCTCACATAAATCGGATATTTGAACATTTTTCGCCACTCTTTAAGTCAGAAAAGTGAGTGTGCAATAATTTGTATTTAAAATGATCTTTTATTTTAACTAAGTATTTTGATAAACATATGTTATTTTATTTTGTCATTTTTTATGTTTTTTATTTTTTAAGATATATTTTATTTTAGTTTTCATATTTTTTATGATTTATATTTTTTTTGATATATTTCTCTTAAGCCATACAAACGTATTTTAAATAATGATCAGGACTAACCTTGTAGAGGTCGCATCGCGCCCACAGCTCTGGCTTTAAGGGGGCTTGATCACTGGCTGATCAGTGTGATCAAGTTAAGCAGAGACTCTTTCGCTGAGAAATTAGCAACACAAACACAAGAATCTCTGTAGATAGTAGTTGCTTCAGAGTAGTACGTAAATCTAGAGCTGATAATCCCCAGCTGATCGGGCAGCTTAACCAATTTTTCAATTGACCTACAAATTTGCCTAAGCCAACTATGAGCAAAGTTAGCATATATGTATGTATGTATACCTATGTACATACATATGTATATATGTTAGAGTGCAGATTATATGCATATGGACATATGGATATGGATGTGTATTGCAGTTAGTGGTAATCGCCGGATTTACGTGAAACTTTTGCAATAAGGAGCACATAACACAATAAATGTCGGAAACTGGCGTATATTTGGCAATATACGAGCAAAAACTGCTGGACTAATCTTAAGTACTCGCCTGATCCGGGGCTCGCTCCCCGGATTGTCTTATGCGTAATCTCAGATTAAATTAAAATGTCGCAGGCGCGCATTCATAATCGGGGCGAGATGACAACTGCTTCTCGTTAATCCACAGACCTCTCGATTCTCGTCCGCGACCGCGTTCCCGGCTAATCCTTTCGCGCTACCTGCTCACGTTGTTACGGCAGCGGCAGCAGCAGCAGCAGAAGGATATATGGCGTGGACAATGCAAGGACGCAATATGAAAACGGGCGCGCTACACACGAATTAACCTGATTAAAATTGTATTTTTCCCAAATTTATGGGATTAAGTTCCGTTCAAGTTCCTTTAACTCGTTTAAGCTACCGGATTTAGTTCAAGTGCTCACAACCTTCGACCTGAGGAGCATCTGACCAACAAACCGGGACAGGCCTGCACTCGCCCAGGCCCACATTGCATTGATCCTTTGATGCCCGTGAGCCGATATTTATTGGCCTGGCTTAATTAGCACAATTGTTTACAAAATTTACCTTTCGTCATGCTGCGACCTCTGTCCACCTTACTTAGTTGCTCACCATCGTACTCTATAGGTACTTGCTCTATATATCGCTATATAGGGTTCAAATTCTATGTCGTATGTGTGTGTGTGTGAAATCCATGGCACGCACACGCCCACAGCTCGGCACAGGGCAACGTGTGAACGGAGAACAGCTTGAAATTCTATTTAAAAATTAGTCTAATCCTTCGGCAAGATACTACCGAACGAACACGACAACACTCCATCAATTTGCCCAGACACCACTGACCTGTGCTCCGATTATTTCTCTCAATCTCTCCGGCAATTCCATTCCACTCCCGATCACATGGTCAGCAGCAGTTGCCATTGCCATTCCTATTCCACATAAGTGCCATTATCTTATGCAAGGAGTGTGGAACCACAGAATCTATGGCACACACACACCTATGGACAAAAGGGATGCACTAGCTCTCGGCAAAGGGAATGTGGTTCTTTTTAATGACCCTTGGCATTTTTTTATGGCTTGAGTTATGCAATGAACACATCCCTGAATACGCCTTAATCACGATCTATAAATGAACTGAAATAGCTAAAGACAGGTATTTAAGATAATTTCATTCAGCTGAAGTTTTTTCTTTACAGATTGCTTATAAATTTTATAAGAAAATATTAAAAATATTAAAAAAAATACAATTTAATTTCTGACCATTAAATTGTATTTTTTTTATTTATAATTTGTATTATTGAATAACTTAAAAAAAACTCTATATTTTTCGGAATTATGTATCTTAAAAATATTATTATTAAGGCTCCAAAACTTTGTTCTCTATTTTAAAGGGGCTAAGAATTATGACAACTATATAAGTTGAAGAAACTCAAGATGATCGAAAAACCGTAAATATGTTTAACTTTAATTAAAATTTCTTATAGACAAAATTATTTTCAATTTCATTAACATTTTTTTTATAAATCGCTTAACTTTTATGTTTAATCGATTATATAGGGTTGCCAAAGCGCTAAGAATGTTGGGCATGCCCAGAGCTTAGATTTCATTAAGAACTAAAAATGCATATACATATATCATATAAGAGTGCATTTGTCTGTAGTTTAATGAGCAGCTGTAAGGACTTAAGGAGGGATTCGAGGCAAGAGGGCATGCGATTGGCGCCAGTTTTGAGGATGACGATGACGACGCTGAGATGACGATGTGTTGGCAGGAAGAGAGACGCAGGACAAACGCATGAATTTTGCGCTTAAGCAAATATAAACAAATATTTATTTTGAAACGAAAAAAAAAAGAAATAGAAATAAAAATAAAAATAAAACAAATGTGCAGAGTAAAATTGACTGGAGACCTCTGTAAACTCTTTCGGATGGCCCAAAGGTCCAGAAGGGCCTGTTGGACATAGAATAACAAATCGTTTTGTGTTCGCATTGTTGACTAGAGACTGTCCTGGCAGACAGAAGTGAAACACGTGCCCACTTAATATACATTCAAACATATATAGAGAAAATATATATGAAATATGTATGTACATATATATCTTCCTTCATTCATGTTAGAATAACAAGACGTTGCCTTCTCAACTCTCAAGTTTTTGCTGTTTCCCCTACATAAAGTTACAATATGTTGGGTATTAGAGATCAACATAGTGCCCATAAGCAAGCCCATTGCCATTCCCATTCCCAAGCCCAGTCCTATTCCCAATCCCAGTTGCAGTTGCAGTCCCTGTGTGCCTTCCTTCATTGCAGGCGAGCGCGTGCGCGAGTACCGAATACGCCCCCTCGAGATTAATGAGCATGAGGATGTGTCGATGTAGATGTGGATGTGGATGTGGATGAGTATAGGATATGTTGCGGCGTTTGTTTATTCAATGCAGACGAGTTAGCTACGTATACACAAGTCTGAATCTGAATCCGTATCCGCATCCGAATCCTTTCACTCAACCCAAACACATGTCCCAACAATTCACATATGTATGAATGCATGTAGGTGTCTGTGTGTGTGTGTGTGAAGGATTTCAGCTGCTGACCACACTGGACCTCATTAAGCTGCATTCCACTTAACCATGAGTTGGCCTTTTTTTCCGCTGCTGCTGCTGCTGCTGCAACTCGTATGATAAATGACCCCAAGGAACTGGGCAACTACTGCAGCGATTTAGCTCAAATTTGGAATAGATCGGCCTACATACATACATATATAGACATATCGGAGTAGAGCTCCCCATGAACTAACTGTATTAGTTTGCCAAACCCTACTTGAGGCAACAATTAGTAATGCTGCTCACACTATATACTACATATATGTATATGTATATGTATATGTATATAAGTAGATATTCCATTGGCTCGTGTCCGTATCCGAGCTACACAATTCCACAGTAAGAGGTCCGAGACCTATTTCCATTTTCATTTCGATTTCCATTAGCATTTTCCCATTCTTGAAATGTCAAGAAAGAAACGCAACATGAAACGAGCAGAGATTTAGTTGCCAAATGCAAATGCACTGAGAGATTAATTAATCAACTGGCAACTTGCGGCAAATTGTGGCCAAGAGTAGCCATTGCTGACCGGAACCAATGATCATTAGCATCGCATCCCATCACATTGGGAGACGACGTATGTACAGGGTCCGATTACCGGCGAGAGTTTATGTACAGTTGCGCTTTTGTCACATCATTTGCTGGAAAACCCCTAAATCCAAAACTAATTATCCTTGCTGACAATTCACACAACACATAGCGCACATTTCGCTGAAGGAACATACATATTAATCGTATCCAGAGAGAAAGAAGAAAAGAGACTGAGAGTGAGGAGTGGAGGGATGGAGTTACTTCAATATCTAATCAATATCCTTAAGATGAACGAAACTCTTTTATCGGTGCCTCAGTTTCAATGCCCTGTTTGGACACAAAGATCACGGTTATGACAAAAAGATAAGTCGTTGGCGGAACGCAGGAAGTGCGGAAACCCAACTACATTTTCCACAAAACCAAACATGAAAACGGACACAAACAGTTCAATTGTCCAACTGCCCAACCACATCAATTCCACTTGCTTGGCCACAAAATTATGGTCGACCTCTTTCGATTATCATCTTATAATATTGTGCGGATTGCTCTCGAGTTTCCGCTGCTCGAATTTCTGGCTTATTGACAAATATTTTCAGATCTTTTCTCTCCATCATTTTCGGCTCCTATCAATTTCAACAATGCTCACCGATTTCACATTTTTCCTACAGGTGTCCCTCGGCCAAATGTCTCTTAGCTGAACAAAACATAGCGGTCAAAGGTACTCAAGATCATTGCCAAAATCAAGCTCAATTTTCAGAACTAAAGACGTTAATCGAAAACAGAAAAATATCTATATATATGTTTTTGATTTATTTGAGATTTAGTCAAGTTATGGCCTTTTGAGGTTTTGTAAATATATAGGAAGATTTTTATGATCTTAGAAGAGAAACGTGCAATGAAACAATTTTGAAAATCGTTTGACTTTCGGCATTTTGGAGGTTCCCACAAGCTGGAAATTTCAGAGTACGGAACACACCTTTCCGTGGTCCTTCCCTTTCCAACTTTCGCAATTTCTAATTTTTAGCTCATTCAAAGCAACTACTTATATAATTCATAGGTACATAACATATATAAAAATTGCAATACTTTTTATAGATGTATCTCATTCCCATCCTCATCACAGACCTGCCAAAAATAGTTTTTTTGTTTTCTCGGTCACGACAACAGCCCCAAGGTTCCGGTCTCGCCAGACATGTCTGCGCCGCAAATAGCTTGGCCTGTACTTGCCCTGATTACTGCATATGGGTAGAGGTTGTCCAGCAGGGTCGGATTGGGGAATAGGGGGAGTGAGCGGCTGAATGGCGGGCAGATGGAACGCAATTTGAGTCAACTAACAGCGTCAATGTCTGCGCTATAAATGTGTCAACGCGCCAAATTGATGAATGTGCTCCATATACGTAGATATATTTAGTTTAGTGCTACAACAAATGGTTAACCGCAAAGTGCCCCGCCCACTAGGCTAGCTGGCCAGGCTTCATCCCCAGCCAGCAGTGACAGTTGGCAGTTCCGCATCGGAAGGGGACCTCGAAACCAAAATAAGAAGAGAAAAGGAAGAAGAAAAGCAAAGGGTTGTCGCTGGGAATTGACAACAATTGTTGGGAAATTGCCAAAAGTGACCAAAACAGCGGTCAGCATTACGGACACAACCGCAACCCACACTCCATGTCATCCCCTCCCATCTCATCTCATCCCATCCCATTCTCATCCCAATCTTATCCCATCGTTTGGCCTTTTTAATCATGACACTGGCATCCGGTTTGTTATCATTAAGCAACAGCAGGCCGAGCACAACCCTTGCCAAAAACTGGCCAGAGAGACCATGGCCTCAATTTCACTTTCTCTTCATCTCCTCCATTCCCACCACTATACCTCTCCACCCCTCTATCACTGTGTTCGTGTCTATCGAGTAATGAAAATGCCTGACTTGAGTTGTGTGATGTGTTGCTGTCTTCTGCTATTTATTTATTAAATGCGAGCCCCCACAATCTATGCACACCCACACACACTCTTACACACACACACCCATACATATGAAGTGTGGACTGTGGACAATGGACTTTGGCGAGGGTCAGCTGGCACAGCTGTCACATTTTCCCGCAAAACCCCTTTTGCCCCGTGTTCACAACGCATCTTTAATGAGATAGACGACTTTCTCTCACTATCACTGCGTATCCCCGTCCCTCTGCCTACGAAACGCAACTCCACACTCTCTCACTCTCTCTCTCTCTTTCAACTCTCTTGCCTTTACACAAAATGAAGTTAAAGACTGGCAACTGCTGCTGCTGCTGATGCTGGTGGCGGTGGTGGTGGTGTTAGTGGTGTTTCCTCCATTGGTGGTGGCGTTGCCTTTATAAATATTTGTAATTCTTGTTTCTCTGTTCTTCGGTGGTTGCTGGCAGAGCGCTGATTGGCTGCGCGGTTGCGTTTGCCAGCAAAATGGCGCAATATGCCGCAATCAAAATCGAGATGGAGTCTGAATGCAGATTTCAATAGCATTTGAAAATATGGCTTCTTAAAATGTGAATTATTATGCACTCTTTCTATGCAAATCGTATCAATTTACTATTTCTTCATTAATTTGCTGATTTTATTTTATGTTAATTTCAATATTTGAGTTAACATTATTTTTAAAATAATTTTCTAGTTTGAAAAGTAAAAATCGACATGTATAAATCTATACTTACTATACTATACTTCTTCATTAATTTGCTGATTTTATTTTATGTTAATTTCAAAATTTAATTTAATTTTATTTTTGAACTTATTTTCTAGTTTTCAAATGAAAATTGACATGAGCTAATCTTAACTTTTTACTAGTTCTTCATTGACATGCTGATTTTCTTTTACGGCAATCTTTTTCAATTTTTAGCTGAATTTATTTTAAAAAATATTTTCTAGTTTGAATACGAAAATCGACATGAGTTTCATGAGCAACTTAAGTTAATTTTAGTTTATTACTTTGTTGACTTTTACTTAGCTAATTCTATGTTCAGTCAATCTACAATTAGTAAAAGTTTTTGATTACAACCTGACATTTTAGACTATTTTCTAGTTTCAAAATGAAATTCGACATATGTATGTCAATTCATCTTAACTTTTTAACACTCACAACTGCTTCGCTGTCCAATTTATGGACACAAGGCAATTGTGTTTCGGCCGTGATTCGTGGCTTAAAAATACCTTAAAATAAGTCTGGGGTGCTTAAGTCCTCCGTCTGGCAATGGATCAGCGACAGATCCTGGTCACCTTGCGACCAAGATTATGCGACATCTTTCACGTAATATTATGCGAGATTAACTCTCTGCAGTCACAGTCGAAAGTCGTCAACGTCGTCGTTTTCGTACCTGATGCTCGGGGATTCGCCAAACAAGCTTAGCCAAATATTTGCATTGGATTTCCACGAATCCAGAGAGCAGCAGTGTCTATATTCGTAGGAAGAATCGACATGAATATTATCAAATAATATTTCATATACATGATATTTTCTTTTTTGTACAATTTCTCTTGGCACATTTTGCCACCTACAAAACTGTTAGGACAAAAGGATTAAACCGCTTAAGCACCGCTTAATCTTATGGATTCGAGTTTTTAGTTTCATGTGAAAACTGTTCGAGAGGTGGAAAAAAAGAGTGTAAAGACGAGAAGTTAAGGCTGAAGGACTCGGAAATCAACTATGCAGTTGACAGTTGGCCAAAACGGCTTTGCAGGGTTAATGCTCATATTACGAGTTGTCATCACACACTCTGTTGGCCAGGAGTCAGCAGCAGTCAGCAAATGGCCAGAAAGAGTTGTTATATGGAACTAAGGTCAGGATTTATCTGATTTCTATTCATCTATAGTACTTGAGTATGCATGCCTCTCACCTCTCGCATTTTCTTAACAATTTCTCGACACTTTTGTTAGATTGTATCGCACGCTTCCGTTATGAGGAAGTACCACTGTACTGTACTGGATCCGTGTGAATTGACAATTGACACAATTACCAAAATGTGAAGGACACGGCCAGCAAAGTACCGTAATGCCAGTAAGCTACAGCTACAGATACAGATACAATGCTAGATACTACTTTACAGTATAATGAACCGCTGCTCCTGTCATTTTGACACCAATTGTTTGTTAACAACAACAAAAAAAAAGAGAGAAAACGAAAGGAGCTACCCAACCCCTTCCCTTCCCCCAAGTAATGCCACAAAGTAACGGGGTTTTGTAGGCGGATTTACGTCGCACCGCACAATACAAAATGCAGACACAATCATTTAAAAAGGTGTTAAAGGATCTCGAGGACCATTTGATAGACTCTGACCCTGCCCAGATTTCTGGATTTCCACTTCCATGACAGTTCCGTGTGGAGATTCAAATTTGAATTCCCTTTCATAGAGCTCGAACTTGGATTTCTAAATCTATACAATATGTGGGCACAGACTTCTTCATTTGATTAACCCTATGCCTCTCTCTCTCTCTCTCTCTCTCTCTCTCTCTCTCGCTCTCTTTGTCACTGTCTCTATCTCTGTCTGCTGGCAGCTAATCAACGTCAAAATGCATAAAATTAAGAGAGAATTTGAAAGGGAATGAGTTTGGAGGGAGTGATGAGTTCCAATCTCTATTCTATTCTCTACGATTCAAAACCATTCTCTTCATTTCTATGTGTTGAGTTATTAGAAATATTTCACATTTGATTTGGAATTACAGTTGCAATTGCATGCACATAACTGTACCCCCCTGTACCGTGGCAGCATAACTCTATCCCTATCATTCACTGTTTTTCTGTCCCTTTTCAAACGGTTCTCACAGTCGTAGATAACGTTTTTGGCGACAGACAATGCCCCTAAATGTTGACAGTTCATCAAAACGAATGATGCATGCAAAATGTTTGTTGCTCATATAGAAACTGCCAGATGGATACCCTACAATTGATGGGATAGCACCGACTGTCGTATCTAATGTGACACGGAGTAAAAAAAATCTAGTGAACTATAAAAAATTTTACAAAATCAAAAATGTAAAAAATATTCATATTTTATTGCGCAGTGAACTCCTTATAAAATATTTTTAAAACAAATTAAAAAAAATCAAAATATACATTTATGCAAATTCAAAAATAACATTTATAATCCCAAAACCATATTTGAATTATTCTCTTGAGCAAATATAAATATAATAATTTATTAATTTACATTCATTCTATTAACTTAATTAGCAACTTTACAGTTTATATTAGATGTTGAGTTCTGTGTAGTGTATTCAGCAGTCTGTGGGAACTTAGCAGTCAAAGTAAATACCGTTGAATCTTTATCGCAGTTTGAAAATTTTGACTTTTTGTTTGATGATGCACCATGAAATGGAAATGGAAGTGGAAGTGGAAATGAAAATGGATGTTGCATTTCTTCGATCTCACATTGTGTGCGTGTGTGTGTGCATTTGAAACAGAGAGGATTGTGTGGGATGGGCGTTGACACACACACACACACACACACCCATGTGTATGTGAAATGGTGAAACACCTACACATCTGCTGGAGAGCGGTTCTTGGCCAAAACTCGAAAAGGTATTAGACGTCCTAAACGGCATAGATGGGAGGGGAAAGAGGCGTTGCCGTTGCCAAACAAGACCTACAATGAGACGGGCGTAAGGAAGTAGCTAGTTAGCTACGACCATTAAAATATGACACAAAATGCAATACAAAAAGAATTTTGACATTGACATTGAGTTTCAATGTGGACCTGCAGACTCCACATTTTTCATAGAGGGTTACATTTTGGGTGGCCTATGTTACAATCAATCACATCTTATGTCACCTGACCGAAGTAGAGACGAACTCTGTCTTATCTTAGAGAAGAGTTCAACTCTTTCTCAATATTTACTCGGGTTGGTTCATTGTGCCTCCAATAGAGATTAGATGTATTTAGAATAAATTTACCTACACTAAATATTTATGCCACTAATGATAATGGTTAATGTTCAGTTCAAGTCTAGACTCTGAATTGCAATTTGTAATCAAAACCTCAATAATTGCTCTCTAATGTAAGGCAATACTCTCATTATGAGTAATATTGGACTCTATACTATCGGAAGGATCTCCGCTTTTGCTGTGTCGTCTCATTCATGAATGGAAGGACTCTCAATTAGAGAGCCCAGTGTATAAAGAATCCCTACGAAATGCCATAATTGAGCAGCATTTTGTTTGGGATTATGCATAGATCTGACCATCCAAGTACTTGGGCTATCTCCCTCTATCACATTGGATAGTAATTAGCAAAAGGATTCCTCCTGTTGCTCTCACTCTTTATCCATGAAACGGAAGCTGTACCTCTTTATACCGTACTTAACTTGTGTCTTTTTAGTCTTTTTTAAGTCGCTCTTCGTGTTGTGTATTTTGTACTTCCGTGACGGAAGTATGTGCTATGTATGCATTCTACTCTAGTCCTTACTTCCAAGGATCCTCCACTGTTCTTAACTCTGTTTGTGCATCTTACATGAAAATGAAAATAAACAACAAGTGAAACGGAATGAACATCATTTATGGATATTATGGTAAGTACTCTACTCTACTCTACTATACTCTACTCTGTCCTGGTCTGGTCTGGTCTGGTCTGGTCTTGTCTGGTCAAGTCTGGGCCATTGATCTGTTTGTGGGATTTGGGCCCGGTTAGTCTTTTGCCGAATGCAACAATAATACCATACTCCACAGCATCGTCTTTGTGAAGGGACACGTGTAAGTGTAATCCTTGCTTACTTCCTATGCCAGACGTACCCGCTTCCCTAACAGGACACTGTCGCTCCCTAACCACTTCCTCATTAGCATACATAACCGAATTGGCTCTGATAGGCTTACACAAATTCTTTAGCCAACATTCGTTTTTAACAACCTTCTTCAACTGCCTTCTATTTCCTTCTTCAAAATTAAATTATCCATTTTCAGTTTTTTCATTCAGTGAAACTCAAACTCGCAAATTCCATCATTTGAGGCTAATTATAGAGTTGTTAGAATGGCATTTTCAAGAGGTTGAATATTTTTTAAATTTAATTCAAATATATTTTTTCGACTACAGATATTTAAGTCCAAATAATTACTTTGAATTTCAACATAAAGTAATATTTGCCGAAAATTAATTAAAATTTAAAATATTGACGGAAGTCAAAAAAGTCACAGTTTAATAAAATCGATTTCTGTGTAAGTTGAATTCTGAGCTCCTAACTTTTGGAAAATGACCGATCATAAATATAATTGACTCAGTGTTAACCCTCTATTCTGTCTGTCAGGAGTACTGCCCGGTAATACCCAAGAGTCAACCCGTTCCTGATCTGGGTTGCGACTGACTGGCACTATAATAAACAGATTGACAAACTATTAAGGCACTCAAATAGAAGGCAAAGAGTTAAAGTAATATAATATATATGATAAATGGTCAAATTCCGGGAAGATTTTGGGCATCGCAAATACAAAACTTGGAATTGGAATCGAAGCAAATACATATAGCTAAAAAAAAAATAACCAAATGACCAAAAACCCCTTTCAGTCAATTAGTCGCTGATTTTCCTTTGTCCTGGTGTCGCTGTATTGTTTTTTAGCTTCAACTTTATTTCCATTTTTTTTTTTCTGAAATTATATTCACAATGGGAAAAAGGGCTACGAAACCCTTTTTCAGCAACAGCAGCAACATGTTTTATGAGTTGTCCTCAAACAAAAAAATATATATATGAAAATATTTGGGAAGCCTGTGGAAAACTAGCAACAGTTCGTCGAAGTGTCCATTATGCAATAAAAAACGAAATCTTTCATGTGTTTTTGGGCAATATAGAGGCTAATGTACCAGAGAATATATATGCCAACCCGTTCGATTGCCACTACCTGGTATACCAATGACCATTTGCTGTCGATGCATAAAAAACGCTCAAGGTCAGCTAAAGGGAGAAAGGATTGCACAAATATTGCATCTTTGTTCGCTGCCCAAGAAAAAAACGGCGGCTAACTCATTATACTATAAAAAACGAGACTCAGTTTTATGGCCAACCAGAACTCACTACGGTCGGGTTCACTACGTTCATCCTTTCATGTGAGTGTGTGAGTGTGTGTGTGTGTGTGCCGTGTTGACAGTTTTTTGCTGCTTTTCGCTGAATCTGTATTTTACTACGAAAATTGCAACTCTTTGGCTGCGAATGCGTCTTTTTATGGCCACCAGGTATGTGCTCGACTCAATGACGGATTTTTGGCCTGTCACATACAAATCTCCTGATATATCCATAAGTATAACTATATTACTATATGTATAGGTGTATGTGTGTGTGCTCTGCTATATTTGAGGTGTATGTGCTTTAACTTAATCCACCATTTTTACGGTTGGATTAGCAACGGATTAGCATAAGTTCGCGGTTTTTTGTTTTCGCAAAGAGATTACATGTAGTTTCCTCAGGACAAAAATGTTATATTCACTTTTTGCCAACATATTCCGGGTCAATGGGAAACATTCAAAAAACTGAATGAGGCTACATATAGGGAGGGGAATAGAATTGGATGATATCGGAGTGTTTACGACTCGACTGAAATATCCCAGAGCTCAAAGAACCGATGATAGAGAAATGAATGAATGCTGAAGAAACTTTATTGAAATGTAGTTGTTTTTATTAATATTGATCATATAAAGTTATAGTTTATTACTTTTATTTTTGTACAGCCTTTTAGAAAACTATTCTATACGTACATATTAGTTGATCTTTCGGAAATATTCGAATGTTTACTCAGGGTCTTGAGTATGGGTCGAGTGTTTGACTATTTGACAATTCACTTCCGTCAGGACATTGTCTAAACGCTTAATCCTTGGCCAAGTTGTGGTCGAAACGCACCGTTAGGACAACAGTTAAGCAAAGTTAAACAAAGGCTTAGACGATCCCACGCTCAAGTGATGCAGCCGCAGTCACAGATTGGCCAGGACAATGCAACAAAAAAGGATGTGGCGGGGTTAGTTAATGCAAACAACTGGAATGTGGGAGAACATCAGAAGGACATCAGACTGGAGTAGGACGAGCACACACTTGTTGTAACTTTTTTAAGGCCATGCTTGACGTCTTCGACTTCGATTTAGATGCGCTGGCGAAATGAGCTGATTGATGTCCTTCGTCCTTGCTGTTGGTTCCAGGAAGGCTATCTGCGCCCCAGCAGGAAATGGCGCGTAATATACGCGCTTGGCCAAGCAAGAAGGCATCCGTCGACCGTCAACCATCAACCATCAACCGGCATGGGATGGGTTAAAAGGATGCGCTAACGCGCGAAAGGCTCGCCAACCTAATTTTCATAATTTGTCACGCACAATCATTTGTGTAAGATGCGCACAAAATTCGCAAACACACACCTATACACAGATGTTGGTTGAGCTGTGTTAGTCTGGCATGGGATGGGCTGGAATCGGTTGAGCTGGGCTGCTCAGCAAAAGGATTTAAGGACAAAAGCGCAAAACAAACGGATTTAAATATTCGTAACCCTTGGCCTTAGTACCCAAAACTATGCAGATCTACATACAAACATCATCAACTCTCTCTCTCTCTCTCTCTCGGTATCTATCTATCTCCTGCCATATATTGCTCACATGCTCAGAGTGAAATTAGCTACAATTTCCCGCTGTGTTCGCCTCGAAGAAGGAAAACTCTATGCGATAATTATAGCTAAGAACTATCTAACTACGTTCGAGAATCCTTGCAAATAATACCCAGACTTGATATGAAGTGTAAGCCACTCTTTAGGCAACTTTTTGAATTTTCACTAAGTGGAAACTCCTCTTTAAAGAATTTTCACGGTACTTTTAGGTTTGCAAATAATTATCGAAAATTAAATTTTCTAGTGGAACACTTTTAGAGCAAATAATTTATATAAGTTTTATAAAAAAGTAAATTTTTAGACTTTTCAAAAAATGCATATTTCCTATTTATATTCTTCACATTTTTTTCTTTACATTTTAATTCCGTTAAGTTAAAAATGTTAAAAAATAAAAAAATAGTTCGTAGATCCTTACTTTTAAAAATGTCGGTAATAATGTAGCATACCAAATTCATATCATTATTGTTTTTGTTTTCTGCCTAAACTTCCGCTCTTCCACTTTTAACCCATTTGCTTCATTGGAAAAATTTTTTCCCAATAAAAAGTAAGATGTTGAGCACGAAAATGATATTTTTCGTAACGCCAGAAAAAAAAAAACATGCACACATATTCTTGCCCAAGAACAATGCAAGATATTATAACAAAAATGTTCGCGAAAATGCAAAAAAAAAAATAATAAAAAGAATGCAGAAGAAAAGAGTAAAAATCGGAGGAAAATTAAAGTAAAAGTAAAGGGTCCAGACAAGTCCAAGACTTTGGCAAACCTCAACAACCCTCGTAAAACCCTTTGATGCTGCCAACAGTCGAAATCTAAGGGCGCACATAATGACAGAGAGCGCGATATGTGAGCATATGTGCAATAAAGCGAGATGCGCAGATTGAGGGCGACAGCGAATGCGAGAGAGAGAGAGAGATTGAGAGGGAGAGTGAACACAAAAGGGCAACTCACCCCTTTGCCTTTAATGGCTTATGGTTCTATGTGTGTGTGTGTTTGTGCGTGTGCGGGTGTACAGGCATGTATGTGTGTGTGTGTGTGTATGCTGAGCCTACCTGCTACTGGGCCGCCATTGCGTTGCGAGAGTGCAACAGTAGATGAATGAAGCCTCTCCCTCTGCCGCTGCTGCTGCTCTCTGCCGCTCTCTCTCTGCCGTTGCGTCGGCGTATAAAAGGCGCACGGAATTGAGAGTTGACATCAGTTTACGTTCGAGCTCGTCAGCGCTTAGACACGACACACAACATAGCGAACACAATTTGTGAGACGTCAACGTCGTTTTCAAATTCAAACAATATTCTTGAGCAACGCTTTTGGATTCAGCAGCAACTTCAACAAACACATAACATAAGAGAATTAAAAACGGCAACAACATGTTGATGCACGAGAAACTCATGACTGGGCAGTTCTTTGATATCAAGACTGGTAAGTTAACCACGCCCACCACAACACTTCCCCACTCACTCTCTCTCTATATATATATATATATATATATATTTATATCTGGCGATATATTAATGATTGTTTCACTTTGGCCAACAGATCGCAAACCTCTAATGCATCATCATCACCATCATCATCAGCTGCATCACAGCCAATTGCAACAATCGCATCAGCTGCAACAGCAACATCATCACACACATCAACCCCAACTTCATTACCAGCAGCAGCAGCAGCAGCAACAGCAACCACCGCAATCTCAGCAGCAGCAGCAGCAACAGCAATTGGCCAGCAACTTGAGCCTGCCCAAAATGGATTTGTATACCGCCTACGCGTATCAGCAACAGTTGCTGGGCAATGCAGCAGCCGCAGCAGCTCTCGGCCAACAGCAGCAACCAGTTGCAGCTGCTGCCGCTGCCGCTGAGGTGTTGGATTTGTCGCGTCGCTGCGATAGCGTGGAGACGCCACGCAAGACACCATCGCCCTATCAGACCAACTACAGCTACGGCAGTGGCTCCCCATCGGCATCCCCCACAGCCATACCCAGTAATCTGTTGTACTCGGCCCAAGCAGCAGTTGCCCAGAAGCAGCAACAGCAGCAGCAGCAACAACTGGCCACACTGTATCCGGCACTGTACTACGGTGCCAATATTAAGCAGGAGCCATCAGTGGCATCCAAGATCAACAGCAGCAACGCCGCCACCGCCAGCTTGTTGCACACATTTGCGGCTGCATCAGCGGCAGCTGCTGCTGCTGCCGTCTCCGCCAGTGCAGCGATGTCGCCACGTCCGGCCAGCAATGCCAGCACAATGCAGATCGATGTGCTTGAGGCACCACAGTCACCAGAAGCGCCAGCTGGCGATACATTGACCGTCAATGGAAACCACAGCAGCAACACGACACCCACCAGCAGCATGACGACGTTGGCAACAGCTGTGTGCTCCGCTGGAGGAGATGCCGCCAAGAGCACACGTCCGTTCAAGGCCTTTCCACGTGATCCGCTGGTGATAGCCGCCAACTTTGCGGCGACCGATGTCCTGCTGGATAATCCGCGTGTGGAACGCTATACGGAGTATCGTAAGCGTGTCCTCGAACAGATTCGCAGCTCCAACGGTGGCTCACGTACCGTCACCAATCCGAAGATGCGTCGCACCAATTCACGCAGCGGCAGCGTCAACGAGGGCAGCTCATCGAACAATAACAGCGAGAGTGAAGATCGTGCCGCCGCCGAGGAGTCCAGCGATTGTGATTCGCATGCCGGCAACTTTGAGAAGCTAATGTCAGCCACCAGCAACAACTCAACAGCAACTGGCACCGCAAACACGGCCACCGCAATCGGCGCCAATTCCGGACAAATCAAGGATGCTGCCTACTATGAACGTAGGCGCAAGAATAATGCGGCAGCCAAGAAATCACGCGATCGTCGCCGCATCAAGGAGGACGAGATTGCCATACGTGCCGCCTACTTGGAGCGCCAAAATATCGAGCTCCTCTGCCAGATTGACACGCTCAAGGCACAGCTGGCCGCCTTCACAGCCAAGGTGGCTGTCTAGGCAACCCATGTCCATTCGGGCTACCGGAGCATGGCCACTATGCTGCTTGTTGCGTTGAACGCCTGCGAGTCTCAGTTGCATTTGGTCAAGCAACTAGTTTAACAGATTATATATTTTTTTTATTTCTGCCATTTGAAGGGCCAGCTTATCTGTGAATACTTTCCACAACAATAATTCCTCAACAATATTTCTTTCTCTCTCTCTCTATCTGTAACAAAATTGACGGTAGAATTAATTTTAGTATTAGTTAATTTTTTTTTTATTTTATGTTCTTTAAGTCTCTAAGCATCGAAAACGTTTGTAAAATGTAGTTTCCTAAGCGATTCCCGTGAAATCTCACCAGTTTATTATTTCGTATAATGTATTTCTATGTCGAATCATTATCAAATTTTGTATAGTATACCTATTTTATAAGCTACATGAATATATTTTTTTTCATATCTCTAAGTACAAAACTAGAATTAATAAAAACAAAATAAGAAACCCAATATTAAAATGTATTCCGGCAATGAAATGCCATCGAAACAACTTTATCACACTTGATTTGGAGCCATAATTTAGAAAATATGGCCAAAATACTTTAAAAATGTTTAAAAACAGCTCTTTTATCAAAAAATGAAATCTTCCTCATCTTTGAGAAACCATAACTTTTGCAAACCTTAGCCGATTTTCAATATTTTTACATTTCTGGGTATGGCTTTGATCATACTTTAAATCGGTATCAGAAGTTTATTACATGTTTTGAAAAATATGACAAGGAAGTGAAAAATTATAAGAAATATGTTTTTTGGTACAAAAACTCGATACATTTGCAACTTTGAGAAGCCATAACTTCCTTTAAAATCAACCGATTTTCAAAATTTTTGCATTTCTGTCAATGGTTTTGATCATAGTTTGAATCTACATAAAAAATTTTTCCCTACTGTCACTTTTTAATTTTGACCCATTTTTCGCCATTTTTGCATAATAACCCCTTGTAAAAATGTCAAAAAAGTTAAAATCTTAAAATCGGAATTTTTTGTGCCCAATCGATTTCTGGTATCAAAATGGATATGAAAAACCATATCGCACTTGATTTGGAGCGATAATTTAGAAAATATGGCCAAAATACTTTAAAAATGTTCAAAAACAGCTCTTTTATCAAAAAATGAAATCTTCCTCATCTTTGAGACACCATAACTTTTGCAAACCTTAGCCGATTTTCAATATTTTCACATTTCTGTGTATGGCTTTGATCATACTTTAAATCGGTATCAGAAGTTTATTACATGTTTTGAAAAATATGACAAGGAAGTGAAAAATTGTAAGAAATATGTTTTTTGGTACAAAAACTCGATACATTTGCAACTTTGAGAAGCCATAACTTCCTTTAAAGTCGACCGATTTTCAAAATTTTTGCATTTCTGTCAATGGTTTTGATCACAGTTTGAATCTACATCAAAAATATTTCCCTACTGTCACTTTTCAATTTTGACCCAATTTTTGGCC
Organism: Drosophila quadrilineata; assembly: GCA_018150725.1. Taxonomy (NCBI): domain Eukaryota; kingdom Metazoa; phylum Arthropoda; class Insecta; order Diptera; family Drosophilidae; genus Drosophila; species Drosophila quadrilineata. The sequence goes on from JAECWN010000432.1 coordinate 14,069,248, forward strand.
ATTTTTGCATACTTACCATTGAAAAAATGTCAAAAAAGTAAAAGTTTTAGATTCGGAAAATTTTGTGCCCAATCGATTTCTGGTATCAAAATGGGTATGAAAAACCATATCGCACTTGATTTGGAGCGATAATTTAGAAAATATGGCTAAAATACTTTAAAAATGTTCAAAAACAGCTCTTTTATCAAAAAATGAAATCTTACTCATCTTTGAGAAACCATAACTTTTACACACCTTAGCCGATTTTCAATATTTTTACATTTCTGGGTATGGCTTTGATCATACTTTAAATCGGTATCAGAAGTTTATTACATGTTTTGAAAAATATGACAAGGAAGTGAAAAATTATAAGAAATATGTTTTTTGGTACAAAAACTCGATACATTTGCAACTTTGAGAAGCCATAACTTCCCTTAAAATCAACCGATTTTCAAAATTTTTGCATTTCTGTGTATGGCTTTGATCATTCTTTAAATCGGTATCAGAAGTTTATTACATGTTTTGAAAAATATGACAAGGAAGTGAAAAATTGTCAAAAACAGCTACTGGATCAAAAAATGAAATCATCCTCATCTTTGAGAAACCATAAATTTTGCAAACCTTAGCCGATTTTCAATATTTTTACATTTCTGGGTATGGCTTTGATCATACTTTAAGTCGGTATCAGAAGTTTATTACATGTTTTGAAAAATATGACAAGGAAGTGAAAAATTGTAAGAAATATGTTTTTTGGTACAAAAACTCGATACATTTCCAGCTTTGAGAAGCCATAACTTCCCTTAAAATTAACCGATTTTGAAATTTTTTGCATTTCTGTCAATGGTTTTGATCATAGTTCAAATCTACATCAAAAAATTTTCCCTACTGTCACTTTTCAATTTTGACCCAATTTTTCGCCATTTTTCCATAATAACCCCTTGTAAAAATGTCAAAAAAGTGAAAATCTTAAAATCGGAATTTTTTCTGCCCAATCGATTTCTGGTATCAAAATGGGTATGAAAAACCATATCGCACTTGATTTGGAGCGATAATTTAAAAAATATATATATATATACCTAAAAAATTGTCAGAAACAGCTTCTGGATCAAAAAATGAAATCATCCTCATCTTTGAGAAACCATAAATTTTGCAAACCTTAGCCGATTTTCAATATTTTTACATTTCTGGGTATGGCTTTGATCATACTTTAAATCGGTATCAGAAGTTTATTACATGTTTTGAAAAATATGACAAGGAAGTGAAAAATTATAAGAAATCTGTTTTTTGGTACAAAAACTCGATACATTTCCAGCTTTGAGAAGCCATAACTTACCTTAAAATCAACCGATTTTGAAATTTTTTGCATTTCTGTCAATGGTTTTGATCATAGTTCAAATCTACATCAAAAAATTTTCCCTACTGTCACTTTTCAATTTTGACCCAATTTTTCGCCATTTTTCCCTTGTAAAAATGTCAAAAAAGTGAAAATCTTAAAATCGGAATTTTTTCTGCCCAATCGATTTCTGGTATCAAAATGGGTATGAAAAACCATATCGCACTTGATTTGGAGCGATAATTTAAAAAATATATATATATATACCTAAAAAATTGTCAGAAACAGCTTCTGGATCAAAAAATGAAATCATCCTCATCTTTGAGAAACCATAAATTTTGCAAACCTTAGCCGATTTTCAATATTTTTACATTTCTGGGTATGGCTTTGATCATACTTTAAATCGGTATCAGAAGTTTATTACATGTTTTGAAAAATATGACAATGAAGTGAAAAATTATAGGAAATCTGTTATTTGGTACAAAAACTCGATACATTTGCAACTTTGAGAAGCCATAACTTCCCTTAAAATCAACCGATTTTCAAAATTTTTGCATTTCTGTCAATGGTTTTGATCATAGTTTGAATCTACATCAAAAATATTTCCCTACTGTCACTTTTCAATTTTGACCCAATTTTCGCCATTATTGCATATTTACCCCTTGAAAAAATGTCAAAAAAGTAAAAGTTTTAGATTCGGAAAATTTTGTGCCCAATCGATTTCTGGTATCAAAATGGGTATGAAAAACCATATCGCACTTGATTTGGAGCGATAATTTAGAAAATATGGCTAAAATACTTTAAAAATGTTCAAAAACAGCTCTTTTATCAAAAAATGAAATCTTACTCATCTTTGAGAAACCATAACTTTTACACACCATAGCCGATTTTCAATATTTTTACATTTCTGGGTATGGCTTTGATCATACTTTAAATCGGTATCAGAAGTTTATTACATGTTTTGAAAAATATGACAAGGAAGTGAAAAATTATAAGAAATATGTTTTTTGGTACAAAAACTCGATACATTTGCAACTTTGAGAAGCCATAACTTCCCTTAAAATCAACCGATTTTCAAAATTTTTGCATTTCTGTCAATGGTTTTGATCATAGTTTGAATCTACATCAAAAATGTTTCCCAACTGTCACTTTTCAATTTTGACCCAATTTTTCGCCATTTTTGCATACTTACCATTGAAAAAATGTCAAAAATGTCAATCGATTTCTGGTATCAAAATGGATATGAAAAACCATATCGCACTTGATTTGGAGCGATAATTTAGAAAATATGGCTAAAATACTTTAAAAATGTTCAAAAACAGCTCTTTTATCAAAAAATGAAATCTTACTCATCTTTGAGAAACCATAACTTTTGCAAACCTTAGCCGATTTTCAATATTTTTACATTTCTGTGTATGGCTTTGATCATTCTTTAAATCGGTATCAGAAGTTTATTACATGTTATGAAAAAAATGACAAGGAAGCGAAAAATTGTAAGAAATCTGTTTTTTGGTACAAAAACTCGATACATTTGCAACTTTGAGAAGTCATAACTTCCTTTAAAATCGACCGATTTTCAAAATTTTTGCATTTCTGTCAATGGTTTTGATCATAGTTTGAATCTACATCAAAAATGTTTCCCTACTGTCACTTTTCAATTTTGACCCAATTTTTGGCCATTTTTGCATACTTACCATTGAAAAAATTTCAAAAAAGTACAAGTTTTAGAATCGGAAATTTTTGTGCCCAATCGATTTCTGGTATCAAAATGGGTATGAAAAACCATATCGCGCTTGATTTGGAGCGATAATTTAAAATATATATATATATATACCTAAAAAATTGTCAGAAACAGCTTCTGGATCAAAAAATGAAATCATCCTCATCTTTGAGAAACCATAAATTTTGCAAACCTTAGCCGATTTTCAATATTTTTACATTTCTGGGTATGGCTTTGATCATACTTTAAATCGGTATCAGAAGTTTATTACATGTTTTGAAAAATATGACAAGGAAGCGAAAAATTGTAAGAAATCTGTTTTTTGGTACAAAAACTCGATACATTTGCAACTTTGAGAAGTCATAACTTCCTTTAAAATCGACCGATTTTCAAAATTTTTGCATTTCTGTCAATGGTTTTGATCATAGTTTGAATCTACATCAAAAATGTTTCCCTACTGTCACTTTTCAATTTTGACCCAATTTTTGGCCATTTTTGCATACTTACCATTGAAAAAATGTCAAAAAAGTAAAAGTTTTAGAATCGGAATTTTTTCTGCCCAATCGATTTCTGGTATCAAAATGGGTATGAAAAACCATATCGCACTTGATTTGGAGCGATAATTTAGAAAATATGGCTAAAATACTTTAAAAATGTTCAAAAACAGCTTTTTTTATCAAAAAATGAAATCTTCCTCATCTTTGAGAAACCATAACTTTTGCAAACCTTAGCCGACTTTCAATATTTTTACATTTCTGGGTATGGCTTTGATCATACTTTAAATCGGTATCGGAAGTTTATTACATGTTTTGAAAAATATGACAAGGAAGCGAAAAATTGTAAGAAATCTGTTTTTTGGTACAAAAACTCGATACATTTGCAACTTTAAGAAGCCATAACTTCCTTTAAAATCGACCGATTTTCAAAATTTTTGCATTTCTGTCAATGGTTTTGATCATAGTTTGAATCTACATCAAAAATATTTCCCTACTGTCACTTTTTAATTTTGACCCTTGTAAAAATGTCAAAAAAGTTAAAATCTTAAAATCGGAATTTTTTGTGCCCAATCGATTTCTGGTATCAAAATGGGTATAAAAAACCATATCGCACTTGATTTGGAGCGATAATTTAGAAAATATGGCCAAAATACTTTAAAAATGTTCAAAAACAGCTCTTTTATCAAAAAATGAAATCTTCCTCATCTTTGAGAAACCATAACTTTTGCAAACCTTAGCCGATTTTCAATATTTTTACATTTCTGTGTATGGCTTTGATCATTCTTTAAATCGGTATCAGAAGCTTTTTACATGTTTTGAAAAATATGACAAGGAAGTGAAAAATTATAGGAAATCTGTTTTGTGGTACAAAAACTCGATACATTTGCAACTTTGAGAAGCCATAACTTCCCTTAAAATCAACCGATTTTCAAAATTTTTGCATTTCTGTCAATGGTTTTGATCATAGTTTGAATCTACATCAAAAATATTTCCCTACTGTCACTTTTCAATTTTGACCCACTTTTCGCCATTTTTGCATTTACCCCTTGAAAAAATGTCAAAAAAGTAAAAGTTTTAGAATCGGAAATTTTTGTGCCCAATCGATTTCTGGTATCAAAATGGGTATGAAAAACCATATCGCACTTGATTTGGAGCGATAATTTAGAAAATATGGCCAAAATACTTTAAAAATGTTCAAAAACAGCTCTTTTATCAAAAAATGAAATCTTCCTCATCTTTGAGAAACCATAACTTTTGCAAACCTTAGCCGATTTTCAATATTTTTACATTTCTGTGTATGGCTTTGATCATTCTTTAAATCGGTATCAGAAGTTTATTACATGTTTTGAAAAATATGACAAGGAAGTGAAAAATTATAAGAAATCTGTTTTTTGGTACAAAAACTCGATACATTTGCAACTTTGAGAAGCCATAACTTCCTTTAAAATCGACCGATTTTCAAAATTTTTGCATTTCTGTCAATGGTTTTGATCATAGTTTGAATCTACATCAAAAATGTTTCCCTACTGTCACTTTTCAATTTTGACCCAATTTTTGGCCATTTTTGCATACTTACCATTGAAAAAATGTCAAAAATGTCAATCGATTTCTGGTATCAAAATGGATATGAAAAACCATATCGCACTTGATTTGGAGCGATAATTTAGAAAATATGGCTAAAATACTTTAAAAATGTTCAAAAACAGCTCTTTTATCAAAAAATGAAATCTTCCTCATCTTTGAGAAACCATAACTTTTGCAAACCTGAGCCGATTTTCAATATTTTTACATTTCTGGGTATGGCTTTGATCATACTTTAAATCGGTATCAGAAGTTTATTACATGTTTTGAAAAATATGACAAGGAAGTGAAAAATTATAAGAAATCTGTTTTTTGGTACAAAAACTCGATACATTTGCAACTTTGAGAAGCCATAACTTCCCTTAAAATCGACCGATTTTCAAAATTTTTGCATTTATGTCAATGGTTTTGATCATAGTTTGAATCTACATCAAAAATATTTCCCTACTGTCACTTTTTAATTTTGACCCATTTTTTGGCCATTTTTGCATACTTACCATTGAAAAAATGTCAAAAAAGTAAAAGTTTTAGAAATTTTTGTGCCCAATCGATTTCTGGTATCAAAATGGATATGAAAAACCATATCGCACTTGATTTGGAGCGATAATTTAGAAAATATGGCCAAAATACTTTAAAAATGTTCAAAAACAGCTCTTTTATCAAAAAATGAAATCTTCCTCATCTTTGAGAAACCATAACTTTTGCAAACCTTAGCCGATTTTCAATATTTTTACATTTCTGGGTATGGCTTCGATCGTAATTTAAAACGATATCAAAAGTTTATTACATTTTATATAAGGTATGGCAAGGAAATTGAAAATTTGTAATATCAGTTTTCAAATTTAACCCATTTCGGCCAGTTGACTTTTCTAATCCTTGTAAGTATGCAACGATAATGTGTGTGGCACTTTTGCATAACAAGGACAATATCGAAGACAATTTGGTTAGTGGCGTAGCTCAAGTTCTGTACTCCTGTGGCAACAAGTCAAATATAGGATAATGTTATTTAAATGTATGTATATTTATTTTTATGTTTCGTTTTAAATTGTTTTCGTTTGTCATTGTATATATTGTTATTTGATCAGTTTACCAACGATTCCATTTATGCATTAATACTATAGAAAGTGTTCGCATTGAAGATAAAATAAGTGTTTAATAATTAATTCATTGATTCATTTATTCATTAATCGTAGGCTTACTAAAATTGTTAATTCTTTGTCAATTTTACATGCTTAATTTAATGAACTCTTACCATTTGTAATTAGCATTTATTTAGTTGTTTGTTTCTCTTGTTTTTGTGTGCTCTCATTTGTTCTAAATTTATGCTTCGCTTTCTTTTATTTTTAGTTTCAATGATTATTAGTTTGCTTATTTAATTTACATGGCTTTACTAAAGTATATAACTTATCAATGTGGTCGTTTTGAAGTAGTATTAATAAGTTTCAAATTTCTATATACATACATATGTATATGTATATTCTTTTATATAAGGCTAAATCGTTTACTAAAGTGACTTTCCGCTATTCGTATTTAACACATGTGTCTCTATGGATGTATTTGAAAAGTAACGCTTTTTCTTGTAAGCTCTCTATATGTGTATATGTATGTGTATATGTATAAGTATATGTATGTGTGTATGTATATGTATATGTATGTGTGTATGTATATATGGTACATGGAAGTTATAGTGAAATGTATTCAATGATTTCAAATGTTTACAAGTTATTTTGCGCTTTCGCTAAAATGCTTTTGGCCAAAATCGGATGGCCGAAGGACCAAGTTACAAGAACATCGTATAGCACAAGCACACATACATGCATACATATAAGTATGAAATTGTATATGTGTACATATGTATGTTGTATGTATGTATGGATAGTAAGGAAAACTGTTTGCTTCGTTCATGTTTTTTGTTTTTATTTTAATCTTTATTTCATATTTATTTGTATTATAATTTAATATATTTATTCAAGATTGTTATCGATACATTTTTTTTTAATAATTGGTCAACTAAATGCTAAAAAATAATTATACAAAAAAAAGGTTTTTCTTTTAATGAATAGTCTATATAGTATGTAGATATTTGAAAGTAAGGGATAATTTACACAAATTATTGATGATATCCTATACTATACATAACAAATTAATGATGATGCTGTGTGTATGTGCGTGTGTGCGATAAGAATATAGATATATATATATGTATATGTATTGGTATATATACAAAACACACAAACAACAATGAAACAACTGTCTCTATATTTCGTTCTCTCTCTTTCATGATCAACAAATTCAAAATATACTATTTATATGTACGAATTGAGGGTTTATATATGTATGTACATATATATTGGTCTGTTTTTCTTGATTTCCGCTATTGTCTATGCTATATACAAAATTCATTAATGGAAGTATGGGCATATACATATATGATGATGTATATCATCATCAACATCATCTCGTCCCCCAGTCAAGCATACGTTTTCCAATTCTATGGCTATAACTTGAAGAAGAAGAAGAAGCTGCAATACTTTCACATATCCAACTATGGCAGCTATAGAGCTATATATTGATACTATATGTATCTCTGTTAGGAATAGCACGAATTCGCTCAGTTCTGAAAGGGCAGTTATCACTGCTCAACAAAGTAGGGTGAGTCATAAGGGTTGGTGAGAGAAAGAGAGAGAGAGAGATAGACGCTCCCACGCTTTGAGGTTAGAGTTGAACAAAATTAAACAAATCAAGTTGATGCTATTTAAATTATTAACACATTGTTTATGTATCTGATTTTGTTTTTCTTTATATATATATATATATTGGTATGGATATATATATATATTAATGTGATGCATCTATGAGCGCACACACACAAAGTACACGCACAGTACAAATTTTATTGCAAAATTATCAAATTTACAAACGTTTTTGTTTTTGTTTTTATCATTGGCTGCTTTTTAATTAAAGTTTCTTAAAAAACTTGTTGGCTACTTAAGAACTAACGCACTTTTTCATCATCATCTATACACATAATAATGTATGGGTTTGTGTGTGGGTGTGTGTGTGTGTGTGTGTACAATAATTACAAGAGATAAATTACACTGCAGTTTGATTGTTTTTTTCTTCTCACACTAACTTTTTTCTCATTTATTGTATAATTATTAACAATGCCAATTAAAATGTTGTTGTTTTTTTTGTATATTTTGTTTTTTTTTTTTTTTGTAAATTTATGCATTAATTAGAATTATGTTTATATATTTATATATGTATGTGTGTATATTATATATTGTATGGTGTGTCAGTGGCGGAGGGGGTTGCGGCGCAGGCAACGACAGCGCCTTACAATATTTTACATTTATTTATATTGCGTTATTTAAAAAAAAAAAAATTATGTAACTAGATATATGTATATATATATATATATATATATATATATATATATATATATATATATATATATATATACATAGATGTTTACGTACATATCCATATGTATCTATGTTGCTTAACGTTATTTTTTTTTATTATTATTATTGTTGTTTTCTTTTATTTTGTTGTTTTTTGTTGCATATGCACAGTACTATTAAATTAATTAACAAGTCTAAAAAAAAATTATACAAATATATAATCGATGCAAACATATACTCCTTCATGTCGATCAATTACACCCCATAGCATAAACTAATATCCATCAATATTCAATAATTACAAATATTACGTTTATCAATCATATTAATATAATAAGAATTAAACATAATAAAAAAAAAATATGATTACTTAAAACTAAATTTGTTTATATATGTATATATAAGCAAAGGAAATATGCCTTGTTGCGGTGTGTGTGTGTGTATGTGTAACTGTTTGTTACTAGCATAGTTATTGTTTATTGTTTGATATATTATAATTACATCATTAATTCGTTATATTATATAATAACATACACATGCACATTCTGTCTTGTATTCTTTTCATAATTGTTTTTTTTTCTTCTTCGTGTTGTTTTCCATTTGCAACAACTTGCTTCGCGTAATTGTTTGTCAGTAATAGTGATTATGTAAAATGACATGCTTGTTGCTGTTGTTGTTGTTGCAAATATTGTTGTTGTTGTTGTTGTGCCAGCCAGCAACCATGCTGTTGTCGTTGTTGTTGATCATGTCCTTATTTCTGCTTCAATTTCTGATTCGCTCTACTTCCGTTTCTCTGTCTTCGTCTTTAGCCATATTCTTATCTTTCGATTTGCGTTTTTGCTTCACTTCCTCGACACATTTTCGACCACGTCTGTTGCTGTTGCTGTTTCTGTTGTTGCTGCTGCTGCTGCTGTTGGTGGTGTTGTTGCTGCCGTGTCTGGTTGTTGATCTGACTTGATGCTTGTGTTTGGCGGAGGATGAGCAGGACGAGGTGGACGACACAGCCGTCATGGCCGTTGCCTACAGAGTCTCCTCGAATGCAGCCATAAGATCACTCTGCATATTCATATCGATTTGACCCGCCAACTGCAATAAAAAGTAAGGAAAATAACATACATATATACACATGATTCCAACATTAGGCTAACTCGGATTCAGGGTTGCCTCCTTTCTTGATCCTCAACCCCAATAAATATACTTGATGACTTATTGTCACTTTGGGTCTAGTCTACATCTACTATATCCTTATACACTTACCGCTTCCCGTCTACGTCGCTCCTGTTCGGCACGTCGCTGCTCGGCTCGCTTGGCGGCAGCCCGATCCTGTGGCGACTGGTGTGCAGCCGGCGAAATTTGTCCTTGGCCAGGTGATGCTTTGATGTCATCAATCCGCGATATCTGCGGCTGAATGTCATGCGCGCTTTTACTGGAATCAGACAAGAAACGTTTCGAAAGATGAGTATCGAAGGAAGTTGCATGTGCAGAAGATCTCTGGGAATATTTACCGTCCACTTTCCATGGCGCCCAATGGGGAAGCAGCAGCCATGGCAGCTGCTATTGTTGTTGCTGCTGCTGTGGCCTGTGCGGCGGCGGCAGCTGCTGCTGCTGCTGCAGCCGCATGTTGAGCTTGGGCATTGCCAGCGGATTGGTGTCCATTGCCGGGTGCAGTGCCGCCAATTGTGGCTGCGCCGACGCCATTGCCAACGGCACCGCCTCCACTGTTGCCACCGCCTCCTTGACTATTGGAGCCGGCGGGCATGCCAATGCCGATGCCACCGCCGCCTATACTGCTATTGCTGTTGCTGCTGGCGGCACCGCTGCCAACGCCGCTGTTGCTGTTGCTGCTGACATTGATGAGGCCGCTGCTGCAGGCGCTGCCACCGCTATTGGCGCCACCAGTTGCACCACCGCCACCGCCACCACCGCCGCCGCCGCTGCCACTACCACTGCCACCGCTGCCCGCACTTCCGGAGCCGTTGCTATTGGCCGAGTTGCTGCCGTTGTTGCCACCGTTGCCGGCGTTGCCACCGCTGCAGCTGCCGCCAATACGGGATGCATCTGCACTGCTGCCCCGCTCCCGATCCCCCATCCCAGGCTGGACTGTTGACTGTGTTGAGCCGCCATTGCCGCCGCCACTGTTGCTGCTGCCCACGCCGGCTGCATTGGCTGCAATCGCCGCCGCAGCTGCTGCCTGTGTGGCAGCCTGGGAGGCGCCAGCGGCGGCGGAGGAGGATGAGGCTGACGTTGAGGAGGATGATTTGTGATGTTTGCGCTGCTGCTGCTCCTTTTCGGCGGCCTCCTTTTGGTGTTTCTTTTCCTTCTCGGCCGCCTCCAGCAGCTTGAGGCGATCACGCTCTTTGGCTTTGTTGCGGAACTGCTGGAAGGCATCCATGGCTGGTTTGGCCTTGGTGGATGTCGTCGTTGCCGTGTTTTGGGGTGAACTGGCCGATGCCAGCGACGACCATGAGCTCGCATTCTTCAGATTCTGCTCGACGCTTGTCTTAAATACCTGCGAAAAGCCCGGATGATGACCACTATTTGAATGCATCTTCAGATCTGATGGTGATTGCTGCGGTGGCAGCACCTTCTGCCCTTGACTCGCAAGCTGCTGCTGCTGCTGTTGCAGTTGCAACTGTTGCTTGTCGGGCGGACTGGGCATCATGGACTCTATGGGTTTCGGTATGATCAGCATTTTGTTGGCGGCAGCAGCTGCTTGACTTGGATGTTGTTGCTGTTGCTGTGACAGTTGCTGTTGTTGGTGATGATGTTGCTGTTGCTGATGGTGATGTTGTTGTTGCTGCAACTGTTGTTGATGTTGCTGCTGCTGTTGTTGCTGGAGATGTTGCTGCAACTGCTGCTGCTGCTGTTGATTGTTGGCATCAGTATCTTTCAGTTTGCCTCCGGCAACAACACCACCCGCTCCCGCTGAGTTGCCCATCATCATGGTCATGTCCAGAAGGGAATTGGCCGTCGTCATATTGAGATTGTCGAGACCCGCCAAAGCGGCAAAATCGGCCACATTGAAGCCATTGTTGTGAGCTTGTTGCTGCTGCTGCTGCTGCTGTTGTTGTTGCTGCTGCTGTTGCTGTTGGAGCTGCGACTGTTGCTGCTTCTGTTGATAGGCTGCAGCCGAGGAGATGTCCATGTTGAAAATGCTGCTGTTCAGCAAATGATTGCCATTCATGCCAGCCACATTGTCCGCCGAACCCTTGGTCAGCATCTCCGTCATGTAGTCGAGATGTTGTTGCTGTTGCTGCTGCTGTTGCTGGAGTGCAAACTGTGAGTGTTGCTGCTGTTGCTGCTGGGGTTGCTGCATCAGATGCGCCTGGTGACCCATCAAAAAGTTATCATTTAGTGTTGACTTGCCTCCGGTAGCGGAGGTGGGCGCATTAAACTCGAGGGAGGCCAGTGACTGCTCCACTGGATCATCAAATTGTGGTATCTGTTTGAGACCTGCTGCCAAGGAGGCGCTCGTTAATGCGTCCGTCACGCCCATGCCTACACCACCAGCAGTCCCACTCACGCCCACGCCCATTCCCATTGTGCCGGCATTATTGTTATTGTTATTGCTGCTATTGTTGTTGTTGTTATTGTTGTTGGTGGCAACAGCACCAGCCGTAGCCAAGGCAGCCGTAAGCGACGCATGATGATCTCCCAACTCCGGCTGCTTATGCAAATTGCTGGCCACACGTATGCCACCAATGCTGCCGCCTTGTGCCGCCCCAGCTGCTGCAGCCGCTCCACCGCCATACGCATGCGGTGGCAAACCGGCAGCAGCCGCTGCTGCAGCGGCCGCCACCGCATCCAAGCTACGGGAACCGCTGCTAGCAGCTGCTGCTGCTGCTGCTGCTGCTGCCGCTGCCGCCGAGGACTTGCTGCCAGCAGTGGCAGCGTTTGGAGGATCACTGCCAGCGGCCGCGGCAGCAACCGCCGTCTTATAGTTCTGTGCGGCCATTTGCAGTATTTGGGCCATGGAGGGATTCATTTGGCCGGGATTCGCCGCGGCTTTATTGTTATTCATTATGCCTGCAGTCTCCATAAGATTCGCAGCTGCGTATTCCCAACACAACGATCAACAAGAGCATCAGCATCAGGATCAGGATGATGGTGGATCACAGCACAGAATGGATTTGGAAAGCACACACAGCGTCGAAAGCAGGAATACAAAGAGGAAGAGTTCAATTAGTCACAATATATTTAATGAAATTGACGAATTTTTGTATTTTTATGTAAAATGAATATACATACATATGTATATAAATTATTGAAGGGTTTTCATACAATACTTACCCAAGTTAGGTGGGGGTATTCCAGGCCTCGCCGATGAGGATGACGATGATGCGTTCACAGCCGAGAGCATATGATCAACCTGATCCAAATGGAGGGGCATTTGCGGTGTTATGCGCCCACCACCGCTTCCCAAATTGTTCAGCAGTCCCGTCTATGTTTCCATACATATACAATGCATACACGGCACACATACAGATGTCGAGGATGGAGGAAGGATACAACAAGAATTGAGTTTAAGGAACATACATATATTACACATAAGAAACAAGAGAATCAGTTAAGATCAGATCCCCAAGAAGTAGTTAACCCTGTCCAAAGTGGAGGGGGTACTCTTCTACAATCATTGTCAGTAATATTTATCAACTATATCAATCAACAACCCACCCCACCCCACCCCTCTTTGATTGATGATCCAATGGAGTTTTTGGAGTATTCCATATACTTACATGCTGGGAGGAGGGATCGCGGGCTCGCTTCTTTCGCGGTGGTCGATCGTCACCATCGTTATCGGCTGAAAAAGTGTTCGGGAACCAGAAGATATATACAAATTTATTAGAGATGAAGTCAATTCGAAGAGTAGCGAATATATTTACATATAAAGATATATGTACATATATATAAATATGTGGTAGTGTAGTGAGAAAGCATAAAATGTAAACCATGATGTTAAAATCCAGTTGAAATGTTAACAACTAATTTAGATAATGTTAAACGACAAATAAATGTATAGAAATTAAATGATTTTCGAGATAATTAGTACGTGTTAAGCCAACATAATGAATGGGGCCCTTAGTGTGTTAAATGTGTAAATGGATAACAAAAATGTTGCACTCGCCACCGTGTTAATAATCAATATAATAATAATAATAATTTGAAATTAAAGTTATTTTTGATTTAGTGATTTACATCGTTGTTTTTAAAATACCTCGGATTTTGCTGAAACCAATGTGAAGCAATTGTGTAATATACCGGTGGGAAGAGTAGAATCTTTGTTGGCAGCTCTCTCCCCTCTTTCTCTCTTAATCACTCGCGATAATAACCGATATATTTATATAACATCTATATACATATCTGCTCAATATCTATATAAAAGTCTGCAAAATCAGAAAATCTGCATCTCTGATGCAGTTGATGCCATAATGGAAGCCGACGACGTATGGAATGGACAATTGATGGGAGTAGGTGGTGGCGGCGGGAATGGATGTTGGATGGCGGGGAGGTACGACCGGATAACCGGATAACCGGATAACCGGATAACCGGATAATCGATGGATGATGATGGGCAGGGGCATTTCTATATGTCCGAATGGGATTAATGGAGTACGGGTGGGTGGGTAGGGAAAGCACAGTACGAGCGAAAACCAACCAACCTTTCAGAGTTTTGTTTGTTTATGCTGAGGTTTTCAGGGCAAACTCAGTCCAAGCTTAGCTATATAGCTTTTAAATCATTCCAAACATAAATAATATCTCAATTCATTTTCTTCAAATATATACATATATTTGTTTGTTTGTTTCTTTTCATTCTTATATCATTTGCATTCGAATGTTTTTTTGCTGTTGTTTTTTCTTTTTTTAATTGTATTCAATATCTTGTGTAAAGTAAGAAAAAAAAACACACACAAAACCGAAAGAAAAAAAATGATTTGGAGTGGAACAAAATCTATATATGTTTTGTTAATATTCTTTTCACATTTTAATAAACTTTTCTTGTTCTTGCGCAGCTCCTTTAACACACATTTTGTTGTTCTCTTTTATACATTTTTTTTTTTTAAATAATCTTTTGAAAAATAAATATCTTGTATCCATATAGTTGCGAGTGTATAAGTGTGTGTGTGTGGATGTGTGTATGTGTATGTGTGGTTGTTACTCTAAAAATGGCGTTGTGTGTGTGCGTAAGTCGTGTTCTCCCTATATCAAAACTCTAACTGTCTCTCCGATTTTTCAATTGCCTTTCAATTTTATTAATTTTTTTTTTTTTTTAATTTCTCTCCAATTTTTAAATTTTTAATTACTTATCTAATTTTTTACTAAATACAATTAATTTTAGTTTTTCCCCCTTTTCGTCCTTTTCTGTTGCTGAAACCAAAAATGCATACATCATTTCTTAAATTTTCTTAATTTTCATATGTTTTTTATTTGTTTTTTTTTCGTTTTTTGTTTTTTTTTTTTTTTTTTTTCTTTTGCAAGACCTTTGAGCGTGTTTACATGTTGTGTATGTGTATGTGTGTGTGTGTCAATGTATTAGCTGTGTGTTTGTTGTTTTGGTTTATTCTCTGCCTTCAACATTCATCTGCTATAATTTTCATACATTGTCCATTTCATAGAATTATTAAAAAAAAAAAAAAATTATATATATATATTTATACATCTATTTTGTTGTTTTTTATGTTGTATCGTGCGACTTAAACAAGAAATAAGCAGGAAACATTTGATTAAAGTAAATAATATACTACAATTGTGTCTGTTTAGAGGGAGGGGGCCAAGATCGGCTCTGGCACACAACGATTTTCACAGAAGGAAAATATATTTATCGAATTGTTTGCGCATCAAAAAACATAAAAACATATGCACAGACAAACAAACAGCGAAAAAATATAAAATGCGAAAAGAAAATGTTCAGATTTATATACTATATTCTGATAATTCAATAAAAGGAGCTTTAACTGTTATACTCTGTTATAAATATACGTGTGTGTGTATGTGTGTGTGTGTGAGTGTGTGAGTGTGTGTGAGAGTGTGTGTGTGTGTGTGTGTGTGTGTGTATGTGTTTATTTCATTTTAATGCTAAATACAAAGCACACGCTCCAAAAAAAAGTTATATTTCATTTAAATATTATATTTTCTTTATTTTTTAACGTTGTTTTTTTTTTCTTTTTGTTTTTATCGTTTGTTTAAAAATTAATGGTGAAACATTGTTCTTGTGTTGTTGTTGTTGTTGTTGTCTGCTGTTTATCATTTGTATTTATATTTATTGTTGATGCTCTTTCTCTTGTTCTCTTTTCTCTTTATCCATTTAATATTAAAATTTTTTATATATTTAATATTTATAATGCAATTTGTTGTTGTGTTTTAATCATTTCTATATATTTGTTTGTTTTTTTTTCGATTTTCTTTCTTTTCTTTTTTTGTTGCTTAATTAGCTTTGTTTTTATATATCTATATATGTGGATTTATATTATATTATTCTTTGTTTCTTACGTTTTATTATTATTTGAATTTATTTATTTTATTTTATAGTTTTTTTTTTTCTTTTTGAAAAAACGTGCAAACAATGTGTAAAGGGGAAAGCCGACAGCCGAAAAATAAATAATAAAATGCTTTGAAACACATTCAATTATTTTTTTAAACCTCTCTTTCTATCTCTCTCTCTATCGCTCGCTCGCTCGCTCACTCGGACTATTGCCTTATTTTTATGTACAACATTTATATACTGACTGAGTTATAAACTCGTCTTGGTGCATGTACAGCAGAAAAGTACAAAAATAAAGCAAAACACAACAAAACAAAAAAAACAAGTCCCCTAACTCACATTCAGCTTAAATATTTAAACTTTCACTCCCTTTCTCCTTGTAATTAGCATGTGATTTTCATTCTTGATTACACTATACACACAGTCAGTCTGTACAGTCATGTATATATTTTTTCCTTTTTAGTTAATAAATTTATTATACTTTTTACTCAGTATTTTTTTTTTTTTTTATTGTTATTTTGTAGTTTATGTTGATGATCATTTGCATTCATTTTCTTTTTCCGGAGAGTTGCAGTTTTTATGCGCAAAAGGGCGACAGTTTTGTCTAGTAGATGCTCGTCTAGCTGTCCTGCTTACACCTTCGTAACCTGCGCATTGCAAATGAATGCAATACATACACATAACACATATGTACACACACAACATTTTTGTATTCTTATATTCGCCAATGTATATATATGTGTATGTGTATTTTTTTCAGTGTATAGTGTGTGAATATGTTGGAGTGCTGCTGTTGCTGTTGCTTCTTCTTCCCCTTCTAATGCAATCATAATTCGATTCCCACCCACTCCCACCCTTTAAACTACTAGGCGAACCTTTTCTTTCGCAATGTCTTCTCAGTGAGCACTTCTCTCTCTCTCTCTCTTCATATGCTGATGCTGACGTAGTTGTTGTAATTATTAAAAATATTCGCTATTTTGTAATTAATTATTATTGTTGTTGGTGCTTTTGGTTTTGTATTTTTTTTTTTAATTTTTTATTTCTGTTATTTTAGTTCTTATACTCTGCTTTGCTTTTCCTTCAGTTTATTTCGATTTATTTTGTTTTGTATTGTTTCGTTTCGTTTCCATATCATACTTTCTTATTTTTACACATTGTCTGCAAGTGTATTTTTTTATATCAAATTCGAATTCATTCAATTTGCAAAATCAATTTTGTATTTTCTTTATTTACTTGTCTGTTTATCTATTGTTTAATGCACTTTTCTTTGTCTTTTTTTTTTATTCTTTTTTTATGTATGTGTGTTTGTGGGTAGGTAGTATAAGTGTGTGTGTATTTATATGTAAATATGTTAATTACATTTATATACTTTTTATGTGTATATAAGCTGTATATAATTTATTAGCATTTTCAAATTATATACATCACTTCCTATACTTCCTCTCTTAGAATTTGTGAACGAATCTAAGGGCTGTCCGATGAGCTGGAGTGCTAGAGGTACAGGGTGAGTGCTACAACACTGGAGGTACTCTTGCAGCGAAAGCTGACTGCTACAATACAAGTACTCCCGATTCGTGACAGAAACCTAAGTGACATGGCAAGGGACTTTCACTTCACTCAAGAATATTGAGTATGATTGATAACCGTATTGGTTTCTTCAACGATGCGGATAACATAATCGTGTAATGTAACAGTGCATGGCAATGTTGGAATGATTGAACATTAAATATAGTTATACAAAACATAATATACATCAATTGATTGAATGTCTTTCAATAATACATTAGACAGAGGTTCGTCAAAGAAAAGTTATAGAATATATAATCGAAACACTACCACTACACATGACTTTGGATCTCTTACGAAATGTTATAACACAACAACCAAAGGAGAATTGAAATGCATGAAAGTGTGTGTGTGTGTGTTTGCTTATGTGATTGACGGTTGATTGCAGCTTGTTCCATTGCAGGCCTTCAAATAACTAGATGGTATGCTATAATTAACGCGGTATTCAGTCTTTTGAATATAGTTGGTATCAAGGGCATATAATACATGCAATTAGCACGGCATTGATGATTGAGAATTTTACTAATTTATGATTGAGTATGTGAATCTAAAACGTATGCTTAGGTGTGTTATGTGTTGAGTGTGTATGTGTGTGTGTATGTGTGTGTGTGTGTGAATTTATATTTTATAAGAACTCTAAATGAATGGTTTAACTGCAGCGAAATTTTTATTTTGGAATATACATTTATATAAATATACCACATAGTGCTTATATATATATATATGTATATCCGCATTCATTCATGCATTCCTTTCGCTGTTTGACTCTGATTCTCATTTTATGATTGTTAATCATATTTATACATACATACATATATATTTATATATGTATATATTTAGATCTTTATGCATTTTTAGTTTCTGTTCTGGTTTATGGATTGTTTGCTTTTGCTTGGATTGGTTGATTTGATTGATTGGTTGGTTGGTTGGTCGGTTGATCGAACGATCGATTGATTGATTGATAGATTGATAGATAGATTGGTTGGTTGGTTGGTTGATTTTGGTAGAGTGGTTGATTCATTATTTCGTTTTCAGATTGGCTGCCCCCAATACACAATTGCTTCACGATTTTTTTTCAGCATATTCTGATAATAGTAATAATAATAATAATATTGGTAATAATGTTAATTTTTTGTTGTTGTTGTTGTTGTTTCTTTTTCTCTTTTTGTAAGTATTTCACTTTGCTTTGTTATTTCAAAAAAGACTTAAAAATTAGTCGAGCTTGCATTTTGAAAGCTTCAATTTCAACTTTGAATTTTCGGGTTTATTTTCTTGTTTGCGGATATTTTCTTTACGATAGTACTTTTAACCTTTTGATGATAGTTGTATAGTCATCTTTATATATACATATATAAGATTACGTATATACATATATGCATATATGTGTATATCAATACAGTTAACTCGCTGGCGATTCTCTGTCGCAAAATTCTGCACATCTCTAATAATTTTGCTACTTGTTTAGAGACAGAGACAGACAGAGAGAGAGAAAGAGAGCGCGCTTTCAATTTATCGCGAGTTGACTGTATGTAAATAAATACATATATATACACATAGATACATGGGGTGCTGCATATGTGTGCATATACATTTGCACGTGTATGTAAAGAGTCGTAGTATGGTTACATTGTTTATTATCATTTTATGTACAAGTCCATACGCGTGGCGCCACATATATACATACATACATACATAACGGCACTTATACGTACATAGGTATATGTATTTATAAAAACAACAAGTTGAAATCTCTATTATGCTCTTGTGGTAATTGTTTCATTCATTTAAATAATTATAATTCGTTTAATGTCTAGAAAAATGCTTAAATACAATATCTATGTATATGATGTATACACATACATACATGGATAGTTATGTATGTATATATCTCTCTCTCTCGCTATATATTTATACATATACATACATTAAGGTTAAGATTTTATTAGCGTAACTATATATCTAAATAGTATTTATATTTTCTATATATACATACATATATATCTATATATATATAGATATACATATATTCATATATATATATATATATATATATATATATATAAACATTTTCCTCTCTGTCTTTCTCCTCATACAATATGTATATCAATCTCTAACTTGGATTTCTTTTCATCTTCAATTGTTCATGTGCATGCATACGTGAATATGTGTAATTGTGTGAGTCGAAGTCTCTGTATGTATGCAAGTGTGAGTGTATCGGGTGTATGTATAAAATGTGTGTCTGTGTGTGACTGTATTAGTTGAAGTCCTTAACTGATCCCTACACGCAGAGCTCTTAGAAATGTCATCTTTTTGACATTCGACATCAAAACAATTTGTTTAACAAATTCATTTGTCGCCAAATGATATTTTTATTATTTTTAATTTTCAATAAAGTGCATTTATAAAAAAAAAACATAAATTAATTATAAATATTATAAAAAAAAGTCATAATAATAAGACGCGTTTCACACAACTATACAAATGTTTGCATAATTTGTTTTCATTTCATTTTTTTTTTTTTTATACACATGTAATCAAGTAAACGCATATTGCACTTTATAATAAAGAACTTTGTTCTAGAGTTTCATGGGGGGGTTGGGGACGACATCAAAAAAAAAAAAAAAATATTTTAGATCGATTGACTGATTTGTATAGAATAGATAATGCTCTACGTTCAGGGAAAGTCTTAGACATTTGTTTGTTATTCTTTTCAAAATTTATGTGTCTGTGTGTATGTGTATGTGTCTCTTTTTGTGTGTGTGTGTCTGTGTGAAATTAATTACAGTTAATAATTATATATTTAAATAGAAAACATAACAACACTGCACTTGATATTAAAGCATCGCTTGTACATTTTTTTTTTAATTTTTTTGCCGCCTTCTGTGTCTCTATCCCCATCTCTATCGCGCTTATTGCCAGCATATCCAGCTCTATCTCTATCTCTTTCGAACCCATACACAACATACTATACACGCCCAAGATTTGCCTCAGTTAATTTGTTAATTGATTTGAATAATAATTCTTAAAAGTTTTCCTTTTGATCTAAATGCTTAGAAATTAATAAAAAATTAATCAGTATAAAACACATCCTATTGATATTTATATCTACAATTATTTGGACACACATACGTACATATGTACATATATGTACATTAGGCTTATCAAAAACTTCATTAAACCTCAGCTCAATCAACACCCTGTCCCTTTCTCTCACTCGCTCTTCTTATGGAAACCCCGCATACAACTACAACCACAGCTCCAACACACACACTCGCACAAATTATCTCTGTTGCTGTCAGTCGTTGTGGGTGTGTGTGTGCCTGGGTGGATGGATAGATTCTTTCATTATACTGTATCAATCATCGCTAAGTTTGAGGTCTGGGTAAAATGATTGAAGGCTCTGCAAACGTCTTTGTTTGAAATTTGAAATTGAAAAAAAAAAACAATATTATTTTTGACTTGACTTTTAACTTATCTGTGTTCAATTATTGCCTAACCGATTTGTTAATATTTAAATAATAAAACTAGTCTATAAACATATTAATTTCATTAATATTTAACTGCAAATGTATTACGAATCTTAATAAAAAAAAAAGTTGTCTATTCTCTACGCGTATTTAAAATAATAAAAAATCGTGTTTTTTAATTAATGTCGTGTTTGTGTGAGTGTGTCTGTGTGTATGTATATAGTTGGTTGTATATGTGTATGTCTGTGTTATATATGTGTTTAGATGTATGTGTTCACATTTTTCTACTCTGCCTACATTCGTTTAACTTCTATAATTTGTTTCTTATTGAATTCTTGTTTCCATTTTTTCTTCTTTTTTATATATATCTATAGATATATATATATATATATATATATATATATATATATATATATATATATATATATATATATATATATATATATGTAGTATATATAGTTGTTTGTTTGGGGGATTCTTATATAATAATAATAATAATAGTAATAGTAATAATAATAAAAAAAAAAACGGACAAACAAAACGAATTCCTAACCTGCTTCACTGTCACTCGAGTCACTTGAACTACTATCGCTCGAGCTCGAAGACGATGAATCGCTGGAACTAGAACTAGACGATACGGGATTCACTGGTTGAACCGTTTCCACTTTGTTTGATGTGGTCTCATCTGGAAGGATAACATCAAATCATTATTGAAAGTTTGCTTTCAATCAATTTCCATTGTATATTTCATTTAATATTCATATCTATTTGAGTCGAATCTGCATTTTCAAGTTGACTCATTCAGATTCTCCGAATGTACTTACCGCGCTTGGCCGCCTTTTTGCTAGCTCCCAACTGACCAGTCACATCTTGTAAACGCTTTTCCAGCTCCTGTTTCTTCTCAGCAATCTGCTCATCCTTTGATTTACCGGAAGGCTTTTTATCTGCAAAAAGGATTTCATAGCAGTTAAAAAACGTGTGCGACATGTGCTGCTGTACGATGCTGTCGCTGAGAACCCCTCTCACTCCTTATCTCCCTCTCTCATTTCAATGGTTTAACTAACATTAGACAAGGACATCGTTTGGAACAGTTAGACAGACAGAGAGAGAGTGTGAGAGTGTGAGAGAGAGAGAGATTGAGACATGAAGAGAGGGAGAGCGTACTAATAGAGGATATAGTTTAGGAAGACATATAACAAAATGTATTGCGTGAAAACGTAGGAGGCATGCATTTAGTTAATCAATCATAAATTCAATCAACAATCAATCAATCAGCTCTTGAATCATACAGAATCACACACACACATAAGCAATTGGAATTATCTTTACTATAGCCGAAGACATGCACATTATTTACATTATTTATGGTAATGTCATTCTACAATCTGATGTACAAGTACTTCAATCTTTTCATTTAGTTTTGGATTTTTTTTTAATTTATAATTTGAAAATGAAACCAAACATTTAAATTTGAATATGTAAAACACAAAAGAAGAGAGAATAACACTGATTAGAGATAGGCATGGATAGCAATTTTCGGACCCAACCCAAACGCGGCATGAAAATTCAGTATTTTACAAAAAAAAATATATATATATATAAATTTAGGTGGAAAATTTAACAAATATTATATTAAATAATGCAAATTTCTTAAATTCATGCCCATCTCTAGTACTGATAGACTTAATGAAATGTTGTAGATTAAAATGTTTTCGAAAATTTCACAAAATTGATTAGTCTTTTGTTTTTGAGAGTTTAACTAACTAAACATGACCACTAAAAGTTCGAATTTATCTTTCAAAATCCGAACAAAATTTAGAAAATTCTTTGCCGAAAAATAAAGTGTTATTCAATTTTAAATTTTTCATTTAAAATTGAATTTGGTAAACAAAAAAGAAAAAGACGATACAGCAGCTGAATCGCATAGCATTCAAAACAAAATTCTTTTTGATCATCCGGTTGTTGTTGCTGTTCGTCCATTTCCTTAATGTTTTAGCTGCCGTTTGCTGTTATTATTATTATAATTTTTTGTTCATTTTTGTTTTTTTTTTTAAGCTGTAATCGTCGTTGTTGTTTGTTGTTGTTGTTGTTGTTTTTGTGGTCTCAGTTTAGTTACAAACTTACAATATGGCTTACGTGTTTTTTTGCGCAAGCACGACGCGACATAGCTTTCAAGCTCGCGCAGCGTCGACGGCTTCAGTGTCTCGAAATCAATCTCAATCTCGTCCGGATTGGAGTCGCGCAGCGATGGCTCTCGATTCTGTATAATATGCACCACGCGTCCCAGCTTGTCACCTGCATTAAGATAGAGAAATCAAATTAATCGATGAATCAATTATCAATATTTGGGGGTCTGGTCTAATCTCAATTCCGAAAGTTTGCGGCCTTTTAAAAAAACCTCGTATATCTTGAAAATATATTATTCGATGATTTATTATTTCCGAACTCAACGAATATTTAACCAATTATAAATAATAATAATATAAATCAAATATTTTTTAATGCAATGCAAAAATTTCTTTTCCCATGATATCCCAAATAATGCCATAGACATCACATAGTATGTATATTTTATGTTTGATTTGAATATTTCTTTCTTGAGCCTCGTTAAATAGATATTTCATAAATTTTAATGGGACTCGCCTGTGTAGTAAAAATTAAAACAAATTCCCAAATAGTTGTAGACTCACCTGGCAGCTTGTTAATATCGAGCGACAACTGACGCTTCTCATCATAGGACATGGGCTTGGCGGTATCCTCCTCCTCGGAATCGAAATTCATGACCTGGCTTGGCTTCTTTTTGCTGCTGCCGCGGGCACCGCCAGCACCACTGCTAGTGCTGCCAGCACCGGCACCGGCACCACCAGCTCCAGCATTGTTGCTGCCTTTGCCACGTTTGGCTCCACTGTTGCTACCACCACCGCTACCGCCGGACGCAGCGCCCGCACCAACACCGGCTGCAGATGCAGTACCTGCCGTCACTCCACCAGCCACTGTCATGCCAGCAGCGCTCTTGCCGCCGCGTCCCTTCATTTTAGCACCTTTACTACTGCCGCCAGCACCGCCGGCACCAGCAGCCGCACCAGCTGCCAATGCAACGGCCAATGCTCCAGCCCCCTTACCGCCAGTGGGTACACCCGCCGCATTAACACTGCCGCCATATGCCGATCCAGTAGCGGCACCGCCGCTCGCCAGATGATTCATTGACAATGCCATGTCGCCATGGCCATGGTGTAAGGCCTGTGCGCCGGGCACTCCGCCACCGGGCACACCAGCCGCAGCCGCAACCGCTCCCACCAGCGAGCTGTTCAATAAGGCCGATAGATTGCTGCCAGCCGCTCCAGCTCCGCCCATACCACCAACACCGGGTGGTAATGGTGTGCCGCTATTCATTAGGGTAGCATTCATTGAACGCGCATGTGGGCCGATGTTACCTATGCAGCCTATGGGCATTGGCTTCTTCTTGTCCTTAATGCTCTTCTTGGCCTTCTTCTTGAGGGAGGCCTCCTCCAGAAGTTTGCGCATCTCCTCCTGCAGGTTCAACAGCTTCGATTCGAGCTGCTTGAGTCTGGCGTTACGCTCCTCGTCCGAATTTGATTCATTTTCCGAGTCGCTGGAATCATCGCTGGATGAATCGCTGCCATTATGCAAATGAGATGCGACAGTCCCCACCGGCTCATCGGGTATGTTGGCATAGCGCATCTCGAATACATCCTGCAGTTTGCGGCCCATAGCAACAACATCATGATCTGGCGGATTATACTTGTAGCAATTGGTGAATATTAACCGTACATCGCCGGCAAATTCTGGGGCATTCTTGTATTCTCGATAGTCCATTTTGCGTTTCACCGTGCCCAAGTCCATTGGCATCTTAATGATGTCGTGGTAGTCATGCAGACCGAGAAGATCGGCATCCACCGGCTTGTAGAATGGCCAAGCATAGCCAGAGTGTTTCTTCGAGAACAGCTCCTTGAGTATCTCATTGCATGACTTGAGTGCATCCGTTAGCTTCTCCCGTGACTTGGTACCCGGTGCACCACTAACGGCACCACCGGCGCCCATACCTGGAACCGCAGCAACACCCAATGGTGACATTGGATATCCCGAGCCCTGGAATGTAAGATCCTGTTGTCAGATACGTCGCATTTCACATTTCATTTGAAGCATTATCATCGACATTATCATATATATATATATATACATATATACAAATATAAATACACACATATATATATATACATATTTCGATTTGTTGAGTGGTGCGTGGTGTATGTGCAATGACAAGAGAACGATGATCGAGAAGAAATAAAATTTTAACAAAAAATATTGATTCATGTCTATATATGTACATATATACATATATATATTGATACATATAATGAAAATGAAAAACAGAGCATCATTGGTAATGAAATCAACTTGATCGAATTTAACAAGTGATATCTACAGTTACATCATTCATAATTTACAATAATTCAAAATAAAAATATGATATTTTTTTTATATGAAAATATCGCCATTAAATGCTCTGTTTTTGTTTATGATTATGATATCAAATTATAAGTGTAAAAGGCAAAAGCAGCGTTTAATACATGATATTATTATTATAAACTGTGTAGAATATGTTTTCAGTGGTTGTTGTTCTTGTTGTTGTTGTTGTTGATTCACGACAAATTTGTTTTGTAGGGTATGAAATAAGTATTTTGTTGCATTTACATATGAATGTATGTATAATGAAATTTACACCTGAATCTTAACTCTTCCCTATCTATTTTGTATTTTTTTTTTCAAATATTTTAAATTAAATTATGTTATCAAATGTTAAAAACAAAAAATTATTTGAAAATATATCCACGAAAAGAATGATTATTGTTAACATTATTCAATTCCATTCCTGATGAGTTCTCAATTGAAGTTGAAGATGTTTTGGATTGAATCTTGAATTCATTATTCTATTCGTTATCTATTAAATGAATTAGCAGTAGTTGGAGGATCATAACCTACACACAGTTTTCATCTTTCCTATTATATCAACTTTGTTGTTTGTACTATAGTACACAGATATTTATAGTTATATGTATATGCAGGAAACGTCTGACAATTGCCTCTTACCTTTTTGCCAATTACCTGACGATTCGATTCGCGTCGTGTCGCTATCTTGGCCACCTTGGAGTCCATCTGAGCATAGGGGGATTCGAAGGCGTTCGCTGTTGGTGTCGTCGTGTCCGCCTTACGTTTGACGCCCTTCTTCACTTTGGCTGGTTGCGGTGGCGGTATCACTGCATCCACAACGTTCACTCCCACGTTCGCCGTACTATTCATATAGGCCTGGACCGTGTTGGCAACAGATGGTATTGTCACGCCACCTGCAGTATTGGCACCACCGGAAGCTGCCGCCGCTGCGGCAGCAGCAACAGCAGCCGCCTGAGCCGCAGCCGCTGCCGCCGCTGGATTGCCATCGAGCAGGGAGTTACTGTTGATGGACGTTTGCTGTCCACCGGCTCCATAGCCGGCGCCGGCACCGCCGCTTTGCGCAGGATTTAAGAGGCTGGCCATAGCTGCATTGAGTGCAGCATTAGCTACACCGCCTGCACCTCCAGCCATGGCAGTGGTGGTTGTATTCGTGCTGCCGGGCACCGTATTCGGTGGCATTGTGTTGATCGGTGGTATGCACGATGTAACACCTCCTCCGGCCGTCGATGAAACTAATCCGCCAATGGCAGACAGAGGTCGGCCACTTGACGTAGCTCCAGCTCCAGTTGGTGTTGCCACTGCCGCTGCTGACGACTGCTGCAAGCCCATTGACGGCATCTGCCCGGATTGTGCCGATTTTCCAGCTACAGCACTTGCCGATGTGGATGCAGTGGCTCCTGAATTACTGCTAGACGCACCACTGCCAGATGCAGCACTGGCAGCAAGTGCAGCGGCACTTGTGGACGATGTTTTTGGTGCGGGCGTTGCGCGTGGCTTCTTCTTGCCACCCTTACCCGCCACCGGTTCCAGTTCGACCTCCTCCTTGGGCATTGATTCGATCTTTTGCAAGAATTGCTTCTCCAGTGCCTGTGCCATCACAACAACATCCTCGCCGGGCTTATTATACACATAGCAATTGTTGAACATGGTATTGAAATCTTGGATGGCCTCCTTGGCCGACCAATAGTAGTTGTTCTCCAAACGCTTCTTGATCGTACCAATGTCCATCGGTTGCTTGATGATCTTATGGTAATCGGGCAGATTAAGTTTCTTGGCATCGACGGGCTGTTGGAATGGCCACGAGAAATGATGCTTCCATATGGCCTTCATAACGGTCTTTATCAGATATTGTAGTTGGTTGGTATTACGGCCCGGACGCTCCGGTGGCGGCACAACCGGTGGCTGTACGATGCCATTAACGGGCTCCACAGTGGGCTCAATGCGTGGCGGCGGTTCGCCAGACATTTTCCTGATTCAAGTCAATTCTTGTTAGATGTACACTGAGAGAAATGTTGGTACACCCGAGTTTCACTCGATCTCTCCACAAACTTACTGAGACGGCCGACGTACCCACATGCAGCACACACGCCCAGGGCCGTCTCGTCCTCACACACTCAGAGCAACCAGTGATGCACTCTTCCAATGTTTTTGCTTTTGGCTACGAATTGGAATTGTGCTGCTACTGCTAATCTGTTGGAAGCGACGACCTGCTTCAATTCCTCAACGGATGCTGATTCTCCTGTTACGTCCTTTGAATGATTTTGTGTCCGTTGCATGTGTTGAACATACAGTCAACACTGAATTTCTACAAAAAAAAAAAAAAGTGACAGTCATGAAATAAGTAATCTGTAGTACATAATTTAACATCAGATTGATGTACATACCAGACCAGGCCGGTGCAGCGACACGGCTTATCCAGATACTGAGGATATTTTCCTTGAGATGAGATGTTTTTTTTTCCTTCCTTCAATGAATATTCAAATTTTATGTGGCCGGTGCAGCGGCACGGCTACTCCAAGTAGCAAGGATACTTTTACTAAGGTGAGATGTTCTTCCTTCCGTCCTTGCCGTAAATTAAAGGAATATCCAAATATATTTGCAAAGTTCTGCTCTATTTACTTTCCAAAACTATTCACCAAGTATTGTAACTGTGTTAACGAAAAGGAATGAAAGATCACAATTAAAATGAATCTCACTTCTACTGTGAATAAAACACAAACAAATAAATACGATACAGTTATTTCTGAGGATTGAGCAGCTCAATCATTTTCGATAGCTCGGCTTCGATATGAATGCCGGCCGGTCGGTAGGTCGCTCGGTTATTCGGATTTGCGAAAATGTGTGAAGACATAAACGTCAAAAATTTTTCTCATTTTGTTTTCTTTAATATTTGCTAATACACACACACACACACATGTTCACACATGCATACAAACAGAATGTCACACTTATTCACAGACTCACACACACACACGGGTAAACAGCATTCATATATTTTGATGCGTTTTTAGCGAAGAGCGCGAAATGAATTTTGTTATTTGTTGTTACATAAACAACAATATGCCATCGAGTGTAGTTAAAATAAACAAAATACAAACACACCACCATTCAATATCAAAATACACTCATCACGTTAGTTCTCCCGCGTTTGAAGCAATTGTAAAATACGAAGAAAAAGAGAAGTAAAAACCACAAGCACACACACATACACACCAACGTGCAAAGCAAAAATAAACTATATGTACAATTTCGTATTTTCTGTATATACTTTTTTTTATTACTGACTCTTGCTCTACGTATTTCTTCTATCACAATAATCGTTTTACTGACACGCTGCAGCTGCTAATGCTTCTTCTTCTTCTTCTTCTTCTTCTTCTTCTTCCGATTTTTGTATTACACTTTGGCTTGGCCTTTATTTTTCTTTTTGTTTTCTAGTTTCTGGGTTCGTCTGAGCCTCTATGCCAGTATGTATATATACATATATATATATATGTATATATGAGTGTGCGTTTGTGTGTGTGTGTAGTTACTTTGCCGCCGTTTTGGCACTCAAGGCAACAGCGTAAATAGCACCAAGTCGACGAATAACGAAAAGAGCGGCGAGACAACTTTCGAAATTCGAAAATGAGAGACTGTGCGCGAATCCGCAACAGAGCGAGAAAGAGAGCATGCCACATTCTCACAGAAACACACAACACGTAGAGCGAGAAAGAGATAGTGAGAGAGAGAGAGAGAAATTAACTAGTAGAGCTGTCTCGTTTTCGCACTTGTCCGTCTGGCTTGGATATGGTGCAAACACGAAAAATAAAATAATTTTTTAAGGCATTTAGGATGCAATAATTTTAACTAAAATTATTCAAACTAAATATTAATTGCGAGTGGACATAACAGAAGCTACATAAAATTATTATAATAAATATTATAATGAAATTATAACAATACTTTATACTGGTTTGCATGTGTGTACATATTTCTACCCATACATATAGAACTGAGTGGTATGCCTGGATGTGTGTGAGTGTGTTGTGTAGTATTGAGGAGAGAAATTCACCACGCCGCCAACTTAACTTGGTTATGTTCCGTTTCAGTAGTAGCTGGCAACATGATTCATGCATAATAAAGTCTCTTTGTTTGTTGTTGTTGCATATTACAAGCACACACACTCACAAGTCTAGATATATACTAAGAGGCATACGTAATTTAGGTTTTTACGCCCCCACTATTAACTCTGGTATTCTGAAAAGTATCATTAACCGCTGCTGGTGAGGAGCAAAAAGGAATACTCCACTCCTCTCCGAAGCTACACCGACAGTCACTACTACTACTACAAAACCATTGACACACACACACACATATATATATACAAACAGAAAGAGAGAAAAATATACGTTATGAACACACACATACACAGAGTTCTTCACATACACAACGTTTGATATTCCTGTCCCGCACAGTGGATTGATTAAAAAAAAAAGATTGTCTACATTGTATAAAAATTCCATACGAATTACTTAACAATTTTTTCTTTGACTAAAATGAACATTGAATTAATCAATATTGAATTAATTTTGCATTTGGCGCCGGCCGGTGTATTTTATTATTTATTTATTTATTTATATATTTTGCTTTCACTGCAAAAATCTTTGCCGCGTTGTGAAAAATGTTCAAACTTAAAGCCATTGAAGAGATGACTGTGACTTTTATTTGACTGTATGAGTGAGTGTATAAGTATTTTGCGCTCTTTTTGACTGTATATATGCAGTTACGGTTTGTTGCCGAGTTGCTCAAAATATACAGTGACGGGAAAGTAAAACGGAAGAACATTCAACACAACAACAAATGACGTAGCCACAACAGTAATTTTTAGTCGTTGATAATGCTTGCATACTCTTCTAACGCGCAATTATTTTTGTTATTCAAAAACACAAATTTATGGAAAAGGAGAAAAACAAATGATAAACAGCAACAACAATTGCAGCAAATGAGAGCTGCAAGTAAGATTCTACACTCTCCCATTTTTCTCTCTTTTTTCAACCTATTCTCACGACAAAACAAAACATTCATAGGCAACACAGACTCACTCATATAAACACTCTCTCACTCACAAACACACACATACACATGCATGTATAATACGAACAGCAAACATGCTGATGTCCGCTGTGCTGTTGTAATTATGTAGTACAGTAGACGACTTCGAGTTTTCAACAAAAATTATACGTAGAGCGCAACAACGACAACGTAACACGAACGTACGAGCGAGCGTATGTTCGTATAACGTGTTGAGAGCGGCGGCAGTATTCGGCATACATCGTGTTTGCGTTTGTGTATGTAACGGACCGTGCCATACATTTGCCAAATGTATATGTACATGTACACACTCACATAAATACATATATATTCAAGGCAAACACGATGACGTCGAGGTGGATAGAAGAAGAAGAAGCAGCAGCAGCTAGCTAGCAATGGCATGCATTTGACTTTGTTGATGCCTGAAGGGGCCGTAAGAAGAAGACAACGATAGAAACGTATATTAATGATTAGCAGCGACTAGGCGACTAATAGATAAATACATACATTCATACATTGTTGCAAACTACATGTAATGAGAGCGCGTTTTTTTTTTGTACTTTTTAATTATTTGTCACTTCGGGGCTATACAAGCGAATATAAAAAGGCAGAAAACAACTTGACTTGGCGTAGTTAGTTTATCAACAAAGGTCAACAACAACAGGCATTTTTTTTTTTGCAATATTTGCACATCTTATTCACGCCAACGACTTTTGTAAATAACCGTACTTATTTCATTTAATTTATACATTAAATTATTATTTGACTTTAGTAATGCACTTGAACTATGCGAGAAAAAAAATATTTAAATAAATAAAATACAAGTGATACACACATATACACACATACACTCATATATAAAAACAAATCAAGCATACAAAAACACATACTCTCTCTTGAGACAGCACTGATGCCTCAGCTTGGGTAAGAGTGAGACAACAATTCGCTACGTAATACGTTTCCGAATGCAAATATGGCGGCAGCGGCACGAGACATACAATAGCTAGCTGCTCACCAAAGACCTGAACGAGGAAGAGAGTACGTTTTGTTTATGTGTGTGTATGTGAGCACACAACAATTCTGAGTCTGAAATCGTTCGACCGACCGAATGTATCTCTTCTCTTTTCGATGTTAGGAGCTCGAAAGTGAAAAACACAGGCGGTAAAAGAGCACTGCAATAATTGTTGTTCTTCTTGTTGTTGTTGTTGTTATTGTTGGTGCGCTGCTGCTTTTGTTCGCTGAATTTTGCAAGCATGTACGCCGACTACGTCACGAACGCACGAACGAACAAACGACCGACCGAACAATACAAACAAATGCCGAATGACGACGAAGAGAGAAAGAAGAGCACGTATGGAATGCTATGCTGACTGCGCTGCGCTGCACTGCACCTCTAGGTTAATAAATCGTGCTAATAGTGGCACGAATTTAAAGCCGGTTTACATTGCTGCAGCTGAGGCAGCGCCGCAGCACTGATGACTGCAGCTGCCTTCAATGTTATCAACAAGAGCAGCATCAATGAAATGTTGACATCTTCCCACCCACCACACTAGTATCTTCTATTTATTTGAATTTCAGGCAACTCGTAATGAAATATTTAAGCGGCAACCACAAAATACTAACTAATTAATCAACACAAATATGAACAGCTGGTAAACATAACCACACACACACACACACATCCATAGACTCCAACTTCACTCATAACAAACTAAATGCCGGCAAATGTTCCGTTTACTCAGGATATCAACAACAACAAGCACAACATTCTCTTTTTGTAATTGCAACGGTGAATTATTTTGATTTGTTTACATATACATATGGAAAATGTTACTTGGGTTGTTTTTAAGTTTGTAGTTTTACAGTTACCGTCACACCGATCACGAGAAATATATTTAGGAAATATACTACACATTGACACACACACATACACATAACTGTATTGAACCAACTGAAGAAGCGCGCGATAGTTGCTGGGCACGCACCACGTGCGGCGTATTAAATGATGCAAACATATCAAGTGCAACAATGATCTTGATCTTATATGTATATAAACCGAAGATATATCAAATCACTTACATTTTCGGCGAATCGGTTTCCTCGATTTTTTATTTTGTTGGTTATTGTGTCGTCAAATATCAGTTTTTATTGATTATTCTTTTATCTTTTTTTTGTGAGAGCACAGGTCTTGATTGTACTGGTATTAATGGATATTCCTTATTAAATCAAATCTCACAATTGATAAATTTAGCGCGTTGATTTTTCTTTATTTTTATATGTATATATTCCAATATATTTGTTTCAACAAATTAACACACGCTTCATTTCACACAGTTGTTAAGTAAAACTGTAAAAAAAAATATTTGAAAATATTTATTTGCCGATTTCTGATTTATATTAGTTTAAATACACGACTTTTCAGCTAACGTCAACAAACGTGTGTACATGACGTATGACGCAGCGGATACGTAGACAATAAAGTAATGAGAGGAGACGCGACGAATTCGAGCACAGACCGCTTACGACAAATTATACGGGACGTCATTACGTTACGTTACGTTAAAAACGGCGGCGGCAAAACAGCGCGAGACACACATACATATGCACGCGCATACTGGCATATATGAATACGCGGAACGACTTCACATTATACACACACACTCACACAAGCGCGGGTAATAATTTAATAATAAATAAAATAAATAAATTCATGATATTGATGTCAAAATTTCACATATAGATTTAAATGCTCAAAACATGCATAAAATTCATGTGAAGAGCAGTGAAACTTTTTTTTTGCGCGTTCCCTTGTATTAATTTTGCAATTGTGGTGTACGTGTATTTCTTAAATTATGTTTTTTTTTTTTTTTTTTGTTAAATTCACTGCCTATTACTGCTACTGAACATACACATTCACGCGTACTCATAAACACGCTACAGCACACACTCGCACACTACACATACAGCGACAGTCAACCGTGCTTCTTCTTCTACAGTGCTGGTTGGTTGCGCTGTTCGTTGCCACCACCGAAAAAAAAAAAAATTAAATGAAAAAAAAAAAAAATGTCATGTCCACTGAAGTCTCACATTTTCAAATGCATTTTTTATGGAAAATTCGTTGTATTTATTAAAAATTTCACATTTAACCACACGGCGTTTAACTTAATTTTCACTTTTTACAAACTTTATATAATTTTATGTAGTTTTTACCACAAAATATTAGCAATTTCTACACACCGATATACGTACGCGCTACAATTTTCGACATACGCGCGTTTCTTGTGAGTAAAGCAGTCGTCGTTGTCACCATCAAATATACAACAATTTTTCGAAATTACTCAAAATGCGAATACACATACATGCACAGCAAAGGCAAGCGCACGCGTACACCAGCCGATATAGAGTCACACTGCTCTAACACAGTGCTGGCAAGCATGCGTGCAAATGCAGCCGATATATTAGTGTTGCATTAGCTGCTGAGAGCGCGAGAGCTGACACTATGCATGTGTGACATATCGAAAGCGTCTATCTCGCTCAGCGTTCGCTTTATTGTATGGTGGGGTGGTGGCAACGGCAAATACTGCTTCTACTTGTGGTTGTGAATTTTCGACGTATGCATGTGCCTGTGTGCGTGCGTGTGTACAAAAGCAACGAACAGCGCGCATGGAAAAAATGCACGATGAGCAAACGTAACGACGAAACAAAATGGCTGTCACAAAATTTTTTTGTTTAGCAAATAGTTTTCGTTTGTTTTACCGGGATCATCATATGCGTATCAAAATTGCCCGTTCAGCAATTAAAAAAATATTTATTATGATTACTTTGTATGCGCCGCTCTTATCATTTTAGCATTAACAATTATTATCTACATTTCAGCATTGACTAGCACATTTTTCGTGTTCATTTCAGCACGTAGCGGCGCGTATACTATCGATGACGTTAATACCAACTCAACAAATCGATTATTCCCAAAGGTAGGGGTGCCAAATGTAATCGATGATTATGCCATCGCTGATTTATGGCAAATTATTAGCGATGATTTCGTTTATAGCGATGTTTATCCATTGATCGATGGTTGGACAAATGAATGTTGAACACTTAAATAAAAATAACAAAATGGCATGGATTGCTGAAAAATTTTCAATGATTTTGTTGATATTAATGTTTGTCGAACAATCGAAGAGCAATTTTAAAATCATCGTCAGATTAGTCAGCGATGATTTCAGGTAAGTGGCATCTTTATCCAATAGCAAAAGAGTGTCGATGACAATAGAACGAGAATGTACGTACTCTATTCCACGATTGCCAGCTGGTAACACAGTTGTAGTTAAATAATCGATTATACACACAAATCGATAAGCATAAGAAGTATCTTGCGAAAACGGAATGTAAGTCAAAATTTATAAAACTCAGAGTTGATCTGATGTAGTAATTTCAAATATTCTTATCTGATTTCATTAAATTCATATTGTCACAAAAACTTAACACAAATTAAAGCATACGACGCCATTTGTTGAGGAAATCCATCGGCGACACATACACGCGTGCGCATACACAGACACAAACACACCAATACCAACACCATCGAGATTTTTACCAATACCAATACACGTACAAATTGTATAGTAGTATATTAGGTCGTCATGCCACGAGGAAAGTATGTTAACCATAAAGGCCGCAGCCGCCATTTCACATCGCCGGAGGAGCTGCAGCAAGAATCTGAAGAGGAGAGTGATCAGTCAAGTGGCAGCGAAGAAGAAGACGCCACTGCTGGTACATCCAAACAGCCGGCGTCCGCAGCAGCAGCATCATCATCATCATCAACGGCGGGTGGCCGTCGAGCAGCTGCCAAGCCCGCACAGAGGCAAAGGCAACAGCAACAGCAAGGGAGCTCATCCGATGAGGAGTCGGACGATGATGATTCGGATGAATCCGATGATGGTCGGGATGCGAAAAAGGGTGTCGCATCGCTCATCGAAATCGAGAATCCCAATCGTGTGACCAAAAAAACTACACAGAAATTATCTCAAATCAAACTGGATGATGGTGGTGGTGCCGCCGCCAAGCCCGAACTATCCCGACGCGAACGTGAACAGATTGAAAAGCAAAAGGCCCGACAGCGTTACGAGAAACTCCATGCGGCTGGAAAGACCACCGAGGCCAAGGCTGATCTGGCGCGTCTCGCCCTCATACGGCAGCAGCGAGAGGAGGCTGCCGCCAAGCGGGAGGCCGAGAAGAAGGCAGCCGATCTGTCCAAGAAACCTGTGTCCAAGTAGCTGCTGCCAACAACCACAAACTTCTACAACTTCTTCAAGCGGATTACGGCCACTCACAAATTGGCGATTATTTAAGTGCAATCTTCAATTTTCGCAGTTTTTCTTTTCTTAACACCCCCCCGTTTAGCAAACAAATTGTGACAAAGTGACTAAATTCTAATTTCATTGTTATATATCCTATATCGAAATGCAAACAAATTGCATATAATGAAAGTAAAAATAACCCGTACAGAAAATCTACATATATATAAAACAATTTTTTAAAGCCAAGTTTATCCTGAACTCTGCTTGCACGTGCATGTTTTCTTCAAGCTGATAAAGAAGAAATCAGTTAACATTATGTTTTCTACACTTATGAATACTGTCGTTTTTGTAATTGAGATATATATACAAAAATAAATCAATATATATAAGTACATCCAATGGCTATTTAAATGATTTAATACATCCCACTAGTAGTGATTCAATTTCGAATATTGATGTATGACCGCCTATTGTAGAGATGACCGCTATCGATAAGTTCAATTTCGATAGTTTGTACCGCGCTTTATCGGAAACAATACAGATAGTTCCCCATTCATCTGTAATACTCCCTTTGCTATTATCGGGATTCAATTGTAATATATTATTGCTCTTATTATATTTTGAATAACTTTTTTTTTTTTTTTGTTATGTATATATAGTAAATTTATTGCCTAGTTACAGCCCAATCTACACAACGCCCCAAACTTCCTCAAAGGCAGTACAGAGTTTAGAGCAAGCTATGGCTGCCGAGAGCGGGTAATTGCTAATGGAGAATAGTCCTTCCGTGTAGTCCGTCTTGAGTACGCCGTGGGCGAACGCACCGATGACCATTACCACTGGCTCGTCGTATGTGGAGCTGCCTTCGTCGCCATGTGGCACCAACTCCCGACAGTTGGGCACTAGCTTACCAGTGAACGACATGGCATACTTCTTGCAACCGACGGGCAAATGATCCGTAATCGGATTCTTGATCACTGTCATCAATCGTCGTGATGTATCATTGGCACGTATCTGGAACTTGTGCAGCAGTTGAACCATCAGTCCCGCGAATCGCTTGAATGTACGCGGTATCCGTGTCTGTGGATTTATCTCGATGAGCACATTGTGCTCGGTGCGGATGAAGACTTGCAACAAACCAGCCCGATTCAGTGGAGAGTCGAAGAGCATGAGGAGACACTGATGGGTGATATCTGGACGGCATGTGCCCGGATCTCGTTTGTTTTTGCGCATTATGCCGGCATGATCGTCGCAATTAAGCAGCTCAAATACGTTGCCCACCTGCGTTCACACATAATAATAATAATAATAATAATTGCAACAGAAACAACAACAATAAAACCTCACCTTGACAGTTTCAAGCTGTGCTCCTTCAAGCACAATAATTAAACGTTTCTCGGATGCATTCACGTGCAGCACTTTGAAGTGCTTCTTGTCTAGATCAAATTCGGGATCATCTGATTTACGGCCCACGAATTTACGCTTGCGATTTATTTGTTTGCCCTGGCCGCCCATAATCCAAAAATGAAAACAAAATTGAAATGTGTTGCACGCTTGCGAATTGATAACAAAAACAAAAGCAACGTGCACGCTCTCTAGAGTTGAAAAACGATTTACTATACTATCGATACTATTGAGCAGTGCTACCAATTGTTACCGAGATATATCGATACTATTGAGACTGGCACATCTCTAAACCGAATTGTGCTATATTTTGATTTCAATTGCTTGTTGTTGACAAAATCGTTGCCTAATACCACTCACCAGAAGTAAAACATACAAATTGGGACAACTATGGCAGCCGTCCGTCGTGATATAGCACCGTTCCTGCAACGTGTGCGCGCATTCCTGCTGGGCGTAAGTCCACCCCAATTCGACAATATACAGCCACAAGTTATGTAAGCCGAAATAAATATGTCCCATGTTTGTTTGTTATCCTGTTTAGCGTGAACACACCGTCGCACTACGTTTCGAGGATGGCCTGGCCGATCGCACACAGCCCCCACCAGAGATACCCGATGGGCCATCTCATCTCTACTCGGCCAACTACTACTGCGGACGCGATGCACGCCGTGAAGTGAATCCTCCCATTGATCTGGTGCAGCAGCAGCAGCTGCTGGAAGCGGAGGGAACTGCTGCCTCCAAAAGCGGCGTACAGTTGCCAACACCTGGCAAAGTCTATGCCTGGGATTAGGAGACTACACCAACAACAACTCCAACAACAACGGCGCATCGAGATGCACGTCAACTGTGTTTATTAATTATAAATTTCTCTTTTATAGTTTGTTCATCATTTCCGCGCGAAATGAGGGAGGGACTTTACCTAAAATAGAAACAATTTCAAAACTCAATTAAAAATTGTATTGCAATTTTTTCTTTAAATCTAAATTTACTTAATTGAAGTGGAGTATGTACATGGATTCCCATAGTCGAGAGAGACGAGAGAGAATCATGGAATGCATAGAATTAGAATTACTATTCAATCAAGCAGAAACAAGTATGATAGATGTTTTATAAATTTAATATAATTCATATGAATATCTTATAACGAGATTATACTAATAGAGCAACCTTTTGAATGTATGCATTCTAAGACCTCTCTCCTACTGCCTCTCTCTCTCTCTCTCTCTCTCACTCACGATCATATGACTGCAAGTTTTCAGCATCACACACACGCACACACACACAGTCACATGTGTAGAATAAGAGAGGAATTAAGAGCGAGGAGATGCTGTTAGAGGTCACTCATAAACAAGATTAACAAGCTTATCAGAGATGCCCGCCAAGCAATCGCCACAGTTGATTTTCATCAGTCCCGGCAGCTGTTTCAGTTGACAATGCTCTGGTTAAGTGTGCTCCTCCTGGCCATTCCCGGCCTGCTACTGTGGGATTACTTGGTCCGCAGGAGACGTAATAATATGCTGAACTATATGCCCGGTCCCAGAGCATGGCCATTTGTGGGTAATGTGCTGATGTATCGCTCCATAGATGCCGAAAGTGAGTTAGCATCGTTCTCTGATATCCATAGTATGTACATACATACATGACGATTTCCATTCGCAGACATCATGGATTTTGTGGTTTCGAATTGTCGGAGGTATGGGAAAATCTATCGGGTTTGGATATTGAACCAGTTGGCCGTATTTTCAACGGATCCCCGCGATGCGGAGATAATACTGAGCAGTCCCCAGCATATAACCAAGAATAATCTATATACTCTAATGCTGCCGTGGCTGGGCACTGGATTACTGATGAGCACCGGCAAGAAGTGGCATGCCCGTCGCAAGATCATCACGCCCACATTCCATTTCAAGATACTGGAACAGTTTGTGGACATCTTTGATCAGCAGAGCAGCGTCCTTGTTGACCAACTGCGACAGCATGCCGATGGCAAGACGCCCCTCAATATATTCCCCATTATCTGTCCCATGGCCTTGGACATAATCACAGGTGAGCGAGAGAGAGAGCGAGAGAGAGATGAAATACCGTTCGTTGTTCGATATTTTGAAACAATATAAACTTACAGAAACCGCAATGGGCACCAAAATCAATGCACAGATGCGTCCCGATATGCCCTATGTCCGTGCCGTCAGCGAGTAAGTGCATCCAACACAGTTGGCAAATCTGGCCAGATGATTATCACCCATTGATTCCAGGGTAACCAATATCATAATGATGCGTTTCATCAGGCCATGGCAGCGTATTGAGTGGATCTTTCGACTGATGGAGCCGACGCTGGCGCGGAGTCAGCGCAACTCCATTAGGACAATGCATGAATTCACGGAGAACGTTATAAGACAGCGTCGGGCAGCATTGGTTGATGAGCAGCAGCAGGAGGTGGCCACTGACGAGTACAATGATCTGGGGCAGAAGCGCAGGATGGCATTGCTCGATGTGCTGCTCCAGGCGAGCATTGATGGTGAGCCGCTCTCCAATGAGGATATACGCGAGGAGGTGGACACTTTCATGTTTGAGGGTCACGACACCACCACCAGTGCCATCTCGTTTTGCCTCTATGAGATCTCAAGGCATTCCAATGTTCAGCAGCGTTTAGTTCAAGAGATCCATCAGGTTCTGGGACACGACAGGCAGCGGTCGGTGTCATTGAGGGACCTCAATGAGCTCAAGTATCTGGAGTGTGTGATTAAGGAGTCGCTGCGACTTCATCCGCCCGTTCCCATGATTGGACGCAATCTGACCGAAGACGTCGATATACGTAGGTGCCCATTCTCCATTAACCATTTCCATTCCACGGCTCATCTCTGTATTTGCTGCTCCACTTTCAGGTGGTAAACTTATCCCAGCGGGTACCAACTATACAATGGGGCTGTATATCATGCTACGAGATGTTGAGCAGTTCGAGGCGCCAAATGAATTCCGACCTGAGAGATTTACCAACGATGCTCATCCATCAGCATCAACATCGTCGTCGTCGTTACATCCTTATGCGTATATTCCCTTCTCGGCAGGTCCACGCAATTGCATTGGCCAGAAGTTCGCCATTCTCGAGATCAAGAGTGTCATTAGCAAAGTCCTGACCCATTACGAGCTGCTGCCCCTTGGTCCTGATCCCAGGCCCATCATAAGCGTCGTCTTACGTTCGGCGAACGGCATTCATGTGGGTCTCCGGACACGTCCACTTCATCGATAACAAAATGGAACACTTATCGAATATTGTCCTGATCGGTTATCTAACATCGATAGATACACTGACAGCCGCGTGGCGTTGCCAGATGCTAGTTATTTTAAGCCCGCCACAAATAAAGAATTTTGAATATTTAGTTAATTTGTGTTATAATTTTGCAATTTATTTTTCATATCAGTTTTAGTGTCAAATTAACAAACACAATTATAACCAATTTTGTAGATGGGTAGGTTCAACTGTATCCCATGCCTTTGCACTTGCCCCTAGAAAAGTTCAGAGACGTGTCCGTTACATTCAAACGATCTACTTAGGTTTATGTTTGTGTATACATATGTACATATATAGTATGTATGATTGTATGATACACACAGGCATGTACATACATATATTTTTAAAATAGTTACATACATACATATGTATACATACATACATATATTTCATGTTTATGTATATTTATATAGGTACACAAGTTTTTGTTTCACTAAACAATTTAATGCTAATTGTATTTTGAATTCTCTGGAAAAATAAAAAAACGAAAGCCAAATGAAACTGAACAAATGCTTAACAAACATTTAACAATTATACTATATGTTGCAGTGGCAGGAACCGTAAATTACATACACATACGTACGTATACATACATACTTACATACATATGCAATTGTGTATACACATACACATACAGTGGCTGTTTTTTGTTTGTTGTTATTGTTGTAGAAAATTTTTTTTTTTTTTTTTATTATGTTAAGTAGTTTTTAACTATGTTATTAATTGAAATTGAAATCAAAATGCATAAAGTTTACGGTCCCTGAATTTTAATTTGCTCACGAATTTTCCATTTCATATTATTCTCCATGTTTCTTTGTTGTTGTTGTTGTTGTTGCTTACATTAATCAATGTAATGTAATATATGTATATATTTATAAATGTGTATTGTATATTTTATTTAATCATTTGATTAGTTATGTTGTACTTGGCGCTTATTATGTATATTTTATTAAAATTATGTATTTCCTTTTATTATTGTTGCCCTGAGTTCAACAACAATTTCCATTTCCATTTCCATTTCAATTTCCATTTCCATTTCAATCGCAATTCAATTTAATTCATTTAATTTCTAACATTTATTTAGCTTAGCCTAAATCAGTTAACAAATTGTTGTTGGTTATGATGAAGGAAGTTCTGATTGATTACATATGTCCTGTTATGTTATGTAATGTGGAGGATGATGGCGAGGGATGAAGTTGGGGCTCGGGTCATTTAAAAACACTTATAGTATGCGTAAACAAAATATGAACTTATACATTTATACATAATGTATGTACATTAACTATATGCCATTAAGTTTTTATTTTTTATTTTTTATCAATTTAAGTTGTAGTTTATTATTTGCTCACTATTATAATTATTATTATTATTCATCCTTTCTTTTATTTTCATTTTTTTTTCTTTTTCTTTTTGTGTATAACTAACATTAATAATAACAGTCTTTTATCACGTTTAGTTTATATATAATATGGTAAATATATATGTGTGTGTGTATGTGTTTGTATTATACTATTCTAATAATTGTTTAATGTGTGAGAGACTATAAATTTAAATGAATTAACAAACAATTTTGCACTATATTTAACTATTCACTATGCATCTGTATGCGTATTAATTTGTGTGTGTATGTATATATATAAATATATAGGCATATAGTGCACACTACATACAAAACAATTGTAATAATAGTAACATTCAAAATAAAAAAAAAAATGTAATAATAAAATATTTATTTAGTTTTAAACAAATTTAAATAAACAGCCGTTGGGCGAGAGTCCACGACCCCAATTTCTAAAGTAGTTTTGTTGCATGCTCACTCATTAGTTCAGGTTTCTGTTTCTATTTGTTGTTGTTGTTGTTAATTTTTGTGTTTCTCCACCTTAATTATTCATTATCATCGTCATCACTGAATTATTTTGTAAATAGTTTTAGTAGCACTCTAAAGTAACATTCAGCTTAAATATTAGCTCAACCTTTTCATTTCCTACTATATATGTATGTATATATATCCATCTTTTTCTCATTTATGTAATGCTCTCTCTCTCTCTCTCTCTCTCTACCTCTCTGTCTGTCTGTATCGATGTCTCTTTTCTTTCTGTGTCACATTGTTTCATTGTTTTTGTTGATTATCACATCAGCTGAAACCCATTGATTACGTTTTATGCCTAGCATGGATGCCCGCCGATCTCTACTTCAATCCGCCGTTATCCACGACAGCAGCATCATCGCTAGCTACTGTTTCAGCTCCTTGCTCCTCAGCATCTATTGTTGCTTTAGTGGTGGTGGTGTTGGCCTTGTGCTGCAGCTGCTCCTCGTATTCACTCTTGATGTTCACATACAGCTTGCTCTGCTTTTGATGCTCCTCCTATGGGACAAAAATTGAATATGTTCATTAATATGTTCATTACTATACTTATTATTCTAAGCATTATTATAAAAATCATCATTAATTTTGTTATTATTATTAGCTATATAATTATCATGAACTTTATCGTTCTCATTATTTTTATAATGAATATTCTTGTAATACTCCTTATCATTATTTATGTCATTATTATTATTGGCATTATTTTACTCATTATTATTAGCAGTATATTTAGCTACATTATTTGGATGATCTTTATCTAAAGCTGATATATACCATCTGGTTGAACAATGAGCTTACCATGATCTCGTCGATGCGTTGATTGGCATGCGGCAGTTCATAGCGATTACCCTGATCCCGAAGCTGTGCTGCCACATTGAGTTGCTGGTGGAGATTCCTCTCGATTTGCTCCAGTGAGTTGCTTAGCACATGCTCTATTTCTGCTGGCAATGGATCAAAAGTTATACTTGCAGTTGGATACAGATATACAACATATAGGAAGATGGGAAGTCGTCACTTCACTTGCAATGCTAACCTGTGCTGGGCATGAAGCGTCTCTTGGCCAATTTCACATCCGCCTCCTGCAACTGATTCGTTGCAGTTGTGCTGCTGTTGCTGCTTCTTTTCAGATTCACTGAGGAGCTACTTGTGATGGTGTCTGGTGTAAGGGGTCCTTGACAATAGTCGCAGTCCATGTCACCGGCATCTAGACAGTTGCAGCCCTCCAGTAACGTTGCTGTTGACTTGGAACTGGGAGATTTGCCAGCTGAAGATGTTGTTTGGATACCACGCAGATGCTTGGCAGCGGTTACATTGACTACACTGACACTCTTTGATATTGACGACTTGACGGAAGCCGTCTCCGGAGGCACCAGTGCCAATGGCGGTGTCTTTGAGCTGCTCATGCCGTGACCGGCACTGAGACGAGCTTGAGACATTGAACTTTCCAGGTACGTGTGATGGGGGCGGGATGGATGTTGATGTTGGTGCTGTTGCTGCTGCTGGTGTTGGTTGTTGTGGTGGTTTGTTTGGTCCTGCTGGGATTGTTGGTCCTGTAACTGACGATAGGCTAATTGACCAAATGATGCCATACTGGCCAATCCATCGTCAAGGTCGTCATCGTCATCATCATCATCATCCGCATCATGGTGATCGGTGTCATTATCCGAGACATTCTGTAGATTCTGTATGAGACACAGCACTGCCTTCTCCAACTGGGCCGGATGCTGAGAGGCTGGCACATCCACCGTGGATTGGGGTATCTGCGTATTAATGATCACCGAGAATTTCTTCTTCATTTCCTGTACGCGTCGCTTGCCCTCCTCGTCGTCCAGCAGCGTATTGACGCAGACAAACGAATGCACCTTATTGGTCTCCTTGTCGATCTCCAGAAATCCCTTGGACTGCAGATAGATGATGTTTCCATTCCGCGTGAACAGCCGATACGTCGACTCCCCATAGGAGCTATTGCAGTCATACACTGCAAGAGCAATGACAGGATTCATAAAAGGACTCGTCTTCAAATGGTTGATTCATTTGCAACACTTACTCTGACGCAGGGCCACAATTACCCAGCGGACATCATCGTTGTGCATGAAAGTGAACGGATTGAGGTTGCGCACCTCATCTGTCATATAGCCGGCAACGATGCCGATGCGCTGATCACAATCAATAATCCTGCCATCGATCAGATGCCGTGTGCGATACTCCAATGTGTTGGCATCGAATAAACGATTTACGATCTTTGGTGGCCTTATGATGCGGGCACAAGCCGTCAGAACCTGCAGTCATTCAATAATTCAATCATTGCGCAATTATAATCACATCGATTACAATCGATATGTTCAATATGTTAGAGGCAATCGAAGAGTCTTTCATCTCTATTGCTGAATGCGGCAAACTTACAATATCATTGCCACTAATTGTATGCAGCGGTATGGCATCATCTCGGCCGCGAGTACGTCGTATTAATTGCAGGCTGGAGCTAAACGTATTGGATCGTACACCTCGAGGCGCCTCATCGCTGCGCCGGAAGCAACCATCTATTTTGACAACTTC
The DNA here is from genome assembly GCA_018150725.1 of Drosophila quadrilineata. Classification (NCBI taxonomy): domain Eukaryota; kingdom Metazoa; phylum Arthropoda; class Insecta; order Diptera; family Drosophilidae; genus Drosophila; species Drosophila quadrilineata. Next base: position 14,114,231 of record JAECWN010000432.1, read on the forward strand.
GTACGCTGTTGGTTCTGAACGAGGACCAGCGCGCGCCAATCTAGAGACGACAGCAAGATATGAATATATGCGATGAATATCGATTGGTGGCGTTGCCAGCTAGTTGCACTGTGAACTGTGAAGAGCAAAAGGTGACTTACCGCACACGAAAACTGCGCTTATCATCGCGCAACTTTTGATCGATGTAGTCCTCCTCGGATTTGCTACGCTGGCGCGGTTCACTGTCCGTTTCCGTCGTCTCTGCTTGTGTGTCGAAGAGATTCTCAAGCTCAGTGGGTATGAGCTGTTGCTTGAGCAATTCATGGTCCTCGGGGTGTGTGATCTGCAATATGCTCTGGCCATACAGGTCCGTTTGACAATGACCCAAATGCTGTTCAATACTTGTCGATATCAGCAGTATTTGGCCATGGCACGTTAGCGTTAGGAAGAAACTATCCAGCATATTCATCAGAGTGTCCGTCACTTGTGGCCGTTGCTCATGCAACATTTTACCAAACACTGCAAAATGAACATTGTAAATAGTTAAGAAATAATTATCGATAATTGTTCGAGATTTGATGCTAATTAATAAATGATCTGAGGAAAACACTTACCGTATTTGAGCCTTAGTCCATGTGCGGCGAAACGTAGTACAGCGGTTTTGTCGACACGTCGTGGCGACTCTGCCACATGTGGCACCATTGTAGACAGCTCCTGAATGGAACCATTGAGTTTGTCTCGTCGATTTTTCTCAGCCCGATTGCGTGCCTCACGACCGCTGCAAAAGACAACAGGAAATCCAAGGTATTAGTCAACGGATTTCATATTTCGCAATGCAGGGTAATAGTCCACGTCCACATAGATACATACATATGTACATACATATGTAAGTAGATGGGGTTTTATTGCAAACGATAGTGCTAAAAAGCGAGAGATGGCTGGTGAGGGGATGACAGTGGCGGGCAGTGGGCACTATTCTGGTTGTTTACCCCAAATGCAGCGTATGACTCGACATCATTCGCAAATACACACAAACACACACACATACATATGTATGTACATATGTATGTACATACATATGTATGTATGTATGAGGAATACTTCTAGGTATGTGGAAATATGGGTGAAATGACAAACAGCTCAATAACTGTCAACAATTATCAGCTCGAATGGGCCCGTACAATGCAGTTAACGTCGACGTAGCAGTCAACGTCGGCGTCACGGCAGCTCCAACTGTTTGAGTAATGGATTCCAAGTCAAAAACTGAAGCCGAACATGGCGCCAACGACATTGACGCCATTTTGAAACGAAATATTCGAATTGCAAAGAATTTCCTCATTCTTCACCACTTACACATGTACCTTTGTTATACTTACACCTCTGTCGCTATGTGCCTTTCAGTTCCCATGTGGCCCTATGAGTAATTTAGAAAGAAACATGATTTGCAATGGCTGCTTGTGACTTGGATATGTACATATGTATGTTCATGTTACCGCACAAAATGGCTGTCCATTTTTGAATTTCCCGCCAATTGACAAAATGGGCAGCACTGGTTCTGTGAACTCAGTCGTATTATCAATATTATTATTATAATTGTTCCTACATATTACACTGATGTAATTCATTTAAAAACGCAATTACAAAAGAAGGAAATAACTTTATGTATACAAATCTATTAGAGGCAGCCGCATCAAATGTGAAACGAAAGAGGCAGTAGAAAGAACAACAACAACAGCAACAACAACAACGATACGAATGCAAAGGCAAACAGCAGTAGTATTAAATACATGCAAATATTGAAAGGCACAATAACTGTCTACATATATATGTGTGCGTGTAAGTTTTTATCTGTGTGTTTACTTAAGTGCAGGCACTCACGCACACTCATGCACTTATAGAGATAGGCACAAATACATGTAAACAAAAGTATACAAATTGCAGCTGATGTTATTCAATGTTATTCAATACCCTGCACTTATATATAATGAATAATGGGTATATAAACAAATTCATAAATCAATATAAACTTACATGCATACAAATATGTATGTACATATGTATAATCAAAGCATCCATAACTTTTTGCTTAGCTAATCGATGAACCAATGCAGAGGGACATGAAGAAGAAGAAGAAGTAGAAGCAAAACTATCGATGACGTTAAGAAAGGTCAATCACAGAAGCAGCGCATTTATCGATATGCACTTAAATTTGAATTCAAAAATTAGTTACACTTGCGGATGACAATGCAAATGAATATAATCAATCAAATAAAGTTAGCTTTCTGTGCATATGTATATTAACAGCTAACTGCGAAAAGGTTTAATGGATGTGCTGATTAAATTATGAAATTAAATGCATTGATTATTGCAATATATACATATGTATGTATGTACATATGTATCTATGCAAATAGGTACGTATGTGCAATTATTTGCGAGCAGGTGTTCTGAGAGGTGCTCGATGCGCAGTTTGGTGGGTGGGCTGGTGGCTTGGTTAGTTGGTGTTGCCCTTGAGACGTTCACTTTGTTTTCAATAGGCCAGTATAAGTGGTTAGACGAGGAAGTGCAAGGTCTTGACGCCATTTGACGCGCCAACTTTGTTGCTGATTGTGAGTTCGGTCTCTCTATCAACAGGCATACACTCGCACACATACGTACACACACATGTAAGCTTCACTCAGTGTGCAAGTGTGTGTGTGTGTGTGTTTTTTTTTTGCTAGTTATTTGTTTATTTAACATGTTGCATTTGCACTTCCCCATTGCTTGCTTTTCATGCCGACATTCCCTCTCTATCTCTCGTCGCTCTTCTGTACTTCATCTTCTTCATTTTGTGGCTCTCATTCAGCCGAATGCGCTCTTAGCTCTCGTTGTTTGCTATTTGCTCAATTGCAGTGAATGTGCAACAATGTAATGGGTAACGGTGCAAACCGAAGCGTCGCACTAACGCCAACGTCGGCGTCAACACCGGCGCCAACGTCAACGTCAACATCAACATCAACGTGAACGGCGAAGTCGACGCCGATTACTGTACTTGCACTCATTCATTCAGCTCGTTACTTGGACTCTTTCTCTATCCATTTAACACACCGCCGCTCTCGCCACACCATTTATTGCAATCTCTCACAATATTCGTGGTCGCTCTCTTTTGTTATTATAACGTTCAGTCGCGAGCGTATGACCTTGACGCCATGAAGAAACACGCAAAAAGCGACGCAAATGCAGCGAACGGATTTGATGAAGCAAAAGGCAAAACTATTGCAGATATTAGCAACAAAGCTCGACTCTCATATACCCTATAAATATATTTCTTGCTATATATTCAACTAAAGGCATAATATTTAAACGAAATACTACACTTCTTATTAGGTAATAATGTTATTGAAAAGGAATATGCAGAATGAGTGTGTTACTAGTATATACCCCATGCAGCCGCTTGAATTGCGTGGTATTCAGTGTAAATAAGGAAATCAATTCAATACAGTTTTCAGTATTGCGTATCCATAGCTCTGTTTACGGTGTGCCAATTAAATTGGCAGGCTGCCTGCCTTTGCTGCTGCTTCTTCTTCTTCTTCGTCTCTTCTTCTTCTACCTTCTACTTCTTATTAGTGTTGTAGTTGTTGTTGCTGATGTAGTTGTAGTTGCCTTGTGGGAGTAACCAAGTGCACGCGTGCCATAATTTTCAGCAGACGATAACAAGAATATAGAAGAGGAACAATAACAACAAATGGCAACAACATACATACATATGTATGTATAAGAGAATGTATATTTGTGTCTGTATGTATGCATGTATAAGTGCATTGGCAGATTGACCTAAAACTTGGAAAAAAAAAGCAGTTCATTGAGTGCTGTGCTGAGCGTGATGTATAAAAGAGAGGGAGAGAGCGAGTTGCAAATTGTGGTTGGCGAATGGGGAATTGGGAAGGAATGTGGGAATATGTTATGTAGATTAGCGCTGGGGTGGGGGCGCAGACTGGATTGTTTGTGGCTTTGTTTAGTCAATGACCAACTGAGCAAATTGTTGTCTCGTCATTGAGGGACAAAAATAAATATGAATAAAAAGTGGCAAAACAACGTTGATAAAAATACAAACATGTAATGGCGACATTAACCACGGGGAAGTTTTCGGCCAATTACATGGCCTGGTTTGCTGTCTATGTGTGTGTGTATGTGTGTTGCCCCAACATGTCAATCAGGACAAACAGTTGCACAGGAGGAGGCCAAACAGCAGACAAGCACAAACCTAAATGTGGCCAAATTAGACGCACGGGTCACAAAGCATATCCAATGGGGGTCAGGGGGTTGCCCGATCTTCGTGTGGGTGTATGACGTACGGACGTCATCTCAAAAAAATGTAAGTATCTGAATTCGGATTCGACTTACCTATTTGATAGCTGAAACATTTCCATCATAGTCTCGTGCGGATGCGGATGCGTATGATGAGGATGCCCATGTTGATGATGCGGCGAGTGCGGATGCATTTGGCCATGATGCGGATGCGGTTGCGTATGGTGATGGTGTGGTGGTCCATGTGGCAGCATGCCATGCGCTGCAGCAACCGCATACGCAGCCGCACCTGGTGGCACACTGAACCCACTGCTGGCACCATAACGACCATAGCCATGGCCATGACCACTGGGCGGATTAACATATGGCGCATTCGGATACCACATATTCGGATAAAAACTGGACGCAGACGACGGTGGTTGCAACATTGCCTGGGAATGTGTATAAGCGGCATGTAAGCGACTAACGACGCCGCCACCTCCGCCACTGCCACCGGCAATGGAGCTGCCACTGCTATTACTTGGACCGGGACTTAACGCATCGATGCTGCCCCCTGGCCCTGGACCAGGTCCTGGTGACGGGTAGTTGTAATGAAAACTGGAATTGGATGGCGGGCGGAGCAATATATCGCTATTGGAGGGAGTTGGTGAATGATAGTAGCTATTTGCGGCACTGCCGCTTGCACCATAATCGGAATCCGCATAGCTCTCATCCAGATCCAATTCATTATCACCCTGCTGCAGTGGCTCCGATGTATTCTCTTCATTGTCAGGTGACCAGGCCGTAGCGAAACGTTGTTGTTGTTGTTGCTGCTGTTGCTGTTGATTCAGTTCCTGCTCAACATCAGACGGCTGCAGATCATCAAAGTAGGGAATGTCTGTTTTGAGATCCTCAAGATCCGTCGCTGCCGTTTCGCTGGACTGACTGGAGCCACCTCTCACCGATGCAGATGCAGACGCCGTCGCCTTTGACGGCCGTTTCATGTAGGCATCGAGAGCGCTCATTTTCACCGGGGGGCTGCAATGACAGACAAATAACATTTTAGAAAATGTGATTATTTAGTGAAAGTCCCAAATTAAAATACATTTCAAAAGATTCTTTTTAGATGTGACTACAGTTAGAATCATACAACTGAAACTATTGACCAGACATACATATGTACATATGTATGTACATCTCAGGGGCTTGTTCCGCACATCGGCCATCAATCAACAAACAAATTGGATTTGAAGATATTGTTGTTAAGCAATTAAATTTATTGTCAGTTAGGGAGCTAATCAGATTTTTTTTTTATCTTTTTATTTTTTATAGTTTTGATATCGAAAATCCAATTAATTGTGATTGTTATAGTTTCACTTCTAACATTTACTCAAAATAAATTAAAATCAAACTAATATTTAACTGAATACTGACTTCAACTTATTTGCCTGGATAGTAGTTCTGTAAACCTGAATTTTAGATCATTTTTACGTAGTTTTGGCAAAATTTTCTAAAGCGTTGCTCCAAAAACACGACAGTCAAGTTTTTTATACCCTCTTTAATGCCAGAAATCGATTGGGCACGAAAAATTCCGATTTTAAGATTTTCACTTTTTTGACATTTTTTCAAGGGGTTGGTATGCAAAAATGGCCAAAAAATGGGTCAAAATTGAAAACTGACAGTTGGGAAGAATTTTTGATGTAGATTCAAAATATGATCAAAACCATTGACAGAAATGCAAAAATTTTGAAAATCGGTTGATATTTGAGCAAGTTATGGCTTCTTAAAGTTGCAAATACCTCAATTTTTTGTACCAAAAAACGCTTTTTTTTACAATTTTTCAATTTCTTGGCCATATTTTAAAATGAATGTGATAAAATTATTATACCGATTTAAAATATGACCAAAGCCATGTCCAGAAACGCAAAAATATTTAAAATCGGCCAAGGTGTCGAAAAGTTATGGTTTCTCAAAGATGAGGAAGATTTCACTTTTTGCGCAAAAAGCTGTTTTTGACCATTTTTTCAGTATTTTGGCCATATTTTTTAAAATATCGCTCCAAATCCAGTGCGGTAAAGTTTTTTATACCCATTTTGATGCCAGAAATCGATTGGGCACGAAAAATTCCGATTTTAAGATTTTCACTTTTTTGACATTTTTTCAAGGGGTTGGTATGCAAAAATGGCCAAAAAATGGATCAAAATTGAAAACTGACAGTTGGGAAGAATTTTTGATGTAGATTCAAAATATGATCAAAACCATTGACAGAAATGCAAAAATTTTGAAAATCGGTTGATATTTGAGCAAGTTATGGCTTCTTAAAGTTGCAAATACCTCAATTTTTTGTACCAAAAAACGATTTTTTTACAATTTTTCAATTCCTTGGCCATATTTTAAAATGAATGTGATAAAATTATTATACCGATTTAAAATATGACCAAAGCCATGTCCAGAAACGCAAAAATATTTAAAATCGGCCAAGGTGTCGAAAAGTTATGGTTTCTCAAAGATGAGGAAGATTTCACTTTTTGCGCAAAAAGCTGTTTTTGACCATTTTTTCAGTATTTTGGCGATATTTTTTAAAATATCGCTCCAAATCCAGTGCGGTAAAGTTTTTTATACCCATTTTGATGCCAGAAATCGATTGGGCACGAAAAATTCCGATTTTAAGATTTTCACTTTTTTGACATTTTTTCAAGAAGCAAGTTATGGCTTCTTAAAGTTGCAAACATTTCAATTTTTAGACCAAAAAATGATCATTTTACAAACATCTTTGTAAAAAACTTACCATTTTCTCACTTATTCTATCAGATTTGTAAAATATGCAAACAAATTTGAAATTTCCTAAGTTATCCTGTTTATTTAGTTTTAAAGTATCGATAGTATGGCATAAAGTCAATTGAGCTGGATTGTTGACTGGCTGATTAACAGTAAATCAATGGATATATTTTATAATATGTGCATACATACATACAGACAAACTAAATAATAAAAGTTGCTAAATTTTCGCTTTCAATTAATTTTGTGATTTTATATTGTTTGTGGGGTTTCTCTGTACATCTATTTTTTTGCGAGGTTTCCTATTAAAAATAGATTGAAAATTTAGAATGCTTTAAAGTTGTACTAAGGAATAGGTAAGCTCAACTATTAGATACCCTTTATTAAAGATTCATAATTTGTATATATGTGAAATTTAAATGAAAAATGATTCTTCAGTCTTCTTCTGAAAAAGAAGGTATTTATTGCGGGCTACCTTATGATGTTACCATGTCAACTACAGGGTATTTGTTAGTCGTGCGGCAAGTTCGAAAGATGATCAACTGTATATGCTGCATATTTTATGATTAGGCTCGTAAAATTTTAGAAGCGATAAACGCTTTCTGGACCCTCTCTACCTCTGCCTCTATGAGATTGCAAGGTCGTGGCGTAGGGACGTTGACGGTGGGCGGGGGCGGCGCAAGTGTAGGGCAAGGGGAAGAGTATGTATGAAGGTAAAGGTGTATATATGTATGTACATATAGATCTGTATGGTATATAAGCAATAGGTGCCTATAAATAATACCAATACTACGCATATCCACATATAAATCTAGAGATATATACATATGTACATACATACATACATACATATGTATGTATGTATATGTATATTTATGTATTTGTATATGAATATTCGAGATGATATCTAAACTATATTTATATTTACTTTTCGTTTGCCATTTTGCTCCATTTGTCGCTGTTCCTCGTTGTGTTTTTATTTTCTTTTCATTTCTTTTTTTTATGTTTTGTGGAAATTGAAAACGTATCTAAGGGGAAAATGCGTTAGTAGTGTGAAGATGGTGAGGGGGGTTGGAAGAGGGATGGGGGGTGTGGGGGTTCGCAGTGAATGGAATTTCCCGTACAAAATGATTTAATTGACAGATTTGTGAAACGGATCGCATAACTCTATCAGATTGTGTTGAAAAACGGGTCAATCAACTCGATATCGTTGAGGAATGAATATATATATATGTACATATATAAATACTAGCAATCTTCTTCTTCATGCTAAACATACTGTTAATAAACCATTCAGTTAGTGTTTGTTGTCATTAATAAACTCTTTTGCTATTTATTGTTTTTGTGTTTGTTTATTTTCCTGCTTTTATTTATATTTATTATTTGCCATTATTATTTTCATCGACTGTTAAAATACAAAATGACAAACACATGATAAACAGCTCTAATTGAAATCAGAGAAATAAGACCGATAGAAATGCACAGTTCGAAAAATGATCTAAGAGAACCTACATATGTATAAATAAATACATATTTGTTATTATTATCATTATTATTAATATTGTAGTTTTTAAATACTACTCTCAATGAAGCCCCAACATTGTATAGTCTCAAATTATCTTAACTTATTTACAAATATTAGTTGATTTAATCCGGGACTCGATAATGAATGTCTAGGGTGATATATAGACGTTGTAGTTCTATATCCTCCTACTGCAGTTGTTATTTATTTGGATTTTTATTTGCTTCCAAATAAACGCAACTTTGTTGTTGCCTTCATAATATTGCAAGCGCCTTCTATATATTATTATTTAATGATGATGATATGGTGACTGATACGATAGCAATACTATAGAACTATGACAATGACTCGACTGGCTGTCATAACGTTGTTCAAACAAACTTTTCAAATCTCAAGATTAATGCGCTTCAGAATGGTTCAACACAAAAAAATGAGATTTGACAAATAATATTAACAATAGCGAGTGCATTTCCTTATGGCCGAAGAATTCTTCAACATTGGCTAGTTTTGAAATACCTTTCGGGGAAACTTTATAATAATAAAATATATTATTGAATAGAGTATTTAATAGTTAGTTATCAAATCGAATTCTTTATGTCAATAGTTATTGCTGGAGTTTTTGTTATTGCTTTCGAGTGTTAAGTAAATAATAACACTGACGATAATAACAATAATAATCTTAAAAAAAAAGTTAGTTTTCTAAAAAAATTCGAATACTATCTAGTATAGATATTCCTGCTGAAAAGTATGCTTTAAATTCTGGACTAAGTCATGCATGGAGGCTCCCCCTTCGTATACGTAATCTGAACATAATTATTTATCAATTCCCCGACAAAACAAATATCAAACATATCAAAATTATTAGATATGTATGTATATATTTATAATGTTTGCTTTTTTAGTACGGTCATTTTTTAAATTTGAGATTTGCTCTAATAAGCCACAGGTACGAGTAGGCATCCATATGCCCATCTCACTCTCACATACAAATGCACATATGTATGTATGTATGTATTTCTCTCACTTTATCATTTATTTATTTATTTAGGAGATAAGTAACAGTAACCATAACGATCCAATGCTGGCAGCAACCGTTGGATGTGTTTATTGCTGATGCTGATGCTGTTGTTGTTGCTGGAGGCTTAACTGAGCCAGACGTTAGCAGAGAGTCGCAGCTCACGCATTGAAGAGAAAATCGTGATGTGTACATATCGACAGGCAAACGAAGAGAGAAAGTGAAAGACCTGCTGAAGTAGAAGTGCGAGTGTATGTGTGTATGTTTGGCAGAGAGAGAGAGAGAGAGAGAGAGAGAGAGAGAGCGAGCGAGAGAGTGACACAGTGAAAGAGAAACAGAACGAGTGTACGGACAGGTGGGTAATCGTCAAGTAGGCAGGCAGGCAGGCAGGCAGGCAGTCAGCATAAAATATTAAATATTTATGTAGGTTAGGAGCTGCCGCAACAATAGTATCAACAAGGGCAAACTAACAATTTGCTACGCACACTAAATAACAGATGTATGTATATGTATCAACGCATACACTGACACAAATTCATACTTGTGTGTGTGTGTGTACATAGTCAGAGAGAAAGAAAAAAATCAATTTCACTTACATGTTTTGCGCTGTTTCTTATTTTTCTGCATGAAGTGCGCGGCGTTGCCTTCGTCTTCGTCTTATTGTTGTTACTCTAATTTTAAGCTTTTGCTGCTGCGCTGCTGCTGTTCTCTGCCGCCAATTACGTTGGCGCTGACGTTGCTGCTGCCGCTAAGCTTTGGGTTTGGCTGTATTTGCTTTACTGCTCGCTTGCCTGGATCTGTATATGTACATACATACACACATACATACATACAATTGTGTTTGTGTATGTGTGTATTATTGTGAGCTGGACTCACGCCGCATTTGTTGTTTGTTTATGCAATATTTTCTTTTTGCTTTCGGTTACGTTTTATTCTCTTTTTTTTGCTCCTTGGGCCTGATGTGCTGTTGTTGTTGTTGTTGATGTTGTTGTTTAGCTTAGAAGTTGACACTGTTTATGTATTTTGTTTGCATTTTGTGCTTACACTTTGAGTTAACGTTTCCTTATCGCTCTCCTTTTCCTTTATTTACATGTACATATATACAGACATATGTACATATGTGTGTATGTATGTATGTATGTATGTATGTATGTACGTTGTAATGTTGTTTGTACTTTGCTCGTAGCTGTTGTTGTTGTTGTTGTTGTTGTTGGTAATATTCGCCACTTTTGGAGTATGCGTTTTTATTTGATTATTTTTTGGTATTTTTTTGGTTGTTGTTTATTTGCGGTTTGCATCATTTATTTTGTTGTTGTTGCAGCTGCTGCTATTTTCGTTGAGTTGGGAGTTTTGCATTTGATGTTTTATTTTAATAATATCTCTTTTCTTCTTGTTGTTGTTTTATTTTCAGCAAATATATGTATATAGTATATTTTGTAGTATTTTGTTATTAATATTTGTACAGCTGTTGCGTTGCGGAGGTAATTGTTGTTGTTGTTGTTTGTGAGAGTTCATTGTTGTAGTTGTTGCTGATGTTGGGACCGTTACATTAATTCATTGGTTGAACTCTAAGAATAAAAACACAATTAAAATAGAATGCAACAATTTTTTTCTATTATTGACAGAATTTAAAAAAAAACACACACACACACAATTTCGACACTTCACACACACTGAAGAAACATTAAAAAAAAAATAAATAAATCGCGATTGTTTTTGTTGCTTTAAAGCATTTAAATAGATTTTTAATTTGTTTTAAATTACATTTTTCATGTTTTTCTGTTCATTTTTTTTTTAGTTTTTTATTTGAGTTGATTGTTTTCTCCGCTTCTTACATTTATTTTTATATCTTTATTTGAATTTTAATTCGCATTCGATATTGTTCCCATTGTTGTTGTTGTTGCTAATTTATATGTACAAAAACAAAAAAAAACAAAATTAAACTTTAATATAAACCCAATCATTTGTCGATTTTGTTTTTGTTTTGTTTTATTTTTTTATACTTTTTTGCCTTTTTTCTGTGTTGTCACCTGTTGCCGTTGTTCTCAAACACAAACGCACACACATACATATACATACATACATATGTATGAAGTTTAAGAGAAAGAGAAAGAAGAACAAAAACAACCAAAGCTTTTTTTTTTTTTTTGTAAAATGGAAACCGGTTGAAGCTGCGTCTTCGCTTGCTCACTTAGCACCAAAGCTGCTCAAATTTGCGTTTCGCCGTTGTGTGCAGTGTGTCTGTGAGGTGGGGGCACACCAACTACATACGATACATTAACAGCAAAAGAGAGAGATGGGGTGAGAAACAGACAGACAGACAGACAGCAAAGCGAGAGAAGGCAGTGCTTAGAGAGGAGCTTTGACTTTATGCTCGACCTAGTGTCGTCGCAGCTCTGCCGCAGTCACAGTCGCAGTCACACTAGGCTATCATTTCGTTTTCGTTTTATTCTGCACATGCATTTCCGTCTGCACTTCTCTCTGTATGTGTATAGGCGTGCTGCTGCGCTTTTCTTGGCATACACACACACACACACATATGCACATAGAGAAATAGAATTATGCATACGCACGCACACAGCAGGGACATGAAAAATAGATGCCCACGCAAGCACAGTGGGGCAAAGTTATGTTTATTTGTGGGTTAACTAACTAACAAATATGTACATATGTATGGTATGCATAAGTATGTATGTACACATGTAGATATGTAGGCGGCCTAATTTCTAATATACATACATGTATACATACATACAATGTGACCCACGTAAACACGCAAAAGGAGAAGATATGTATGTACATATTTGTATATACAAATGTAATAAGCAGAAACAGAAGCAGAACCATTCGCAAGTGACAGTGACACTGGCCTGGGTCAATCACCTGGGTCGCGGTCGCGGTCGTCACTGTCACTGTCACTGCCATCGTTGCCGTTGCCGTTGCCGCTGCTGTTGCTGTTGCCGCTGCCGTCGCCGTCGCCGTCTGCGTCGCAGTCACGAACAATAAAAACGGCGACAACAGCAAACAGAAGTATTTCGTTTATCGCTCTCCCGCGCTATTTGCATTACGAATAAAAAGTAAAACGAAATACAACAATTTTTTGTTTTTTTCTTTTTTTTTAAAGTACTATACAAATAAGCAAAGAAAAAATATGGAAAAATAAGAAAGAAAAAAACACATTAAAAGCTTGTCAAGCGAATGCAATAAAGGGAAGAGCGAATGTTAGACGGAGACGTAGATTATCACAACAACAACAACAACAACAACAACAACAAACAAAAAATAATATAATAATAATAAACATAAAAACAAACAATATAAAAGAATAACAAACTCGAACGCAACTACAGAGAGAAAACACAGAGAGACAGAGAGAGTGAGAGAGATAAGTAAATTATAAATAAATTATATAATTCGAGCTAGCTCGATTATTCTCGCCGTTTGTCTGGCGCCCAGTCTTCTTGGCATCTCGCATTCCCCTACCCACTATCACTCCCACTATCCCTCCCACTCCCCGCTGGTACCACCCACCCAACCACCCACCGACCGTCCGCCTGCTTAGCTCCCTTTACTCGGTTTCCAACTTCGTTTCCATTTTCATTACACCCACTCAGTGTCTGTCTCCATTGCAGCCATTGCCGGTTATGACATTTGTTTACATCTGTGCTAGCCTAACGGTAAAACTGTTAATTACACAGAGCGCACTCAAAATAATAACAATAACAACAGCAGCAGCAGCGTCGTAATACAACTTGCCGACTTTAAAGGCATCATCATATTACGTATACGCCCTGATCAGCACCATAATTCAACAGCGATTCTGTCTATACATACATATGTACATATACCAACAACATACATAAATATACATATGTACATTGATATGTATGTATGTGTGTGACGACTGGTTTATAAATAGAGCCTCAAAAAGATGTGACAATTTTGCAGAGCGCATGATTGAATACTCAAAGTATAACTGATAAATCACGCAGTTGGGCATTCGCGCCATGTTCTTGCTCCACGTAACACCTGTTTCATCTGCACACAGATACACACACACACACACAGACATAAACGCACAGAAAGCTGCACGCCGGAATGTCCTTCGAAATACCGTGTAGCAAAAGTTACGCGCCGTTTTCTTTTTTGTTTTTATTTTATTTGTATGCGTGTACATGTGCATACATACATAGATACTTGTCCATTAGCTATGCATAAAAATGTTCTCTTAATTTCTCTCAGCGACTGCCTCGACCTGGCCTAACGATAGACATGAGCGTCAACGGCGACGGCGGCAGCGGCAGCGGCGCTGGCGGCAACATCAGTTGTTTTTGCTGCTGTTGCTGCTGCTGCTGCTGCTGCTGCTGCTGGCAAGTTGTCGTCGCAAAACCAAAAATAGCTTTGTACTCGCTCTTTCTCTCGCCCTCTCCCTCTCTCTTTCTCTCTCATGTACATACGTAGATAAATATTTATACGTATTTAAATATGTACATATGTATGTACGTATGTAGACATAAAGGCTCATATGTACAGAGTAAGTGTCTTGCTGTTACTCAATTTGGCACGTTCTGTATTATTGTTATTGTATATTATTATAATAATAATTATTATTATTATATTGTTACTGCCTGCATAACATTGTTTTCGTTATTAATTGTTTGCATAGCGTTTGCTTGTCTGCAGTTCGTTTTGCATTCGGCACTCACTACGTATGCGTAATCTTGAAGTGCAACAAGATAAAAGGCATGCAAAGACCAAAGAGAGAGAAAATGCGGGAAGGGAGAGTTGACAGACAACCAGACTTGGTTATAATGAAACAAAAGAGCGCGTTAAAATGAAAGAGAAACACACTTGTTGTTGATACGCTCTGCGAATACACTTTACTCTCTCACTATCGCTCTCTTTCTATGCATGTGTGCGTTCGACTTGCTGTAGATCAGATTGCGAAAGCTCCTGACCATTCAACGATGCTGATAGTGATAATCATCGTAGTGTGCGATGATGAGTGTCTATCTGCAAAACGAAACTCGGAGAATATTCTCGAGCGTTCGCATTCGCATTCGCATTCACACAGAGCGGGGGCATAGGTAAAGGTAGCGCGATAGAGAGCCAAATAACCAGAGCTTGCAAATAAAGCGCAAATCATTTGCTTATCTGCGCTTACATTTCGCCGTCGCTGTCGCAGTCGCAGTCACTGCCATTTTATGGTCTATGGAAGAGAGTACTGATTGGCTCGGTGAGGGGTAATCAATTTTGTGTTGTGCTTTCAGCAATCGCTGCTACTGAAACTGTATTAGACTTCTTCTATTGTCGTCAGTGTGATTGTATACATACATATGTATGTGTGTGCCAGCTAGCACTTGCTATATGCGTGAACATACATACATACATACATATGCATATTGGGATTTGAATCAATCTCTTTCTCTTTACATGCCTTTCGCTAAGGCGCTCTTCAGATTGTTTTGTATGCGAAGCGCCAAGCAAAGCAAAGCAACACGACGCGACGCAACATCGCTGCTGCAGCGACGAGACGGTGGCAGATGCGACGTCAGCAATATTTTGTGTTCGAGGAGACAACAAAATAATAATAATAAATAATAATAATGTTAAGTTTGTGCCAGTCTATGCATATGTACATATTTGTATGCATGTTGTTGTTGTGGAATTGAATATTTTGCAACAAATGCGATACGCTAATTATTATTGAAATTAATAACTTTTTAAACGACGCAGTGCGCCGCTGGCGACGTCAACATCAACGTCGACTTCGGCTTGGCGCTGCTGCTGCCAACGCTGCCGCCGCTATTGACACTTTGGCATGGCTTCCACAACAACAAAAATTAACAACAAAATATTTAAAAAAAAAAAGAAAAAAAACTAACAAGAAAATAAATAAAATCGAACGAAAATGAAATAAAATAAAAATATACGAGCAGCTCACACACACATACATATACACACATACATACACATATGTACTATATACAAGCACACACACACACACGTATAGCAGTACATAGACGCACGCACACTCACAACGAAACACGCACAGTAACAAAAACGAAAAATAAAACCTTGAAAACGACACAACAACAAAATTGAAGAAAAAAAAAACTTTATTAGACTTTTAATGAGTGCGTTTTGTTCGTTGTTGTTGTTGTTATTATTATTATTATTATTATTGTTGTTGTTGTGGTTGTTGATGTACGAGTAGAGTTATATGTACATACATATACACTTATGTATTTATGTAGCTTTTGTTTTTAATCGCATGTGGTTATTGTTGTTGTTGTTGTTGTTGTTATTACATTTTATTATGCTGCTGCTTTGATATTTTGATTGATTTAGCGGCACATTCCGACAAAAGAAAAATCAAGAAAGAAAATACATAAATACAATCCGCACATGCATATGTATTTATGTATGTATGTATGTGTCTATATATTTATGTACATACATAGTTATTTAAAAAAATAACGAAAAACCAATTCAAAATACAAGCCGAAAACGAATAAACCTCAAAATTAAACTGGAATTCATTAATATGTTAATTTTTAGCTTGGCTGCCATACAAAAATTAACAAAACATACATACATACATATGTACATACAAACACACTTACATACATACGTAGAAATGTAGTGGAAGGCGCACATGGGCACGTACAAGCTATACTTATGTATGTACGTACATATGTATGTACATAAGTAAGTATGTAAATAGCTATGCGCAATATTTTTGTTATTGTCATATGTATGTACATATGTATGTATGTGTGTATAGTGTGGGATGAGGATAGAACGCTTCGTTTGTTTCAGCAAATCACAACTGTTAACTAGTAAACATGGCTACATCTTCAGCTGATTGTCAACACAGCCATAACCCCCCCCTTCCACGTTACCACCATCACAACTGACGAGACACACACGTTAACACAGGTGTAGATTTCTTGTATGGGAGACAGTGGCAACAACAACTATAAAAACACACACACACAGTCACAGGCAGCAACAAAAAAAAAAAAAAACGAGCATAAAAGTTGTCATCATAATTTGGACAACCAACTAGCTTTTAAATTTGTTGCACATTTACGATTTACGATTTCTTTGATATTCGATTATTGATTTCGATAACGATGCCGCCGCCGATTCCAATTCCAATTCCAATTCGAACAGAGTGACTTTGATTTTGTTTTGTAGATTTGTTCGCCGATTACGATTTCTCATCTGAGATGCGCCCGGGATACGAAACGTAACAAAAAATAACAAAAAAAACACGCACACACACACGGCACAATAACAACAACAACAACAACAACAACAATGTAACATTTAAATGTCGAATATCAAAAAAAAAAAATCACTCACTCAGGAAACAAACAAAAAATATATGTAGTTGTATCGAATAATAATAACAATAATAACAAATATAAAAGAAGAAGAATAATGATGACGACAACGACGGAACTCAACTCAGAAAACAGAAACTGAAACACACACTCACACACACGCGCACATAACAATTGAAGCTGAAGCGAAGTCAGCTATCGGAGAACACAAGCGAATTGGCGGGCGGGCGAGCGAGCGGGCGGTAGAGCGAGCGAGGCGACCGTGTACCGTGCGAGCTAGCGGGCGAGCGAGCGAGCGTACGTCCAACGTCCGAAACAACCGCTACAGAAACAGAAATTAATTATATTGAAATCACAAACTAAACTAATCAGCCAAGCAGCTAGGCCGCTGCTGTCAGTCGCTCGGTTCGCTTCGGCTGCGCCCGAGTGAGCTTCGGGCTGCCACACGACAAAAAACAGTGAAGAGAGCCAGCAAACGCAAGAGAGGCACTCTTAGAGATAGTGGAGTGAGAGCGAAGCAGACACACACAAACACATTCGCGTATATTGAGTGGGAGCGCAATATAGTGTACGCTGAAAAGCTGCGTGCAAGTGTCAGAGTAAAGGGAACCGCAACAAAAAACACAGACAGAAACAGAAACAGAGACCGAGACCTTGACGTTAACGTTTACGTTGTGTTGAAGCTTTTCGTAAAAGGATAAAACACACACACACACACACAGCCACAAAAGGGCCGAAAACTAGCAACTTGTATAAGCAATGGCAGCTCTTTATTATTAATAAGT
This sequence comes from Drosophila quadrilineata, assembly GCA_018150725.1. Classification (NCBI taxonomy): domain Eukaryota; kingdom Metazoa; phylum Arthropoda; class Insecta; order Diptera; family Drosophilidae; genus Drosophila; species Drosophila quadrilineata. Next base: position 14,131,928 of record JAECWN010000432.1, read on the forward strand.
ATTTGTTATGAACGTACTACAAATGTTTGTTTGAATGTGTGTGTGTGTGTGTGTGTACGCTTATGTATGTGCGATGATTTTATTTTTATTACTCGCCAACAAACTGCGCAGCTGACTCGCAGTCGGCGTTTTGGGAGAGAGGAGAACGCCATTGAGCGTAAACAAGACAGAGCTTTAGCGATGGCAGAGCGGCCAACGTCGCGAGTTTTGCTTTGCTGTTGAGTCTACGAACTCGAAGTGCTGCTGCTGCTGCCGCTGCCGCTGCTGCTGCGACTGCGGCTGCTTTGTCCGCACACTTACACAACAGGCTAGACAGGCCAGGCAACAAAATTATAAACACAACTACACACAGACACACATGTACATAGGTATGGGCTGTGATACATACATACATACATACTTATGCTTTTACGCAGGCTTGTGAGTGTATGTGTGTGTGTGTGTTTGTGTTTGTTTGTCCACAGCTCAAATTGTCGTTAATATCAAAATATAGATTAAAGAGACAGAGAGAGATAGAGCGGGAGAGATATACAACTGCATAAACAACAGTTAACTGACAATGTGAATTCATCTCGTTGCCTATTTATGTACAACTGTATGATTGTATGTATGTACCTACAAGAATTATCTGTCGCCGTGTTACTTCGCGCTTCTGCTACAAATTATAAACTGCGGCTAGCGTCTACAACGGCGACGTCTTTAAACTTGGACTGCTGTCGACCGACTAGCGACTGCTCAACAGCCAAACATAACGTCAAAAGCAACTTCAATGTTAACGACGACGACGACGACGACGACGACAACGGCGACGACCACGACAACTCCAACCCCCATGACAGGCAGCACGCAGAGTTGGGCCAGGATGCGGAGGCGTTTAATGTCAAATTGCTAAGACAAATTGCCAAAAGCTAAAGGAGCTTTGGAATTCGCTGTTGCTTATGTTGTTGCCGCTGCTGCTGTGGCAAGACAGTCAGTCGAATATAAGCTCGCGAGCTTTGCCTATATGGCGTATACGCAATATTTTTATGAACTTTGCTCACTTCAAAATACTCTGACTCTCGTATGTTATTAATAAATTTCGAATTTGCAGAAGTTTCTGTCCGAATGAATGAGGTCTTGAGAATTTATATTAAAGTAATTTGTAATTTTAGATATGTTTATTATAAAATAAATAATATCAACTGAAGGGCTTTCAAATTTGGCGCCAAAATGAAAGCAACGCTGTTAGTTGGCATAGTTATCGATGTGTCGATAGCATATCCAAGTTGTATCGACTGGCCCAAGCACATATATCGAAATGTGGCGGCAAAGTACGCAGCCATTTTGAAAACTTATTAGATTAGATAACTCCTAGCTGATTATATCATTAATTAGTGTGGCCTCCACGCAGAATATTGAGCTCCTCGGGGAATGCATAGATAGGCAATTGCTTCTCAATCATTATATCCTGGAGATGTGTTGCCTCCTGTGGCACATTGGTGATGCCATACATGTACAGCGCCTTGTCCCAGGGACACTCGTCCAATGCCATCTGCAAACACGCCTTGCTGTACTCAAAGCTGGTCTTCTCATCCCAGAGGCAGTACAGGTAGCATCGCCAATACAAAGAGTTTCTGCGGAGGGTCTCATACTGCTCGGCCTCATGCTTGGAACGATGCGGATTACTTGGCAGAAATGACTGGAATATGTTGATCAACCGATTCTTGTACAAGTTATTCAAATGCATGATTTGCAGTTCTGTATTGCTGTTAATCGGTATGTCCGAGTTATCCACCTGCAACTGGGTCTGAGATACCCGGCTAAATACGGAAATCATCACATGGAGCAGGGATAGTATGCCCGCCTTGGTTTGCGTCAACTGGCCACGTAGTTGGTACCAGACCAAAGAGTCAAGCATTGACCAACTCTGCAGGAACATGAGATTTCGTGGAAATTCTTGCAGGGAATTCTTAAGCACTTCCACCAGTTGACTGGTTGTCCCGCCTTTTAGCGAGGGACATTCAATTTGAATGGACAGCTGCATAAATATCACTTGCAGCTCCCGCAGTTGCTCACGTAAATAGCGAGCACGTGTTGGCTTTGAATCAACGCTGGCAAAGATCGGATTATCAATTAGCTCACCGAGCAACACGTTCGCTTGCTCCGCCTTCCCAAACACACAGAGCTGCAGGCAATGGTAGCGTATATGGATTAGCAGTTCATGGGGCATGAAGTATTCCTTCAGTGGCATGTCGTCATCCGTCAAATTCTGCCGAGCCGTGGACACCAACGATTCGTGCAGAATGGCATGACTTCGCTTAAGCATCGAGTCCTCCGAATCCGATTCATTTAGATTCCTCCTGAGTATATCCTTCGCCTTACTGTAATCCTTCACGGCCAAAAGCATCTCAACGTAAACCAACTGCGCACGTAGATCGCGTGTGGTCTTCTCCAGAATGGCCGCTGCCCGTTCGATATTGCCATCCCCCATCTCGTACTCAAAGATGGCGAGTTCAACAAAGAAGCTCGTCTCAAGGCGATTATGCTGGTGTTTCAACAGATCCCGCTGCTGCTTTCGTACCTGTTGCACTTTATCCGGGGTGAGAAGGCCGCGGATCTTGCACAGCTGCAGATAGAGTCGCTGGAAACGAAACCAGAGCAGTATGACTATTTGACGGATGTCGGCCTCCGGGGACAACGCTGGGAAGGCATCGATGCACTGCACCAGCATACCGTTCAGGCACTTCACATAGAGCTCATGGGCAATGGCGAACGGCATAATGGTTGGGCACACATGGAACTGCTTCGCCAGATACATCAGGGCATCCGTATACTGTTTGGAGGGAATCAGGGCATAGCTGGGCCGATCCGACAGACTGGCCAGCAGCATTTCAACGGCATCCGAATCACCCATCTGAGCCAGGCGCGGGCAGAGACGATCCGCCAGACAATCGGTGCGCACGAAGGGCAGCTTGGTCAGCTGGAACACCATTAGAATCTGCAGCAGCTGGTTATCCTTGTTCTGCACCGGGTAAATGTATGAGGACACCTCCCCGCTGTAGACGATGCGTTCTTGTTGCAAAGGAAGCTCCACATCATCATTATCAAACACTGAGGGATCGGATTGTGGATACGGTAGAAAGTTATACGATTGGCGTAGCACTTCAATGCGTGACCATATGTTCATCATGGGCAGGCCAGAGCTTAGCACCATTTCCTCCAAGTCTAGCAGGGGCTTCTCATCAACCGGATTCGCCACCATGCAGACCAGATCCAGATTTTTGGAATTCAGCACCAGCGTGAATTTGAGCAGGGCGAACATCTTAGCTGTGCTGGAGGATTGACGCAGGAAGAGCACACAGTTATGGAAGAGCTTCAGCATCTCCTCATCCCTGTTCTCGGCATTATTAACACGGCTCATGGCCCGACTATATATACTCAATACGTCCGACACATTGCAGCGGGCCATCGATCCTTGGGTCGCCATTATCAATGCCGACCACAGCGTCGACACATATGGCTCCCGCTTTATCAGTTGCTCAATCTTATCGGCCACCTTTGAATGACATTGTCCAGATTAGCTTTAGGTGAACTATACTATATGGATATGGATTTGGTGGATTTAGTTACCTCATTGTCGGTATATGCGGCTTGAGCTGTGCTCACATACAGCTGCAGCAGCTTCTCATTGCTGGGATGATGCATGAGTCCATTTTCCAAGATCAGTAGCTGCTGCTCGGCGACCTGCTGGCGATTCCATCCTTCCGGGTTCTTGCCGATCATCTCATGCAACATAACCCAATCGGTCAATAAGGGCGACTCGTGGGCCAACAACGTTTTAGTATGTCGGATGCGTTGCCTCAGCTTGTTCGCGTTCGTCCTTTGGGCTTCACTATCAATCGGATCCCAACATAGGTCGTAGAGACGCTTGTTAAGCGACGAAATACGACGTTTGTTTCTCAGAAGCCAGAGGCGCTGTTCTTCGGCTGACATTGGTCTCGCGCTGCACTTGTAGAGTGGATGCGATAGGCGTGGCAACCTTTGTAACTCCATCAATCTTTTATTCCTGATTTTGTCAACGCAGTACTCAACGGAACCATCAAATTCCAAGGGTTTCACTTTGACTTTATCTGCATTTGCAACGGGGCTGTTCAATTTCTTGATGTCGCCGTCCCCTTCAGAGTCCGAAGAGGATTCACTGAATGCGTCCATACATTGATGCGATTTTTGTTGATTATAACTTGAATTGGACTGCCAGTGCTTGGAATTCCCTGCAGCAACAAATACGATTGCAAATAATGGACACTCTTCTTACTTGATGTATGATTACTATTACCTGGTTGCTCCACTGGGTCTTCTGTCCCCTTGTCCGGTTCTGCTTTCTTGTCATTTTTGTCGTATGCCGGAAAAAGCGACATAATTAACTTAAGATATAGTTCACTTCATTAATAAACTTAAATTGTGTTACAAATTGAGTGAAATTTGTGGCACTCTGTGACACTTAGGAATGCACCAAAATGTCGATGTATCGAGCATCGATTTTTTTGGACGATATATCGATAAGATATTCGAATCATACGATATGTGAAATTCGAAAAGTGTGGCAGCGCTGATTGGATCAAAAATTGTCCTGATGAATGTTTGCGATAGTTGGCAACTGTTAACCAACTGAAATATAATAAAATTCTATATATTAGAATTAGAAGCATCCCCTAACGTGTTCCGCACCAATGTATTGATATAAACCGTAATTTTATTTTGTGTTTTAGTAAAGTTGCGAAAGCGTTATATTTTTGTAATTTCATCCATATGACGAATACACTCTTGGAGAGTTAAAGTACATATTTATAATACACATGTATATGTTCATATATATATATATACATATATGCGTAGATATATTTATATTTGTATGTCGGTGTGTGTACACACTACTCGCTTACAATTTGAATAGCTCGTGTAATTTCGCTTCCCTTATTATCCTTATTCTGATCATTCTCATTGCATTCTTATCAACAGTTTATGGACACTCTTCGCACTTAACCATATGATGTGTATATAAACATATACATATACATATGTATATATTTAATATATATGCAAGTACATAGGTAGTTACAAGTTAGTAGAAGTTGTAAGTTTCAATTAGTTAGATAAGCAATTAAATAGCACAAGAAGCGAATATGTTTTGATGATTCTTTGTATGTACGTACATATAAATATACATATACATATATGTACGTGTATTCGTACCGATTTGTATATAGTTTCGTTTCCATATATATAAAAATTATCTTTTCTTGCATTAGACATTTACAACATTGATTATACATACATATACATATATGTATGTATGTATCTATAAGTAAATATATAGTATATGTATGTATGTATGTATAGGCAGCTATATTACACATATGTAAGTACATTCATATACATATATATATATTTATTTATTTGTATATGTATTAGTATTAACTCTGCATGTTATAGTGATATATTTGGGGAGCTTTGCTTTAACTGGGCGAAAACGAACTTTAAAGCTATTTTAACGTGTTTATCAAGTTTGAACTGAGTTGCGTTTAGAGTGAGACGGATAATGATAGTGAGTGAGTCAGAGATAGAGGCTAACAAGCGACAAAGTTTGGGACTGATGTACATACATACATACATACAACATACTATATGCATGCATGTATGTATGTACATATGTACATACATCGTCTATATGTATAGAGGTTTTTGTATTTGTGTATGTATACATATATGTATGTAATTCTTAGGTACGCACACTGGTACAAAATGTATGCTAGTTTTTTTGTTGTTTAAAGGCAGCGCGGGACTCTACTGGTCACATAAAGTACACTAGGCTCTAAATGTATGTGTGTATATATGTATATATGTTAGATCTGATCTGTACTGGCATCTAATATATATGTATGTATGTATGTATGTAGGTATGTATGTGGTGGTGTGGTAAACCAGAATTGATCGTCATTATAATGTCAACATAATGAAAATAAACGTTGCTTTTAGCTGACATTTTTTTAATTTGATATCCATGGAAGAAGCAGAAGATTTCTGTGATCCCGATCAATTTTGGTTATATATGTATGTATGTATGTATATAAGTGTATGTATGTATGTATGTATGTAGGTTTGTATATGACTAATCGTTAATGGTGGTAATCGTGGATTAATGGGCGGCACTGATTTTTGTGTTAGTTAACATTCGCTAGATGTACATACATATGTACATATGTATGCATTATACATATATGCATATTTACATACGTATGTATAGGCATGCTAATATGTATGTATATATGTATAAATGTATATGTATTCTGTGTGTGCATATTATTAATCTCTTATAATACAGGTTGATGCATAACATTGAGCTGAATTCTATAAGTATTATTACATACTATACGTACTGTATTATTTATATTAGTTGTAGTCGCATACAGCAGTTATTTTATAATAAATAGTTGCCATTCAATTAACATTTTATACAATTTCATATACATTTAGGAAATAAGTACATTTTGATATATAGTATATTTATACATATATACATATATTTTTTGTATGTATATATGTGTGTATATGCAAGTTAGCTCTTATTTGTAGTCTTGAAGCGCAATACTTAAGCTCTAAGATACATTTCGATTTAGTTATACATACGTACATACTTATATAGGCGACTGTCAGCGATGTTTGATATTTGTAGCATGCGAGTCTCTAAATTGCATGCGAGTGTCTCAATGACAATTGCCCATATTTGTATGCTATACATTTTTTTAATAATGGCTTACATTCTTTATGTTCTCGTTCATCATTTATAATATATACTCATGTATGTATTTGTGTGTTCGTTTTATAGTAAGCAACTACATAGGCACAACACATAATAGCGATCGCTGATATTTGTATACATACATAATCTATAGTATATAGTACACATTTGTTACACTATTATTATCTTTGATTTTATGTTACGTATTAGAAATCTGCATAAAATTGAAAGCGCTTAACGATGAAAGACTAACGTTAGAAAATTTAAGACTGAGAGAGAAACAGAAAGATACTAAGAATGAGAGAGAGCGAGAAAGAGAGAGGGAGAGCAAAGTGCACATATGTATATTAAGAGAAACTTCGTGACTATAATCATGTATTGGAATTGTTGCTAAAAGTTCTCATTTTCATCATGTTTTTTTTTTCTCTGAGGACAGGAATTTGGATTTAGAAAATTTTTGCTAGAGTTTGCTAAATATGTTAGTTAAAAAATGTACAGGACTACGTTGTTTACTATTGCTGCTGCTGTTTATTCGTGTTCTACTTCATCATCATCCTCATCATCATCATCAACTTCTTGATCTATATATATGTATGTATGTATATAACTACAAACTAGACAGCTGCTGTTTCAGCGTCAACTTCAACTTCAACTTCATCTTCATCTTCAGCTGAGCAGCTTTTATCGAGTTGTACTTTCGTCGATTAGTTTGCATTTGCTTTTAATTTTAGTTTTTGTTTTTGTGCCGACAACATGTTGAGCTTTTACTTTGAAATGGTTTGCCTGCTGTGGTAGGAATTGCGGGCGGCGTATAGTTCAGATATATATATATATATATAGTCATATATAGATATGTGTGTGTATGTTGGAGTGTTGGGATGGGTTGTTGATATCAATATATCTAAAAATAAATACTTTTACTGGTATTGTTAATTTTACCATTTATATAGGTTACTTAATTTTTGCTATACGGTTTCTATGTTTGATCACAATAATCCCAGAATATTTAATTTTTGCAATAACTGAAAAATCTTGTTATCCAGATTATAAGTTTTTGTTTTTGTGTAGGAAGTATATCAAATAATGTCATATTTATCAAGTTATTTTGTCAATATGATATTTCAATAAATATGCAACAACCCTAGGTGTATGTGGGGATGGGATGGTGGGGTGGTGTTGTGTGAAGAAGAGTTTCTTTAGAGCGTGCCATGTTAACGTAGTCTTGACCTTATATGTATATTGTACAACAAACAAACAAACAAAGAAACAAATTCATTTGTTAAGATCTTAAAGAAGCAACTTTGAATAAAAAAGTGTGGAATGTATAGTATGTTAGGGAACATAATGTAGGGTCCTCTTAGTACCATAGCTTAGAACCAAAAAAAAAAAAAACACAAGGCAGAGATACAGTTAGAGAGAGAGAGGGAGAGAAAGCGATAGCTAGAGAGTTGGAAATCTCTCTTAAGTGTTAAGGAATAGTTACAGTTGTTATTGTTGTTGTTGTTGTTGTTTGATGAAGGTAGTAGGAGTAGTAGGACGACAGCGCCTACAGATCAAAATAAAACTCAACAAGCATTGCCTAAAACTGATTGACCTTGAGCTCATTGCCCTGCAGCTGGACAAGACGGAATGCTTCACGTATTGTAGGTGTCATCAGCAGCTTGAGGTTCTCCTCCGCCTCGTTGGGCAGCGATCGCAACAGTTCCATGGAGGCAACCACCAGCTGGGCCAAAGCGGCCCGTTTATAATTGGAGTCCTTGAGGATGCTGGTCGCCCGCTGCTGCTCAATTTCTGGCGATATGGATTCCGCCTCCGTTTTGGTGGCCTGACGATTCGTATCGAAGGGATTGCTGCGACACTTGGGTTGGAATTCGCTGATCAGCGTCGTCATCGTCACATTCTCCTCCTCCAGCTGAACGCATTTGCTCGGCGATGTGGAGTGACTGCAACCATCATCATTGTGATGATTGCAACTGGTGCTAGTGCTAGTGCTAGTGCTGGTGCTGGTGCTGGTGCTGGTATTGGTGCCAGCTGCCTCGCCATTGCCATTGAGAGCGATGCACATGCTCTTGGCGGTCATCGGCATTGGCAGCTTCTGCTGCAGATTGCGCAATTTGCCATTCTCGATGTCGTGCAGCGCCGAGTTGCTTAGATACAGCTCACAGACCAGATTCCACGCATCCTGCAGACAAAACAGATAACGCACAAAGTTCTCCTTTTTCTTGACGGTGGTGGTGTTCAGTCTGGAGCACGATTCCAATATGAAATTGAGATCCTCGGCGCCCAGATTGTAGACGACAATATCATTGAGATGGGAGTCAACCAGGGCAATGTAGTAGATCATCCAGGAGGAGGTCATTTGCTTGTACAAATTGGCTGCATACTCAATATTGGATACCTTCTGCATAAGGAACTTAAGACCAGGACGCGAGTCAAACTCCAGAGCCGACATCAGATACTGTTTGACGCAACGCAACAGAATCTCCTTGGAGCGAAAGTCCAGATCGTAATCGTGACTGGGCGTGGCTGCCGATGCGGCGTAGTTGTCAAAGATGCAGGTGGACACGGCCTGCGGCACGCACTTGAGCCGGGACAGCAACAGTTTGGCCACCAGTTGGAGCAGCATTTGGTTAGCCAACAACCCAACTACCAAATTCTTGAATGGTATGCGAATCACAAAGTTATCCAGATTGGAATTGAAGCCGTTGTTCAATGGATACAGGAGGAACGAATAGCTGCGGTCATCCGACAGCTGAGCGGAGCTTGTCGAGCTCTTACATTGATTAGTTGTGCCACCACCGCCAACACCGCCACCTCCAGCGGTTCCGTTTGCTGTTGGGGTTGTCGTCTGACCCGGTTCTCGCTGGGATTGATGCGGTTCACGCTGATTGTCGGAGAGGAAGACCTGCTGGGCGAGCGCATAGATGCGTGCCAGTTCCTCCAGCGTGCTATCGCGACGTGCCGCCACCTTAACATTGGCGCAATCTCCATAGAAGCTATTGGACTTCTCGTGAAAGGCGAAGGACAACTGACGCAGTGGCGCAATGGTCACCGTGCAGGCGCGATGTATGGCCGAGCAGGCAATCATCCATTGGGATTCATTGAAGAGCATCCCCGTCGACAGTATGACATGTTTCAGGCACGACACCGATATCCTGGCGATCGCCTCCTGTGACTGAGCTGCACACTCGATAAGGACCAATAGCAGCTGTTTCAGCGCCAGTGTTGCCGAGCCGGAGATCTTTGTGGGTGACTCGATGAGGTTATGATTGACCGAAACATTTGCACAATTGGTCGTGTTGGAATTCGTATGCGAGTTGCAATTATTATGCTCATCACTTGTGGAGCTGGAGCTGCTGTCGTAGTGTGTGGTGTGATGATGCTCCGTCTCCGGGTCCGTTGCTGGCACCTGTTCGGTAACAAACTTGAGCTTGGAGTAGATGAGGTTGTCGGCGGGATGCACGATCTGTGCCAGGCGCGTCTTTGTGCCGACGCCCAGACGTCGCTGCTCCGGCACAGATCTCTCGATGAACTCCACCACCAGATCGGTGGTCATGCAACAGCAATGCTTGAAGTTCTTCTCAATCAACTGCCAGCTGGCCGAGGTCTTGTTGATGTAGCGCAGCCAATCCTGAATCATGGGTATCAGCAGATGATTGATGCAGTAGAAACCGAAATCGATGCCCGGTGTGGTCAAAAGATTTTTGAAGAGTTTGAAGATGGTTTGCAGAATGGGTGCCTGATGCGAATACGGGCAAACAATCAAGGAATTGGTCAGACCATCCAAGAGCAGGAACCACACTTTAAGCACTCCCGATGGCTTATCCATCTCATCAATCTTCACTATGGTGTCCTTGTCGATGTGCAGCGAACGATACGAGATCATATACTGTTCGTTCTTGGTCTGCAGGTAGTCGTTGCCAAAGTATGTGAAGTTCTCCATGGAACTGGGTATGTTGGCGTCTATGATATGCGTATACGAGATGCCCTTGATCTTGTACGTGGAGTGAAAGTTCGGGCACTTGGGCATACTGTACATAAAACCCAATATGCTCGAGCAACGCTCCAAGAAACGTAGTGTCTCGTGTAGAAAATCTGTTGGCCGGAAAGTGGTATTATTATCATTATCCTCGCCGCAGGCATTATTATTTGATCCGCCCCCGGATATCTCCAGATATGACAGCAGACAGAGTATACAGTCCAGTCCGGCATTCGCAAAAACCAGCGTGTTGTCCGAGTCGAGGAACACACGGAATATATCGATGATGTTGCTCATGTTGAGCATGCGACTGCGTGCATTTCGAAGGGTACCGAAGAGTGGACGCCAACCGGAACGGATTTCGGTGCGATGTGCCTCCACAATCTCGTACAGGCAGGCGACAATCTGATCCTGTACATCCACATCGCAGGTATCCATGCTCAGCAAATTCTCGAATGGTTTCAGCAGCGCCTCATTAAAGTGAAAATATGGGAGCTCCGACTGCTCCACCAACAAGGCCGTGATTATGTCATGGATATACTCGATGGCACGTTTCGATATCATCCGGTCTCGGTGACAAGCAGCCTTCAATTCAAAAGAAAATCAATCAAATTAGTCACATTGCAGATATGATCGGAATGATAACAATACATTGCGTTGAAAAGTCTCCTCCACTCACAAAAAGCAACTATTCTTATAATTCTCAACTGGTTAAAGCTGCGCCTTATTGTGAGTCACAAAAAGCTACTATTCTTATAATTCTCAACTGGTTTAAGCTGCGCGTTATTGAAGTGAGTAGAGCTTATCATACTTAACAAATTGGTATAAATAATAATCTACACTTATTTCAAAGATAAGTAACTTACATCCATTAGATGGGGTCCTGTTATGGCCCACACCTTGAGCACGTGCAGCAATGGGCGTGAGCTGCGGAATACCTTGAGCGTAACATCCCCAATGCGGTGTAGTAGGAGTGACATGGGCAACGAATCGAGCTTCTTCCAGCCCTTGCTTGGCCACCAGATACGCGTTCCGCCGCCACTTTTGCCTTTGCGTGTCACCTGGTGGCTCTTGTAGAGCTGATCTCGCGAGGCACGACACAAGTGTTTCAGGAATTGGCAGAGCGATGGCAGGCTGAGCCTTTCGGCTGCATCACTGAACAGATTCTCGGCCTGATGGGAGAGAGCGCACAGCACCTTCGAGGTGTCGCTCTGGCTCAGCAGCACAGTCTCATTGGTGCCCGAATACACTTTTAGTATGGATGTGATGTTCGTGTTGGGGCTTTGCAGTGGCGCCTGCAGGAAACTATACACATCCACGCTACAACAGATGGGGAGTAGAGATGAGGACATCTACTATGAATATGGAGTTAACACTTACCAGGTCTCATCATCATCGATGGGTATGGAGGATAAATTCAATTTATCCTGTGTATTATTGCCATTGCTGAGTTTCTCGCCCGTCTCCAAGTCCCGTCGACTACTCCCAGGCGAGGAGGCAGCTATCGATGGATTCTGCATGCTAAAGATCTCATGCTCCAACTGGCTGACATGCCGACAAACGGCAAAGATGCTCTGCCAGCAATCGGCGCTATAGCTACCCAAATTGAGTCCACCCGTCAGCACCACATCCATGGACATGGCCTGGCTGGCTGAAATCCGAGGTCCCGTTGTCTGGCAGACGTTGGAGGCCAGCAGATTGAGGATCTTGCCAGCTAAATGCTGCAGATTGAGACTGTTGCTCAGTGTGGCTGCCTGGATAGAGTAAACAATTGGGGAGTCAGTTGTGCCTGCCTAGAAATTAGCTGCAGATCAGATGTCTTACCGAGTGCAGGCCGTCCAGACACATGGCATAGAGTGCCTCGCCATTGGACTTGTTTGCTTTGGTCTTGACGCGTAATGTGCGCTTGGAGAGTGCCATCAGCTTGTTGGATGCTGTGCTCTGTAGATCGCCCAGGCCGGAGCTCAGCACAATCACCATGGAATCCCAGCAACAGGTGAGCAGTCGACGGCACAGTTTCTTGGCCGCCTCCCGCCGTTTATCGTGCTGCTCGTCATCGCTGTGCTTAACTGTGGCCGTCTGCAGACGCTGCCATTCCGACAGCATTTGAGTGGTGGCCAAGCCGCCAGCATCGCACAGCATATCCACGAGAGCACACCGTGGTCCGCTACCTTCCAGCTGCTGTTTGGTCATGGACTCCAGCACATTGGACACGATGACGGACTGGTAGAGTTCACAGAGCCAGGGCGAGGACAGATAGACGAGCACTCCAGTGTTTTGTACGGATGTGACAAACTGTTGCTCCGACATCGGCACCAGTATATCCTTGGCTGGTTGCTGGTCATAGTAGCCGGCGCGCATCAGCTGTAGGCTTAGCAACAGCGACGAGTAGATGGCCAAGTAGATACCATCCGCATTGATGGCCGTCAAATTGTAATCAAAGTCGGAGAAGTTCATGCTGTTCTCCTGGCAAACGGCCGATGCGAACTCCTGCATAGCCTCGTCCAGTTCAACGCAGCTGCGTAGTCGCAACAGCTTGGGTACCAGATCCTGTCGCAAGGCCTTGGCAAAGTCACGGGCATGCTGGCGATCATTGTCGCTATCCGTTCGGATGGGAATCACTGGCGCCTCCAGATGCGAGTACGGCCAACGATTCTCCACCCGCGATGTCTCATCACTGGAACTGCTGGGCTCATCATCCTCGGGTCCCTCCGTGTCGCCCGAACCATTTGAGGCCGCATCCTGTTCATGCGGATGTGGATCACACTCGCTCTCCGATCCCGACGACGTCTCAAACACATTCTGCCGGAACTCCACAATCGCATCGCGATACAATGCAGGCAGACGCGCCATGCTCTGGTATGTCAACGGTCCCGAGTAGTCCGCATCCTTCAGCTGCTCATGCCGTCCATTCACCACTTGGACAATCTGATCGCTTATCATGGACTCGGTCAGTTCTCCGCTACACAACACCTGCAGGCTATCCAGCAGAGCCACCATGCATTCCACACTCGCCTGTAGGCTAGCTTCCGTGGCGTTGCCCGCACTAGCCCCATACGCGCACTCCTCCATTGCATCCACCAAGCTGAAACACATCAGTTAACGGAAAAATATTTCTCCATAAAGTAAATAGAAGACAGTATCCATACTTACAGTCGGAATAGTGCCATTTCGTCGCTGCATCCTTGCGCGGTATTCTTGTCCACATAGAGTATTACAGCCAGATCGATTAGCCGTTCGGGACTCTTGAAGATCTCGCGCACACATCGCAACGGTTCGGTGCGATTCAATGGTGCCGGCAGCAGCACCATGCGATGAAATAGTGCCTCCAGCATGGGTCGCAACGAGCCATGTGCTCCGGCAATCCGCAGAAGTTGAATGGCTGTCAGGTAAACACAACGTGCCTGAGGTCCATCCAGACCTGGACCCGTAAAGAAGCCTCGGGCCTCATTCTCAATCATGTGTAGGGCATCTCTGGAATAGCAAGAGAATGGAGTTGCTTTGTTATGTCCCTACGTAAAGTAGAACTGACTTGTAGGTGAACTTTTTATCCAAGTTAATGCGTCCGGGTGAGCCGAGTGCTGCAGCCAACGTGGGACAGAACTTTTGCCAAAGGAATGACGTGAAGTGCGGATTGGCGTGGACATTGCGTGGCAGGGCCGAGCTCAGCGTCAGTATGCATTCGGTGAGATATAGGGAGCTTGGATTCTCGGATTTCTTATTGGGCGACGCATTGTTAACATTGGGCTCAATCAGACGACTGCAGAGCCACTGCATCACAGGTATTACTTCATTGTAGACGGCGGATGCCTGAGTCTGCGTCATTAGACCAGCCGGCGCCGTCTTCTTCACCTCCTCGGCCTCCTCAATCAGAAACGCACAGAACGTACGCAGACATTGTGAGGCGGCGGCCAGTGAAGCGGCCTTGGTTGCTCTCGAACCCATTTCCCAGCATTCGCCGCACCGCGACAGTATCTCAATAAGGAGGCGACCGTTTAGTGTGCAGGCCGGTGAGCAGGCCATGGCCAGAAAGAGGCGTAACACATTCACGACGGTGTCCTCCGAGCTGGTCGATGGCAGGATGCCATTTGTGGCACGCAGCAATTGTGATGGCAGCCAAACGGAGTCATCTTCCGGCTCTAGGCCAATATAGAAACGTTCGTCCTTGATGACACGCTGTCAGTGAACAAAAAAATTAAAATACTAAATGTACAATTACTAATAGCCGTAATATCTCTATAATATCTCTAGGATAAAAATTGCGGAATTTCGTTAAAAAGTCTTCTATTTCTGATTCTCTATTCTATTTCTAATTTTTGCTGCCAACAATAAAATTAAAATACTAAATTACTAAATGTACCTGATATACTAAAACATTTAACAAAAGTTATCTGTAATCTATCTAGGGTAAATAATTGCCAAATTCGTTTAAAAAGTTTTCAATCTCTATCAATTAAAGTGGAGGTAGAGACACACTGTCAGAAATATTCCATTTCGGGGGAGACCTTGACCTTAAATTTGAATGATTTCCCCCGGATTCTAGATTCTCGGATTCATTCATTGCCCATTGCCCTATGCTTCCCTATACAAATTGGTCTTTATCTTGCCTGTGTAGCGCAATTAGCTAACCCATTTCACAATTATTTTCAGTCTCGAGCATTTCCGTACGGATATGGGGCCCCCTTCTTTCTCCTTCGATAATTGGCTCGTCCTTTATTCGCCTTATACTTACATGAAGACCGTTGAGGCCCATTGTGATGAACTTTGGCCGCTTCGTGTCCAATGCCATTTGCAGTGCCGTAAAACAAACGGAGCGCAGCTCATGCGATGGATCCCTGTGTATGCCATGCTGACGATAAAGTTTATCTACAAATAAAATACCAGTTGGAATCATTCCATGCCATTGCCAACGTTTAATCAGGCCCAACCAGCAACCACCTTCCCACTACCAATACCAATATAACATCAATAAAAACAAAGAGCCGTACAAATATTACGGATAAGCTGGCCAACAATTAGATCTGATAATAATTGGCGATTGTATTTTTGTACTACTGCATTACATGGTAAAAGTAGAAGCAGCAGAAAATGTTGCCTACTTTTCAGCTGCAGAGCGAACGCTGAAAAGAGAAACAAAGGAAATGCCAACGGATGTGTTAAAGGGCGGACACGGACACGGACACGAACACGGACATGGACGAAGAACAACAACAACAATGGAACAATGATAGGAAATTGCGTTCTTGCATGTTCACAATACTTGCGTGGTAGTGGTATAAGGGCAGCGGTAGTTGTGCCTTTATTGTTGCCGTAGCACAAATTTCAAGCGAATAAGGGAATGCATATGTACATACATACATACATACATATGTATGAGTGTCACACATACATACATATGGATGTTAACATTTACCATAAGCAATTTGCGCCGTTTGTCGCAGCGCATTGTGCTTGGTGCCCGTTGACTCCTTGATAATTAGCAGAAAGAGGTCTTCCATATTGAGAAGGCGCCACGCAAACACATGCACGCACACACATGCGACTCCAGTGGATATGCGTGTATTTTGTTAGTCTTCTATTTATATTTCGGTCTCTCTCTCTCTTTTCACCACTCGCTAAACGCACTCGTTTAGTTGCACTCCTGTATGCCTGCTCTCTGTCTCTCCTCTTAACTCTCTCTTAGCTGTTGCTCTGGAAGTGCGTGTTGTTGCTAATATGTATTACTGCTGTCGTTCTTCTTCTTCTTCTCCTTCATGTCGTTGTTCAGGCGCGAATTCCTTGCGTTTGCATGCCATCAACAGCAACTCAATTAGCGGCAGCGCCTATTTATAAAATAAAAAAATTCAAATAAACAAGGAAACACAACAAGATGGAGTAAAATCAATAACTGGTAACGAAAGCAGAATGCAATCGTGGCTGTTAAATATGTCCATATTGTTTAATACTCTTCCACACAGTACACATACATACATACATACATATGTACATATCTACAAACATATGTCTCTATGTGTATGCGTGGTCTGGCATGCATGTGTATTAGTGTTGCTCATGGCGACCACTTGCACTTGGTCTTTCTCTTTGTCCCGCTCTGATCATGACTCACACGCCCACTTCACCAATGGCAACAGCAACGACAACAACAACAACAACAACAGGAATCCACACAAGAAACATGGTTTGCATTGTGCACCATCAAAAATATAAAGGAACGTGTGTATCCGTTTTCCTTGAAAAACATCTTCGTGCATTTTAATCGCGTATATACCGACATCAACTTACGCCACACAGACACAATACACACACACAAAAAAAAAAACCTATGTATGCACTCACTGCAATGTTCAAACTTTATAAACTTGATTGTCCTTTTTCATCACATATGCCACATACATATGTATGTATGTATGTACATACTAACAAACACCCACACACAGAACACAAACAAATTTCAAACTGTTCTCCGACACTTTAAGGAGCCTGCAGTAATTTTTTTTTTACCATCTTGCTTTGTAGTGTTTATTGTTCAAGTCTTGTCGGCCACTTGTTCTTTTCGCCATTTTTTTCTTTTTATTATTATTTGTGTGTGCGGGTGTATGTGCTTTTTACTATGTTTGCATATTCCTTACAAAAGTTGTTGCAGTGGCCGCTCAATGCGACAGTGTGCGACAAATGTTACCAACTGAAAACAATTTTTCCTTTACGCTGCTGCTCTACGTACACTGACGTATAATATACAGATGCATACACACATAAACCTATACATACGTACAACACAAGCTCACACACAAGCTTCGCGCTGATAGACCGTTACAAGCGCATACTGCGCATGCTCCGCAATCAGTATTCATATATAAGGTTGCTCAGAACAAATAACAACCAGCTTTAATAATATGTATATATAATATATTTATCAACTTACTATATAGTTTTCTACTCTACATAAACAAAAAATTATAATGTTTTCTATGTATTTTTATGTTTATTAGTAAATGAACATTTTTTTATTTCATTCCTTTCAAAATACTTTTCTCACCACTTTGTGACGTCACAAGAATCGTTGCAGCAAAATGGGCGTGTGCAACCTGTTATACCGATAACAGCTGATTGTTATCATGCGTCTAATGAAAAATCGATATTCGGAGTTACAAATTATAGCCGCTAGTTATAATTATATAAACATTTTTTAAGAATAAGTAAGCTAATTAATAAATAATTTCATGTTTTAGGTGTCTTAACAATGGAAGCAGCGCTCTGCCAGCAGCCAATTGGAGCTTACTTCTACAGGTGGTTGCGAGCAACAAGCCGTGCATTGTAAGTGTTACCAGCCCTATCCAGTCTTTAAAGGTGTGACCGTACTGAAATATTTAATTATGCTATGAGTAGTGCCCAATTTATTACTTAAATTTTGCATAGATCATCTTGGTTGAACAAGAAGAGCAAACGATTTAATCTATAAATGCGATATTCAACAAGAATATTGCAAAATAATCAGATATGTTCGTTCACGACTATCGAGCGATATCTTAGAGCACTGGCAAAGTATCGGTATTATCGATAACATTATTGAAAAAGATCGAGAAACGGACGCGGAAGCATAGCTTTTGAATTGCTCAACTTTTCGAGTTTTGTGGACGCTTGTCGAAATATTTAAATCAGTTGTAATGCTAAAGCCCCGGCACATCAAATAGTGCATCCCGAATCTAGTATTTCAGCATCAACACTCACTCCTTATCCTTCATACAGACACGCATCATAACTTTTTCATTCACACAAACACAATAAATTGCTGATTGATAGGAATATGATGGCATAACACTTTAATTCTCTTGACATTTGGTATATATTTGGTTGTTTAGTTTTTGGTGTTGATGTATTCTCTTTATTTGGAAGAAATATACATTTCTTGATCAATAAGAAAAAGTGAAAAGTGTGTTGAATAAGCTAATAAGAACTTGATGTTGTTGTTTATTGTTTAGTTCATTCTTTTACTTTTTATTAAAATTGTTTGGCTTTTGGTATTTTCTTGTTTGGTATTTTTTGGTATTTGTTTAAATGTAGCATTTTGTTTGTTTTTACGAAAATATTTTATTTATTTATTTATTTATTCCTCTTCCTCTTCTTCCTCTTCCTCCTCCTCTTCTTCCTCCTCTTCCTCTTCCTCCTCTTCCTCCTCCTCTTCCTCTTCATCCTCCTCGGCCTCCTCATCCTCTTCCTCGACGACCTCCTCCTCGACTTCGTCTTCATCTTCAACGATGTCCTCATCGGCCTTGGCATCCTCCTCACCCTCGGGTGTCTCGGGCTCACCGGCCTTCTTGCCTGGTCGCTCGCCGAACCACTTTGGCAGTTTGGCTGCACAATCGGAGAAATATTTACTTATTAATCAATTGTATATATACATACATATGTACATATTATATGAGAACTTATTGAGTAAATAACAAAGAAAGAGGAAAATTGACAAGAAACATAGAGAACAATATGAAACGACAATGAACAAAATGAATCAAGTGTACACTAATGAAGATATCTATATATACATATATGTTATATAGATCTTATTGTGATATGTACTATATACAATGTTGGTGTTGTTGTCGTTGCTATTGTTGTTTTCACTACTGTATTTAGGGATGAACCCATGCCAATTACATACATTTTTGACGGCCGGTGTATTGCTCCTTCTTCTCGTTCCAGATCTTCTCGTTCACATCCTTGGAGATCTCATCCCAGCCCTGTATCCCGTATTACAATGTATGTATTTTTGTTGTGTATGATTGATAGATTATATGGAAGTGTGAGCCGAGGTTGACACAACAAATATATAAACGTAAAGTGTACAGAAACATAGAAAGATACAAGAAATAAAGTTAGGAGACGTTAAATATGTGTTCCATTAACTGTTTTAAGATCCCCGATTTAATCCATAGAGTACAGGATGTGCCAGATACAGACACACGATTGTACATAGGATATGTGTAGAGTATTCCTGCTGGAGTGTTCCCTGTCTGGCTGTTTGATTGATTGACTGACTGATTGATTGACTGATTGATTGACTGATTGATCGATTGACGCAAAATGGTTAAGAACACTTTGTAGAGTGCCTTGATTGACATTGAATACATAAGAATAATTAAAAAGTAAACATATTATAATCATAATATGTTAATTAGACAATTAAGACAGAGACATACATATATAGAAAGATATAGATATACATATGTAGACTGGGAGAGAAGGGTATATCTATAGAGAGTTTGCGCTTACATTTTGTGCGCTGAGTAAACCTTTCCTGTTTCTCTTGCCATGATTTTTCTAAGTTTTCCGCATACACCGTATTATAGCCCTATTTTTGGGTGGTAAGCAGGTACAAAATTGATATATAGATAGCCGTATAGGGATAATCCCGGCACAAGTCCCACCTAATCCCAAAGTATAAAGTATAAAGTATAATAGGTAATACTTACACCCTCGAAGAGCTTCTTCTTGTCGTCATATGAGCGGGTATCCACACGTCGCTCATATTTGGAGGCGACTTGAATCTTGGGCTATATGAACGCAAAAAAAAATTTAGTCAGTAATATGGTATATAAGTCAAGGTGGATGTTATTAACTTACCGGGTATTTGCCGGTCAAGGCTTCTGGGTCGAGACCCTTCTTCAAGGCTTTGTGCCTGAGCTGTTGCTTCTGTCTTTCCTTCAGCTCTTTCAACTAATCACAGATTTGTGGGTATTCGTTATTTCAAAATCAATCACTGGATGTGGGGAATTGGGTATACTTACATCGTAGTCCTGACGTTTCTGCCTTTCCTCCAAGTCATACTTCTCAGTTTCCAATTTGACGATGAGCTCCCACAGTTCCTGGGCCTTCTCACGCAGCTTCTGCTCGCCAAAGCCTTCGATAGCCAGGGGCTTGATGCGGAACGACAGAGAGATCTTCTTCTCCTCCTCCAACTGTTCCTTAGTCTTGTTACGTTCCATGGCGGCGGACGACAGTCCCAACTATATGTGCGTGCAATTTTCGATTTTTTCCATTTTTAATTGACACATTTCGTTGTGTTTTCATTTGTGGTTATTTTGTTTTTCGATTTTTTTTTTTTTTTAAATTTTTTTGAAATTATTTTTTTTTTTTTTTTTTTTTTTGGGACATAACATTAAAACACAGATTTGTGGTTCGGGTGGGGGATTGCAGGTGGTTGCAGGTGTGGAACAGGTACGGTTTACAGTGAAAAACATGTATTGCAAATGATAGATTAGAGACATTGTTGTGTGTGAGTGTGTGTGTGTGAGTGTGTGTAAATTGTTTGTGTCGAATGAAATTAAATTTTGATTTTAACAGATTAACATTAAGATATGTATGTTGGGGATGATTAGATTAACACGGAACGGACACGAATCGAAAATTTCGTAGTAATAGTAGAGTAAAGTAAAAGGTAGAAACGACAAGATACGAGAATGGTTGTGGGGAAGTGTATCAGTAGGCTGCATATATAGAATATAATATAATTACCACGCCTGTCTCCTTCTTGGCAATGGTGAAGTTGGGTCCCTTCTTGTCCTTGTCCTTCATGGCCTGCAACATGGCTTGACGCTTCTTTTCGGCCTCCTCGAGACGCATGCGCTTCTCTTCAATTTCGCGCTGCTTCTTCTCTTCAGCCTCACGGACGCGACGCTCCTCCTCCTCCTTCTTGCGCTGAGCCATCTTCTGCTCCTCCTCAGCGCGGGAGATCTTGCGCTTGGCCTGCTTCTCCTTCAGTTTCTTCAACTCATCCTCCTCCTTGGCTCTCTGTTTGCGCCATTCGCTGATGTATTCTTTCAGCTGTTCATCGAGATCAGAGCGCTTCTGGTCCTGACGCTTGATGAACTCTGGATCGCCCTCACCTCTGCACAGCACAACCAATTCCAAAAGCACAAAAACAAACAGCAATCATTTCATTAGATCGACACGAATCATCGCATTGCATATGGATGTATTAACTAGATATTATATACTACCACCAGTAGCGAATAGCATTGGGTTTTGCCAAGTACGACTGGTAGTATGTGTCTAGTACAATTATTAAACTACATATATGTATACTATACATATGTGATTCTGCACGCCTACAATTGATTCAGATTCACATCGAATGTCATCAATCAAATTTCGATTGTGATTGAGTGCGCTATGCTGCTTCAACTTCAAGTACGAGTAATATATACACATACTACGTATGATTTCAAATATATATATATGTATACATATTTATAATGAATATTGTATATGTATATATATATATATATGTAATAATTAATTAATTAGTGTAAGCATTAGATCTACGGATCAACTACGAGAAGATACCAGGGCCAGACTCTGGTCTCAAAATAAATTCGAGAATAATTTTTATTTGATTTTGTTTTTGTTTTTACTCTACGCTAGTGAAAAATGTCAGACAAAAACATTAAGTATTTGGTATTATGCATTGCTATAATATATATTTATACACATTTATGTGGATGTGATGATCAAATGCCATCCATCGGAACTATATTTATATTTATATTTAAATTTTAATTCGGGTGAGTTTTGCGATTAATACTTGTAAATATGGGCTTGGGTGTGGGGTATAATAACTTAACATATAAATTACAAGGAGGTATTTTTTTTTTATTTTTTTTATTATTTTAGTATGTGTTAAGAATTAGACAATTTTAAAATTTTTTTTTTTTTCTGTACACATTTTGTATGGCATAAACTTACTCGGCTGGTGTTTGAGGTGGTTTTCTATACGTGAGGCAAACATGGAGGTGGTTTTATATTTTTTTTTATTTATAATAATATATATTTTGATTGATCGATTTGATGGTTTTGTGTTTATCAAAAATTTTTATATATATATATATATATATTAATATATATTGGCACAAATATCACGATGAAGTACGCAAAAACACGTGTTGGGTTGAGAGATTTTTTGTTGTTTTGTTTTTGGTTTTGTTTTTTTTTTTTTTACATGTAACAAAAATATTTATATATTTGTTTTATGTGGATTTTTTTTTACAAACAAAAACAGACGTTGAAAAGAAAGAGAAAAACATTTTTTGTTTAAAAAAAATTATTGAAAAAAGTATTGTTGTAAACGAAACGAAAAACAGTTTTATAAACAAATAAATTAAGTATGTAGTTGTAAGTACGTATTTGTTGTTTGTTGTTGTTTTCATTGGCATGTTGTTGTTGTTGTTGTTGTTGTTGTTGTTCAAGGTGTTGTTGTTCTTGGTGTTGTAGTACATATTGTTGTTGTTGTGGTATATTCATTCTAAAAACTAAATTCCAAGCAACGAACTGAAAGCTCTTTATACAAAAATTTTGTTCTTAACTCAAAACTGAAATTTTGAACTGTAAATGGAACTGGAGCTGGATTTTTTTTCGATTTTTTTTTTTAATTTTTTTCTTTGGATGTGCTTTTTACAAAATCATAATTGAATGGCAAGGATTCACATATACATATATACTGAACGATATACATAGATACTGTTTTGTATTTTTTTTTTTTTTTTTGTTTGGAAGTGATGAAATCGAGCAGAGAGTTTTGAAATTGTAACATATTTGGTATTGAAATTCATTCCGGTTGCCATGGGAAATATGCTGCACGCACACATACATACATACATACACACATACGCAAACACAAAGACATAAACAATGTAAATGTATTTGCATTCATTCATTTGAAAAGATTTTCTGGTTTTATTTATGTTTACATACAGAAAGCACTGATTGATAAGCTTGAAAGTCCCCTCAAATTGAATGCCAAAATATTTCTAACACATCTACACAGTTCTCAAATATCAACTAATCCATTGGAATTTCTTGTGTAAAACTACATATAAAATGTTTGAAACTAATATCCTGTGTTCTGTTTTCTTTGGTTGTTGTTGTTGTATTTTTTTTTTATTTTATATTATCTTTTTTTTTTTTTTTGAAATTAGAATTTTTGTTGGATTAGATATGTATGTTTGGTAACAGAATTACTTACTTCCTGTAACAAGAAACAGAGAGATGGTAGAAAGAGATGTAAAGAGAGAGAGAGAGAGAGAGAGAGAGAGAGAAAAACATATGTGATTTAGAAAATTTCCATTACTGCATTTCTTAATGGATGAACAAAGTAGAAGAAGTAGAAGAAGCCAGGCCAGCAATAGGCGAAATATATATGTACTTATTGTTTTATATTATATTCATGGAAATATCGAATAATTTTGTTTTGTTCATTTTGATTGTTGGCTTTGGTGGGAAAGGGATAGACAGATTACGTATACATTACACATAATTAGCTCTATACATAAAATAACGGAATTAAATATTTCTAGATTCACTCAAATACATAATGAGTTCAAAAAGGGCGGTGGGTGGGTGGGCGGGTATGTGGGTATTGGCATGGGGGAAAACACATAATACACAGCTATATATACATAGTACATAGTACATGAGGCTTGCCAATTTATAGCATTGGAATGTTCATCTCAAATAATATTAATATTTCGGATTTGGAATTTGTGTTCAGCATATGAAATTTCGTTACTTTTATTTTGAATTTGGAATTTGGATTCTGCGTTGACAGGAAGGGGACTGCACATTGGTTAGTACAATTTGTACGGGGGAGTATTCAGTTGATTCGAAAAATACAATATAGGATACACAGCTCGAAATTGATCGTGGTAGTAGGAGTAGCAGAGGAAGGATCACGAGTACAACAACATTGAAAACGAAAACAAAAACGAAAAACAATATGATATAACGAATATACATTATGAACAAATCGATTAAAAATGATAATGAAGAAAATAAATAAACAAAAAAATACGAAATGGAATTAATTAATTACAGACAAAACACATACACAAAAACAAAAAATTTTGACTTAAAATAGACGTTTTTTTTTATGTTTTTTTTTTTGAGCATTTGTACATAGACTAGGATATTTTTGAGGCATAACAAAATAAAAATGGACAATAACACACATATAGATAAAATTGGGTATAAAATATAAGTGAAATCAAATGAAAATTTGTTAAGCAAGAAACACCAATCGAGTTTTAGATTCCTCAATTTGGCCACAAAAATTACTTACGGCTCCTCTCTGGTGTCCTCGGCAACCTCCTCCTCCTCGGAACTGCTGGCGTGTTCGTAATTAAACGTATGGTATTTGTTTTATTGTTATCGAATATACATATATTCAGATATTCGATTGAACGATGGAGCGTATAGGATATTTTGTGCAAAAAACAATATCACAGGTGGTGCATTTGAATCGTGTTTATGCATACATATTGTTGTTGTTGTTTTTGTTGATGGTGTCAATTTTTTATTTATTTTTTTTTTTTTTGCAATTTTTTTTATTATTAATTGACGATAGAAAAAGAAACGACAACATTAGCAGTTGAATGGTTTAAAACATTAGGGAAGACATTTTCATTTTTATATATATTTTTTTAAGGTGATTCCATTGGATTCCAGGGCATATTTTGGGGTTGTGGGAAATTTCGGGTATGATGAAAGTAGAAGATGTGTAAACGGAATACAGGTCAAACAATGTGCCATAAAATGATTTAAAATAAAATGAAACACTATCCCCAATAAAACACTGACACACAACAAATTACAAAAAAAAAACTGTTTGTGTTTTAAATTGGAAATAAATTGGAGAGTTATTCATTATTGGGAGACTTCGACCAAAGTTTAAATATTAAGTCTTTTCTTGAATTTATATTTGATATTAAGATATATCACTAGTTATTCAACTCGCAGACCTATCGTTATTAATTGCCTAGCCCAATTTTAAGCATTGGCGCGCACATGGCGTATACATGATACCCATTTCGATAACATTTGAATCTATAGATAACACTTTTTGGTTCTCGCTGTTGTTGATTATTATTGCCGTTGGGTATTTGGCGGTTATACTCACGTGTATTCTTCATCGTCGGACATGGTTATGGCTTAGGGTTGAAAAACCTAAAAAGAGTACAAAGAAGTTTTGCAAATTAATCGATTGTATGCCAATCACGATTATCGATAACAACATCTCAAGTATTTTTTTGGTATTTCATTTAAATTACTAAGATCGTTACGTTTATTTCAAATTTGGCAGTTACTACTTTAAATTATATTCACTGTTGTTTCAGTTACTGTCCATTTCGCAATTGCAACAACATTATCATCACCGATAACAGCAGCAGCAGCAGCAGCAGAACAACAAGAACAACAATAACTAATTCGAAAATAGCAACAGCCTCAACTCTGTGCTTTTCCTCTCGGGCATTTCTACACTTTGCGATCTTATGTTCATTTTCATTTTAAGGTTGTTGTTGTCGTTGTTGTTTTCGCCTTGATACCGTGCTAAAATTAGGCACCACATATCTATACGGGGCACTATATCTATTTGTCGCTCTATAGCCGTATCCATATATACATATATATATATATATATGTATATGTGTGTATGTGTGCTGTCATAAGAGATATATAGTTGGAGCCATCCTTGCTATATTTATATAGCCGGCGACAATGTTGTATTCACATCATCACATCATAATTTCAGCGCCTCTTACAAAATTCGGTTATTTAATTTTATTTTCTCTGTGCAAAGTATATTTATATACACACAGAGATCAATATATACATATATGTATATGTATGTATATAGTGAATTTTCTTAAATTTTTCGTCTGACGGGTTGACGCGTGTGTGTGTGTGTGTGTGAAATACTTTGGCTTTCTAGCTTAATGTTATAAATAGATGCGGCCCCGTATTGAATTTCTCTGACGGCAGCCGAAAAAAAAGCTTAACCGCAATATTAAATAAAAGCTTTCGACCACTGTGCGCAGCTTTTGAAAAATTTTCTAAAATTTTTTACCTTGGCACTAAATCAAACTACACGGCAAGACTTTTGAAATTGAAATGATCGCAAGTGGATTGAACTAAACTGATCTGTTGGGCATATACATACAACATATGTCAAAAGTTGAGTGCAATTGTCAAAATGAAATGCATATACTCTCTCACCCTCTCACTCTATCGCTATTTCTCTCTCTCTCCCTCTCTCTTTATTATATACATACTTTCACAATCAATGTCTGTCTCACTTCCACTGAAAAGTGAGTGCAAAAATAAAATGTTCATAATTATCAAATTATTACATTAAACTGCAGCTTAATTGGCTCAATTTAAAATATATCGAAATAAAATTGATTTTTAACTATCAAATGTAGTTTTTAGTTATGCAGAAAATTGAGAAATGCCATGATTTTGTTGCACTGTGCGTATACGCAATATGCTGAGGAAAGTATCGAAGAATGTTGTTAAATTTGAGTGACATTACAGTTATGAGTTATCAATTCAAAGGTTGTCAAATATACTATGTAGATATAGTAAAATATTTACTAAATTGTCTGTTTTTTTTTTTACTAATTTCCTCTTGCCAATATTGTTGCTGTGCTTTTACTTAATTTTCTGTTGGAAGTAGAGCATTGAAAGCTATTTGAGATTTGGATTTTGGATTCTCAAAGAAATTCGATGTTTTCTTTTTGGTTTTTGGGATGCTAATTTTAGAAAATGTTCCAGCACCGATTTGGATGTGTCCGCATACATATGTACATATATCTAGCTGAGTAAGAAAGAGAAACCGAATCTAACCGAACTATATGACTAACTGAGTGTGCGTGTGAATCTTCTGTGCGAGTATTGGTGTGTAACCGTAGAATACGTGCGTGGGAGACGCAAAAGATGATTGTGTGTGTATGTGTGTGTGTGTGTGGCCGAGAGAATAGATAGAGATAGAGAGCATGTGCGTGTGTGTGTATGTGCGTGTGTGGACCAAGGTAAATGAAGACACAGAAAACACACACATACGCACAGCTTATTTTTAAAATTCATAGAAACAACAACTAACAACACAATCAAAAAAACGAGCAAAAACCAAAAAAAAAAAATACAAAACCAAAAAAAAAAATTGAAAAAAAATTTCAGTTGAAGAAAAAGTGAAAAAGAGATCATATAACACTTTGGCTCTCAATGTGCTCTCAATTTGAGCGTGAATATTCCTGTTTGTTGCTGCCGTTGTTGTTGCTATTGTTGCTATTGTTGCTATTGCTGTTGTTGTTGCTGCTGTTGATGTTAATGTTGTTGTTGTTTTTTGTTTTTGTTGCTGGTGGTGCTGCTGCCGTTGTTGCTGTAGCTGCCCTGCGGGCAATTATTTATAGTCATTTTCAGGCATTGAACAAAAAAAATGTAAAAAAAAAAAATAAATAAATAATTCGAACAGAAAAAAAATTATTTTATGCATTGAAAAATCCATTTGAAGAGCTTCGTCTTTAATCCTTTTGCTTTCTTCGGCTTTTCATACACTTTTGCAGTATTTACACTTTAAAAAAATATTTGAAAAAAAAATTGGCAAAAACGTTCGCAATCAAAGGGAAACACAACGTTATATAATATTTGAAAGAAAAAAAATATAATAATTATAATGTCTGCATATTCATTTGCATTTCATTAATAGTCAGTGATGGGATTTAAATTGTTTGTTTTTTTTTTCTTTTTTTTGATTATTATTTTATTTCATTTGGAAGGATTTACTGTTTATGATGATGGCAAACTTGATTTGTAGTTTGTCTTTTTGGTAAATGATAATATCCTTTGATCTTTGCTGTTCTTGGTTAACTTTGTTGCATTTTTGTATTATAGTTCGATTTAATAATATTATTATTATTATAATTTCAATTTAGTTTGTTCATTTTTTCAATGATAATATTCAGAACTATTCAATTTTCGCTTGACTTTGGCTTGCACACTGGGCCAACTTACTTAGGGAAAAAGAAACAAATTGAACTCTCAACTAAAGTCCGAGCAGCTGACGTAGTAGGAGCGAATGCTGCGGTTCGACTAAACAGACTGACGATCCAAAGCGATGCTACACGGTATGTTAAAGAATTTTTCTACAGCTTGCGGAAAATGAAAAGCATTTGCCACCACTACCAACACAATCCGCTGCCAACACACACACACACATATATATATATATATATAATATAAATACATATTGGCAGACTCGGTAGCTGAGCAATGAGTGCGACAAGTTGCGCTATATGCGATCCCCGCCAGCGTTGGCCAACCAAGCCAACCAAGTGTCGACTGCCAATCTCTGGCCAAGCAATCACATCGAGAGGGGCAGACGGGGAACGGGGAACGGGGCACGTATGGCGACTACGCAATCAAAAAGCTAAAAGAAAATGCTTGGCAGGAGCGCATAGTTATGCATGGAGGGGCTGAACGAGGAGGGGGGTTCTTGGCAAGCAGCCTCAATGGAGATGATCAGGCGGTGGTGGCAGATGCCCGGGGGTGGGTATAGTGTACAGCATAGCGTAGGCGTCTGTGTGTGTGCGTGTGTGTGTGTGTGTGTGTGTGTGTGTGAGTGTCGGCCTAGGGGTAGTAACAATTTCAGGTGGGCAGACTGATACCGCCTACATGCGCCCCATATCGTCGTACGTCGCCCGCTGCTGCCGATGCTGCTGCTGCTGCTGCTGCTGCTGCTGCTGCTGCTGCTGTTGGCGGCTGAAACATAAACTTGCTAAATAAACAAAACTCACACTCACACACACACACACACACACACAAACATATACAATTATAGAGCTGGCTAGCTATATTTCCAAAACGAATACTTCCAATTGGCTGTGCTCTGCATATGTATGTATGTGTATCTATGTATGTATACGTATTATTCAGTCATATTTCCCCATGCGCTGCTCATGTGTGTGTAAGTTCGAGCATACACATACGTATACGCATATACATACATATGTATGTACATATGCATACAGAGATATGCAAGTATGTTGGTGTATTTGGTTTGGTGTGATGTTCGCGTTGGCGTTTGCAGTTGTTTTTGGAATCAAATATCGTTGAACATAAATTTCACAGCCATTAAAAATTGTGCCGTATGTATGTATGTATGCATACATTATATAAGTAAACAACCCATACATACATACATATAGCGACCATAACTAGGCTAGCTGAATAAATGCTGTGCAGAGAATGAAGATATTTTCTCTGCTCGATATTTAGCACAACAATCTAATTAAATACTAAATCGTGTATACATATATATATATATG
This sequence comes from Drosophila quadrilineata, assembly GCA_018150725.1. Taxonomy (NCBI): domain Eukaryota; kingdom Metazoa; phylum Arthropoda; class Insecta; order Diptera; family Drosophilidae; genus Drosophila; species Drosophila quadrilineata. The sequence continues at coordinate 14,161,836 of JAECWN010000432.1, forward strand.
TATATCTTAAATATATTTATACATAATATCTTCAAGTATATGCATATATTTATATTATTGTGATTGTCTCAAAATGCTGCATTATTGCGACATCTCTGGGCGCAGTGCACGCCCTTAACGCCCCCACACTCTATGCTATATCTTGAATATATGTACATATGTATAAATATAGCAATATAATATACATAAATATGTATACATAATAATATAGTATAGATTTGTACGCTGACGTCGATATTGGCTGCCACATAGCGGGCCTTATTGCATCCTACCTCCCCCTCCCTCCCAGCCCCCCCTCTACCCGTATCACCCCCAAACGTGTCCTCTTTGCTGTCTGCCTGTTTCAATTAACATATTCGTCATTGTTGTGCTTGAGAATCTCTCATTTCTAATTTCCAAGTCCAAAACTCAGAAAGTAATACTCAATAACTAGGTGACTTACTGGGACTAGGGCATTACTGTATATCTAAACAAGAAAAAAAAATATTAGTTGTGCCCAAAACATGGACACTCTACATACATATATAACATATATCTCAAAAAAACTGATTTCTTTTTTAGATTTTCAATATTTCATATTTTAGTTTCCAAGTATTTGTTTTATTGATTTTCGGAAATTTAAAAATATTTCCTTCAATACGATTTGACATATAATTTGAATGTTTATAAATTATTGTGTATTTTTAACATGCATATATTCATATTATCTGTAAATACACGCTGAAATATATTTTTGAAAATATATACACAAAAAAAATATATCTATAGAAATGCATTTGACACGTAATTCGAAAGGAAATGCCGCTTGCAGTTGACCCAAATAAATAGGAATTCCAAAAAATAACATAATTCATTCAAAATTAAGTGAAATTCCATTTTAGAATATATATCGAATATATATATAATGGATTTAACTGATCTGATTTTTTATTATGATGAATAATATGAAAATATTGGATCGATTTCAAGCAAAACCGTTTATCTGAGAGGCGTATAAATCTGTAGCATGTACAGACATATAGTACACCATATGCCAATTCTTGGGTGGATCGTACATTAAAAACTTTGAACTTACGGAGAGAGATAGGCAGCCAAATATTTCAACAATCTGTTTCGCATATAGTACACGAATGTGCATATGCCAGATATATTATGTATGGTTACATATCGACAGACAAATGTACATATATACATATATTTGTTGGCTTCAACTAAATTTCAATTCGCATCATCTTCAACATCAACAAATTCAAGAAAAACAAATAGCAAAGCAATGTTGCGGGCATGAGATGCTATTTTTGGGCCTTTTATGTGGGCGAAGATGCGCTCGGGTAGCCTTCGGTTTAGCTCGTCTCAGCAACACATACAGACGCATCCACATACATATATACATACCATTGCATGTATGTGTGATATAGTTAGAGATAATATACATATATGTACATATACGTATACGTAATACATATCCAACTTATGGTATATCTACGACAATGTGTTTAAATGTCTATCTATGGGGGCCGCTCTTTGCACCAATTTAACAGATACATACATACATATACATATACATATTTTAGAATAAACAATGAAGTTAATTTCTATGTTTTCGGATATTATCCCTAAATAAACACAGCTTGGCATTGAATCCCACTTTTAATATACATATTTGCATCAAAACTTTTCTCATTATCTTAGCTGTCCTTTTTTCCTTTCCCGAACAAATTTTATAACGAAATTCTTAATGTTTATGTTTCTTTCCCAATGTTTCCAAATTTTCCATAATATCATCTCATTCAAAACTTTTCAAAATACTACCTCAAACGCCTTGAATGTGACGAAACATGTGAAAAATAGCCAATTTAATTTTCGCATTATAGTTGCATTTTTCGAATACCGGCATTGTAAAAATGTTGAAAATACCAAATATTTTGAATATGGTTTTCTATGCATAATTGATTCCTGGCATAATACAAACAAATGTACATATTTGTCAGGACTGAATTCGGTGCAAAATTTTAGAAAATGACTTCAAAAAATGGGCATTTTTATTTTTTCCAACTTTTTTGACGATATTTGCATACTCCGACTTTGTAAAAATGTTAAATTCGAAATTTTTAAATCCGATACCAAATTTTAAAGAATCTCTAAAATAAAGAGAAAAACCTCAGCTTTTCATAAGTATACAATATTTTGGTTGTTTTGAATGAAAATCCTAGCTTCCAGAAAGTTGGCCTTCATTGATGTTTCAAGAATATTCAAAAGTTTGAAAACAAGCTGCAAGCTTATCTTAAATTCGATAATCTTTACTTTTGACATTCATAAGCAAATCGAATATATGCAATGAGTTTCTCTGGCCAAGCAATCATATATATATATATATATATATATATATATACATGCAATATTCAAAAGTGGATATTCCTCAATTTTTGTGAGTCAGAAAGAGGGGGATATTCTTTAATGATATCAATAATAAGTCTATTTACTAAGTATATGCATACCCACGTATATATTGATCTATATTAAAATATGATATATGTATAATTTAAAAAAAGTATATTGTATATAATTGTTGTTTTCTTGGGATTACTATTGTGATAGCTCTAGAAAAGCAAACATATTTTGTAACGAGCAAACAACTGGTTGGATGCCAAATTTAGAATCTATAGATACGACGGGCGTTCGATTTAAAAATAAGTTCGACCAAATTAAACGAAATGAAAACGGCAAAATTTTTTAAAGCATTTAAGAATGAAATTATAGACAACAAACACAAGGAAAATTTCTTAGATGCGCGATGAGCCAAAAGCCGGATTCATTTACAGACAAGTATGCTCTTTCTGGAATACAAGAAAATGGTTTCAAAACAAATTATTTGTGACATCTAATCAACAAATTAATTACTAATTTTTATTTGCAATAATTATATATAATAATACAACTTAAACGGATACAACCAACGGAGGCTAATAATTCAAATTCGCAGTTTTGCGTTAATTTAGAGAAATGCGCGTATTGATGTAACATAATATATAATAACTATGCCTTTTGGCTATGAACCAAGCATTACAATATATCGACAATATGCTAACTAACTGTTCTCTAATATGCTTCAGATCGATTCTTCCAGATTTATAAATTTAAATTTAAATTTGACTAGAAAATGGCTGAGATTCACATCAATTTGAGTTGCCAGACTGAGTAATTACTGGGTTGCCATATATACATATGTATATGTATGCAATGTAATAAGTTACTACGTTATGTTTGAAGTGCACATCACTGTCATTATCAGAGTGGCAGCTCCAATATATCGTTGGCTGCTTGTTTACTAATCTATCGTCGGCTAATTTTGCAGTTGCGATAATTTCGATTTATCGTTTAACCACCACCAAACGATACTGTCGATAGTTGTGTTGGTTTATTTGCAAAGTTTTGAAGAACAACGAAATTAGATCTCTTGTGTCAACATATACCACATATGTATATATATATATATATTGAGATATATACGTTGCCTGTATAATATTGCTGACATTCGACGTTGTTGTGACTGTGTTGTTATATTGTTGTTAGTCAGCTGTTTTTATATTTGTTCCTCCTTATCTGTGTGGTGACAGTGACACAACAAGGAGGCAATTTCGCACTGTTGCCCCCTTTCTAAACTGCATCCGTGTTGGTCGTCGTCGTTTCTCTCTCCTGTCTCGACTGTGACGCATCATCGCAGAAAACTGTCTTCAATATAAAACATTAATATGGCCAGCGAGCCAGAGAATAAGCCGCCTATACTGCACATTCTGGTCGTTGGTTTCCATCACAAGCTTGGATGCCAAGTGGAGTTCTCCCATCCGCCACTAATTGCCGGTTCAACGGGCCGCAACGAATGTCCTTCCGGATGGAAGTACTTACCGACATTGGCGCTGCCGGATGGCTCTCACAATTTCCTGGAGGACACAGTGTTCTTCAATTTGCCCAGCCTCTTTGAGCCCGCGGCCAGCATATATGGAGTCTCGTGTTATCGTCAGATTCCCGTCGAGAAGCTCAAAATACGTACCGCTGATGTTACTCGCAGCACCGTGCAGAAGTCCGTGTGCATTTTGGCGCGACTTCCCATCTATGGCTACATTGAGGTGAAGCTGGCACTGATCGCAGATGCCTTCTTCGATCAGGGTGACTTCAGCTGCACGGATCTGCTGGTGAAAGCGTATCAGCAGCTGAATGCCTGCCTGCTGGACGAGGAGACGCGTCGCCCTCTGCGACACTTCCATGTGGGTCTATCGCTGCGCGAGATTGTGCTCCATTGGCGGCATAAGACGCTGATGCTCTTCAAGCTGCTGCTGCTCCAGCGACGAGTCGTTTGCTTCGGGTCTCCTGTACGTGGCATGTGCGCCCTAATACTGGGCATGGCCTCGCTGATACCCCGGCTGCTGGAGAAGGGCTTCCAGGAGGTGGCCTGTGTGCGTACCTCGCGCCCACTGTCACCGATGCCCGATTTCACTGATTCACTGCAGCGTGAGGCGGAGGCGGAAGTGGAAGCTGAACCGGAGACGCAGACGGAAACGGACGCTGTGGCCGAAATTGAATCGGAGGCCGAAGTTGAAGTTGTGCCAGAAGCTGAGGATCTGACGCTGGTATCTTCAGCTGCCTCAGCTGGATCACAATGTTGCAACAGCAGTGGCAACACCTCGCCGCACACAACTCCAAACTCACAGTCGCAGTCACAGTGTCAGTCGCAGGATTCGAGTTGTCCGACAACTACTGCCACGCATCAGGAATTGCAACGTGCCGATTCCACAGAGAGTGGCAACAGTGCTGGCGGTGCTAGTGGCAAACGCAATGGACGCAGTAGCTCCTTGACTCGAGAGGCCAGTGTCGACACCTTAGCATGTAACTATCAAATCCAAACAGATTCCAACTTGGAAAATACTTTAGCTTCTGTTTTTCATTTCTATAGCCAATCTTGCCGCATTATGCGCCATTAATCCGGACGAGTATCGGGCGCCTGTTAGCATCTTTGCCAGCGGCAACCTTTGTCTGCCCTACTTGTCGCTACCGTACATGGACCTGCTCAGCGATCCAATGGTACTCTCCTATATCATCGGCACTTCGAATGTACTATTCCAGCAGAAGCGTCAGCTGGCTGACGTACTGGTTGACATCGAGGCGGCCAATTTGGATGCACACGACCCAGAGTTGAGGCGACAGTTGGTGCTTAGCACCGAAGATTTGCGCTACATGGACTATATACTGAAACACGTACAAAGCCCCAAGGAGGATGCCGAGGGCAGCGAATACTGGATACGCGAACAGTTTCAAGGCTACATTCTGGCACTCCTACGAACTGCGGTTGCTCCAGGTATGTTGAGTATTTTTAAAATATATAGATATTTCAAATATCATATTGAATATAGACATGTTCATATCTGGTGAAAGTGAAAAAGAGTATATTAATGTACGTAAAGCGGTGAAGGAAGATTGGATCAATAAAGTAATCGATTCAGCGTCGAAAATAATTAATAACTTTTGGAAAAAAAAAAAACAAATGTATATATTTTGAGATCTGATAATTGAAAGATTCCATTTGTTACACTATAACTCACAGATATCAAGGACAACGATCACTTTAATGCGCATTTCATGAATGCCTTTAAGCGCACACAATGCTACCAGGAGTGGTTTGATGTGCGTCCTGAACCCGAATTTTTTGATGCACTGCCCGCTGGTCATCCCTTTGCAGGCACTCTCTCCGTCGCCGACATGAAACTGAAACTAGCGCAGTGAGTTTTAATTTGATAAGATTGTGATTCTCGTGTTCAAAAACAAATTCACCTCACTTTTTGCCTACAGTAAACAATTAATATTTTATATCATTGGTTATGATTTTAGGACCATGCAGAACAGCGAAAGTGGACGTAAAATCAATCAGGCGGTGAACACAACCAGTCGAGCTGTTGGCGGTGCCATCTCTCAGGCCAAGGGAGCCTTCTCCAGTTGGTGGTCGGCGATCACTACAGCACCAGCAAATAGCACAGGTTCCAACTCTGCTGCGACCAGTGATGGCAGCCAGAGTCAGAGTCTCAGTAATATCGATGAGGGCATTGATCCGCACGAGATCTCAGTTACATTCCAAAACCATAAGGACGAATCCGGATTGGACGTGGCCGGCGTCAGTATACATATTTCCAGTCAAATCAATGAGGATACCCTCGAAGAAGTTGCCCACGATTCCAGCACCAACTCACCACAGAAGCAACAGCAACAAGGTATCGTTGAGATTGGTCACGAGGCGGAATTCATGGATAAGGTCAGCAGCAATTCTGAGGCACAACCGCAGTCCCTGCGTCCCGGTTGCGCTGGTGATCTGGGGCTATCAAGTGTCGCCCCAGCTGCTGCCAGAGAGTGCAACAATGGTGATGTATTTATTGTTTAAGAAATGTTCTCAAACACACACAGACACACACACGCATACACACACACAAACCTGTATAAATTGACCTCTCAATAATTTATTATTTATTGCAAGAAAATGTTGTGTCAACACATTCTTCGATTTGTTTTGCATTACTCACATTGGCCAAATATTAATTAAATTATTATATACATACTATATTTTATATTGTGTATGTGTAATCCACATATATTTGTATTTGTACGCAAAGCCGCCCAAAGAGACCCCCTCCGCCAAACGCCATGTTTAACTCTAATCCAGAGTGGCCCAAAGCAGCTCTTGTGGAAGTGCAAATTACACAAAGAAGCGTATGCCCCTTTGTTTTACACTGAGCGAAAAATAAACAAGCATGTGATTGCATATCGTCGCAGCAACAAAAAAAAAAAAAAACAGCTCTAATCCATAACTAAGTGCAATTTGTAACCATTATCCATGTGGCAATAAGCAAAATCTCTCATCCCCAGTATGGGGCTATGTTATATTACTAAATATACAACATATACTGCAATCCAAAGCTAATGCATATGTATCTTCTACACACACTCTCTTAAAATACATACACTCTGTTTCAGACATGCCATCTCTATCTAACTCATACATATAGTATAATATGAGATACACTCGAAAAAATCATTAAGTGCAGTGGGTCACATACCTATTTCTATTTCTACCTATCAAAAAGTTTTGTGCGCTAATCTCAGACATACAATCGGAGATAATATAATAATCCTAAGGAACTTTAATAAAATGTATAAATATATTAAATATTATTTTTTTTTTTATATGTTTACATTTTATTGAAGTGTTGTGTTGTTTCCCATTGTCAAAATTAGCGCATATTTACTTTACGTGTGGTTGTCGAAATAAACTATGATCCATATGTATCATTAATCAGCTTTCCAATATAGTTACTTATGTACCTGTGCGTACAATTTCCCAAATACTTGGAAAGCTGTTTACAAAAATACCAGAATTTATAAAGCATTCAAAAACATACCAATTATAATCGAGAGATGTATTGTATTTAATTAATTTATGTATTTGTACGTTTCACCCAAAATGAAAAAATAATATTAATAACAGTTGAATAAAAAATTACTTGATATTATCAGATATATTGAATTTGCATTAAACCTAACAATTCTTTGTATTGAGTACCTCCTGCAACACTATTTTAAAGGGGGGCAACTTCATCCCATTGACGGCCAATTTGGCGTTGGCCAAGTTTACGGCGTTTGTAGAAATGTTGAATTGGGCAGCGTTAAGTTTTTGCTCAGCGGCCTGGAGCAGCTCCTTGTATTGTTTGATGAAGGTCTCTTGATTTTTGAGACGCTCTTCTTGGCTTCGTTCGGCCTCAGTAAGGTAATCATCGTTTCTCGTCATCTCCGACTGCCATAGTTGGCTACTCTGGTCACACTGTATGCGTAGGTTTTCAATTTCGTTGCTTAGCTGACACATGGTGTCCTTCAGTTGCTCCTGGTGCTGGGTGGACTTGGCGTTCTTCGTGTTACCGCTTTCCATGAGACGTGATATGTGTTGCTCACACGACTCGATCTTCAAGTGGATATTTTTTAGATCCATGTCGAGCTGGCTAATGGCCACCGTCAGATCGGCCTTCTGCTGCTCCAGCTGTGCACGTCGAGAATCGTGGACTGTTTTACGCTGTTTTAGAATTTGAGCAACTCGCTGGAGACGTTTGGAGCGCAGGGCTATATCAACCCTCTTCGGTGGCAAGGGTAACATTAGATCCAGGTCGTCCTCTTTGCTGGCACTATATATGTCGGAGTCGAGACTTATGTTCTGGGCATGCATATTGAAGTTTTCCACTTTGTCCTGCAGCTGCTTCTTGGCACGGGCCAACCGAACCTGCTGATTGTTGCAATGATCCGTAAGATCGTGCATCTTGCGCTTGTAGAACTTATCCTGGTTGCCCAGATCACTGAGTTGCACCTTCAACTGCTGGAAGTGTCCGACGCTGCAACGTTGTTTCTCCACTCTGTGCTGCAGTTTTTCCATTTCGTGGCGATGTGATTTCATACGATTGGCATGCTCCTGGCTGCAGTTCTTTAGCTGCTCGATCTTATCGTCATGTTCCTGCACATCCTTTTCAATCGAGGAGAGTGTCTGCTGCAGTTTCATTTCCAAGGACTTGAGTTCCTTTAGCTTGTCGGCCTGTGTGTCGTCGGTGTGGAGTAGAAGCTGTTCGTCCAGCTGCTCCAATCTTTTGGACAGAGTCAACAACTCGGCATCCAAGGCCTGGGCATCCGACAAGTCGCTCAGGATCTGTATAACTCTATCAGTGACCTTGCGTATGAGCTTGTTATACTCATCCCAGTTTTGGATGTCCCAGAGACCGAAGCATTCAGCGGCACTGGGGAATAACAAGTGATTCGTCTCCTCGGTGAAGATGACCGCAGTGAATTGGGATGTGGACAGTGCCATGGAATCGGATGTAGTTTGAAGGCAACTGTTCTGTTCGGTTGTCTCCATAAAGCAGAATTCTTCCATGATATCCTGTTGCTTGCCAGGCGCCGGCATCGCAATATCCTTGAGAAAGTCCAGCATGACGATGACATGCCCAAAGGAATGTTGTGTGGTTGGCGTCATCAGCCACGACTTGCTCACTTGGTAGGGATACTTGAGTTTATGCAGGGCATTCGTGATATCCTCCACGTGATTGGCGCCCACATTGACGCGATTTCGGAAAATGCATTGTAAATAGAAATTGACAATCGTCACGAATTGCTTCATGGTCATTTGACGTAAGGCGCTGCTACCGCGACTGAAGAATTCTGTGGAGAATCCCTGTATGGGATTGGTCTGCATGATTTCATCCAGATGCTCAGCAATGGCCTGCGACTGCTCCTGCACCCATTTCTTATCCTTGTGCAGTGCCACCATCTTTTCCACGGAAGATGCCTGACGGCGGGCCGGCGTTGTACCGCTTCCACTGGCGGAAGGATTAAGAGTCCTCTTTGTCGGACAGGAGGGACTGAATTGTGTGAGGCGCGGCTGAGGCTGCCATACATTCACTTTATTCAGTGGCGTAGTCGTGGCTCGCATCTGTGACCTAAACAATTGCAAATACACAATTAGTATTTTATTTGTGTTATTGCTGGAAAGGGATTTACCTCGTTTGGCGCTTTTTTAGGATGCCTCCATCTTCAAGAGCTTCCTCGTGAAACTCTGAAGTGCGTCGGGGCTTATACATGGTAGCGTAGTTCACAGAAATATATTTAAAATATTTTAAAGTATACTAAAAAAAATTCAGCTGTATCGTTAAAATTATTTTGAATCTGTGTTTCGTGTTGAGTGAAAATGCTTGCATCCATCAAACGATAGTTCTTAAACTAATCGATATCGATAACTATCGTGTGTAGATCGCCAGAGTTGCAGTGGAAAAGTGTCTCACGAGCAGTGTTGCCACTCCCAGACAAATACCGCCGTTTTTAAATTATGTTGCTCGAAATCAAGTTTAAATTGCCAGCTATCGATTTAACACAAAAATCTAAATCAAACTCATGTGTTTACGAACATCCTTCGTTTATTCCAACATTTCAATTAATTGTAATTATTGTTTCATGTGTTACACAATAATCATGCTATATTTACGAATTACATTAGTTTATAATTATTGTTATTTTTATATAATTAAATATCGATCACATTTCCTTTCAGAACGTCTGTTTCATCTTTCCCTGTTCGCTTCACATAACGCACAAACAATATTATTTATATTAATATTACATGCATATATTATAATTTTTACATATTTCACATTCATTAAGTAAATAAATAATACAATAAATCTTCAACATAATTATTTTTTTACAATATTTGATTTAAAAAAAAAATTACACGCATTTGCTTCTAATAACAAAAATAATAATAAATATATTGATAAGCTTATGGGAGGTGCATATTAAACTAAACAAAAAAAAATATACTATGTATAAAATTATAAAGCCAAATTTGCAAAATCAAACCTGCGCTAATACTTTTAATATATTAAAAATATTTCTGCCGTATTAATTACTTATCTATTTTTCAGGGCTTAAACTATTATTGAGTTGCTTAATACGAAAAAAAAAATATAGAAAACAATAGAAAAATATTGGTAGTAGTTGTTGTTGTTGTTGTTGGATTCCCTTATTAGTTGAACTATTTGTATGCACTTAGCAGCCCTTGTTGTTGAGCTTATTTTCTTGAATATATACGTTTTTTTTGCATTATTTTTAAATGTGTATAATATTGTCCTAAAAGCCTTAAAAAATATTATGCAGCGTCCTCTAATGTATCTCACTAGGCCCAGACTCAGACTCAGATTCAGGTCCCAGACCCAAACCGGAGTCCTCAATAATGTATAATGAACATATGTATGTTAGACTCGTAGTATATTGGTGGAGAGCAAAGGAACACAAGCAAATGCCATGTGAAAGCTACATAAAACGTTTTCATTCTCCGTTAAATATTCAAAATATTTGAAAAATATTTTCATTTTAGCATGTGTCAATTTCTTCTTTCTTACTTTGTTTTGGTATCTGTCCTTGTCTCTGTGCAAGTGTCATACGAATTTTAGGTACATTACAGTTCTTTATGTTGTGTGTATGTGTGTATGTGTGTGTGTGAGTGTGAGTGTGTGAGTGTGTGAATGCCACCCATTTTTAGTATAGGTTTAGTTGGACTAATTGATGGTATATAGGTGGCCCCACAGCTAGTTGGGCGCATTGAGTGTATCCATGTTGGAACCATATTGCATGTTAACCGACATCGTAAAGAGCCACGCAAGAGCCAACAGACTGCTGCCCAGCAGATCACCCAGTGCCGTCAGATAAGGAATGGCCGAATTATCCGGATCTATCTTGAACTTCCACATGGCATGCACGATGACGTGTGCGATGTACAGGAGCAGCATCACCTGACGAAAGTCGGGATAGTTAATAATAATCAGAACTTAATAGATGCACTTGTAATCCTGTACCTGTATTAAGCTGGCAATCAGATAGGAGAGCATGAAGACCCATGTAACCGTCGTTGTATTCATATTGATATAATCAGCCGCAAAGATGAACAATATATTGCCGGGTATGGACATGGCAATCAGTATGCGGGCAGTCTTCGCATAAGGAACTGCAAAAAGTATCACAGCATTATGTTAGTATGTATAAGAAACAGTGACTAAATAATAAATTCATTTGGAAACAAACCTCCTTTGAAGAGAGCACGCCACGGCCACTCAACGATCTTTGTGTGCGGTGGTATAATGCCAATAATTGAGCTCTGATGGAGCATCGTTGATATCTTGCTGGCCTGGACAGACACCAGATTGCCGCCAATGCCATTAATGATTGGCTGAAAGACGACAAACCCATTGAATACTTCCACAGCGGCATCCAGCACGAGACCTCCAAGACTGCAAACAGAAACCATAAATCAATCATACATACATATGCATGTATGTAGTAATCTATTAGTAGTCTATCAAATATCACAACTATCAAATCAATTTAAATAAAATTGCTTAACAATAGTTTTATAGTCGTATCCTATCTACACATTTAACCGTAGTCTCGCTGTTGGCAACGTGTGAAGCATATATAAATAGATAAATACATATTAATAGCCCATACTATAAATCATGTTTATGGTCAAAAGTGGGCCTCGGTTGGCCCTCAACGTCATCATGTTCAGAGTCAAGGACAAGAGATTTGTCGGCATTCAATTCCCGTCGTTATATTAATAAATGAAAACAAATCGCAATCAATCAAAATATACATTGCCAAATTTAGCACACCTATTTGCTACCTTTGCCAACTGTATTCCGCCCCCTCTCCACCTCACCATGCTGGACATGAATTGGCACAAAAATCTTTCTTAAAATATCTATATATGTGCATATATGTACAACATATATTGTGAACAACAATTGACTCGATTCGACATGATTCGCATCGTTGGTTGACTTGAGTTGAGTTGAGTTGAGTTGGGCTGGTTTTGTTTTGTTTCAGGGCTAGAAATAGAATCTCACATACTGTAGAACAATTTTTGTGCTTATCATGTCCCCATTTAAGTGCCTCAAGTGTGCAACACACTTGTTGAGATCCGCTGAGAGATGACTTGATATATTCTCATATTTATAAGTCAACTAAAAAGCAGTCTACAAAATTTTCAAAAATTTATTTTTAAAATTATTCAAAAAAACAAAAAAAAAAAAAAAAAAAACGGACTGGAATGGAATTAAACTCACCCACTGATACACAGCGCGGAGAGCACAGGCACCCATCCACTCTTCAGCACCGGTCGCGTATAGTCATTCTTCAGCACAATGACGACCCACATGGGCAGCAGCACCAGATAGCAAGTGACCACAATGAAAGTGATCCACAGATGGGTCTCTGTAAATATACATACATACATATATGTATGTTGAATATGCATATCTCCAATTTGGGATGGTTTATCGGACACATACTTATATTCTCGTAGAGCAGCGATGCAATGAAGGACAGCAAACTGATTGAAACAACATCGCCAATGGAAGCAGCCAAAGGCGTTGCTAAATTGTCCGGATTGAGGCGATACTTTTGAGAGAATAGAATCACAGCCACTAGCACAAAATCTGGAACATATCAATAAACGAGAATATTTAATAAATAATATGTGGCTTGATAACATTCAACATTTTTCAGTTAAAAGTCAAATTAAAAATATATATGTTATGAATCAGAGAGTTACATACCCAGAACAAAACATGAGGACGTTGCCGTAAACATGGCCGATGCGATCAGGAGCATGGCATTCTCAAAATAGAAGCTGCCGGTCATGGCTGCACCCACACTCATGGCAAACATGGCGACCAGAAAGGAAGCCACCGTCGCCTGCACCTGAACCAGGGCGATATTACCAACGATCATGCGGACAACATTCGATCGGGATGTCATGTTGCCGAGGTTAACTTGCGTGGAGAGACGCGACGCGAGGCACATGTCCAGGTTGCCTTTCAGGCCAAGCAATGCAGGCACCAGGATGAACAGTTCACTTACATTCTTGAACACATACCATTTCTGAAAACAGCAAATTATTTATATAAATAAAAATATTTTGAACAGTGCCGTCTTTATAAAGAGTGACCTGAGCTGGAATTGTTTATGGCTGGGGTTCGATTGGATTGGATTGGATTGGACTGCTCATAACTGGCATTGAACCAGAATTTATGGTTAATTAACATTCAAATAAATATTTATAAAGTGCTGAAAACCGTTCTGATTTGATATCCATAAATACTATACATATTTCATATATTTACTGTCTGGCACTCTTTTTTATTGGCATTTGCTTAAAATATTCGCTTTTTTTGGGGTATATCCTTCCAAAATCCTTTCATAGTTTCGAATATCTCAATTTTTTGTACCAAAAAACGATTTTTTTTACAAATTTTCAATTTCTTGGCCATATTTTAAAATAAATGTGATAAAATTATTATACCGATTAAAAATATGATCATGACCATGTCCAGAAATGCAAAAATATTGAAAATCGACTAAGGCGTGGAAAAGTTATGGTTTCTCAAAGATAAGGAAGATTTCACTTTATGCGCAAAAAGCTGTTTTTCACCATTTTTTCAGTATTTTGGCCATATTTTTTAAAATATCGCTCCAAATCAAGTGCGGTAAGTTTTTTTATACCCATTTTGATGCCAGAAATCGATTGGGCACGAAAAATTCCGATTTTAAGATTTTCACCTTTTTGACATTTTTTCAAGGGGTTGGTTAGCAAAAATGGCCAAAAATGGGTCAAAATTGAAAACTGACAGTTGGGAAAAATTTTTGATGTAGATTCAAAATATGATCAAAACCATTGACAGAAATGCAAAAATTTTGAAAATCGGTTGATTTTAAGGGAAGTTATGGCTTCTCAAAGTTGCGAATATTTCCATTTTTTGTACTAAATCAGGTTCATTACAATTTTTCACTTTCTTTGTCATATTTTTCAAAATGTGAAATAAACTTTTGATACTGATTTAAAATATGATTAAAGCCGTATTCAGAAATGCAAAAATATTTAAAATCGGCTAGGGTGTGGAAAAGTTATGGTTTCTCAAAAATTACGAATATTTCAGTTTTTAATCAAAAAGCTGATTGTGACCATTTTTTAAGAATTTTGGCCATATTTTTTAAAATATCGCTCCAAATCAAGTGCGGTAAGTTTTTTTGTATCCATTTTGATGCCAGAAATCGATTGGGCACACAAGATTCTGAGTCGAATTCGAACAAAACATGCGATTTTCGACAAATTCAATCGGATTCGGATTTGAGAACAGATCTGATGGTTTAATTTTTGAGCAAAGAATTGAATTGTAAAGTGCTGATACTGATAAAGTAAGTAGATTAGCTTTAATTGACTTGAAGAGATATCGAGCTGTACTATATTACTCAGTTCTAGAATTATAATGGCGGTTATCTGACTTCTCATTAATTTGTGGGAAATATAGTGACAATAAAACGACAATTTGACTTTGTGTTGAGTATGTAAACACTGTAGTCTGATCTCAAGTGTTCCGAAATTTGTAGCTAAGGTTGTCGATCTGAAGAGATCGTGGATCGTGCCGAAAGGGTTCGCTGGGTACCCATCCTTGGGTTGTAGATAATTTGTGGGGTTTCTTTTTTGTTTTCTTAGCCTATGATTTCTTTTGTTGAACAGTTTTCTCAGACAATGTCTGCTGTTGTCTATAAAATTCTTTTGTTATTGCGTCAGATTTTGTGTATTATTTTGAATGAGTCGGGAGGCTTCTGCTGATAGAGATCTCCCTCGTCACCCTCACGACACCTCTCGGCAACCCCGCGATCCGTGTCTATTCGTGTTATTAGATTTTACAATTTAATTTGCGTGTCATTTTAATTGTGGTTCGCGTACCTCCTTTCATTTTTTATCTACATCGCAGCATTTGCGCAATGCCAATGAAATAATTTATGCGATTTATCAGCTGTCTATATACATATACTCTTCGTATTCCCATTCCCATGCCCATATCCATACCCATACCCATGCCCAACTGAGTGAATCAATCAATCCATTGGACAGGCCACGCGACAACTCAAAGTACTCAAAGTGCTTTTGATTATTGTTGTGTTGTGTTTTTTGTGTTTGTTTTCATTATGTGATTAAGTTGAATTTGAACAATTCAATTAGAGTTAATAATGTCAAGTGTTCGTTCGTTTGTTACGTACCTCGACGCGTCCCAGCACAATGCCCGCTCCAATGGTGCCAATGCCAGCCAGAAAGAAGGGTATGGACACCTGCAGCAGGATCGTTGTCCATTTCTCCTGTTTGATGCCGGGACGATTCAGGGCCAGTTTCTCCTCGGAGCTGCCATTGATGCCAGCAATGCTGCATGCATTTGCCGCTAACGGACCGGATCCGCCACCACCACCACCGCCTGCACCACCACCTCCTGCACCACCGCCCGCCGCACCTGGATCCGGTTCAGAGGATGCTATGGACGTCGTTATGATTGAGCTTAGTGAACCAGTTGTTGAATGTGGAAGGCCGGACAACTTCTCATTGTCGGGATCTGTTCATGAATTCAAAAAAAAAAAAAAAAAAAAAAAAATAGAAAGAAAAAGAAAAACAAAAAAAGATATATAGAATCAATTAAAGATTTCCAGCCAAGTATCGATTTAATAAAATATACGCATATATTATATATAGAAATAAAATGTATATCTATGTGTATGTCTTTAGCATGCAAGTAAAGTCAAGAGCATTGTTTAATTAGCGAGACAATTAATTAACAACATTATAAATTTTGAATCAACATATAGTACATATATGTACATATATGTATATGATATATATAGTATATATCTTTGGCTGATCGTCGAGTAACTTGTTCTGCTTGTTGTTGCTGTTGTTGTGGCAAGTTTCATAAACATTACAAATCGTTCATCCATAAAATTCGCCACAACAACACCAACAACAATTGACAATTGATAATAATGATAGAGGGCAAACGAGAGCAAGCGAGATGGGGCGAAAGAACTGAGCGAGACGGCAATAAAACAATGAGCATGCATGCAAATAATTAATAAACATTTTATATGTTTATCGGCCATAATAAACCAGCTTAATGATATCGGTGCGATTGTGCAATTATAAAACAAGCACATACCATAATCCAAAATTAAATCAAATAATAATAATAATAATAATTGTCAATGCTATTCTGAAGTCTCGGGCAACAAATATTTTGTTGATGATTCCCTAGATACCCCTTATAATATATAACATACATGCTATACACATATGTATGTACATATGTTGCTCAGTTTCAAACCCGTTCAAAATCAAGCCTAAATTTTATATATTTTTTAAACTATTATTTCAAGTCGGAAAATTATTTGAAAGTTATCACATATTTTGAAAATTTGCATGAGATAACTTAATTGAAAAAGAAAAATTTAAAAATATCTATAACTAATTAAGTTTGATTTTTCAATTTTGTTAACTGAAAAACATTTTCGACAGCCCCCAAAACTTCGCAATCATTTTAAATCATCAACTTTATCTTTTGAATTCATCAAATTTTCATCATTAAATGAATACCACCAATTAGGTATACATATAGTAACATAAATAAAGATTTCATAAATTTTTTTTTTTCGAAATTAATACCGATTTTGATTTATCATATCAGCCCAGTAACTGCTGCATTAATGTCATATTTCATGTCACAAGATAAAAATAATGACCAAATACGATGATTCCTTAAGTATTTTGTTATGGTAACCAACTAACGGTTATATATACATATACATATATATATATATAAATTTATAACATTGATTAGAATAGCAAACTGATTTATTTTCGGTTACGCAAAGTGAAAATCGGGATCTTTCTTATAATCATAGCATATCAGTGGGGAATGTATGAAATCAGTGTTGATAAACGACAGAGGGAAGAAATTCGTTAACAGTTAGTTAGTAAAGAAAGCATAATATTGTTAGCAAGAAGTGAAGAAAGGAGTAAAATGTATAAAGTGAAGCTTCTCACATTAAGATTATGATTAAGATTAAGGACCTGCTTAGCAAATATATACATATTCTATGTACATATGCATATAAAATTAGCAACTGCAACATGTAATGTACATCCATATATCAACTGGTATGTACATAGGAGTGTACACATACTTATGTTATGTTTGTTTGTTTGTGTTGTGTCACGAGTCGAGAAACTCACCATTTCCATTGTAGATGGTAAATAACTTGTATTTATCATCCAAAGCCACATCGAGCGGCGTGGTTGTTGTCATTGTTGACAATTGTGGTTGGTATGTTGGTGGCGTGGCGTATGATGAGGACGTTGTTGATGATGTGTTATTGTTGTTATTGTTGTTGTTATTGGTGTTAATATTGTTGTTATTATTGATATTGATTGTTGTGGAAGCCGGCGGCAGCTGAGGCAGCACACCATCATCAACACCAATATCGGCGGCTTCATTGTGGGCTGCATACGCGGAAAGTCGTCGCACATTCAGCGGTGATAGCGAAGGTTTCTGTCTCAGCTTCAGCTCATTTGGTATGGATGGTGGTGGTGGTGTATTTGGATTTGAATTTGAATTTGGAATGTGGATTGTATTTGCTGTATTTGTTGTCGGCGCCGCCGTTGTTGTGTGGATGCCATTGTTGTAAAGCGTGTGTTCTGTATCTATTGCAGTTGCTGCTGTTGTTGTTGTTGCTGTTGTTGTTGTTGTGCTCTGCTGCTCTGCATTTGGCTGCGTCATTTTTGCATTTGTGGTCAGTGTTGAGTTTTGCAGTTAGGTGTTCAGTAGCAGTATTCTGTTGGATTGTGTTGCCGTGTGTGTGTGTGGTGAGTATGTGACAAATGACGTTAAGCGTGGCCAGCAGCGGTTAAGGTGAAAAGCCGCCAAATGTGCAGCTGTTGTGTGTATTGTATGTTGTGTGTATTGTATGTTGTGTATTGTATGTGAGTATTCTCAGTTGCACAATGAAAATTCATTAAGTTAACTACAATCGAAACTAAACTCCCACTAATATAAGAAAAACACACTTGCAACTAATAAATGTGCATATATTACACATACATACACACATATATATATATATATATAAATTTATAATTATATTAAAGTTTTTGTTTTTATTGGTTTTCTTATTTTTGCTGCTCGCACTTAACGTGTTTTGGCATATTTGCAAGTGGAAAAGGTTTATTCTTTGCCTAAGGTTCTCTATCGGAACTATCACGGAACTGAATCGAAAAGTATCGAAATATCACACAAATTGATTGACTTCTTTTGCAAAAGTTTCATAAATAAATTAATAAGTTATGGATGAATTGATTAATATCTCACTTGGATTTGCTTCACTCTATATTTTTTATTTTCTTGTTAACTAACTTATTTATTTATTTATGTATTTTAATTGTTGTAAGCTAAGGAAAGTTGTGAAGCATATATAAATTGAATAAAAAGTTTTATTGAAATAACCAAATGATGTTTGGTTTACATTGTATGTGAGTGTGTGTGTTGTGTGTGTTGTGTGTGTGTTGTGTGTGTGTGTGTGTGTTGTGTGTGTGTGTGTGTCCTGTGTCCAGTGTCCAGTTCGTTGTTGTGCGTCCTGTGTTCTTCGAGGCGGGTGGGGGGGATGATGGCGGGTTGAGTTGTTTGAGGAGCAGAGAGGAGAGAGCTTTAGTCACCGGACCGTTGATATGGCTGCAAGCAGTTAACAACATCACTTTCAATCATGTTGTGATCCGCACTTTCTTTTAAATATTATATGTAGTATATTGTATAGTATTGGCAATCAACACATCTCATTGTCAATTGGAAATCAATGGAAAGTTGTATCGAAACTAAATTTTTCAAAATACTAAAAGAACACAAAAAATAACATTTTTGTTTGGTTTTCCTTTGTTCAATTTGTAACTCAAAATTGTAATACAAAACTATATATATATATATATAAATTTTCAATCTACGATATTTCCTATTTGGGTTATATTGAAATACCACCAGCTTCAAATTGGTTTCCAACATTCACATAATAATTTGTTTATTGAATAATTGATTGATATGCCAATCGGATTTATAGATTGTGATTGGATTTTCCAATTTGTATCGATTTGTTTCGATCTGTTTCGATTTGCATTTGAGTTATGCTGTTTTAACTTATCAGTTGGGGACCTGTTTTCATCGGATCGGGTTTCTTGTCCCACGCATTTTGCATTCATGAAATACATTTGAGATCCCAATGAAAACCAACCAGTTTCCAGTTAAAAAACTGTGCTAAAGTGAAAAACCGGCAGTGAAAATTTTAAGGGGTTGCGCGGGGGAGGGGGTGGTGAGGGGGAGTTGTGATGGTAAGAAAGCAAAAAGAGAGTCGGAGGCTGAAAGTTAAACGACATATGTACATAACATATATATACATATATAGTAGCAGAGAAGCCAACAAAATGCAAACCAAAATCACAATCAACTCTGAATACAATTTAGGCCAGAAATCGTGACCATAATCTTAAAGTATTGCCAAGGCATTGTTTTGAACTGTTTTGAACTGTTTTGAACTGTGCCGACTGGATTATCGGGCGATTAGACTAATCTAGTAACCAAAAGAATAGAAAAGAAAATAAATATTGCCTATTTATAGTAGCTAACGATCGCTTCAGATCGGTCAGAAACCATAAACTTGGAAGTTTCTCAAGGGCGATCGGAAACTCGGTCACACGACTCAATAATTCACGATAATCGCAAATACGACATTCGAGTTGAGTTACGATTTAGATTGGAGTCAGATTGATCGATAGATAGATCGTTAAATGTGGTGTATACTTTTACTTTGAAAATGAAAAATAAACAAAATATATACAATTAATAGTTGCACGTGCACAAGAAAACAAATATTTGTAATACTACTTAATCTAATCAAACTATGGCTTATGTCTAACGATCATAAACACTTTACAATATTTATAGCAAACTTTTTGTTTTCACCAACATGTGCGAATTCCTGCACTTGAGATTCCCCATGCACTTCCTTCAACCAGCTATATAAATCTCAGAGGAAGTAGGGCTTTCCAACTATAAATTACGGATCAAGTACCTCCAATGGCAACACCATTGAAACCTTATCCCAGCATGAGGATTTTCAGACTCATACATACATATATCAATTCTTGTTGAATTTCATTGCCAGTTGATTGATTGATTGATTGACTGATTGATTGCCAAAATGCCAGAAAAGTGATTTAATTAGCAATGATGCAATCAACCCCCCCTTGAGTTGAGTTTCATTTACCAAACACTCGGTATTTGTAGTGATATTAGAAATGAATACCATCTTGTCATCGAGTACTCTAGACTACTTGTACTACTTATCGTTTCCAAGTGGCAGGCCCTGACCATGCCACAAACATGCATACATAGTTACAACTACACAAGGTCCTTAATCTATTACATATGTACATCCATGTACATCAATGAGAACCTTCTTTTCAATGGGTTGATAAACCGATTCGTAAACCATATCTGATATGATTACAAATTACGATTATCTCTCGTAAGTGGATGTAAATATCGTAAATATTGAATATTACGTATACGCCGCATTGAACGGACAATTCCCATTTCCAGATAATACGATCATGGTGGTTTTTATTTTATGTCGTCAGGTTCAAGTTCAAAGGCAAACAGATCGTAAACACTGGAGACAACAGCAGTGACAAATTGACAAACAGACCGACATACATATATATATATCTATATATATGTACATTTAGTCTAAACAGACTAAACTATCTATCTCTATTTCAGCTAAATAGTCATTGTGGCCATTTTATGGCATTCTGTTATTTGTACTTTTTTTTTTGCCTCTTTTGTTCTGTTATAAACTTTTCTATTTTGCCTATTGTCTGTTTAATTGATCTGTCACATAATTGACTCGCTTTCAACTCGGATACGGAACTCTTACGATCATCACATCGCACAAATTGTATAATTTATTTTCGAATTCATTTGCTCAGTTCGAGCCCAAAAGCCCCCGCTAAACAAAACGTGCCCTCACCCATACAGACACAAGCAGAGTGGCACACACACACACACACACACACACACACGCAGATGTGGGCAGGTGTTGCATGCCTCTCAAAATCCCCCTAATCGGTTTTTTTTTTGTTATATGCATACACTTAATTGCCAATTTACGTATACTATTCCTTGAAATTGCCCCGTTAAATTTAGCCATAAATTTGAAAAAATCAGTTATCAGTTATCATATTATATTATATTTATTATATTGTATTTGGAATTGAAAATCACCAAAGTGATTTATTGTAATTATTCCAGAAGTTAGATATGAATTTGGGGCCGAGTTACGATTATATATGAAGTATATACGGCTCTGACAGATATACATATATACATATATATACAATTTATAGAAATCTTTTGTACAGATTTTGATCATTTGTGGCACGTCAATCTCTATCGGACAACGTTAACAACCAATAGAAATTCTGTTGGCATTTTTTGTCTTTTTTTTTTTTGTTGCCCGTGACGCGTTCAACACCTGCCTCGATAAGATTACAAACGATCGCAAATCGAGTGGCTCCATTAGAAGAGGATCGTCCAAAAAAATATATGTATATACATACATATGCATAGCATGAAAATAGTTCCGATATTATATATGTATATTGAGCGTAGAGATTTATCCCTTGTTTGGCAACGATTTTTTTGGGGTCAGAGTCCGGATTATAGCCAGGAAAAAGCCGTGGCACGTTCAAATTTGCAATTTTGCCTGTTAATTTCTATTTATTTCCATTTATTACGATTAAGAGTCGACTTTATCTGTTCCTTCAAGTTCACACTATCTGCAACACACACACACACACATGTGTGTGCCTAGTGTGTGTGTGCCTAGTGTGTGTGTGTGTGTGTGTGTGTGTGTGTGTAATCATAGT
The DNA here is from genome assembly GCA_018150725.1 of Drosophila quadrilineata. Taxonomy (NCBI): domain Eukaryota; kingdom Metazoa; phylum Arthropoda; class Insecta; order Diptera; family Drosophilidae; genus Drosophila; species Drosophila quadrilineata. The sequence continues at coordinate 14,184,259 of JAECWN010000432.1, forward strand.
TCCCAGGCTTTTAATTAAATGCTTTGCTTTCCATTCTCAACTCTTGTCTGCCGTTAATTTATATAAACGATTGAGTATACTAGACGGTGGGGGAAGGGGGATGGGGGGTGGGGGTGGGGCAAGTGGATACAACATTTTTGGATTATTTTCAATTGCATACGATTACGCCTTGAAGCGAAAATGAACAACAAACAGATACTCTGCAAACAATTTATGCATATTGAAAATCAATTTCGAAAATAAAATAAACTTCCCTATGATATTAGTATATCGAAAGAAAGACGAAAAAATATCAGTTGAATTACATTCACATTTCTGATTGAGAATTGATACCCTGTAAAGCATTGGCACTTGACTGAACGTACTCACATTTGAGAGTCATCATGATGATCAGGCAAACAGAAGCTATACTTATAGTTACATCCATATGTACATCCATATGTATGTATGTATGTATGTATGAATGCATGTGTGAATGGAATATTTGACTGCGATTCGACGTAATTATCGAGCTTGAGAATTATCCAAAACAATATTGTCTAGTCTGGCAAAAATGTATTATGAACAGTTCAGTAATTATTGATTAAAACGCATTCAAGATTTATTATACAACGTTCGAGCAATTTGTTTTATGAATTGAAACTCATATTATAATTTTTATTGATGGGCGATTAAAAGCATTTCAAATTAAATTAAAAAAAATATACATTTTGTATATATACATATAAGAAATAAACAAATCAATAACTTTTTATATCTTTATAACTAGTAAAAGTTTATTACAACAATTATTTCGCGAAATGGAAATTCTGAAAACTTTTTGCTTGCATATTAAAGTTAATTTATTTTGCTATGAATAACCATATTAATATACATACATATGTATATTGAAAATAATATATTTATTTAATTAGTATTTGAAATTGCTCAATTTTGCCAATACGCAAATCCATATACATACATACATACATATGTACATACATAAGTATGTATGTTACTCATACATTTTATGGCATTTTTAAGTATTGCCAGCAAATCAAAATAATCATAAACAATGCCAATTTCAATTTCAATTCCAATTTCAATTTCAAATCCAATTTCAATTGCATGTGCTGCCGGCATCAATTGAAAGCAAACTAAAAAATAGCATAATAAAAGTGATATGCATAACTGAATGTGAAGTAACGTAACTGCTGCCCCCGTGCCAAACAATTAATATCGAATTGAACTGAACAAAATAAACTAAATATAGCATTTAGTTAATGATTTTACACTGCCCCGTGAGCTGACATCGAGACTGCATACAATACATACATACATATGTAACAATTAATTGTTATCAACAGACAGCATGCCAGCAACAACAACAACAACAGCAACGAATTATAAAATCTGAAGTTGAAACTGAAATTGAAACTGAAACTGAAATTGAAACTGAAACTGAAACTGAACCACGAACGAAGCATGAGAGCATATGCAAATAAAAGAGTCCAAACATGTGAGCGACGCTCAGCATGCGTTCACCCACAGTCGACACACACACACACAGACAGAGAGACAGACAGACAGACAGAGAGAGAGAGAGAGAATGAGTACACCTGTTTGTGCGTGTGTGTATGTGTATGTTTTGTTTTCTTCATTGCATATGAAAAGGCGCACTCACAGAGAGAGAGAGAGAGTGAACAAGTCATAGGGAGAGAGAGAGAAATTCATTTGTATGGTGAATATGTAATTCACGTGGTCGATTTGCATTTCAATGTAAACGAACTTTTAATCAAGCCAAGTAAATCGGTCAAAGGTTTTCAAATCAAATCATAACCAAATTAAGCTAGTAGAATGCTTGTTAATTAATACAATTTTATAAATGATATAAAACACATTAAAATTACAATTAAAGTGAAAAACGAAAATCAAAATCAAATCCAAATCCAAATCCAAATCATGTTAATTGTGAGTCGCTGGTAGGTGGCAGCTGACCAGGGGAGGCGCCACTAACTGTTGTGTACATTGTGGCACACATGCTAATTGTGTTTGCATATATTTGTCTAGCATATGGTAAATATATATATACATATGTTTATATTTATTCACCAAGTCCATATTATTCTTAACGCCCCCCGCTGACAACATCAATGGCATCTTCTATGCAAATGGAAAGATTTTGTGAATTGAATTTTGTGTTTGTCCATTTAATTTAAATTTTTCACTTAAGTTTATTGCATTTTATTTAGCAACAATTTAGTAAGTGTGTGTGTGTGTGTGAGTGTGTGTTAAAAATTTATTGTTTTATGTACACAAGCTATAGACATATCAATATATCCATATCATATCCATATCGGCAACTGTGACGCAGGTGAAATCGGAATTCTGCCCATCAAATGTTATTCAGAGTCTCCCCAAAGGAGTCAAAAGTTGATGAAGCAATTTATGGCACCAACAAATTAACAATTATTTGGGTGTCAACAAATATTGTAACTACGTCAGACTTTGACAGAAAAACTGTCAAATGTAATAATAATTCCACAGAAAAAAAAAAAAACAAAACACACACCATATAAATTTATACTCAGGTGTATAAAGATGTTGATAAATAAAACAAAACAAAACTGGAACTGTAACAAAAAAGTCATTCAACTTGGTAAGAATCCGTCAAAAAACAAAAAAAAAAAACAAAAAAAAAATTCAAAAATAAAAGCAAAGTATATAAAACAATAAATGCACGCATTATGCCCCGTAGCTGTATATATTCAGCTGGCAAATGACTAAATATCGGCAATACATAAAGTACATATATACATATATATAAGTATATAATTTGTAAGTTATTAAAAATAGCAACTATGCTAACAGAAACTATTGAGAAACATAATATAACCACAGCTGCATAAATATCTAATCTAATCAAAATGAATCGAAGGGGGAAACATAATGCAAGTCGGCCTACGATATTGGCCAATGGCCAAGAAACTTTGGCCGAAAGATCATAGAACGAATTTGCACAATCTACAAAATCACTGATGTACATACATACATATGTACATTGTTGCATGTATATACATACAGACATACATACATACATATATGCATGATATATTTACACGTACATACATACATATGTAAGCCAAGTTAGAACGAAAGCCGAATGTGGCTGAAATGTGGAACGTAGCCCAGACGACGAGGGCTCATTAGCCACACGCAGCCAACACAACTCAGTTAAAATATCAAAAAAACAAAAAAAAAACCAAAAAATTAATAATAATAATAACAACAATGCAAATGAAAATAAAAATAAAAGCAAAACAATTTACAGAGAGAGAGAGAGACTTGACAACAGTTGGAGTAAATTTAGGAGCCAGAGCAACAAAAAAAAAAAAAAACAAAAATAAAAACAGAAACAAGCGAAGAAGACAGTTAATATAATTAACTTTTTAGTTGTAAGTTGGCATCAACGATCATTTCACCAAATAAGTTGCTGTATACCCTGTAATTGCATAGTGTGGGTATATCATATGCTGGCCAGGTTAGCATTGAGATTGTGCATAGAATTCAACACCGACTTGCCTCTAACTTGACTTTGATGGGTAGGGGGGATGGGGAGATGGGGGGATGGGGGCGAATGGCCAACAGTTACCAACAAGCAACATGGCTATGGCCAACAAACAAATACAATACAAATGGCTACCAAGTTATGGTTATGCATGACATAAGGTAAATGCGTTGACTTGAGTTGAATTGAGTTGACTTGGCCCGACTCTTAACTTGGCTTGAATGCAATGTGGCCGTGAAAACGAAATGCCAGCAACATAAATTAATTATTATTATCATTATTATTGTTAATAGTATTTTTATTTGTTATTTGGCCAAATTAATATGAACTGTGCATTCATTAAAATTCTTATTGTCTGTTTTTTTCTTTTTTTTTAACGATTTTTATTTATTTATATTATTGTATATTGTATTTAGTTTCGTTCCCTGCCTGCAAAATGGCTTGAATGGTTGGTTGGGGGGTGGGGGAGGGGAGAGAGAGAGAGAGAGGGGGGCGAATGTTAAGGTTGCATTTACTAAATACATACAAATGTATGTAAAATGAAATTGTATAATTTATAAAAATGATTGCATACATTTGTTATTGTTTATGCACAAAATCAAGTGAACTGAACTGTATTATGTTAAATGTTACCACTGAGCATTTTAATTGCCTTTATTATTATTTTATTTTTTTTATTTTTTGTTTTATTTCACAGTATATATGTATTTCTTATTGTAATTTTATTAATTGCATGCGAAGTAACTGCGGCTATTCGTTTATTAACCGTTTTTTTTTCTTGCATTTATTTATAGAAGTTAAGAATTGTTTTTTTTTTTATTTTTTATAATTTTTCGCATTTTGTATTGTATTGAATTTTTTTGCACAAGTTCAAGTGGCAATCTTAAGGTTAACTCCAGCTGTGAAAACTTCAACTTTGAGCTTGTGAATTGGCTACAAGTATTTCAGTTCCTATGCAAAACTCTAAAAATAGATCTCGCATATTATTAATGAGCACTTTTTATACCCAAAAAGAAGCACAACAAAAATTCATTAATAACTTATCACTTCGGTGGCTAACAAATCTTCGCCAAGTCAAGACTTTATTAGCTTGAGCAAAAAATTGAAGTTGTTGCTAACGGAGGAAAAAAACAGATTTAAAACAGCAGTGGGCTAGAAAAACATCTGGATGGAATGAATTGAAAGGAATATTATTCTGCTGCGATCTCATTATAAGCGAAATTAAGTATTCGCCATGTGGACGATATGAACCCAACTTATACTACATATGGCCAATCATGAGTTAAATACTTTCGATATTTTCCATTGATTTCCGTCTGACTCTCAACTGCGGCTGTCAATCAACGCGTAGAGTTGATTGACAAACTGCAATTGTTCTTAAGTGTCTTTTTCTTATACATATTTCGAAAAATTATTCTCTGAGCTTACATTTTCTTTCCGTGCGGTTTTGTTGTATGTTAGGGGGAGAGTTGGGGAGGTGATTTTGGGGTTGTGTTTAGTTAAAGGAACTTCACGCTTTCGCACATGAAACTTGACACTTAAATTTATGACCTTTTTTAATTTTATTTATTACTCTTATTATTATTTGTTTAATATTCTTTCGTAAGCACAAACAAAAATAACAAAAAACACAATTTAACTTTTTCTTTTTTTTGCGGCTGTTGAAATTTAATTTATTTTCATATATGTATGTATATAATTTTGTATTATATTTGACAAAAGGGTTTCCACTTCAGTTATAAGAGGGAGGAGGGCGGTTAGTTAGTTATTCTGAATAATTTCGCTTTTATTTAATGTTTTTTTTTCTTTCTTCTTCTTCTTCTTTCCACTCGATCGTTCGCTCGCTCACACTTTCTCACTCGCACTCTTTCTGTCTTTGTCAGTGGACGACGGCGTCTGCACCGTACGCCGGGATATCGTATACTGAATGTCCAAAGACGGCAAACAGTGTTATTATAAAGCGTCAAAGCGTTTCGTTTAGCGTCGCAGCGACAGCGACGTTGACGTCAACGTTAACAGCGACTGCAACGGCAACGGCAACGGCGGCAGCAGCAACGCTGAGCGGCCGCTGAGCAACAATAAGCGTCGATCTGCCCGAATCAATAAGCCTACGCGTCGCACAGCAAATTCGAGCCTCCCGGCCAACATGAAATAACCCAATGGATTTCTTACCACAACCACTAAATTGGCTGCTGATAAGCCCAACGAGCAGAGCTGGCGAGCGCAATGGCAGTGAACAGCGCAGCGATAAAAGCAGCAAGCAGCGGTCTCTTATCAATAGAAATCAAGTTCAGCCTCGTTGATAGCCGAAAGTCAGAGACGTAAAGAAACTCAATCGAGATACTGATCAATGAATGAAAACGCTGTCTGCTTAAGGTGTCAGCAGCGACAGAAGCAGAGACAGCAGCAGAGGCGGGCGACGAACGACAGCCGACAACCGAAAACCGACGACCGACAATCGAAAACAGAAAGCATAGAGTCAAATTGGATGAGCTTCGTGTCGAGAGCACCGTTAGAACGAAGCGGCAAAACGAATCGTAGCAACGTTTCGGCAACGTTCGGCTTTACTTGCTTTGACAGCAACAATCATCATTAGCGTCATCGCGATCATCATCCCCATCATTATTAATATGGATCTGAGTGTGTGTGTGTGGGTGTGTGTGTTTGTCTTTGTCTCTATACATGTATGTATGTATGTATATAGTTTGACAGTTAGCTGGGCCATTACTCATTTTGAATTGTCAGGTTAAATGCGTCGAGATATGGGGCGTATACGCTACGATCTTGTTGCACCAAATCACCAAAAAGTTTTATTGGAGAATCAGGATTGCATATGTATAAAGCATTACGTGAAATATACCCGGCACGAACCAGAAATTAGCTGCAAAACACAAATCGAATCCCACCCCCACTTCGTCAAAATGGGGGCGCATTTACGAGTTGTTCACAAAAACTACTCGTACTTGAAAATACTTTACTATAAACACTTGCTTATAATACACTTATTATAATACTAATCAGCATATGGTTTATTTATTGTTATTGCGTTGTTGTTCCGTTTCACTTTTTCTGTAGTAAACCCAGTGTTTCTGAGATTCCCGATTTGAAGGTACTGTTGTATTTGGTGTGTTGCGACGAGAAAACACGGAAAACGTTTTCGCTTTTGGGTCAAAATGACGCACGCTCTATGTATGCCCCTCTCTTGCCAATTAAATTCAGCATATTGTTATAAACAATATACAATATATATACATATGTACATACATATATTTATATGTTAGATAAATAGTTAGGTGTATGGCACAATGGACACAACAATCGACAAGTTCGTTGCCAAAAAAAATACAAAAAATACAAAAAATTGAAAAACAAAAATTGATTTTAAAGCCAAAACTGGTTTGCTTGTATCCGGATAATTCATACGAAACCGCATAGGTCCAAAAATATGAACCAAGTGACCATTTCGCTTGAGGGCCCCGCGGTATTAATTAATGACTGAGCAAGTACCCTGTAGTTTTTCTGAAACATAATACCGATTAACAGGACTACCCGTTAATCCTCATAGTCCAGCAAAAGTTGAAAATCTTGTTCAACTCAATAGAAAAGGAAATGTATTGATTGTGTTTTCAAACAAACAATTCAATGCTTAAGCTAGGATATGTCGTAGTCGAGCATCCCAGTTGTTCAATTTAGAAATTACCGCAAATAGCCGAAGAATGGTCTGTATGCAGGATGTAGAGATCCGAGAGTTTGTTTATTTCATTCACTCCATTCAACACGATTCGTGTTGATAATTGCGGGCTTTGAGCCGTTCAGTTGTGATGGGAATTATGAGTTCAGTATTGAGATTTGGGTATTCGGATTGGAGATTGCAGAACTGGCGGAGAGCCTCTTAGCGAAATTGTTGAGTGGCAAACAAACCATAGCCATAATGTTTATAAATAAATGCGAGTAATCAATAAGATCAACAAATCAACCAATTAACAAATTGATCATCATCAACACGACACAACATTTCGATGAATAATTATCAATTATAATACAATTCAAAAATTCAAATTGATGTCAACACACATCACATTCAATCGTTATTAGATCGCCACACATCTATTTATAACTAACATAATCAGTCAATCAATCATTCAATCACTGTGAATTGCAAATCACTTTCATTGCATTTCATATATGAGTATATTAAAATTGAGATGAGTTGAAAATTGGGAGCCACTATTGTTCACGGATCTACCACAAGTTACATGTAGATATTATCAAGTTGTTACGATAATTCGATAATCAAATACGGGTATATTTGTATATAGTTTATAGCTTTCCTTAACACTCGAAAACTTGTCAAACTTAACCCTTGGCCCTCGGATGGGAGATCAGAAGTTCCGAGAAGGGAATCTAAGTGGGGAATAATAGCTATTGAGAAAACAGGAGATGATAAAAAAAAGAGAGCTGTGCAAATTCCATAATATATAAAATTGATTAGCAAAAGTTGGCATTGTTTCTGGCAGGGAAGAGTTATCGCTAAAGTTTAAGTTGCGAGTTGTTTTGGTAAATACCATGAAATTAAAAAAATGTTTTGTCAGTCACACTGATCTGATCCATTCGAGAAGTGTCACTTTAGCGATGACTCAGAGAAGACGGCGAGGTACTTGAAGTTTAGACAATAGCACCCGCAAATTGACTCAAAGAAAATTACCAGAGTAGGGGGAATTTTCGTGCAACAGATAATGATAATATGCGTACTAGATGGTCTGACACGACTATGTGCTAATATCACGTCTATATTCGTACGTTCTTAACAGAGAAACAATAATAACAACGACAACAACCACAACAGGTGCTTAAGATCAAACCGATGGGCGGGGATTTCAGAACCGCATACAACTTGAGCTTATCAGAGATGGGATGGGTTGCCTTGGGTTGCATAGGGATACGGTTGGAACGGGGAATTCCACACAGTATGTAGTAAGTAGGACGTGTTGAAGTGGGCGGCATTGTCGATGGATATTTGACTTAAGCAAATAATTGATAAATTGATTGCGATTGAGAGCGAGAGCGAGAGCGAGAGTCACATAGAGAAAGGCAGTAGTTGGATAATGGTCAATCAACTGGCTGATGATCCCCATTCCCGGCGTTTTGTCATTGTCATTACGTAGTTACATACTATATATGCATCTATATCTACATATCTATCTGATTTGACTATTGCATGTGTTGCGCTCAACGATCATAGATCGAGGCCTTCAACTTGAACTTGCCACCGCATTGCAACGGCACAGATCAATTTAAAGCCAACTGTTGTTTCCCTTTCATATATACATATATGTGTATGCATCAATATATGTATATATGTATGTGTCCGATCGGTATGCACACGCTATCGAAAATGATCAGGTGTCATTGCAATACATGAATTATTACAACATTGTCATTGTTGCTGTTCTTATTGTTGTTGTTGTTGTTGCTGTTGCCCCCGCCTCCTTCTCAAGGCAATTAGACAGATGTTATATGCACTTAATTGTCCCACTGTTATGAGGAACTACTTTACGCTTTATACAATAGCAACTATATGCTTGGTGTGAAGGTCACACACACAACACACACACACCCCCTCCCGGCGAGAGAGGGAGGAAGGCAGAGTTGGTGATCAACGATCAAAGAACAATTCATTCAATTCTGTTTTAGGCCCTTTCCACTTCAATTCAAGTGCCAATCAACGTTCTGCCTGTCACTTTCTATTGACAATCTAATCGGTTATAACCGGCTATACGTCCATAGAACATCGCTCAGCTCCTATCAATTTTGGACTCTGCAGACGCATGTGACCATATCATATAACCCATCTACTTACACATATTGTCAGCACTTGAAAATCTTCCTAAAACAAAAAATATAATATTTATATAAAAATACATGCCTTTGGGCAGATCACAATCTATTTGAAAACTCAAATTAATTCTTATATCATGTTTACATATGCGCTTAAAGATACTTGAATAATTTCTGAAAAAAAAGAAATTCCAAAATACATAGTCTAGGGGAAATCTGTAAACTTTCGACTGCATATTCATTTATCATATTTTCTTTTTTTCAAAAATTGCAAAATCACGCGGCTCACAGAATTCTTTGTAAATGAGTTGAATTATTTCAGCTAATTAATATGTTAAGATTGAAAGGGTTGCAGTGGAAGACCCCAAACTGTAAACTGAACTGAAAACCCCCCCTTCGTATTTGTTTGGGAATCCTGCAGTAAACCTCCATTGTGTGCTCTATCCGAATTTCCAAGTAAAATATGCAATAAGATATCATCAAATTTTCCCAGATTTTGTTTATTTTTTATGATCTGCGTTAAGAGGTGAAGTTCCAACAAATTGTACAGTAAATGTTTGTTTAACAACTCTTCATTTATAGAGAAACGATATTCAGTATATCCTATAGAGTATAATGGTTACTTCAGACGATAGTTTATATCTGTACACTTGAGAATAGGGTGCGATTATCGTCTGTTTTATTAGTCAGTTAAATAGCCATAAAACTGTGATTATCATACCTATGCACAAACATAAAGATATTTTGTATTTTTGTAGAGGCAGTTCCTAGAACAGTTCATTCAGGTGTCAAAACGATTACTCAGGCACTAAATAAATTCAATTTAACAAAAATAATAACAACACACAATAAAAGAAGAGATGTGTGTGAGAAACAGAAATAAATTTGATGATAATGCTTATCAGAGATGTCCACTTGGCATGAGTATTAAAAAATATTAATAATATTAATATTCCTTATATTAAATACACGATGATCAGGTGAACGTGAGTTCGAATGCCAATTCGAATCAGAGTTCGAGTTCGATGCTGACGCAAAACTGAAACTAGATCTATAAGTCAGTTAACTTGGTCGAAATAAGCGTAGTATTATTATTATATTTGTTATCAAATCACTTGAGATACAACAGATAATGATATTACAATCATTACGTACGTGCATATAATATAAGTGCCAAAACCCTCAATTCAACTCGGTTCTTGAGTGTTAACATCTGTATGACAGGAAAAAAGGCCACACTTCCATATCATATACCCTCTACACAATACTGCCCTATCGGCATATCCCACTACTACTGCCCCATCTATGTAACATATGCACCCACATCACTTAGATTGACATCACAAAGAACTTTGGCAAAAACAAAAAAACAAAAAAAAATGCTGATCAAATATAAATTGTTATCGTGTTTTCATTTACAGAGTATCTTGAATGGGACGCACATGTGCCTTTCGCTAAAATCATTCGATCTTTATAAGGAACTGATGACAGATATGGTAGCTAAACACTTGTTCATGTCCGAAACCTTGGCGAGTTTATTTACAGGAAAAATCTTATCATATGCCGCTATTCGCGGTTCTCAATCTGCACTTCTTGGCTAAGCCAAATATGAAAAAAATAACGAAAATATTAATCAAATGTAAAAACTCCCGGGTACTAATACACCCAACATACACAAGTATATATGTATATATACTATCTTAAATTTATACATATATATGCGTATATGTAGAACTGGTGGCGTCATCTCAGTGAACAGAGTTTTGGAAACCCCAGAGGAGGGTCGCTGCACGCCATTCTTATCACGTCGATAGCATTTCGCTTCATATACCTCAATAGGATATTTATTTTGTCGGTTTACCTTATTGTTCATACAATTGTGTGTCTCTGTGTGTGTATGTGTATGTATGAGTATGTGCAATTTGCAATGATTCGACAATAAACCAGTTAATAACAATATATTCTTGCCGTACGCAAAACCAAAATCTAAATGACACACGTCATTTGCCTTGATTATTATGTGAAGCGGCAACTGAGGTTACTTACATATAGGAGGGATACATCTCTAGCTATAGTTGCAGATACATCTATACTCCGCCTTACAACTATGTTATCTATCTTAGACCTATGCAAAAAGATCCCACCTGGTTGTTGTATGATATAATTATCAATCGTTACCGATAGTGTTGTTGACCTTATGGGTGGACCTTCACTTTTCGGATTACGTTTAGTCCATACACAATTAGGCAGAAGCAACAACATCATCACCAAAACAACAATAATAATAACAACAACAACAACAAATACAGTTCCCACAGTGTTAACGAGCCCGTAACAAAAGTATTTACCAAATTGTAACAAATTATCATCGAAATTGACAAATTTCGTATAATCGCTAATTTCCATAAAAGACTTCCCGTCATTACGGAGCCTATAAATAGATATCCATACATACATGTACATATATTAGCCGATATCTACAGACGATAAATATGCAGACATGCAGACATGATCGAAATGACGAATAATATAATTCGAATATGATTTGGTCGTTTATACTTTATGTCACTGTTATTTGGCCAGTGGTTATATCGAACCTAGGACAAGCTAGAAACAACTGTACGATAGTCAATCATGGCGATACATTCATCACACTTTTGGAATTCACAACAGCTTTATAGCAGCATAATTGCGTCTCAATTGGATCTTCCTCAGAAGTATATTTTTTGTGATTTTGCATTATGACGGCATACTTTGGCCGTAAATTGTAGACTGCCATTAAATGCCCGTTATCAGTTGGCCATAATCGCTATGTTCTTTTGCCAGTACCAAAGAAATTCAAGGAAAATGTTGTTATTATTGTTCAACAAAAGCCACGTGAATTGTTTTATAACCCACCCACCAAGGGTCCACCCCGCCGGCTCCACCCGGGCTGCTGTCACTGCTTCGTCACACTTAACAGCGGGCAAGGCAACTAACTGCGATACCAAAGTGGTTTCCGCTGATAGCTACATCCATATTTCGGCGTAATATCGACGGGCACAAACGCAGTTGGCATCTGTCACAATACGCAGTTTAGACACAATACAATTTTCCAAATAAGTGTTTACAGAACAAGTAACTCAAATTAGACAATAACTATTTAAACAAAAAATAAAAACAGTTTAATAACTTAATAATAATGCTCTAGCAGCTAATAAAATGAAAATTATTGCCTTTATATTGAAAGCTCGGCCAAAAACAAACTTAAATCATCAAATAAGTTCCGTTAAAATCGGGGAATATATCCATTTTTGAGGTCTAACAGGGATAACCTTTTCAACTTTGAGAAGCCATAACTTCCATTAAAATCAACCGATTTTCAAAATTTTTGCATTTCTGTCAATGGTTTTGATCATATTTGGAATCTACATCAAAAATTGTTCCGAACTGTCAGTTTTCAATTTTGACCCATTTTTGGCCATTTTTGCATACCAACCCCTTGAAAAAATGTCAAAAAAAGTGAAAATCTTAAAATCGGAATTTTTGTGCCCAATCGATTTCTGGCATCAAAATGGATATAAAAAATCTTACCGCACTTGATTTGGAGTGATATTTTAAAAAATATGGCCAAAATACTGAAAACATGGTCAAAAACAGCTTTTTGAGCAAAAAGTGAAATCTTCCTCATCTTTGAGAAACCATAACTTTTCCACGCCTTAGCCGATTTTCAATATTTTTGTATTTCTGGACATGGTCATGATCATATTTTAAATCAATATAAAAAGTTTATTACATATTTTGAAAAATATGGCAAGTAAAGTGAAAAATTGTAATAAACCTGTTATTTGGTACAAAAAATGCAAATATTCGCAACTTTGAGAAGCCATAACTTCCATTAAAATCAACCGATTTTCAAAATTTTTGCATTTCTGTCAATGGTTTTGATCATATTTGGAATCTACATCAAAAATTGTTCCCAACTGCCAGTTTTAAATTTTGACCCATTTTTGGCCATTTTTGCATACCAACCCCTTGAAAAAATGTCAAAAAAAAGTGAAAATCTTAAAATCGGAATTTTTTGTGCCCAATCGATTTCTGGCATCAAAATGGATATAAAAAAACTTACCGCACTTGATTTGGAGCGATATTTTAAAAATTATGGCCAAAATACTGAAAAAATGGTCAAAAACAGCTTTTTGAGCAAAAAGTGAAATCTTCCTCATCTTTGAGACACCATAAATTTTCCACGCCTTAGCCGATTTTCAATATTTTTGCATTTCTGGACATGGTCATGATCATATTTTAAATCAGTATCAAAAGTTTATTACATATTTTGAAAAATATGGCAAGTAAAGTGAAAAATTGTAATAAACCTGTTATTTGGTACAAAAAATGCAAATATTCGCAACTTTGAGAAGCCATAACTTCCATTAAAATCAACCGATTTTCAAAATTTTTGCATTTCTGTCAATGGTTTTGATCATATTTGGAATCTACATCAAAAATTGTTCCCAACTGTCAGTTTTCAATTTTGACCCATTTTTGGCCATTTTTGCATACCAACCCCTTGAAAAAATGTCAAAAAAAGTGAAAATCTTAAGATCGGAATTTTTTGTGCCCAATCGATTTCTGGCATCAAAATGGATATAAAAAAACTTACCGCACTTGATTTGGAGCGATATTTTAAAAAATATGGCCAAAATACTGAAAACATGGTCAAAAACAGCTTTTTGCGCAAAAAGTGAAATCTTCCTCATCTTTGAGAAACCATAACTTTTCCACGCCTTAGCCGATTTTCAATATTTTTGCATTTCTGGACATGGTCATGATCATATTTTAAATCAGTATCAAAAGTTTATTACATATTTTGAAAAATATGGCAAGTAAAGTGAAAAATTGTAATAAACCTGTTATTTGGTACAAAAAATGCAAATATTCGCAACTTTGAGAAGCCATAACTTCCATTAAAATCAACCGATTTTCAAAATTTTTGCATTTCTGTCAATGGTTTTGATCATATTTGGAATCTACATCAAAAATTGTTCCCAACTGTCAGTTTTCAATTTTGACCCATTTTTGGCCATTTTTGCATACCAACCCCTTGAAAAAATGTCAAAAAAAGTGAAAATCTTAAGATCGGAATTTTTTGTGCCCAATCGATTTCTGGCATCAAAATGGATATAAAAAAACTTACCGCACTTGATTTGGAGCGATATTTTAAAAATTATGGCCAAAATACTGAAAAAATGGTCAAAACAGCTTTTTGAGCAAAAAGTGAAATCTTCCTCATCTTTGAGACACCATAAATTTTCCACGCCTTAGCCGATTTTCAATATTTTTGCATTTCTGGACATGGTCATGATCATATTTTAAATCAGTATCAAAAGTTTATTACATATTTTGAAAAATATGGCAAGTAAAGTGAAAAATTGTAATAAACCTGTTATTTGGTACAAAAAATGCAAATATTCGCAACTTTGAGAAGCCATAACTTCCATTAAAATCAACCGATTTTCAAAATTTTTGCATTTCTGTCAATGGTTTTGATCATATTTGGAATCTACATCAAAAATTGTTCCCAACTGTCAGTTTTCAATTTTGACCCATTTTTGGCCATTTTTGCATACCAACCCCTTGAAAAAATGTCAAAAAAAGTGAAAATCTTAAAATCGGAATTTTTTGTGCCCAATCGATTTCTGGCATCAAAATGGATATAAAAAAACTTACCGCACTTGATTTGGAGCGATATTTTCAAAATTATGGCCAAAATACTGAAAAAATGGTCAAAAACAGCTTTTTGAGCAAAAAGTGAAATCTTCCTCATCTTTGAGACACCATAAATTTTCCACGCCTTAGCCGATTTTCAATATTTTTGCATTTCTGGACATGGTCATGATCATAATTTAAATCAGTATCAAAAGTTTATTACATATTGTGAAAAATATGGCAAGTAAAGTGAAAAATTGTAATAAACCTGTTATTTGGTACAAAAATGCAAATATTCGCAACTTTGAGAAGCCATAACTTCCATTAAAATCAACCGATTTTCAAAATTTTTGCATTTCTGTCAATGGTTTTGATCATATTTGGAATCTACATCAAAAATTGTTCCCAACTGTCAGTTTTAAATTTTGACCCATTTTTGGCCATTTTTGCATACCAACCCCTTGAAAAAATGTCAAAAAAAGTGAAAATCTTAAAATCGGAATTTTTTGTGCCCAATCGATTTCTGGCATCAAAATGGATATAAAAAAACTTACCGCACTTGATTTGGAGCGATATTTTAAAAAATATGGCCAAAATACTGAAAAAATGGTCAAAAACAGCTTTTTGAGCAAAAAGTGAAATCTTCCTTATCTTTCAGAAACCATAACTTTTCCACGCCTTAGTCGATTTTCAATATTTTTGCATTTCTGGACATGGTCATGATCATATTTTAAATCAGAATCAAAAGTTTATTACATATTGTGAAAAATATGGCAAGTAAAGTGAAAAATTGTAATAAACCTGTTATTTGGTACAAAAAATGCAAATATTCGCAACTTTGAGAAGCCATAACTTCCATTAAAATCAACCGATTTTCAAAATTTTTGCATTTCTGTCAATGGTTTTGATCATATTTGGAATCTACATCAAAAATTGTTCCCAACTGTCAGTTTTCAATTTTGACCCATTTTTGGCCATTTTTGCATACCAACCCCTTGAAAAAATGTCAAAAAAAGTGAAAATCTTAAAATCGGAATTTTTTGTGCCCAATCGATTTCTGGCATCAAAATGGATATAAAAAAACTTACCGCACTTGATTTGGAGCGATATTTTAAAAAATATGGCCAAAATACTGAAAAATGGTCAAAAACAGCTTTTTGAGCAAAAAGTGAAATCTTCCTCATCTTTGAGACACCATAAATTTTCCACGCCTTAGCCGATTTTCAATATTTTTGCATTTCTGGACATAGTCATGATCATATTTTAAATCAGTATCAAAAGTTTATTACATATTTTGAAAAATATGGCAAGTAAAGTGAAAAATTGTAATAAACCTGTTATTTGGTACAAAAAATGCAAATATTCGCAACTTTGAGAACCCATAACTTCCATTAAAATCAACCGATTTTCAAAATTTTTGCATTTCTGTCAATGGTTTTGATCATATTTGGAATCTACATCAAAAATTGTTCCCAACTGTCAGTTTTAAATTTTGACCCATTTTTGGCCATTTTTGCAAATCTTAAAATCGGAATTTTTTGTGCCCAATCGATTTCTGGCATCAAAATGGATATAAAAAAACTTACCGCACTTGATTTGGAGCGATATTTTGAAAAATATGGCCAAAATACTGAAAAAATGGTCAAAAACAGCTTTTTGAGCAAAAAGTGAAGTCTTCCTCATCTTTGAGACACCATAAATTTTCCACGCCTTAGCCGATTTTCAATATTTTTGCATTTCTGGACATGGTCATGATCATATTTTAAATCAGTATCAAAAGTTTATTACATATTTTGAAAAATATGGCAAGTAAAGGGAAAAATTGTAATAAACCTGTTATTTGGTACAAAAAATGCAAATATTCGCAACTTTGAGAAGCCATAACTTCCATTAAAATCAACCGATTTTCAAAATTTTTGCATTTCTGTCAATGGTTTTGATCATATTTGGAATCTACATCAAAAATTGTTTCCAACTGTCAGTTTTCAATTTTGACCCATTTTTGGCCATTTTTGCATACCAACCCCTTGAAAAAATGTCAAAAAAAGTGAAAATCTTAAAATCGGAATTTTTTGTGCCCAATCGATTTTTGGCATCAAAATGGATATAAAAAACTTACCGCACTTGATTTGGAGCGATATTTTAAAAAATATGGCCAAAATACTGAAAAAATGGTCAAAAACAGCTTTTGAGCAAAAAGTGAAATCTTCCTCATCTTTGAGACACCATAAATTTTCCACGCCTTAGCCGATTTTCAATATTTTTGCATTTCTGGACATGGTCATGATCATAATTTAAATCAATATCAAAAGTTTATTACATATTTTGAAAAATATGGCAAGTAAAGTGAAAAATTGTAATAAACCTGTTATTTGGTACAAAAAATGCAAATATTCGCAACTTTGAGAAGCCATAACTTCCATTAAAATCAACCGATTTTCAAAATTTTTGCATTTCTGTCAATGGTTTTGATCATATTTGGAATCTACATCAAAAATTGTTCCCAACTGTCAGTTTTCAATTTTGACCCATTTTTGGCCATTTTTGCATACCAACCCCTTGAAAAATGTCAAAAAAGTGAAAATCTTAAGATCGGAATTTTTGTGCCCAATCGATTTCTGGCATCAAAATGGATATAAAAAAACTTACCGCACTTGATTTGGAGCGATATTTTAAAAAATATGGCCAAAATACTGAAAAAATGGTCAAAAACAGCTTTTTGCGCAAAAAGTGAAATCTTCCTCATCTTTGAGAAACCATAACTTTTCCACGCCTTAGTCGATTTTCAATATTTTTGCATTTCTGGACATGGTCATGATCATATTTTAAATCAGTATCAAAAGTTTATTACATATTTTGAAAAATATGGCAAGTAAAGTGAAAAATTGTAATAAACCTGTTATTTGGTACAAAAAATGCAAATATTCGCAACTTTGAGAAGCCATAACTTCCATTAAAATCAACCGATTTTCAAAATTTTTGCATTTCTGTCAATGGTTTTGATCATATTTGGAATCTACATCAAAAATTGTTCCCAACTGTCAGTTTTCAATTTTGACCCATTTTTGGCCATTTTTGCATACCAACCCCTTGAAAAATGTCAAAAAAAGTGAAAATCTTAAAATCGGAATTTTTTGTGCCCAATCGATTTCTGGCATCAAAATGGATATAAAAAAACTTACCGCACTTGATTTAGAGCGATATTTTAAAAATTATGGCCAAAATACTGAAAAAATGGTCAAAAACAGCTTTTTGAGCAAAAAGTGAAATCTTCCTCATCTTTGAGACACCATAAATTTTCCACGCCTTAGCCGATTTTCAATATTTTTGCATTTCTGGACATGGTCATGATCATATTTTAAATCAGTATCAAAAGTTTATTACATATTGTGAAAAATATGGCAAGTAAAGTGAAAAATTGTAATAAACCTGTTATTTGGTACAAAAAATGCAAATATTCGCAACTTTGAGAACCCATAACTTCCATTAAAATCAACCGATTTTCAAAATTTTTGCATTTCTGTCAATGGTTTTGATCATATTTTGAATCTACATCAAAAATTGTTCCCAACTGTCAGTTTTCAATTTTGACTAATTTTTGGCCATTTTTGCATACCAACCCCTTGAAAAACTGTCAAAAAAAGTGAAAATCTTAAAATCGGAATTTTTTGTGCCCAATCGATTTCTGGCATCAAAATGGATATAAAAAAACTTACCGCACTTGATTTGGAGCGATATTTAGAAAAATATGGCCAAAATACTGAAAAAATGGTCAAAAACAGCTTTTTGCGCATAAAGTGAAATCTTCCTTATCTTTGAGAAACCATAACTTTTCCACGCCTTAGTCGATTTTCAATATTTTTGCATTTCTGGACATGGTCATGATCATATTTTAAATCAGTATCAAAAGTTTATTACATATTGTGAAAAATATGGCAAGTAAAGTGAAAAATTGTAATAAACCTGTTATTTGGTACAAAAAATGGAAATATTCGCAACTTTGAGAAGCCATAACTTCCATTAAAATCAACCGATTTTCAAAATTTTTGCATTTCTGTCAATGGTTTTGATCATATTTTGAATCTACATCAAAAATTGTTCCCAACTGTCAGTTTTCAATTTTGACCCATTTTTGGCCATTTTTGCATACCAACCCCTTGAAAAAATGTCAAAAAAAGTGAAAATCTTAAAATCGGAATTTTTTGTGCCCAATCGATTTCTGGCATCAAAATGGATATAAAAAAACTTACCGCACTTGATTTGGAGCGATATTTTAAAAAATATGGCCAAAATACTGAAAAAATGGTCAAAAACAGCTTTTTGAGCAAAAAGTGAAATCTTCCTCATCTTTGAGACACCATAAATTTTCCACGCCTTAGCCGATTTTCAATATTTTTGCATTTCTGGACATAGTCATGATCATATTTTAAATCAGTATCAAAAGTTTATTACATATTTTGAAAAATATGGCAAGTAAAGTGAAAAATTGTAATAAACCTGTTATTTGGTACAAAAAATGCAAATATTCGCAACTTTGAGAAGCCATAACTTCCATTAAAATCAACAGATTTTCAAAATTTTTGCATTTCTGTCAATGGTTTTGATCATATTTTGAATATACATCAAAAATTGTTCCCAACTGTCAGTTTTCAATTTTGACCCATTTTTGGCCATTTTTGCATACCAAACCCTTGAAAAAATGTCAAAAAAAGTGAAAATCTTAAAATCGGAATTTTTTGTGCCCAATCGATTTCTGGCATCAAAATGGATATAAAAAAACTTACCGCACTTGATTTGGAGCGATATTTTAAAAAATATGGCCAAAATACTGAAAAAATGGTCAAAAACAGCTTTTTGCGCATAAAGTGAAATCTTCCTTATCTTTGAGAAACCATAACTTTTCCACGCCTTAGTCGATTTTCAATATTTTTGCATTTCTGGACATGGTCATGATCATATTTTAAATCAATATCAAAAGATTATTACATATTTTGAAAAATATGGCAAGTAAAGGGAAAAATTGTAATAAACCTGTTATTTGGTACAAAAAATGCAAATATTCGCAACTTTGAGAAGCCATAACTTCCATTAAAATCAACCGATTTTCAAAATTTTTGCATTTCTGTCAATGGTTTTGATCATATTTGGAATCTACATCAAAAATTTTTCCCAACTGTCAGTTTTCAATTGGCCATTTTTGCATACCAACCCCTTGAAAAAATGTCAAAAAAGTGAAAATCTTAAAATTGGAATTTTTTTGTGCCCAATCGATTTCTGAGAAATAGGTAATTACAAGAGTTTTGTCAAAAATAGAAAAAGACCATAACTTTGCCAAAATTCAAACGATTTTAAAAATTCGTGTAAATATGTGGAAAAATGCATCGAATTGGATATATTGGTTTATTAAATTTGTCGCTCACTTATAAGAATACATAGGTCAACACCGATCTGTTAAATTTAAATGTGCCAAAAAGTATGCTCTTCTTAAATAGATTGATATTTAAAAATCAGTAGTGCAAAATTTGAACCCCTGAATTATGGCTAGTATATGAATATGTTATATTATTTCAAAATAGTTCTAGCCATTTATAGACATTTTCAGATAAGGTTTCTCATTATGCTAATGATGCCTGAATATTTACTACGGCTTTCATGAGGAAGAAGCCGAGAGAGTCAATTGAAATTATTTTCAAAAGGGGGTAAACAAATCTTATATTTCGGGCAGAGATATCAGGCTGATACAAACATAGTGGCGTACCCAGTACATGGTCTAGACAGAGAGAAATAAGAACAACGCAAACTTATGCGGATCACGTACCTGCCTCACTCTCCTCATCGCTGCCATTGTCATCGCTATGGAGTAATGGAGCATATCCGCAGTGGGTGTTGCCACGGCTGCGGTTACGATCGCCCAGTTTGAGTAGTTTATCCATGGGAAGGGGAATAAGATTATTTCGATTTGTTAACTTCTTGACGTCACTTTAATTGGCAATAACGCGGCTGACAAAGCGTTAAAACATTTTCTCTTTGCCTATCTTTTGGCCTGGCCAACAAGCAATGCCGATGTGGCGTTATTTTCAATAATTTAATGTTAACTGAAATGCTCGACTACGATTTTTCTGTTGTTTTTCGAATGTCACTTCACTCTCAATATTATGTCGTCAAATGTTTCATTTATTATCACTTGAGCAGACATACACACGCACACTCGCACACTCGCCAGAGACTAGCACTAATTCATCTTAGCTCTCTGATAAAAGTAAACGTAACACGCTGGCCAAGCGACTAATGTGTCAACAGCAACTGAGAGTAGAGTTAGCGGCGATGGCGATAAAGCCAAATTGCTCTGCCAGAAAGTCGACTTGGCCCACAAGCATCCACCTAATCGCCACGCTCATTTGACTATTCTTAAACATTAACGGAGAGAGGCGCGACAACTGTGAAAACAGAACTTAACAATAGCAACCTGAACACAGCAACCGCAGTCAGAAAGAACGGCAAACGTAACCGCAACCACAATATTTTCAAGATCAAAACTGCCATTTCCATATTATCGCACCTGAAACATTTTGTGGGTGGATACATAGCGGTAAATGAGTCTCTCTCTCTCTCTCTCTCACTCTTTGGCTATTTGAGAGGGATGTTCGAATAGTTGTTCAGTAAACTGACATATATTGGATGGATTGTTAAAAATTTTTAGGAATACGAAGTATTTTTAAGCGAAACTGTCTCATTTGTCCTATGAGTGTCTCTCTCATTCTCTCTCTTTCACTATTTGAGAGGGATGTTCGAGTAGTTGTTCAGTAAACTGGCATTTAATGGATGGATTGTCAAGATACTTGTGAATACGAAGTATTTTAGCGCGATGCTCTTATTTGTGATCGTGAATGAATTCGATACGTTGACATTATGCAAACCGGAACATGACTGCGAGCCACGGATTGAGTTCCATTCGAACAATCAATAAACAACATCAGATACTCTTTCTGAAAAGGCGTTTGTATGAAAGTACAGAGATCTCGATCTGATAGACCAATTAACAATTTAGTATAAAATCTATTAATATTTGTAATAATTTGGGCAAGTGTTTAAGTGTGTGTTGGAAAGACCGCAGACATGACAGACAATTATAAAGTATTATTTATGCCTATTGTTTATGGCAGGTGTCGTATAATCAATTTCATGTTCAATTAATCTGAAGCCTACTGAATATAACACGAAGTTTTGAGTAAACATTGAAAGAGCATGCGGCATATCATTGACGTCACAAACTATTTGTAAATAAACAATGGCAACACACACACACGTACAATTCTAAAAATTTATTCATTCTCTTATATCAGAGTTGCATCAGGTAGCATCGTAATATAGTACGACATTACGATACTATTGAAATTCAATGAAAAATCTATAAATATTTGCTGTTGATCATAATAATAATTATGTATGTTAATAATAGCTAATGCTGGCTAAATGTATCTAATACACAGGGTATCCAAGGGTTCAGCATTCTCTTTCCCTCGTCAATTTATCTGTGCGTGTGACCCGTGCGCGTGTAAGCCCTTGAGAGAGACCGGCGGAGGAGGAGAGGCACAATTGGAATCGCAGCAGCGCCCCCTATAATCACTCTGTGTGCACTTGACTCATCGCAAATATGTAGTAATGAAGCAGATAACACGCAAAGCACAGTAACCACTTAAACTGGCCCCTCTCTTTCTCTATCTCGCTCTGTCTAGCTATGTATGTAAGTATGTCTGTCTCTCCCTTTCGTAAGACGCATGCGCCGGCTACTTGAACAGCTGTGTTCGCCCCGTTATGCGCTAACTGCGACGCCGAACGTCGACTTCAACTGCGAGTGGCCGTGACTGCAGCGTCAGCTTTAGTGTTTGTAAACAACTTAAATGGCAGCAACAACAAATCCATTGATGAAAATTGTTATAATGACCAATGTACATGCACACAAACGAACATACATAACGAAATGATTAAGCATGCAACAAGTGAAAAATCAACATCAAATCAAATGAATTAAATGAAATTAGTGTTAAAACTAAAACTAAATACTAAATATATGTGCATACATACATAAAGATGTTGGTCTATAAATAAAAAGGATAGCAAAATAAAGTGAATTGTTAAAAATAGCTTACGTATGTGCCTGCGCCGCACTGTGGACACACTTTTCTCGCCGCCACTGTCAATCTTGCTAATCGGCTTCATGTTGCACTCGGGATCAAAACGCACCACGACGAACGAACGACTACGACGACAACTGGCAACAAGTGGGCGGAAGTATAATTTTTGTTAAGAAAATATAAAATAAAAGAAAAAAAGCCAAGATATTCAAGATATATACGCTCGTTGTTTAAGTTAAAATTACAGCAAAGATCAAAATAACAAATAATACTTATAAAAGCAAAACAAAGGCAGAGTTACTCAAATTATAATTTCATGTTGTTATCAAATTTATGCAATTGGATTAACTGAAGCACAACCACAAAAACATATGTACATACATACATACATACATTCATACAACGTATATACATATGTACATATGTATGTATGAATGTATGGTCAAAAACGCTCAGCAACGGCCGAAAATACACTTTAACCGGTTTTAACAGCTGATGCAGACGCAGATATCGATATCGGCTCAACGTTGCCGATTGTTGAATTTCGAACTAACACATTTCCACACTCGGCAACTGAACTAAGTTTTTACCTCTTTATTACTATTGAAGCGACAAGCCTCAACGTTCAACAGCAACTGAAAACCAAAAGCAAAATCTGCCAACGACCGACTAAGAGCAGCAAAGCAGAGAAAGACAATAACAACTGTGAAACAAAAGGAAGGGAAATTTATCTGAAGAGCACAAAAGAGAAAGAACAACGAAAAGAAAAAAACCAGAATCAGAACCAGAACCAGCGGCAAAGGCAAAAGCAGAATCACTGAACAAAAAAGAGACAACATAGAAAACTAAGTCCCGCCTGAATGACACATGTCAAAACAGGGCGGCAATAGTTAGGAGGGGTTCAAGGGGTTCGCTTCATAAACATGAACTTATCATCATTAGTAATAGCAGTTACCTAGATAAGATACCTATGCAGGACGTGCGTTGCACAACATCTTCAGCAGAAGCAATCATGATGGCAACAACAACTATAATCACGGCAAATATTGATAATGTCAAGTATAATTTTGTTTAATCAATTGAAGGCAACACAAACTTTTTAAATCGAAGAGTAAAAGAGAGGGAGCTTCAGAATTTGTTAGTTTGCAACCAAACGGGCAAAGAGAACAGCCCAACATCAATAAAGAGAGCTAGAGAGTGTGTTTGTAGATTTGCATGTATTTGTGGGAATGAAAGAGGGGGACTCTTTGTGAAAGTTTGTTTGCGAAATTCGTAGCCAAGGTTCGCGACATTGGCACAGTACTTGACCTCAAAGGCTCGCGATAATATTGATAATAATAAAATAAAAGTATACTTGTATGTATGTATGTAGTTGCATACAAGTGCATATGTACATATGTCTGTACTATGGTGTGTCTGAGTATGTGAGTTGATATGAACTTGACCTATTAATGGCCGATATACATATGTATGTACATTGGTGTATGTGTATGTGAAGAAATTACTCAAATAATAATTAAAAATGCATTCGTTGTACATTTAAGCAAAACACCGCATACGTTGCACGTGCAAGCACATGTTCCCACCACACATATGTATGTATGTACATACCTATGTATGTAAGTACAACAATGTCTGGGCATCTATGTACGTACATACATTTGTACAAGCGCACGCACTCACACACATACACTATCGTACATACATATGTACGTGTTTACAATTTTGGCGCTGCTAAAGAGCAAGACATTGCCCCCCACATTTGTCACTCTGTTGACATGCTTGATCAACTATTTATTGATTAGTCATTTGTCTGCACAAACACTCACATTCACGCACACACTCACACGCACAGCCTGACGCGTGCATGCAGACAAACACAATAGTAAAACACGTGAAAGTTGCAAAACGTATTCTTATTATTTTTCACTTTATTCTTGAATTCATTGATTTTTACCAACGAGAGGCGAATGCAAATATGAAAAGGGAGCATGGGCAAATAACTGCACATTGCAGCTGACTGTGATTGCGACAGCGACAGTGACTCTATGGGAGGAGGAAGAGCAGCCCAAAGCGAAATTTCATAATCACATGAAATTCTGCTATTGTTATTATCCTTCAGACACTAAAAAAGGAGATTTCTCTATTTAATACTATCACGTTTGATTTCAAATGCAGAAAGGTAGCAATTTATGAACATATAAATGTTATAAACAAATTGTTAGAACAACTAGTTCGATAATTGTTGATGCATTATTGTGTTGTTGTTTTGTTGGTTATGTTACACGTTTGATTCTAGACAAAAAAAAAAGGAGTATATGCAGATATATTATTGGTATTGCCATTGAATGAGTGTGCAGGGGGAAATGGCAACACAATGAGAGACACTGAAATATATAGACACTTGGAACACCAAACAAAAATGCACACTTACAAGATAAGGAAATCAACGAGAATAACAACATTTAACAATTTGAAAATCGCACTCACATCTCTTCCAGACAACTTTAGTCGCGGTAACAGCGCGAACTTGAAGTTTACTCGCTTCATTGACTTACAATTTCAAACTGAAACAGCAACAACATTCACGAATATTGTAGACGGCAACGACAGCGGCACTTTCCACCCCATTCGGAACACAACATGGGCCAACAACAAAACCCATGTGCTAAATCAAAAAGGCGCTTTGACGGCCGATATGCAGACTAAAAGCAGGCATGCTCATCGATAGACAAGATGTACTATCGATGACATTTAAATTTAGTGCTTTTAATTTGCGCGCACATATTCGATGATAACATAATATCAAATAACCTAACGTTCGAACAGTCTGCAAAATATTCTAAGCTTAATATGGATGCACACACAAAAATGTGTATTTTTGATAGCTAAAGATATTTCATCTTTTGTGACTAATAATACAACTTTTTTTTTAAATAAATATTTACAATATAAAGTATGTCAAAAAGAAATTGTTAATTTCGTTCTGCTTCTTACTTGCAGACTCAATGGTTGTTACCAGCCTGTTAATTATGCGATTATTTGGCTGTATCGAATTGTTCCACGGCAGACAGACAGACATCAATATTGATATCGATTGATCTTGACCTCTAGATGACACGCAGTTTAAGTTTAGTCTTCCCTGGGAATAGACGCATAGGACTTAGAAATTGTCTAAAGTAGTGCGCGAAAAATTAGTCACTCGTTTGTCTTGTTTTATTTAATTTTTTTTCAATATTCGCATCTGGCAACGATCGTGTAAATCCTTTTTAGCGGTTGCTAGTGACAAAATTTAAAGTTTTACATTTTTTTTCGTGTGATATTTTATCTAGAGATTTCCTTGTGAACATTCGCTGTAAGTTTCATAATGCTTTATTGTGTACATATTAGTTGCTTTATTATATCTAAAGGTTCAAAAGCTTGCAAAATATGTACAGCTATATGTATATATAGATACATATGTACATATGTATCGAGGTGTATGCATACATGTATACATACATATGTACATATGTACGTATACCTAAATACGTATGCATACTCGTGTGTATGTGTATGCTATAATGCGTGCGTGTGGCGAAAGACACTAAAGCAAGCAAAGAAAATAACTGTAAAGATCCTTCAGCGTTCGTTGCACTAGCGTTGGGCGACGACAATTGAATACAACCACATCATAAACAAGTGAACGACCAACAAATTAAAAATGGCGTAGATCTTACTGTTTTGCTATTTATCAACGAAATCTAACGTACTTAGAGATGGTCTCGTGCATAACTTGAAAATTCAGCTCAATTAATTAGTTATTATTCTTTTTTACATTTTAATACTATATACATATGTATGTATTTTACAATTACATTTATTCCTACATTATTATTATTTCTTATCTAAGTAAAAAAATGAGTCGACCAATTACCTCCGGTAGCAGGCAGGCTCCTGATACATATGACGAATTTCTGGAGAGTAACAAGATGTATCGTAAGCACACTGCCAGGGATTCATCATGCCTATTTCGTGTCGTTGCGGAGCAAATGTTCGATACACAAGCGCTGCATTATGAGATTCGTCTGGAGTGTATACGATTCATGACCCGTAGGCGTAATGCATTCGCGAAGGTACGTATGTATTTAGCAGCGATTTGCGTATTGACCAACAGTGTTCGAAAATGTTGGCAATAAATGGTTTGAAAATTTGCTAAATATGGTAAAGTGTTTTGCTGCGAATGCATTTCACTTCTCTACATCTGGCAACACTGTTATCTGTTGCACGGTTATAAAATTAACGATGAATCTACGTTGTCTACAGTAAACATAAAAGTGTTGCACAAATAATGACTTATTTTCCTATGTACTCGCTAGGCTATTAATGGAGACTTCGATGCATATTTGGTTGAAATGGCAAAGCCCAGAACGTATGGGACAATGCTTGAATTGCGCGCGCTTTGCTTTATGTATGGGTAAGTGTTATTAATGTGCAAATAATGACATAATTTACTCATCAGTAACTAATTAATGTTACAGCCGAAATGTTGTATTATTTGAGGCATACAATTTGGGCACTCCGGTGATATTTAATTCTGAGTTTAAACATAATTTTCAAATATTTTTCACTCAAAAATGGCATTTTGATTCCGTTTTCACATTCGATTATATTGAGACTGCTGCCCTATGCCAATGTAAGTCTAAAACCACAAACTATTTTTACTATCCAATAAATTGCAATCGAAAAATTTGTAATATTTTCGAACTTGGATTTGCAGCGCTTATCTTTAAGCTTCTTTATAAGGACATTTTTAAGCTGCCCGATGTTGACTTTGCTGTTGAGACCATGTTGCATCCACAAACATTCAATGGGGGCAACAATGAGGTAAATGTGGACGATCGAGGTTATGCCGTGACCATTGCCGGTGTCGATGGTCGCAAGTTTGCTATGGACTTGCCCGAGGATACCGATTGCATTCTCGCGACTATCAAGAACTGTAATTTCCATAGCAACCCAGATGTACAACGAGACGAATCTCTATTCGAGACATTTACGACGTCAGTGATGAACGAGGAGAACCGTGAATTGATGTACACTTGTCCCCACAAGTTCAACTCGTGTGTGCGCCAATTATTGCACGATGGTAACTCCCATGAATCCTGTCTATAATATACATATATATTACTACTATATTTCCATCCGCATTTTCGCAGGCATTACACCATTTCCCTATAAGGTTGCCAAGTCCTTGGATCCCAATATGTATCGCAACATTGAGTTCGATAGCTGGAACGAGTTACGCAAGAGTGCTAAAAGATTCAATGTCTATATGAATGATTTCGAATTTCAGGTGGGTATATCTTTCGTAAAATGCGTTTATCGCATATTTTCTTTCTTTAGTTGTAATCCCCAAACTGTTTTATTTACTAATTGGTGTTGTGTCTTTCTATTAATTTATCTATCATTTATCGCTCTGATTTTTAGTTGTAATCCCCCCAAAATATTAACTAGTAGATGTTTGTCTTTCTATTAATTCTTAATTGTTATAACAAGTACTAATTTGCTAGCATCCTTCTGTGTATCCATTTGTATACCCCATGTTCATTGAAAATAGAGAATGCAGGGTATTATTTATTACCTTAAGGCATATATACGATCACTTGAGAAATCGCTTGAACTATAACCCTTTGTCTACTCGTCTGTGTCTGTCTGTCTGTCCATGCGTGTGAATGCTAGAGGAGATAGAGGCTTACTGTTTTTGAAGTAGACTCCTTTATAGTGGGAACTGGGAATATCATATCATTTCCTTTTCTTATGATTTCTTCCTTTCATTTCTTTCTCCAACTCTATCTTTCCAGGTATAACTTTCACATCTTTATTTATATTAATAGTCTACGCATCTATCTATAACTATGCAGATTTATTTCTTAGTTTTTCCAGAATCATTTCATTTAGTTTAGTTAAATTCTCTTTAGTGCGTAATATAGTAGTGGTTGTTTCCTCATACTTATAACTGACTTTACTCTCCTCGCACAATTCGTCTCCGCTCTCACTGTGTTTCTTTGTGTTCATTGATCACAATGGACATCCTTAAGGCTGGCGCCAAGTGTCATCTGGACTTGCTGATTGGCAATAAGATGGAATCGTATATATGCCATATCCAAGAGGTCGAACAGTTCGATGAGAGAGCAGTTTGTCACGTATTTGTAGAGCAATTGGGAAAACACATCGTGGTAGGCACTAAGCACCCCGTTTTCTCACTAACATCTTTTTGATGATCATATCTTAACAATATATTAAATGAAAAATTTTAATATTTTCTTTCTTAATTTGAATTTCGAGAAGGTCCCCATGACTGCCCTACATCCGGTGCCTCCGGATGAGTACCGGCCATGGAATATGCCGCTGCGTATTCAGCAACAGATTTTCCAACGCGACCACATGGGCAAGTTTAACAGACCGAAGATGAATAAATGGAGGTCAAGGGGCTACAATTACCGTGGCTATTATGAAGACTACAATGTCTCTGGCAGTGAATACAATTATTCAGTGAATGAACAATATTCACAGCAGCAGCTGGAGGAGGACGCTGCCGGCTTGGAGTCTCGTCAACAAAATCCACAATACTACTCTCATGGACACGGGCATGGCAATCAGCCGGAGCGGGGTGCATCCTCTCAAGGTGCACCATCATTGGGTGGTGGTCATACGCCCACAAATCATTCCATGGTGAACTATATGCCGGTGTCTGGCGGTGCACAGTCATGGTCAGGCGCCACAATGCCCGTGTCTGGGGAGTATTCATATGTACAACAGAGCCCCATGCATGGCGAGGGTGCCATGTACCTGCCCATTGGTGGAGGAGTCTATAATGGTGGCCAGCCTATGCCGGGGTCGCCCCACCATTCGCTTCCAGTCTATGGCCCGTCGCAACAATATGTGTATGCAGGACCGGCGCAGGCAACTTTTGCTGCACCGCATGGCAATCTACCGAACAACACAAACATTGCTCCAGTTCCAGTTGATAATCACGCCGTGCCCTATGAGATGACCCCACTACCATACTATTACAACTATAACGTGGCATCTCAAGTGGTCATCCCAAATCAATACAACTCAGACCAAACCCAATCGCATCCGACGGCACCGCTTCAGCTGCAAATACATGCTCACCATAATGACCAGACCACCGTACAGTTGTCTGAGGAGACGCCTCCAGCGACCCCTTCTGAGGTAATGCCGTTGCCAACTGTTGGAGTTAGCAGCAGCTCCACCACCGCTGCCACCACAGCCACCAATTCCACCAACACTGCCACTACCTCTATTCCCGCTGAGTCGGAGACGCAAAGGGCACAACAAGCTCACCAAAAACGCGGTTTCGGTGGCAAGAAGATCAAGCGAGCGAAGCGACCAGAACAATTGAACCACTTGCAACAGGAGACTCAACATGGAGTGCCATCAAATTCTATGGTCTCCACATTGACACCGGCACTTACACCCAATTCACATGGCAATGGCAATGCATTCAATTTTTATCCAGCATCGCCCATGGCCATGCCCATGCCTATGCCAGCATTTTGTCCACAACCCTTCCTTCAAGCAGGCCAGGTTTGTAATGAAGTCCTTATATCCTTTATAGTTTAATATAAACTACTACTACTGTGGGCGGAAAGTGTGACTCCGTGTGGCTTCTCTCTATTCCCAATACTCCGGGAAAAGACTTTTTGTTATGTATCGCGAATTGAAAACCGAATTTATCGGGAGGGGATTACTTTGAAGCAGACGAACTTGTTTATTCTCACTTTATGCCCACAGTAGTATGTGAATATACATATGTATATATATCTAATTAAGATATATTTTACTTTCAGCAAAATGCTTATGTTTGGGGCATAGCACCAGTGGCATTGCCACCGTCTCCGAATAATATTATTTGTGGCATGCCACACGATATGTACAACAATGGCAACTTGGAAGGTAACGCTGTATCCACTCCCACATTGGCAAGTGCTCCACCAACGGTGGCATATCCACTACATCGCTAATAATGTTAATAAAGAAAATATAAACAAATAAAAAACATAATAAATAACTAACTATAAAATTTAAATTCATTATATACTATAATGTACTGAAGTTTACATTACAAACGTATATATATATATATATATTTTGTATAAATATTTCGACTCAACTGTCAATTAAAAATAAGTTTGAAGTTCATAACAGTTACTGTTTCAACATACATTTTTCATCCATATGTTATATTGATATTCCACTTTACATATTTTTAAAGTTTTATTCAACACCGCGTCTTTAATAGAATAAAAAAGAAAAAAAAAACAATTAGCTGTTATAAAGAAACGTTAAAAGTTTATAACTCAAATGTTGCACACATATTTTTTTTTAAATTTTATGCACTGTGTTCAATTTTTTTATATGTAAAAAAAATTCGTAGAACAAAAATAAAACTATCAGCGTGACAAATAATTTTTAAATTTTTTGTGAATTTAAAGACAATTTTATTGTGATTTTCTGATGAAAGTTAATAGCTAAGTCTTATAGTTGCACAAATTTGGCAGTATCAGTCACAGTTTATAAAATCAATAACAATTATCAAAACAAAACAATGTCACACCAAATATTGAACTTCTAGCTAACATTATAACAATCAAAATTGCATTTACACCTATTGTAATTGTATAAGTATAATAAAAACACAATGCATGCAAATACTCATATATAATTTACGTATGTATATGTATGTATATATGTATTTTGATTATAAAAGTATTAACGGAAATTGTTAATAAGATGTCTGTTGGACTGTTCGTTCGTACGTGGTCTTTTGAGAGCTCTGTTGATACAGATCTCTTGAAGCCACAAAGTGTTAGAGCCAAAGAACAGCACATATATAACATATATACGTACATACATATATATATTCTCGATATTTTTAAAATAACCTTGCCAATGATCTTGGCGCAGCTAAGACCTATGGCAGCAGGATAAATATACTACATTTTGTAAACAAATATTAATAAATACATATTCATATTGCAAATACTATTATTATTCATTCGTTGATTTTGACTTGTAGCGTTTTTAAACGCAACGATTCGCTGCGACAAAAAACGCATTGCATTTCTTCGGCGACGCGTTTTTAAACGCGCCAAATTTACAGCAGTTTTTCAAGCGTTGCCGACGCTGTTGCATTTCGAGTTCAGAGTGAACTTATTTATTTTACTTTCCATATACATATGTACATATTCAACAATATGGTTCTATATACATAACGAGACATATTATATTATTTTATGAATACTTTTTGTGTGTTTGTATTTTTTTGTTGCTCTCGATTACTTTTGCTTACAAACTGAAAACGTTTCAGAAAAGTGTCGCATTTTTATGCTGATTTCTTAAATCGACAATTGGGCTGCTCAACTCGACGACCTACATACATCATGCAACTGGTTGAAATCACAGCCACAGAGACTGGGACAGAAATAGAGTTGGACTACGGTTACCAATTTTATGACAGATGGAACATCATTCCGATAATCATGATGAATATATCTCTTAACATATTATGGAAATCTCGAAGATAGTGTGCTATGGACTATAGTACAGTTATCTTAAAACTTATCTTGAGGGGGTGATTATGTTTAATCAATTCACTTGAGCGTAACTGACACAATGATATCAAAGATATAGGTATATATCACATTGGTAATACAATACTTAAGAAATCCCAAGTTCTTTATCATCATAAGTTGTGGTTTCCCATTGAAACTTCAATCTCAATTTTCATTCATGTAAATTTAACTCAAATAATGATAAGGTTTATGCCGATTACATAGCGATAATCCACTTAACGATTAGCTCATGTTCGTGATTATTCAATATATATATACACTATATATATATTATATGTATATCTCATATTGTATAAAAATGATTCAGAACTGCATAATTGCTGAATTATTTCGTTAAGCATGTGAATTGCTGAAAGTGTTTAATTTAGATAATTCTAGACATGCCATGGCGAACTTGGTTGAGTCAAGTAAAGTCTCAATCTATTTAGAAGAACAAAAGTTTCTAGCGATATAAGAAATAATCTATAATATCTTTGGAATATTGTGTATTTTTAATAATTATTGCGATATATGTATATATTGCTAGCATAAACAATTATTGTATTTTCAATTTTACAACACAATGTGAGATATTATTGGATATATTCATATAACATGGTTTATTTTATTGTAAAACGAATGAATTATTCATTTAATAGATCAACGAATCAAACATAACATAATAACTGCTATTCAGTTTGAATGGGAGACAACAGGATCAGTGTGACCAAATGTGATTGTTGTCAAAATCTAATAGCTAAATATGCCTGTCGATACAGTAACGGAATGGCTTTTCAAATATTATCTTTGTAAACTTGAAATTCTTGGATGTGCACATATTCTGAGATATTTACTAGTAGTAAATAATCGAAACCATTTCATATTTTTAACTTCTCCCCAAAATCGTTATAGAATAATAGAGACATTATTGATATGTATATTTTTTTTTTCAAATTTTTTTATTTGTTTGCAAAGAAACTCATTCGGCCGCCTTCGTTGGGATTTGTCGGAAGACGGCGACGATCAAGCTGTGTAAAAAACATAGTAACTAGGTCCAGCCGTTGGTGGAGAGTGTGGAGTGGTTGGGTTAGCTGGTAACTGGCAGCCGGGTGTGTTGGCTGCCAGCTGGACGATGCGTCGTCTGGCATGATGAGTGCTTAGTACGACGGTGCCGCGTAGCCAGAACCAGACTGGGCGGAGCCACCATAGTTTTGGTTGCCGTAGTTGCCATCGCGTTCACCGGCAATGCTGGCCAGAGCGGAGAGGCCATGGTTGCCACCCTGCAGGAGCTGGTAGCCAGCGCTGGCAGCGGCACTATCGGCACCGGAGGCATAGGCGGGCAGAGATTGGCCACCATGTCCCAGATTCTGGGGACCAGCGACAATTGGACCGGGACGGGGGTTGACATGAGCCTGGCTGGCGCCATGACCGCCATGTCCGTAACCCTGCTTGTTCTCATTGACGAAGTATTTCTCTGCTGGGGGCTTCACCACATTCACAAAGACGGGCTCAACCTTGACGCGACGTGGGTGGTGCTTGACGTAGATCTTGCGGAGCACAACTGCTGGGGGCTTGTGCAGCACAACTGGAGCGGGCTTAACAACCAATGGAGGATGGTTCACCAGCACCTTGGTGGGTGGACGTCTCACAATGATGGGGGCTGGGCGATGGATCAGAATCTCACCCTTGTTCTGTGGGTATGTGATCGAAGAGGTCAGGGTGTTGCCCTTGGTGTTCACTTGCTTGTAGGGGATGTTCTGGTCAGAGCCGTATGTGCTCTGTCCGCTCTGGGCGAGGCTCTGGGCATCGCCATTGCCAGCCAAAGAGCCAGCAGCGGCACCATCACCATGACCGCCATGACCGAAATCGTTGCCACCGGAGGAGGCAACAGCAGCGGCATCACCATCACCGCTCGAGCTGTAGCTCTGCTGTCCGCCGGAGCCGTAGCCGGAGCCACCGGAGTAGCCCTGCTGTCCGCTGTAGCCGTTTGCGCTGGCGCATGCCTGTAATAGAGGAACGAGACCAAGATCGAGATCGAGATCGAGATTGACATCGAGAGAGGTCGCAAGGCAACAGCCGCAAAGAGAGTGGGGAGAAAAGAGAAGAAAGAAAAGAGGAACAAATGAGTATGATGTATAAGACGAATCTCAGATAGTGATTGATAATCACCACAACCACAGCTCTATCTATCCATATGTGTGTATGTGTGTGTGTGTGTGTGTGTGTTTGTTTAAGGTGTATATCTGTGTGTGTGGAGGGTTTTATTGTGGGTTGTGGGTAACTGGGCTACGTACAATTAAGCAGGCGGCTAGCGCCCATATGAAGCTGTGTCTGTTCATCGTTTCCAGTCCCAGTTGGCGTCTCGAACTCAAGTGGCTCGTTGTGCGAACGTCTGCTGTCTTCTGATGCCTTAACCCGTCCAAAGATTTCTTTAAATATGCTGCCACTGACCGCTTACCATATGGTAGGTACGTGACATTTGGATTGGTCGGCAGCCGCTGCCGGTTAGCCGCTTGTTCCGCTCCAGCCATGGTCCATTGTTGTTGCTGCCGTCGTTTGGCCAACACCCCACACACCACACCACAGCCAAACGAAGCGAAACATGGCCAAATGCTGATTGCT
The DNA here is from genome assembly GCA_018150725.1 of Drosophila quadrilineata. Classification (NCBI taxonomy): domain Eukaryota; kingdom Metazoa; phylum Arthropoda; class Insecta; order Diptera; family Drosophilidae; genus Drosophila; species Drosophila quadrilineata. The sequence continues at coordinate 14,219,706 of JAECWN010000432.1, forward strand.
TGCACGCATCTCGCCGCGCATATCTCGGCGTGTCTTACGTAGAAAGCAATAACAATAATAACAGTATCAAAATTAACTTGATATACGTATGTATGTGTGTGTGTGTGTGTATGCACATACATATACCATCAATCCGATGCTCGAGATCTCTCGTGCCATCATCATTTTGCGCCCTGACACATAACCCCATATCGAGGTTTTTTCATGAATATTATTATAATACCGACTCGTCTTCTCACCGGGAGATTGCGATTGCCAAATGGCTGACAATAGTTCCGCATTGGCAGTAAGCTGAAGACAACTGATTGGACATTGGACATTGTAATGCCATCTCTATGATATCGATACAAAATGGCGAAACTCAAACCCTCCCCCCACCCATCCAGCTCTCACAGCGCAGCTGAAATTCGATAACAAATCCTCAATAGAAATTCCGCAAAATATTTTGTCTACAAATATTACTAAATTATATAAATTTCTTATTAGACAAGGAAACATCTTCAGAAATGTAGCTACGTATACATAGTTTATCAAATTATTTATTAATTAAATAGTTAACTTAATATTAAAACAAAGGCTAGAGGAGTTTTTTCTTTGGCCTACGTTGAATAGTTTAGAAACCTGTAAAGAAAACTGCATGCTAATTGCAAAACAAATAACCCAAAAGTATTTAAAACTGTGCAAATTGTTATTATTTCGCTGTAATCATAAAAATTCAACAAATTTAAAGTGCCTTAGAATATTTCATCTCATTCAACGCATCAAATAAATATTATTTTAAGCGACTGTTACTATAAGTTATATCTCAGAATGTGTACATTTTAAGTGTCTTCACTCTCACAACAATTGACTTAAATATTTTCTATGGCAAAATTGTTGAGCTCATGCCGATACAATACTCCACTCCGGCTGACCACAGCGTCTCTCGACTCACAGGTGCAAACGACAGCGGAATTTCTAAAAACGGGCAGCGAAAAACTTATTGGGCGAGCTGTCGAGTAAAAGTAAAATGCTGAAATCATAAAATCTGCAATATTCATTTATTTATTTATATACGTATATTTTTTTTCTGTGCTCAACGGTCTTTGACCTTGTTCCAGTTAATTGTCTAACTGCTCGATGTACAAACAAATCTGACCGTTTCACAATAACAAATTATCGTGATTTGTTATCGATGATTGTAGAAAGGCTCTAAGCGCTTCGATATATTGTTTCGCCGATATGTTGTTGGGTATAAATAAGAGATTTATGAATTAGATTTTGGGCTTTTTTATTTGCAGTAAAAAAAACATGTTTTTAAATTAATCATCCGCCGTGTTTACTGGCTGGATTGCTCCATTTGATGGTGGCCAGTAGCCAGATGGCTGCTTAATAGCTGGGAGAGCCATAAGGAGCTGGGCTGGCGTAGAGGGGAGAATCGGCACCAGCGGCATAGTTGTCGGAGCTGCTGGCAGCGCTAGCGGCAGACGAGGCACCGGAGTTGCCATAGGACTGATGGGGCTGATGGTTGTAGCTGGGCTGGCTGTAGCTAGGCTGGCTGTAGGTGGGAGCAACAACTGGGGCCATTGGAGCCTCGATCTTCTTGCCTGGCTTGTACACCTTGACGTAGACGGGGTTAAGGCTCAATGGAGTGGGCACCTTGTTGATGACCTCCTGCTGGTAGATGACCGATGGCTTGATCTTGTAGATGATTGGGTTGCCGCGCACAACAGTTGGGGGACCGCTGCTCACATGGGCTGGTGGTGCGCCGGGCTGGTGCACAATGATTGGTGGCAGGGGCTGTGTGGCAATCACCTGATGGTTGTTGTTGCCAGATGGCACCAACAGGGAACGGAACAGATGCTGGTCAACGAACTGTGGCGACACCACATTGATTTTGCCCTGACGAATGTTGCTAGCCAAGTTGTTCTCAGCCAGAGATTCGGCAATATCCTCGGAGTTCTTCAGCTTCTGGTAGGTGGGGTTCGAGTTGAGAGCATGCAGCTGAGCCTGAACGCGTCCCAGACGACGAGCCTCATCGGCGGATGGTTGAATCTCGGCCTGAGAGGTCAGCTGGTGCGACGAAGGCTGATTGCCGCCGGTGGCAGCATTCACATACTCCTCCAGACCGGCCGATGGATATTGACCACCCGATGGACCATAATTAGCGCTCACCAGCTAAAAGAAATGCATGAGACGAAAACAAATAAGTTTATTGCGGTACGAAATGTTAAGAATGCGGAATATGATAATCGGAGTTGGAATGGAGTTGTAGCTTCAAAGTGGAGCTGATTGGGGGACAACCGCAAACAAACAAAAAAAAAAAAAAAAATTAAGAACAAAAAACAAGAAGAAGAACATACCGGCGCGGCGACGGCGAATAGCCCAAACCAAAGACAAAGTTGCATATTGTGTGATGCGTGGACGCGTGATGTGTCAACTCTCAGATGTCTACTGCTCGTTGGATGCCCGTTGTGCTAGCTCTTTATAGCGGCCTATGGCACTACTGATGCGCTTTTATATCTCACTCACGTTGCCAAGACCCCGGCCCCGTCACGGCCCCGTCTACGTGATCTTTGCGATGCCATTTCACCCAACGATTTCCATTTCCGATTTCAAATTTTTGCTTTGCCACACCGCGCAACACCTAGAGACCGAGAGACCGACAGACAACGACCGCGAGATCGCGACCAGAACCACAACCAGAACCAAAACGCTTGCGGCAACGAACATCGCTTTTATTTTGTCTTCCAGCAGAAGCACAAAACGTATTCAAGAACTCTTTTGAGCTGCATCTGCATCAGCTTCACCCTCAGCTTGAATCTTCATTGTTCTACTTGACCGGCTGTCAACAGATTTACCCAAGACTTTCGCCATTTGTTGTGCCAAGTTCAAACTTATCAACAGCCAACAGCTCTTAGAGTTTTCTCCGTTATTGTTGCGACTATTCCTTTGTGTACGGTAAAAGACCATAGGTAATCTCTCCAGTAACATGATTTATAAAGTCATGTACATATTTTTTTGTATTTAGGCTATTTTATTGTTAAGGCTATGCGATTGTTTAGCACTTAAATTCAAGAAGCGGCCGATAGGATTCTTTTCAGTTACATATCGCTTTCAACGTATCGATATCGTATCGTTAATCAGCTTGTTAGTATCGATGATAAGAAATCGACTAACAATCTAAAGTTATGTATATCGATATGTTATTTGAATACAGTTTAACTGCTTTTATATCCTAATTATATATATAGAAACTACTAATTTGACTGCGATATTCACAAAACTTTATTCAGATTGTGCATATATTATGTATATATAAGCATGCATCGTATAGCGAAATCTGCTGAGACGTGATGTGGGCTACAAGTTCTTTATCAAGATATAAGAGACCAGATTCTTTCGTCATTTAATAATTTCAACGTTTATTAGGTTGAGTAACTCTCATTTATTATTTTGTTATCTAGGGTCTAGTTAAATATTAATAATTAGGCTTAGCGCTTAGTAGGACAGTTTCTGCAGGCAGACCTCAAAGTCCCCGCTTATAGAGCAGATAGGTGAGATCTCTTGTCGGCCGGCTGCCGTAATCATTGAAGGGCGATTTGAATGGCAACGGATTATCGGCATCGTCGTTGCGTCGCGACAAACTGGAGCTGCTGGGCGATGTTGCCGATGTGGGTGCGGTTTGCGATTGTGCCGCATGCAATGTATCCTCGCTAGAGTTAATAATGCTAGATCTACCGCCATCTAAGCCAGAACCTGCAGCCGCATCCGAATTCGATTGCAGATGCTTGTAACGATTACCCAAACCAAGGCGTTGTTTCATATTGTTCTTATGGTTGCGTGTTTGTGTGTGTGGGTGTGCGTGTGGGTGTGTGTGTGGGTGTGAGTGTGGGTGTACATGTTGATTGTGTGTGTGCTCGTGTTGTGGTTGCATATGTGTGGGATAGACGTGTCTGTGTCCACCACTGAAGTGTGTGTTACTCGACCGTGCATAGCCGGCCTGCGATATTCTCTGATGCTCTGCCTGTTGCCTCAGATAGTTCTGCTTGAGGGCCATCGCTTCAGCATCCAGACTTAACTGGCTCACCATATTGAGTTGCCCATAGCCATATGAGCGATTAGGGGAAGGCGGTGGGTGTGGAGAAGAGTGTCGTTGGTGTTGGGCCTCTGGCGGACGCTCGGCGCCGGGTAAATACTCATGATGCACCTCCTCATGCACACCATCGTTGGTCTGGTTGATAATCCGATTGTAGTCCTCATTGGTGCCGCCCACTTGTAGATGGATCGCATGCTTGAAATCGTCACCCAAATGCTTTAGCCAGAAGTCATCATTCACCTCGCCGGTGGTATAGATGCGAGTTGTCTGTCCGCTCTTCGGTTTGCCAACACCAGCGCTAGTTGCGGCCATCACATCGATGACATCGTAGTGGCCATTTCCGGCTGCCTTAGGTGTGGTTACTGCGTCAGAGTCTACATCGTTGTCAGCACTATTCTCATTGGTCGAATCCCGTTCACTGTCGTATTTGTGATCCATATCCGAGCTCATGCGCTCAACGCGTGCTGCCTTCGTGAGATCGCCCGCAACGACAACATCTGGAGCGGAGCTAGTAGTCGGCAGCTGGGAGCTGGTGCTACTACTTGGACTCTTCTTAACATCATTGCTGGTAGAGGCGGTGCTGGTGTCATTGCTCTAATTGAAGGTAATCGAAGAGATTGCTGTGGTCAGTCAGAATGATCGATTCAACGCGGGGTGAAGAGACTCACCTGGGCTATTGCCAGCGTCGCCATCGCCATGGCCATTATCAGCAACGGCAGCCAAACAAAGTTGGCAGGCGCGCCCATTTTGTGTGTAATGATTTATCTAGTATGTCTGATCTGCTCTAACTCCGGCTCGGGCTTCGACAAACTGAACCCAACGAGCCCCATGAAATGGACTTAAATAGCTGATCGCTGCTGCGTGAGGTTTTCAGCGACAAGCCCGCCATTTGGCGCGTTCAAAAACGTGATCAACGGCCACATATCAGATGCATCATCAACATCATTGTCGGCCTTGCTGCATCTCGATGCGTCAACTGTTCCAGGGTCACCAAAAATTAATTCGACTCGCTGATGAGCTCTCAATGGGCGGGAATTGTCATAATGGATGTTGTTATGCTCAAGTTTAACCATAACTGTACTCAGTGCCAGTGCAGAGCAACGCCATTTGTTGTACGTTTGCAACACACATTCTCAATTGTCATTGAGAAAGCATTTGCTTTGACCATTTCCGGATATTCTTACGTCTGTTTTGTGTCAACAACTTCTCAATTAAAGAGCTACGAAAAAATATCCCAATTTGAGAGGGAAAAGAAATTCATCAATCTAGAAGTGCTGCAAATTTAAAATACATATGTATGTAAATAGTTCAAAAAATTCATCGTGGCATTCTGACAGCTGATTGCTATCCTTAACGATAGTTTAATCGATAACTCAAACGTAATATGTTTGTGGAAATGTAATAAACGCTGGATGGGTCACAGTTGCAGTCATAGTGTAGTGATACTTGTGTAAGGTGTGCATACGGTTAAATGCCACTGAGAGAATGTATTGTGTTTCAACTTCCGTCAACTTAAAAACAAAGAAAAGAAAATATCACGAATATGAAACCAGAGTGACTATTGGCAGATTGAAAAGTATTTTAAATGGAATTTTTTATCATATCTTACATATCTCTCAATTTGATAATTATGTGCATATTTTTGGAGTGAGGAAGTATTGTACAAATGTTGTAATTTGTTTAGATGTTACAAATACAACAAATTTTATTAAACTATCTTTAATAATAACACTAAAACAAAAAACACATAAATACACACATGTGTACATATGCATGTGTGTATATGCAGGAAAAGTGTAAGCAAATTTTAGCTTATCGGTTTCGTGCTTATTGATGAGACAGTTGATATCGATATATCGATGTTAATAGTAGCACTAGTAACCGTTACATGATCTGCACTTATGTAAGACATTCCTGAAATTAAAAAATGACACAATTGAAAGTAATTATAATTATAAACATGAAAATTTGCATATTTTGAATAGATTTATTGAATTGAGTCTTTGGCCATAGGTTTACATAGAGAGAAACGTAAACAGAGAAATGCAACAGAGTCAAACGAGACAGAAACAGACGGACAAGAAAATAAATTACAAATTTACATACAAACATACGCAGATAAATGAATATACATATATATATACACTTACAGAATGAGAGGGAAAGTTATTTAGTTACATACATATAGAAGTTTTAAAACTGTACAAGTGGGCCAATGGCCCAAATAAATGCACCCAAAGCGCGCCAATATTCGCCGATCTCAGCACAATTTGCGACGAATTTCTCGACTTGCCTCTACGCGACTCGTCGTCATCATTTAGTAGCCGTAGCTGTAGCTGCTGTAGCCGTCGCCGTTGTTGCTCCAGCTGCAATGAGAAGCAAGCAAGAAGAAGAAGCGAATCAGAGAGAATGAAAGAAACGAGACAATGATTTTCCATTTATTCTCATGTTATTTTTGTTTGTTTTTCTTCATTGTTTGTTTGTCATTTTTTGTTTTTCATCTTTTCATTGTTTTTCTCTTAAATTTAATTTGATATATTTATATTTACTTAAAACTAACCAACCGCAACTATATTACAATCATTCAGAACACCTAACAAGTGTCCCAACGGTGATTCAAGGACAGGGAATGACAATTGATCCTTCCCTTCCCCTCCCTTAGAACCAGGCACGCAGATAATCAGTAATCGGCGGCACATTATAAGTATCCAAGCTGTAGCCGTCGTGAGAGTGACTCTTGTAGCCATATGTCTTAGATGGGGTGGTTGAGTAGTCAGCGTGAACCTCTGATTCGGGTTCGGTGACCGCATCGAATCCCCAACCACCAAGTCGGCCATCTATTAGCTTCTTGAGGAAATCTGTCGTTTGCTTCTTTTGCATGGGTTCAGGGTCTACCAGAGAGCCACTATATTGTTGGTTTGGATTCACATAGTCCGGATGTTGATAAACAATACCCGAAATAATGCTATCAAGCTGAGTATCAGCCATATGCTCCACTGGGTAGCCGCCACCAATTCCTAGAACGGGTGGTGCAGAGTACGAGCGACGCTTCAACGATTCCAAATCACCGGCGAATTGCAGTGGAGTGGAGCTATGCTCTAACGGATCTGGCACCGAGGTGGTTGACAGCAATGTTCGCAGCTGCGAATCATCCACAAACTTATACTCGTTGTATGATCCAGATAGTGGCGAAGGTATCTGCTCTGGGAAATAGCTGAGGGCTGATCGCTTTGAAGGAATCGAATTGACCAGTGATGGCAATTCTGGCTGCTCCGATTCGGGCTGTTCGGTGTTGGCATCGCTATTCGTGTTCGCTCCATCTTCCTCTGGGGTATCTGGTGGTGGAGCACTGGCAGTAATGGCTCCGCAACCCGTATGGCATTGTCCGCGCTTAAAGTTGGGGTTCAAAGTCTCCGGCATGAATTGTATGATTTCCGGCACCGTCAGATCTGTCTTGGCGCGCTCCTGTTCCAGCAGATCATACTCACCCTTAATGTCACGCTTCTGCATGCGTCTACCGAATCCCAACCGGCGTTTTATTGGCTTTGTGCCAAATGCTGGTGACTTTTTGGTCTTACGCTTGGTCATGGCCGCAGTCATATCTGTCGCCGCCGGAATCAAGCCGAACAATCGCATCTTCTGTTGCTGCTGTGCATCCAGATCCTTATGGTATAATTTCACATAACGAGCTGGACGCTCCTGCAGCTGCTGTTGCCGCATCAATCGCTTACGCAACAAGGATCCATGAGAGCTCAGATCACGGCGGCGACGGATCGCATTGGCATTGCTATTTTGATCAGACCTGGTCTGCTGCACTACGTACCTTGGCTTGCCAGCGGAGCAGCTGCTGCAACTACAGCTGGTCTTGTGATTGGCACGACAATCTAAAACAAAGCGAAGACATGATTATTCTTTGGGGACAACGGGTAACAGGTAACAATGTGATGAACTCACCTGACTTGTGTACGGCTACCCTATCCACTTTGGCATAGAGTTTCGATGGCTTGTTCTTGGGTGGTACTGGGGTGCGAGGTTGCTCCACAGTGAAATCGAAGCTGTAGCTGATCTTTGCCTTAGTCTGTACGGGCTTCTCTACACGGTATCCGTATTCGGCAGCCTCGTATTTCTTTGGTTTCTTCGGATTGGGCACATTTAGTTGATAGCCAAGTTGAGTGGGGCATGCGCAACCCTCGTCGCCCGTGTAGACCACCTGAACGGGGGTGGGTGCAGCCGCCATCTCGCCCAGCAGCAGTGACACCATCACCACAAGGGCCAAAGTGATCGAGTGCATCATAAATTTAAGTATATGTGTTTAATCTGGGAGTGTGCTCGATTTTTATATAGAAGAAGATTGGTATCAAACGCTGTCTGCTCTGGTATCTGACTTTCTGGCAACTAGCCAAAGTTTGGGCCATCGCATTCTTTATATCGTCTTTGCCACCATCCAGTGCAATCTCTCACGCAACCACGTCTGGAGCGTTGTCTGTTTTGTGGCAAGCGGCGACGACTCTGGCTGAACTTGAACTTGAACAATATTTTTTTCCAGTTTAAGCTCTAAGCTCATACATACTGTTGTTGTTGGTGCTACTTCAGCGACAGTGAGCGCCACTCTTCATCTTTTTGTAGTTGTTGTTGGTCACGCTGACCTTTTCAAATAATTTGCACTTGCGATGGTTTCTGACAAAAGTCATGTTCCCAGCATTCGTTGATTTGGATTTCAGTGCCGAACCGAGAGAGCATGCGCTTTCGAGACGGGGCTAAGGGCCCCAACTCAATATAACATAAATGTTGTGGGGTGTGGATTTGTAACGAATTCGCTAGCTGCTCGCGTTTACCAATACTGGCCTATCGATTAATCGATAAGTTATTGAACCATCTCGAAACCAGTTGCGTTTGTACCGTTAATTCATTCGAGCACGCATCAATTAAATTCTTTTTTTCGCAAATTGCTAACTTTTTTTATGAAATGCATTGTATACTTTTAGGGCATAAAAAATTATTACTGATTATAAAATGCACTTTTGATCGCGTTCATTGTTTATCTTTTGCATTTTATTTATTTACTACTTTATGTGTGTTTTTTAACGTGATTCTAATCAACAAAAGAAACACTTGTGTTATCTGATAGTATATAGTACGCTTCTGGGTAAAACATACTATTTTTATGCAGCTACTGATCAATCTAAGTAGAGAGCTCTTGGACTATAAACACTATTTAAGAGTTTGATAATGCATTAGCGCTACATATAAAGGGAAGATTTATTCTTGTGTTCTTTGGAAATAATGTTAAGTCTAATTAATACATAGATACATACAAAATATTCAACCATCCCCTCATATTCATAATACAATTATTTACAAATTGAAGCAAGCAATATACATACATATATCTACTAGTAGCTGTCTGCCATTAGCTCCTGCCGACGCGCATTTCGATACGATGTCACCCGTCCGGGCTTGAAACCGCAATCCACGGAGACCTTGTCGCCGACCTTGGCATAGCTATTGCTCTTGCACTTGGAACCGTATGTGGATTTGCTATAGGTGACCTTTCTGAACTTGGGATTCTTGTACTGTTCGGTAATGTAGCCCAACTGTTTGTATGTCAACTGTGGCACATCGCCATCATCTTCACCAGCCTGCTCTTCGTCCTCCTCGACATACTCCTCCTCTTCCTCTTCTTTGGCGGCGTAGGTGCGCTTTTTGAGAGTGATAACTTCGCTCTTCAGCTTAAACAAATTCTCCTCGGGCACATTAGAAAAGAAGACTTTCTGTTGTCCATCTACTGGTTTCTGGGCAAATCCATATGCCAATTTTGCTTCGGGCACATTGATAGCCTTGCCAGCCTGAACGGCCAGACCGACACTTATGGGATCTGCGGGTGCACTATCATCCTGAGTTTTTTCGGCGGCATATGCGATACTAAAATGTGGTGAAGAGTTTAATTAGGATGTGTGTACAGTCACGAAACAATTGAACTCACTTATCATAGACGGAGCTGCTGCTACTAGAGCTGGTACAGGTGCTATCGCCGTTCTGCTGGCAACCGCAGGTGGGTTTGCATGGAGGTTTCTGTGGAAATCATAGTATCTAATTAAATTTTTGGGCGACTATCACAGCATAGTGAAGATTGTTGATGCTTAGCTCACGTACGGGGTGATAATGACGACAGAGAATGAAACAGCTACACTACATCATTATGATCATGATCATGCTTGGTCGCTTGGTGGTACACGGTGCTGTGAATTGCTGATGATGACGCAAACTCAACATTGCTGCTGTTGGCCTATTACTGGCCATTCTGCCCGACACTGATAACGCTAGCATGCGGAAACATTTTAAGCTCAATCGTGGTTGTTGACATGGAGGATTAGCTAATGTATCTGTATGTATGCATGTATGTATGTATGTATGTAGGTGTGCGTGCGTTGGGGTATGTATAGGTGCAAGTATCACTGTGCTATGTTTGCATGTTAAACTGGGATTTGGTATAACTGGAAGCGTCTTATACTGGATGATTTGTCGAATGCTGATGCGGATTAGACACTAGATTTGGTTAGGGAATGAGGCTAAAGACCATAGGCATAGGGGTAGCTCGATGGCGGCATAGGTATGCGACGTCGTCTGTGGCAATTGACATGCTCCAGACGCTGCAACCGTTCGGCCAGACGCTGTGCCGCCAATGTCTTAGCCTCGATGGCGCCCTCGAGCATGCGGCGGCTCAACAGATTGTTAAACGCTTGCACATATTGAAAGAGCTCACGTACTTTGCCGCAGGTCTTTGGCAATTGGGCCGGTTCGATCAGTTGCTTGCTGCACCAACAGTTGTCCCCAATTGGCGACAGATTCACATCGCTCGGCTCATAATATCGCGGCTTCGGGCGCACTATCGTCGGCCCCTGACAGCTCTGGCAGTAGTCCGAGCCCTTCTCCGAGCAAACACAGGCAGCCATCATCTGTGAATCGAATTGAAGTGGACTTCATTTGTAAATCCCAATCTTAGAAGTCCTCGAATATACGTACAAGTTGGATGCAGTGCATCGCCAACACCACCGACAGCACCACTTTGCAGGCGTACATAGTAATATTATTGATTTGTTGAACTGAGAAATCTTTCTTCTGTATTTGGGTTCGATGTCGCCTTATGTCTCCTTCTCAGCGGTCGCGTGCCGCGTTCTGCGCTCGTTAAACGTTTGAGCTGAGACCCAAGTGACCCACACGTTTTATAGCCAAGATGAAAAGCTTGTTGCTCTAGCTTGTTGTTGTTCTTGGTCTGGGTTACTATGTGCTCTCTTCTCCGTTGTACTCTGTTTCTCATCGTCTTCTGCTTCATCGAATGCGCATTGTTATTGTGAGTGCAGTTCGCATTAAATGAAATCAGTTTCAATTACAGTTTCTCATAGCGCACAAGGACACTTTCTCAATTTCATAAATGACCCTCAGTGGTAGCTGGTGAGGCTCTCTCCTCTGCTTTCGCTTGGCATCTGAACACGTGCCCAATGACTCACTGGAGAGTGACCAGCAACTAGCAACAAGTGTGGGATCAGCTGCGGGATGTACTACGAGTGTGCTGATAAAAAGCAAGCATAGCGTATGTATTTTTGGTAAATTCCATGGAATTCGTATCGACAACAAATGTAGAGATGCTGCTGCTGTTGTCGCTGGCGTCGAAGGCAGCTTTGATGTCGAAGGTGCTGTCATCTGTTGTCGCTATTGAGTAATTCATTATCTTGAATATGCATATCGATAACGATTCGCGACTATTTTGTTCCCAATTTCGATCATCGCTGTCGGCGGTGCCGCCTTAACAAATTAGGTCAGCGATTTGCGTATTCGTTTGTCTAAAAGAATCAAATGAGGCCTTTGGCCTAAATAATTGTTTTCAAATTTGATGGGGGGGAATTAGAGCATCTGGGAAATGCGCAAAGTAACCATTCTGTAGCACAATGCATGTGTCATGTGTGATTTGTGATGTGTGACATTCAATGACCTAAAATGTTACATTTCTTCCTTCACCGGTCACAAATACATGTCACCTAATTCCATCGATACATGTTATCGACTTAAGTACGTTCATGAGTCTGTGTATCGATAACAAAAGTTCCACGTGGAGACACGCGCTTGAAGTTATATGTTTGTATGCCAATTGGGTAATTACAAATGACCATGACCACTTGTCATATGCTCGTCATGGGAGCACGCAGCAACCAGAGTGCGGGAGACGAAATCTACGTGTTACGTCTACTCATCATCAATACTCAGAAGTACATACACCCCAAAGAGGTTATGTATATGTACATATGTATGTACTTATTAATAAGCACTGATAGAGCAAGATACTCGTCCCCATCCCTATACGATTCTCAATCTCTCGTCAAATTGAACTTTCATTTTCCTCGTATGTACGTATGTAAGTGGAATTGCCGCCGTCGCCGGCTTATCAGCCAGGCCGAGATTACTTCCAAAGTGGATGGCAAGAATGGGATTAGTACAATTGTACAGTCTCAAGTGATCGAACAGCAACAGTAGCTGAAAAAATACTTCTTTTTAAATCCGAGTATATTCAACTAAACTCAACAAAACTAAACCAATCTAAATATGGCAGCAAAAAGAATGGATTTAAATACTCCAACATTTCTGGTCTTAAGCGGATGCTCTAATCCGCTAAGCCAATCGCTCGTCCAGGAGCTATGCTCCCGCATGGCTGTGGGATCATTAGCACTCTTACTTGATGACAATCAGAAGAAATTGCAATGTCTGAAGGAATCGCTGCAGGATGAACTGACCCTTGGTTCGGTGGAGATAATTACTGGACTGCTCACCGATAATCACAGCAATGGTGTACGTGTGATGGAGGATGTGATTCGAAAATACTCGCACTTCGGTTTCAAGCGCACCATCATCATACATAATGAAGGTGATGCGGCTACCCATGTGCTGATGGAACCGCAGACGGCATCTGAATGGTCGGATTATGTGCAGCGTCAACTTTACGCTCCCGTGGCTCTCAGCCAAAGTTGGTTGAATTCGAAAGGATTAGCTGGCATTGAGAAGGTGGCGATCAACGTAACCTCATCGCTACAGGTTCGTCCATTGGTGTACAGCACTCTGTTGGGATCATGCAAACGTGCTCGGGACATGTACTTCCGGTCCATGGCGGCAGAGGAGACACGTGATGGTGTGCACGTGCTCTGTTACGCGCCTGGACTTTTTGAAACTCATGAAAGTCAATGCGATGTGAACGGCAATATTTTGGATCCTGAGAAACTGCTTGGAGTGCCGGATCACGTAGATCGTATAGAGCGTGTCAAGCCGGTACAGTCAACTCTGAAGCTTATAAATATCCTTGAGAGGACGGGCTTTGTTTCTGGTCATGAGGTGGATTACTACGACACATTCGTTTTATGAGTAGTAATGCAGTCGTGGTCAGAGTATCCACTTCATTCTCCACTGTGGATCACACTGGCGCACACTGCTCCCCAATTGTCGTATGGTTTTGATCAAGATTTTGTTAATTTGGAAACGGAAATGAATAAAACACGGCAGATGACTCTCGTGCTCGAACTGATACAATGCATGTGTAACGGAAACGGAACACATGAAAACGAACAAGAAACAAGCAAAAGAAATTTATTTTTTTTATTTTCACTTGGGGTTGGTTTATTAAAATTGATCTATATTTTTAAATTTATAGTTTTTTGAACCAGAACTCATTTAGTGTTCTGATCGCATTCGTTGAACTTTCTTGTTTAGGGCTTGAGATGGCATCACCGAGTCATTCACGAAATTCGCTTAATCTGTATTGTCGAAAACACATACATACAGACAGACAGACAGAGAGACAGATTACTGATAACACAGAAAATCACGATCACCGTGGGTTCATCAACGACATTTTTGATTTAAATGAGTGTGAGGCGCATGGCACATGATGAACAAAGCTCTGAGAATTATCAAAGAGACGATGCTCGGTTGATTGGCATCTGTGTAAATTAACAACACATTCATTTAAGCACGAGGTAGTACATGAAAATGTACGACAGAGATATGTATGTAGATGGGTTAAGTTTAATAACCTTCAAAACAAAACAATCCCAAGCTCTGATCGAAATCAAATGAAACGATACTATCGTCGATGCGAAATTTCAGCTATCGCCTGTGCCAGCAAGTTGTAATCGATGATTTCACAAACCATGTTTCCAATCTATCGATTGTGGGGCAATATCATATCGATGAGTGTTGCAGCGAAAATGATACCAGTATTGCTAAAGTAAAATATATGTGAATTATTGAAAACCTAAAAACTGTGTGGCCTTTAGTTAGTTGTAGAAGCATACCACACGATATCGAGCAGAAATATATAAAATTTGCAAAAGACAATCTGATTAACCATCCATTTTGAACGGGTAAGTGCTGCCCATCATTGAAATACACTGCGAGTAAAAATTATGAGTTCTCAAAAAATATTTCATATGTATATACATACATATGTTTATTTATATATTTCTAATATATATTTTGTGCAGCTAACTCTAAAATACTATTTTATAAACTTTTATATCTTTATATCTTTTATATCCACACATTAGCCGGAAACAAAGGGAAAAAATATTTTTATCCCCTTGATCTACGCTTTTCATAGATGGATCTGTAGGTACCTGAATACCTCAGCTGAGTTTGCATTGCAGACTCTGTGGAAATGTTGGAATAGAATTAAAAATTAGTTTGTGTGCTTTGGAATTTGTATAGGTGCAAGGATCACTGTGCTATCTTTGCATGTTAAACTGGGATTTGGTATAACTGGAAGCGTCTTATACTGGATGATTTGTCGAATGCTGATGCGGATTAGACACTAGATTTGGTTAGGGAATGAGGCTAAAGACCATAGGCATAGGGGTAGCTCGATGGCGGCATAGGTATGCGACGTCGTCTGTGGCAATTGACATGCTCCAGACGCTGCAACCGTTCGGCCAGACGCTGTGCCGCCAATGTCTTAGCCTCGATGGCGCCCTCGAGCATGCGGCGGCTCAACAGATTGTTAAACGCTTGCACATATTGAAAGAGCTCACGTACTTTGCCGCAGGTCTTTGGCAATTGGGCCGGTTCGATCAGTTGCTTGCTGCACCAACAGTTGTCCCCAATTGGCGACAGATTCACATCGCTCGGCTCATAATATCGCGGCTTCGGGCGCACTATCGTCGGCCCCTGACAGCTCTGGCAGTAGTCCGAGCCCTTCTCCGAGCAAACACAGGCAGCCATCATCTGTGAATCGAATTGAAGTGGACTTCATTTGTAAATCCCAATCTTAGAAGTCCTCGAATATACGTACAAGTTGGATGCAGTGCATCGCCAACACCACCGACAGCACCACTTTGCAGGCGTACATAGTAATATTATTGATTTGTTGAACTGAGAAATCTTTCTTCTGTATTTGGGTTCGATGTCGCCTTATGTCTCCTTCTCAGCGGTCGCGTGCCGCGTTCTGCGCTCGTTAAACGTTTGAGCTGAGACCCAAGTGACCCACACGTTTTATAGCCAAGATGAAAAGCTTGTTGCTCTACCTTGTTGTTGTTCTTATTCTGGGTTACTATGTGCTCTCTTCTCTGTTGTGCTCTGTTTTGCTCTCATCGTCTTCTGCTTCAACGAATGCGCATTGTTATTGTGAGTGCAGTTCGCATTAAATGAAACCAGTTTCAATTACAGTTTCTCATAGCGCACAAGGACACTTTCTCAATTTCATAAATGACCCTCAGTGGTAGCTGGTGAGGTTTCTACTATGCTTCCGTTTGATAGCTGAACACGTGCCTAAATCTGATTCTGTTCAAATATACAAATCGATAGTGATTTGCAATTAACTGTGATCCCAGTTTAACCCATTGCTGTTGCCAGTGCCGCTAAGGAATCAAATGAGACTTTAAACCTAATTAATTATTTTCAATTTAAATAAGTGATTTGAATCATATATGAAACACGCGAAATATGGATTGTCTAGTGAATGTCACATGTATTGACATGTGTCATGTGTTATGTTATTTCCATTTTCGCATAAAATTTAACCTTAATTTTCCAAGTTGAGTGTAAATAAATGACAATTTTCATACCCTCCTCTGCCTTCTTATCAACCAAACCGAGATTACTTCCAAACTGGATGGCAAGAATCGGATTAGTACGATTGTACGATCCCAAGAGATCGAATCATTATAAGCAGCAGCAGCAGCTGAAAAAATACTTCTCTTTAAATCCGAGTATTTTCAACTAAACTCAACAAAACTAAACTAAATATGGCAGCAAAAAGAATGGATTTAAATACTCCAACATTTCTGGTCTTAAGCGGATGCTCTAATCCGCTAAGCCAATCGCTCGTCCAGGAGCTATGCTCCCGCATGGCTGTGGGATCATTAGCACTCTTACTTGATGACAATCAGAAGAAATTGCAATGTCTGAAGGAATCGCTGCAGGATGAACTGACCCTTGGTTCGGTGGAGATAATTACTGGACTGCTCACCGATAATCACAGCAATGGTGTACGTGTGATGGAGGATGTGATTCGAAAATACTCGCACTTTGGTTTCAAGCGCACCATCATCATACATAATGAAGGTGATGCGGCTACCCATGTGCTGATGGAACCGCAGACGGCATCTGAATGGTCGGATTATGTGCAGCGTCAACTTTACGCTCCCGTGGCTCTCAGCCAAAGTTGGTTGAATTCGAAAGGATTAGCTGGCATTGAGAAGGTGGCGATCAACGTAACATCATCGCTACAGGTTCGTCCATTGGTGTACAGCACTCTGTTGGGATCATGCAAACGTGCTCTGGACATGTACTTCCGTGCTATGGCCGCAGAAGAGGCACGTGAAGGTCTTTATGTGCTCAGCTATGCGCCTGGACTTTTTGAAACACATAACACAAAATGCGAGGTCAATGGTAACGAGCGTGTGCAGCCATTACAATCAACTCTCTACCTGATAAACATCCTTGAGAAGACGGCCTTTATTACTGGCCATGAGGTGGACTACTATGAGAAATTCGTCTTATGAGTAGCAATGTTGTCGATGTCAGACTATCCACTCTGTTTTCTAGCACTTACAATAGTTCCCAGAGTTTGAAAAGTTTTTCATCAAAGTGTTGTTAATTTGGCAACATAAATAAATAAATCATTTCCGAATCCAAACCGTGATTTTCCACTAGATTTCTGGCTCTAAGATGCCAAAAATTTGACTCCTCTCAGTGGTTTCCAATTAATAGTTTAAAATTTTTATATATTTTTAAACAATTTGGGTAAAATATCAAAAAAGTGAAATTTTAAATTCGGAATTTTTTGTGCCCAATCGATTTCTGGCATCAAAATGGCTATAAAAAACTTTACCGCACTTGTTTTGGATCGATATTTTAAGAAATATAGCCAAAATACTGAAAAAATGGTCAAAAACTGCTTTTTGCGCAAAAAGTGAAATCTTCTTCATCTTTGAGAAACCATATCTTATCGACACCTTGGCCGATTTTAAATATTTTTGCGTTTCTGGACATGGCTTTGGTCATATTTTAAATCGGTATCAAAAGTTTATCACATTTATTTTCAAACATGGCAAGGAATTTGAAAAATAGTAAAAAACTGGTTTTTGGTACAAAAGATTAAGATATTTGCAACTTTGAAAAACCATAACTAGCCTTAAAATCAACCGATTTTCAAAATTTTTGCATTTCTGTCAATGGTTTTGATCATATTTTGAATCTACATCAAAAAATTTTCCCTACTGTCAGTTTTCAATTTTGACCCATTTTTGGTGATTTTTGCATACCATCCCCTTGTAAAAAAGTCAAAAAAGTGAAAATCTTTAAATCGGAATTTTTTGTGCCCAATCGATTTCTGGCATCAAAATGGGTATGAAAAACTTTACCGCACTTCTTTTGGATCGATATTTTAAGAAATATAGCCAAAATACTGAAATAATGGTCAAAAACAGTTTTTTGCGCAAAAAGTGAAATCTTCTTCATCTTTTAGAAACCATAACTTTTCCACCCCTTGACCGATTTTAAATATTTTTGCGTTTCTGGACATGGCTTTGGTCATATTTTAAATCGGTATCAAAAGTTTATAACATTTATTTTCAAACATGGCAAGGAATTTGAAAAATAGTAAAAACTGGTTTTTGGTACAAAAAATGTAAGTATTTGAAATTTTGAGAAGCCATAACTAGCCTTAAAATCAACCGATTTTCAAAATTTTTGCATTTCTGTCAATGGTTTTGATCATATTTTGAATCCACATCAAAAAATTTTCCCTACTGTCAGTTTTCAATTTTGACCCATATTTTGCCATTTTTGCATACCAACCCCTTGTAAAAAAGTCAAAAAAGTGAAAATCTTAAAATCGGAATTTTTTGTGCCCAATCGATTTCTGTCATCAAAATGGGTATGAAAAACTTTACCGCACTTCTTTTGGATCGATATTTTAAGAAATATAGCCCAAATACTGAAATAATGGTCAAAAACAGCTTTTTGCGCAAAAAGTGAAATCTTCTTCATCTTTTAGAAACCATAACTTTTCCACCCCTTGACCGATTTTAAATATTTTTGCGTTTCTGGACATGGCTTTGGTCATATTTTAAATCGGTATCAAAAGTTTATAACATTTATTTTCAAACATGGCAAGGAATTTGAAAAATAGTAAAAACTGGTTTTTGGTACAAAAAATGTAAGTATTTGAAATTTTGAGAAGCCATAACTAGCCTTAAAATCAACCGATTTTCAAAATTTTTGCATTTCTGTCAATGGTTTTGATCATATTTTGAATCCACATCAAAAAATTTTCCCTACTGTCAGTTTTCAATTTTGACCCATATTTTGCCATTTTTGCATACCAACCCCTTGTAAAAAAGTCAAAAAAGTGAAAATCTTAAAATCGGAATTTTTTGTGCCCAATCGATTTCTGTCATCAAAATGGGTATGAAAAACTTTACCGCACTTCTTTTGGATCGATATTTTAAGAAATATAGCCAAAATACTTAAAAAATGGTCAAAAACTGCTTTTTGCGCAAAAAGTGAAATCTTCTTCATCTTTTAGAAACCATAACTTTTCCACCCCTTGACCGATTTTAAATATTTTTGCGTTTCTGGACATGGCTTTGGTCATATTTTAAATCGGTATCAAAAGTTTATAACATTTATTTTCAAACATGGCAAGGAATTTGAAAAATAGTAAAAACTGGTTTTTGGTACAAAAAATGTAAGTATTTGAAATTTTGAGAAGCCATAACTAGCCTTAAAATCAACCGATTTTCAAAATTTTTGCATTTCTGTCAATGGTTTTGATCATATTTTGAATCCACATCAAAAAATTTTCCCTACTGTCAGTTTTCAATTTTGACCCATATTTTGCCATTTTTGCATACCAACCCCTTGTAAAAAAGTCAAAAAAGTGAAAATCTTAAAATCGGAATTTTTTGTGCCCAATCGATTTCTGTCATCAAAATGGGTATGAAAAACTTTACCGCACTTGTTTTGGATCGATATTTTAAGAAATATAGCCAAAATACTTAAAAAATGGTCAAAAACTGCTTTTTGCGCAAAAAGTGAAATCTTCTTCATCTTTTAGAAACCATAACTTTTCCACCCCTTGACCGATTTTAAATATTTTTGCGTTTCTGGACATGGCTTTGGTCATATTTTAAATCGGTATCAAAAGTTTATAACATTTATTTTCAAACATGGCAAGGAATTTGAAAAATAGTAAAAACTGGTTTTTGGTACAAATAATGTAAGTATTTGAAATTTTGAGAAGCCATAACTAGCCTTAAAATCAACCGATTTTCAAAATTTTTGCATTTCTGTCAATGGTTTTGATCATATTTTGAATCCACATCAAAAAATTTTCCCTACTGTCAGTTTTCAATTTTGACCCATTTTTTGCCATTTTTGCATACCATCCCCTTGTAAAAAAGTCAAAAAAGTGAAAATCTTAAAACCGGAATTTTTTGTGCCCAATCGATTTCTGGCATCAAAATGGCTATAAAAAACTTTACCGCACTTGTTTTGGATCGATATTTTAAGAAATATAGCCAAAATACTTAAAAAATGGTCAAAAACTGCTTTTTGCGCAAAAAGTGAAATCTTCTTCATCTTTTAGAAACCATAACTTTTCCACCCCTTGACCGATTTTAAATATTTTTGCGTTTCTGGACATGGCTTTGGTCATATTTTAAATCGGTATCAAAAGTTTATAACATTTATTTTCAAACATGGCAAGGAATTTGAAAAATAGTAAAAACTGGTTTTTGGTACAAAAAATGTAAGTATTTGAAATTTTGAGAAGCCATAACTAGCCTTAAAATCAACCGATTTTCAAAATTTTTGCATTTCTGTCAATGGTTTTGATCATATTTTGAATCCACATCAAAAAATTTTCCCTACTGTCAGTTTTCAATTTTGACCCATATTTTGCCATTTTTGCATACCAACCCCTTGTAAAAAAGTCAAAAAAGTGAAAATCTTAAAATCGGAATTTTTTGTGCCCAATCGATTTCTGTCATCAAAATGGGTATGAAAAACTTTACCGCACTTCTTTTGGATCGATATTTTAAGAAATATAGCCCAAATACTGAAATAATGGTCAAAAACAGCTTTTTGCGCAAAAAGTGAAATCTTCTTCATCTTTTAGAAACCATAACTTTTCCACCCCTTGACCGATTTTAAATATTTTTGCGTTTCTGGACATGGCTTTGGTCATATTTTAAATCGGTATCAAAAGTTTATAACATTTATTTTCAAACATGGCAAGGAATTTGAAAAATAGTAAAAACTGGTTTTTGGTACAAAAAATGTAAGTATTTGAAATTTTGAGAAGCCATAACTAGCCTTAAAATCAACCGATTTTCAAAATTTTTGCATTTCTGTCAATGGTTTTGATCATATTTTGAATCCACATCAAAAAATTTTCCCTACTGTCAGTTTTTAATTTTGACCCATTTTTTGCCATTTTTGCATACCATCCCCTTGTAAAAAAGTCAAAAAAGTGAAAATCTTAAAACCGGAATTTTTTGTGCCCAATCGATTTCTGGCATCAAAATGGCTATAAAAAACTTTACCGCACTTGTTTTGGATCGATATTTTAAGAAATATAGCCAAAATACTTAAAAAATGGTCAAAAACTGCTTTTTGCGCAAAAAGTGAAATCTTCTTCATCTTTTAGAAACCATAACTTTTCCACCCCTTGACCGATTTTAAATATTTTTGCGTTTCTGGACATGGCTTTGGTCATATTTTAAATCGGTATCAAAAGTTTATAACATTTATTTTCAAACATGGCAAGGAATTTGAAAAATAGTAAAAACTGGTTTTTGGTACAAAAAATGTAAGTATTTGAAATTTTGAGAAGCCATAACTAGCCTTAAAATCAACCGATTTTCAAAATTTTTGCATTTCTGTCAATGGTTTTGATCATATTTTGAATCCACATCAAAAAATTTTCCCTACTGTCAGTTTTCAATTTTGACCCATTTTTGGTGATTTTTGCATACCATCCCCTTGTAAAAAAGTCAAAAAAGTGAAAATCTTAAAATCGGAATTTTTTGTGCTCAATCGATTTCTGTCATCAAAACGGGTATGAAAAACTTTACCGCACTTCTTTTGGATCGATATTTTAAGAAATATAGCCAAAATACTGAAAAGATGGTCAAAAACAGCTTTTTGCGCAAAAAGTGAAATCTTCTTCATCTTTGAGAAACCATAACTTTTCGACACCTTGGCCGATTTTAAATATTTTTGGCATGTCTGGACATGGGATTGATCATATTTTAAATTCGTATTATAATTTGATCACATTTATTTAAAAATATGGCAACGAAATTGAAAAATTATAAAAAAGTCGTTTTGTGGTACAAAAAATTAAGATATTTGCATCTTTGAGGAGCCATAACTTCCCTTAAAATCAACCGATTTTCAAAATTTTTGCATTTCTGTCAATGGTGTTGATCATATTTTGAATCCACATCAAAAAATTTTCCCTACTGTCAGTTTTCAATTTTGACCCATTTTTTGCCATTTTTGCATACCACCCCCTTGTAAAAAAGTCAAAAAAGTGAAAATCTTAAAACCGGAATTTTTTGTGAACAATCGATATCTGGCATCAAAATGGCTATAAAAAACTTTACTGCACTTGTTTTGGATGGATATTTTAAGATATATAGCCAAAATACGGAAATAATGGTCAAAAACTGCTTTTTGCGCAAAAAGTGAAATCTTCTTTATCTTTTAGAAACCATAACTTTTCCACCCCTTGACCGATTTTAAATATTTTTGCGTTTCTGGACATGGCTTTGGTCATATTTTAAATCGGTATCAAAAGTTTATTACATTTATTTTCAAACATGGCAAGGAATTTGAAAAATAGTAAAAAACTGGTTTTTGGTACAAAAAATGTAAATATTTGAAATTTTGAGAAGCCATAACTAGCCTTAAAATCAACCGATTTTCAAAATTTTTGCATTTCTGTCAATGATTTTGATCATATTTTGAATCTACATCAAAAAATTTTCCCTACTGTCAGTTTTCAATTTTGACCCATTTTTGGTGATTTTTGCATACCATCCCCTTGTAAAAAAGTCAAAAAAGTGAAAATCTTAAAATCGGAATTTTTTGTGCTCAATCGATTTCTGGCACCAAAATGTGTATAAAAAACTTTACCGCACTAGTTTTGGATCGATATTTTAAGAAATATAGCCAAAATACTGAAATGATGGTCAAAACAGCTTTTTGCGCAAAAAGTGAAATCTTCTTCATCTTTGAGAAACCATAACTTTTCGACACCTTGACCGATTTTAAATATTTTTGCGTTTCTGGACATGGCTTAGGTCATATTTTAAATCGGTATCGAAAGTTTATCGCATTTATTTTCAAACATGGCAAGGAAATTGCGAAATTGGTAAAAACTCGATTTTTAGTATAAAAAATTAAGATATTTGCAACTTTGAGGAGCCATAACCTCCCTTAAAATCAACCGTTTTTCAAATTTTTTGCATATCTGTCAATGGTTTTGATCATATTTTAAATCTACACCAAAAATTTCCATAACTTCATCAATATTTTTGCATATCTGAACATGGCTTCGATAATTTTTTTAATCAATATCAATTGTTATAAACCTTTTTTTTTAGAAAACTGGTCAATTGAGTGAGAAAAGGGGACCCAGTTAAAAAACTTGGCCATTTTTAACATTGGGTAACCATTTTCTGTCTCAAAATGGTTCCTAAATTGTCGCAGAGTGGCCTAAAAAAGAGAGTTCATATGATATCATATGTTATACTATCATTGATAGTATATTATTTACCTCTGCCCTTATTTAAAATATATATATTTTTCGTTGCATACTTTCAATGATTTGTAAATGGATAAACAAATGATGAACGATGACAGAAAGTATAATATCTGAACAGCATTAGGAAAAGACCAAATTGGATTTCAATGCTAAGCAAATACTAGATATATTTATCGATAACATCTGCGATCAGTTGAATTGAGAAATGAGATCGATAGTGTAATCGATGGTTTTTCATAATGAATAAGTAAGTATGTATGTACACCTAGCATCAGAAGTCTGCGTACACCCTGAAAAAACTGCGGCATCAAACTTTCAACTTAAATTACTCAGCCATTTATTCATATATTTTCAAAATTCTTTTTTGTAAACATAACTATAATCAATTGTCTTTATTAACGTATTTTTTCCAATATTTTTTATTGATGTCTTATAATTTATTTTTAATTTTAAACAAAACCCTTCTAAAAAGTGTACACGCAAAAGTCTGCGTACAGCTGTTTCAAGCTGTGTGGAATGCAAGAAACAACGATTACCGTTGGATTTTTTTGATGTAGATAATTTCAATATTGTGTTAGCAATTAGTATTGCACATTTGAAATGTAAATATAGCATAATATTTAGTAGAATCGCAATATGAACCAAAATGTGGAAGAAAATTTCTGTTTTGCACCAAAAATTATTTTAAAGTTATCTTTTCTGGCACAATTATGCAATAAAAATGCTGTAATAGTTGGTGTAGCCTACTCCTATAACCAAAAAGTAATAAACAATAGCAATTTATTAGGCTGGATCTTCTCAAATACGCGATCTGGCCAACTAACTTCGGTCACCCATCGCGAGCGGAGGATTATTGTTCAATTTTGAAAATATATGAATAAATGGCTGAGTAATTTAAGTTGAAAGTTTGATGCCGCATTTTTTTCAGGGTGTACGCAGACTTCTGGAATTGGGTGTACATACATATGTACATATTAGATAAATTAACACAGAAACTGCTAGTAATCGATGCTGGTTGCAAGTTGCAAGAACATTCAGCACTGAACGGTAGCGTTGTCAATTGATAAGCGGCATGCAGCGCGAAATTATTGAATCATTTTGATGTGTCGCAATTAATAACAATCACCATTAAAATGCGACAATGATAACCTTTTTATGTCGATGTCAAAAATTGCGATCGAGTGGTGTTCACCAAAAAACTGGCTGCAAATAGCCAAATTTACCGGCAAACGAATTTATGTACATACATACATACACATATATAATACGTATGTATATACATACATATCAATTTTTGTAACTCAGTTTTACAGAGATTATTATCGCTTTACATCAATATGGCAACAAGTGTCACGACCTCGAACAAAAAAAATACTTGAAGCACTTACACTTTCAAATCTGCTTATGTACAGACCATACATACTTATGCTACAGCAAGTAGTCCCATTTATATACAGAAGTACATACAGTCGTACATATGTATGTACATATGTAAGCTTGCATATACGCTAAGCTTTTCGTAGCGTAAGCTTTGGCGTAAGCTTTGTTAAAACGCGTCAGCGTCAGCGTCGGCGTCAGTCACAAAGCGAAAACCAATTGTTGCAGCCGTGTTGTGTTGTTGGACGCCTCTTCTTCTTCTTCGACGTCATGAAACTGGATCAGCGAACTTATCTTCTGGTGACAGGCGCATCCCGCGGCATTGGCCGTGAGCTGGCCCAACAATTGTCTGGGCATGTGAGCGCTGACGGCTCAATTGTGGTTCTGTTGGGACGCAGTGAGTCATTGCTTGAGGAGACCAAGTCCGATATATTGTCAATGCGACCACAGCTAAGCGTGCACACATATTCGCTGGAGTTGGCCACATTCAAGACCGAAGACTTTACACGGATATTGGAGGAGACGCTATCGGGAACGCAGAGTACGGCATTCGAGCGTGCCATTGTCATCCATAATGCGGGCACATTGGGTGACACTTCAAAGTACGCCCGCGAACTGGGCGACTCTGCGATACTGGAGGCATACTATCGGATTAACTTATTCTCGGCCTTGGCATTGAATCGTGAGTTCATGAGCGTCTTTGCCGAAGTGCCCAAACTGGTTGTGAATCTCAGCACGTTGGCCGCCCTGGAGCCATTCCCCTCGATGGCCTACTATTGTACAGTGAAGGCATCCCGAGAGATGTACTTTCGTGTGCTAGCACTGGAGGAGCCCGCCGATAAGACACTTGTGATCAACTATGCGCCCGGTGTCATCGATACCCAGATGACCGTCCAGGTGCAGACCGAATCTCACGACTCGGGGCTGGTGGCTGCGTTCCGCGAGCAGCGCGATTCCAAAACGATGCTCACGCCGCAGCAGACGGTTTCCAAGCTAATCGAAGTTCTCCAGGCACAGAAGTTTAAGTCAGGCGACCATGTGGACTACAGGGACTATTAAGTAATCCTTATAGTTTTATTATTTTTCTTGGGTGTTAAATATAATAAAGAAAAAATTAATTGTTAGGCAAAAAAAAAACTAAATTAATTAGAAAAAAAATAAAATTAAATTGATTTGAAAGTTTTTGTTTTTTACTAAATTTAGTAAAACGAAGAAACTGTTCAACTTCATTTGTAAAGCTACATAAATTTAATATAAGTTTAATTTAATGAATTAAAAGAAATCTGCGGCTGCACTACGTCTCTTCGTTGGAATTTGCAACAGATCATCCGTTAAGGTGGAGCCCGTATCAATGGGCGTGGCATTGTTACTACGACTGTTTTTGTTGCAGCTCCTGCTGCTGCTGGTGGTGGTGGTGGTGGTGGCGCCGATCTTGACCGGAGTCCGTTTGACACTATTGTGGAGATTCGCTCGCACCATCTTCGGCGTTATCTTCGATTTGGACGACAGTGGCGTCGGCGTCAGCAATGGACCCAGTTTGCCGGAGGCCATACGTCGGGCAGCTGGCGACATGCTTGCCAAACGTTCCATGTTGGAGCGCACAAACGGGGAACCGATGTTGCGACGCGCCGTATTGAGGGCCTGTTGCTTCTGATGGCGCATCTTCTCGCTGACCTTCTCCGCCAGCGCAATGGCAATATTCTCTCGGCGCGAGTTCTCATTGATGTGAAAGGAAGGTCCTGACGTTTGGCGTAGCGGTGTGTCGCCGCCATCCAAACGAAAGGGAGTGCCATCAATCTCACCCCAAGTCATGATCGGTGAGAAGGCTTCACCAGGACGTGGCGATGGAGACCGCAACAAATCAAAGCCTCGGACACGCGGCGTTGCTGTTGCAATTTCGGTTGCCGCATCGCCATTCCCATTATCTTTGCCTGCCGGCGTGCTCAGTGCAGCTGATGAGTGGACCACTTCAGGCAGTCTTGTGGCTTGATGCTGTATGCCCTGTTTCCGTTTGGCCAGCTGCACGCGCTCCTGTTCGGTGAGCTCCACACCGTTCGGCACATACATGATTGAGTTCAAATTTGTATAATTCCATGTCTCGATCTTCCGCATTGGATCCGGCGTGTCAAACTGTTGCTCAATGCTTGGCAACATAAGAGCCCGCTGCAGTTGCTCAGTCGACAGCTGCTCGTGATTGTACAAGACGGCGTATTTCTGTCGGAGCTTCGCCTCGGCGAATTCAATGATTTCCTGAAAACTCTGATTATCCTCGCTGGTGTAGTGCTGTAGAAAGCAATCGAGTGACATCTTTGGTGCAATTGCATCCTGCCCGCCTCCCTTCGCCACACTACGATTGCTGCTGGTTTGTGAGAGCGGCGTATCTGGACGTGGAGTTGCATTCGGGTTTCCAGTGCTTACGGGTGTTTCGAATGTGGCTGGTGACATGGCTGCAAATTCGCATCACAATTATAAATAGATACACATCTGTTTAGCAGGAATGCAATAGATTACTTACCATTGTTACGGCCATTACGAGATCCAGATGCACTCCTGGAGAGGCGGCCTTGAGTATATCGAGCGCGTATCTCGGCCATTTGGACAAAGTCTCGACGAGATTCGGCGTCCAGGTAGTCATTTTGAGCACGCAGCTGTTCCAGGTCGGGAAAGAAGTCCCTTTGGATAATTTTGGACATTTCCTCTACATAACGTTCCTCCGTTAAGATTTTGGGTTTCGTTTTACGACGAGCACTTGGCAGCGGGCGCTTAAATTGGGCTAGAGCATGACTTTGGGCTTTGGCGATTTCTACGGCCCGACTGCCAGGAGTGTTTGGCGTGCCTGGTGTACTTGGCTCAGACATCATTTAATAATAATTACTACAAGTTGTTGTATTACAAAAAGGAAGCGACCAAACAAACGTTTTCCATCAGCTGACAGAATTAGAGGTGCTACTTTGTACAATATTTATCGATATATCGATAATAAAAACAATATCGATATTATTTAAAATTAAATTGTTAATGATTTTAAAAAGTAAAGATATGTTCTGGCTAATATCTTAAATGACAAAATTTAATAAATTTGTAAATTATAAATTATAAATTATTTGTGTACAAGGCGCTTCTGAAGGTACATTTGTGACAGATATGCGATACAAGATACAAATTATTTCAACATCCTTGGAATATAAATTAATAATTTGAAGATTGCACATAAATTCAAATTGATGATCAAAATACGCTTGAGGTAATGCCTGGGTGGCAGTATAAATAATAATAAATAATTAGCACAATGCCCATTATGAATAATACCATGATTAATATTGTCAGGTATAATGGTATATAAATAGTGCAAACGATTATGTTTTGCAGAAAACAAACACTTAAATAAATCAAGTACTTATACTTAGTGGGAGCGTCCTTGACTGGAGTATAAATAAAAAGGTATACTACGCCGAAGGCCAGGCACAATATATAATTCAATATGAAGGATTCCGCAAATTTTGGTCGATCTACTATGAAAACGATCGTGGCACTAAATATTATTTGTAGAACACAGACGGTGCAGGTCTCCATTGGCAATAGGCTGGCCATAAAAGCAATGCATATTGTACGAGAAGCTAAAAAGGGATCAACTGTATCAGAAAGTCGTTGTTTCAGATGCATAGACTATTTACCAGATAAACAAAGCAGGAATGCGAATTGTATCACAACTCCCTTGGCCCCTATATCATATTTATCCAACTGGGCTAACCGATTTGACCGATTGTAGGCAACCAAACACCAGGCAATGCTTAGGAAATATACGCTAAATGTTATAGCTCGAAAGTCTGAAATTGATACAATCAATAATTGTTGTAATCTATCGATATGTCGATATTATATTACATGTCAGGCTCTTGATATATCGCAACACGATCGCCAGTTGTAGGATTTTTTGGGGAGCGGTTTCCAAAAAGGAATCGAATAGTCTTATGAAGCCAACATTGCACTCTTCCTTTAAATGTTTCCGATAGTACCTTAAATGGTTCGCAAGGATAAACTATCATCATCGTAGATAATTATGGATGCAATTTATCTTACTCAATCTCGGCGACCTTGTCATTTCGTTTTTTGGCTTGATTATATTTCAATGCGAATTGCAAGGTTCGCGCTTCTCGAAACAAATACGAGAGCACAAGTTTACCAAGGTGATCCCAATAGATTATTGGCTTTTTTCCCGAGTTACTGATAACCAGACTGTAATTGATCAATTATTATAACAATTGTCTCAAAACCAATTGAATCTCTTACATATTTGAATATATTAGCGACGTAAAGATCATGGGCAACACTATGGATAGGACGGTCCAATAGGCATACGCATATGACTGAGTTATCCAGTAATCGTACGCTAAGCACCAATTCAATATAATTGAAACAAATCGCATTAAAGCCGAAATCACAGTGAAGAAACTGTTAAGTGCTGTTATCCGATATGATTGAGTAAATGGAGCTTCACAGTTCTCAACGGTTGGTCCATAAGCGCAATCCATGCTCAAGCCCGATTTCAAGTCAATTGATTGATATGTAAAATGTATATTATACATATGTTACGTGTGAATCAACTTCATTTGACGATCATCTTTTAAATGCAAGTCCAACTCAAACCAGCAATATATAATCAAAGTTATGTTGACACTAACATTAAGACAGCTGCGCATTAGAGATGTGCATGCCAAGCGCAACATTTATCGATTTATGAGCGCAGCAATTATCGAATATTAGAGAAAATGTGCTAAAAAAATACAAACTGAATGCAAAATTTAAAGAAGACCGTTGAATTGATTATAATAATTCAGCTGAGTATTAAAACAACAGTTTTATATACATTTACACTTTAGATTGTTTATTTTAAAAATTTAGATTTCAATTAGAAAAAATATGAGTTTCCAGTTATTAAAGACCTCAGAGCATTCAGTACAATATAATTTAATACGCTTCCTTGTCGCACATTTCTTGTCAACGCAATATGTATGTACATTGGAATTGGGCTTCGCAGTATCATTATCATCCATGTCATTACCATCTTAATTTTCTGTACTGAACTTATTGTTTTGACCATGAGTGTCTGTCTATGAGATTTTGGATTACAGCAAGAGATACATACTTATGCATACATATAGAAATTCACATAGTATAAGGAATTATAGTTAATAACTAATTGGAAACGTATGCAAATATTTGGATAACTACAATGATTCGAGAAGACGATTTATATATGTATGTATGTATATGTAAAAATGTGAAGATTCAAATTTGCAATCGTGATCGCTTGGGATAAAGGACACCAGCTTGCTTCGCAAGTAAATAATAGTAATAATAATAATAATATAGGTAAACATATAGAGTATAAACAAATGGTTGATTGCTTCTGGCTTACATAATTAAACTAAACTGTCCGTAATGTAAACAATTCGATACACATTGGAACCTTTGATCAGATGATTTGCAACAAGTGAATCATTTCATTTCAGAAAGTATAGCTTGAAAAGCAGATAGATCGATTGACAATACATTAGCACGGTAATTAGAGGATTGCTAACGACAATTGTACTGCCATTATCAGTCAATGGCAGTGGTCGATAGTCACGGCAAACAGTTTCGTTTCGAATGAAGTTGAACATCGACTCCACCAAATTGGCGGGGGTTATTTTCGAGCAGCGCTCCAAGTGCTTAACGATGCAAGACTGCATTGTGCTGATCTCGGCACATTGTTTCTCTCCCACGACAAGTTTTGGAATCGATTTGATTTTATTGCTGGGGTCGTGCAGATCGATATCCGAATTGTTCACGTATGTGGAGAATGTGCTGTTTACACATTGTTGGATTTGATCTCTTTTCGATTGAAGGCACTCCGGTCCCGATTCGGCAATGAATAAAGCTATTTGATCTCCATCCTTATGACACACAAAGTTCAATAGGCTCTGAACAATGCGTTTAATCACCTTCTGGCTCTCCTGCTCATCCTTGTCCAGGCACGGCAGCAGCTTGGTCGTGAATACGTCAAAGCATTCAATGGCATTGGTTCGCCGCTTGCAGTACTTATTAAATACCACATCCAAGTCACCCTTGGGACTCGCTTCCTGAATTTCCTGTTCCAGAGCCGTAAAATTCACAATGCCATTCATGCATTCGGTGAGATTGAGAAAGCTGGACTCAATATCCTTATAGGCCTGGTCGCCAGCCTCCTCACCGGACACTTCAATGCATTTATTGCGGAAAATCTCTTTCACATCGTTGTATGTAAAGTTCGATTTGGCTAAATCTTCCGGAAGTTGACTCTGTATATCCAATTTATCGAAATTTAGTTCCGCTTGCGCTCCATACAATGCAAGAACGATTACTGTTGACCAAATCCAGAAACACTTAATCGGCAATTTCATGTTGTAATCAAATATATGTATATAAATGCAGGTATTAACTTATTGCGACCGATATTTAGGTTATTTAAATTATTATATATATATATGTATATATGAATGAATATCGCAATGCTAGCCAAATGTATGGCTCTTTTCGGTTGCAAAATTAAATTAATTATATATGCGCTATGTACTCCTGTACTTTGATTTTAGACCGATGCGACCGACCCGTATGGCTCTGTAGAATCTTATAATTAATAAGTCATTGTGTTTATGTTACCAAGCCCATGTGTGCTTTACGCATTTTATCGTATATCGTATATCGGAAATTGTGGAGGTTTTATCTAACGAAAAGTTCACGAGAACTGAGTGTATTTCGAGGAACGATGGCATTGGAAATTAAAGTGAAATATGTACATATTACACTCTATCCCGCAAAAACAGCATAGTTACATTCAAATTCTTTTCTCACCGAAAATATAACGAACTATTGTTCTGCTTTGCTATATAACTCATGTAGATTTAAAAATTCGAACTAAAAATTCTTGTTTCATTGTTTCAGATTACCGATAGTTCGTTGTTGTTAAATTTTCGGCTGTGACTTACCATCACTAAAAAAAGTTAAAGCGGGAAACATTACATTGCTTTGAACGGCACAATAACTTAATTTATTATTAACAAGATGTGTGATACTGGAAATCTCATTGATTTTACTGGTTGGGATGAGCCGAAAGCAGATGAAATACAAAGTCAAGATAAACATGCAGCTGAATCAGTTCTAATTGAGTCCACAAATTTCAAGGGACCATATGATCCTTTTGAGTCTGTCGAAAAAGAAGCCTGTATCAAGGTTAGTTTGCTTCAGCACATACATACATACATACATAAAAGCCACACATGCATATGTATCTATATGTACCCATGGTTATCGAGGTCTTCTTAACATTTTTCACTTTCACTTTTATTCGCAGGGACTAAATATTCAAGATGACAAAGAGAATATACCGGATCCGGTGGCCGACATACAATTTGAATATTTGGATCACGATTTGAATAATGAGACTCCGCCAGTTGCCATGGACATGGTGCAGTCAAATGCAGATGTCTTCAAGATATCATCCGTTCACAATGTGATGGAATCGAAGCGTCACAATCTATGCAAGCAAGTGGCCAATATGAATGCCATGAAGGCATCAGGAATTACAACACCGCATCACAGTTTTTCCAGAGATGCGATGTTGACAGGATCTCTGACAATGATTGCAGCCGAGTCTCCCATTAAGCTCGTGGATGAACCCACCACAGTGCCAGTTGTTACTATTTCAGATAATAGTACAACCTGCTCCGATATCCAACAATATGATGAGCGCCTCAAGATGGTCCGCAATGCCATGTCTCAGCTGCAATCCAAGGTGGAGGAGCAGCCAATGCCTACAAAACGGGATACTAACTTGGAGAGTTGTGCACAGCATGTGGAGTCTCCACATGTAGTGGATAAGCTATTAGGGGAATTAAACCTGTTGGTTAGCGAGCATGTGGACGCCTCCAAGCGGAAGATGTTTGACATGGTCATTGAACTGCTCCGAATCGCTGTGCAGTCCGGCGGGCGGGCTGAGAAGCAAACGAAACCAGAATCTCCACATACATACACACGGCAAGCCACATTCGATTTGGATCTGGAGTTGCAGGTAAGACAGCTCCACGTTTATTCCAGGCATTCCCAGTAATCTCTTGCCCTTGTAGAAGAAGAAGAGTGAGCCGATTAGAAATGTGCAGGAATTTCCAGATGTCATGACCTGCTCCTCAGCAACCTTTGACGGTGAACCCCAGACAATGGATATGCATGCCATGCCCATTATAGAAACGTCCATGGAGACTGAGACCGTAATCAAATCCCCAAGAGCCACTCCAGACTCATATGTAACCGAAGTCGTTAATGATAACTTGGCGCTGCAGATAAACGAGCTCTTGGAACGCCACAACTTGACGAAGCTCCACATGCAGAGCCACGAGCATCAGCAGCAGATCGAGTCGTCGGAGCACAATGAGACGAAGTCCGTGGGCGGCGGACCAACAGTCATTCTGGTTGTAAACTCAAATGCTGGCCCAAATCAGTTGCCCAGCTGCGTAGTCCATCCATCCACAACCAAGACGGCTGTGAAGCCCATGACCAGCAACAGTCGGGCGAGCACCTTACGACGACGATCCTCATCCTTGTCGATACACGACAAGCAGGATCGGCCCAGGACTCTGGTTAAGCAATCATCTGGTGATAGCACCACTACCACCAGTAGTACCACAAACACCAATCCGCATGTTCCTGCAAAGGATCTATCCATAGCTGGGGATAAACTAAATGTCATGAATTCCTTTAGACAACGTCGAAATTCCTTTTCAGTTGGATTGATGGCAGGCAAAGCCAACTCCACAGCTGCGGCACTTGCCCAGAGTCGATCTATCGCCCGTAGCAAAACTGCGACCATTAATGAATCCATCGCCATGACCAAATCCCCAAAGAAGGATGCCATACCCGTAAAGCGAGTGGCACCCATGGTGAAGCCAGCATTGTCGGTACCCGGTGATAAGAAGCACTTGAATTCAACAATGCCACGTTCGGCGGTTCAGGACACTCCATTAGCCAGACCGAAAACATCCTCCAAGCTGTTCTGCACCAGCACACCGATGCCACAAATGCCACGTAGATCTCTTAAGCCCATAAACTATGGAAAGAAGCCGGCGAACTAAGCAATCCATATGCGATTGAAATATCAGAAATCCGTCATCAGTTTTAACTGATCAACTATTCAGTTACTATAACTACATATATATATATATAAACATATACTAATCAGATTTAGACGCCAAATGGCTATAAACATATCAAATTGTTAAGTTAATTATTTAAGTTAAGTTATATTGCCTTTTACGGATTTTTCTTGTTCTTTTCAATTTGTAGATATACATACTTTATAATTTTCTTGATTCTGAAATGATAAAAAACGCGAATTGGCTGCCATAACTTTGCCAAAATTTAACCGATTTTTGAGTTTCATACCCCAAATTTCAGAATTCGACTCAACTTACAAAACTGCAGTTTTTGCATTTTGATCCTTAAAGGTCACTAAACTAACATTCATGAACACTTACAAGTTATCGTTGATTATAATAACAATTTGAAATATTTTATATATATTTGTATATTTTCCTGATGTTATAGTAGCTTAGTTCTTATTAAGTTTGCTCTTTAGTATGCTGAGGTGAGTCAGGCAGTTGTCACGATAATTGCGTCGCTCTGGAAGCTTATCGAGGGCAACCATGTCGTTAAGTTGCTTGGCAATCTCCACCGCAGTGGGACCCTCCATTTTTGGAGTGGGTCCCATTGTCTCGCTGACAGCATGGATAGTCTTGGAGTAACGTTCGAAGTAGTTTTCCATGCCTTCGGCATTCAGATGGGCCGTCTCCAGAGGACCCAGGAAGGCGTAACGCATGCCCAGACCATCGCTCATAACGCTATCAATATCCTTGACGCTAAGGATGCCGGCCTCCACCAAACGCCAGGTTTCATTCAAAATGGCGTATTGTATGCGATTCAAGGCGAATCCTTCAATTTCACGTGATAATGTGACGGGTTTCTGGCCAATCTCGTCCATGATGGCACGTGTCTTAGCCACAACCTCTGGTTTCGTCCACGGCGCTGGCACAATTTCCACCAGAGGTACATAGTACGGTGGATTCACAGGATGAGAGACAACCACCTTCAAAGATTAGAAAATATAACCAGTTTAAATGTGAATTCAAGGTTGGCAAGATCGTCGATTTTACGTCACTACCATTGTTGATAATATATGTAGTATATATAAATATCAAATACTCACATTGTGCTTATGTTTTAAATTCGCACTGAACAATGAGGGTAGGAATGTGCTGGTTGAACTGGAGATGATGGTATTGCTTTCGACAACGTCGTCCAATTTCTTGAAGAGCTCCTGCTTCCACTCCAATTTCTCTGGAATGCATTCCTGTATGAATATCGCACCCTTGGCCAGCTCCTTAATGTCATTGGTGCCCGAGATGCAGCTAAACTGTTGGGCGGCATTCAGTTTGCCACGAAGCAATCCCTTTTTCTGCAAATCGGCCAATTCCGTTTCGGTGGTCGCCAGTGCCGTCTGCACTTGCTCCGGCTGGATATCGTAGAGCATCACCTGGTAGCCAACCGATGCGAACAGCATGGACCACGACCGTCCAATCAGCCCGCTTCAAGGTTATTTAAAATTTTTTAGTATGAATCTTGCGGAGGCATTCGCTATCCTTACCTGCCCACAATTCCAATTTTGGCTGTCTTCTTCAACTCGGACATTTTACGTTTTCAATTGATCTTAGCTTCGCTGGAACAGAGCGACACCTCCACATCCGCTGGAATACTCGGTGCGTTTGAATAGTTCAATGTAGAGCGCAACCGGTTTAATACAATACAATCCCAGCGATAACAAGCAAAGGTGAACGCGACCTACATATGTACTCCAAGTGTGAGATACACACATATGTATGTATGTACATACATTGAGCTAATTGTATGTGTTTGGCTGTCAACAGTTGAGTTGAGTGTTGGTGATTTCCAAAAGAGATAATTATGGCCAGGGAATTCAACTAGTTTTATTGCTGATACACGCACACATACACATCAGCCAGTAGCACCAACACTAACACCATCAAAGAAGCAGCAGCAACAGCAACAGCAGCGACCACACAGCTGAGAGCAAATCAAAACATTGAGCCCCCTGGTCAATTGGCTGGCAGCAGTAAGTGCAATTACAATTATGAATATTGTATCTAGCTCATGATTTAAAAAAATAGTGGCGCTCAGCAAAACATAAATTAAAAAACATTTTTCTAGTAATTTTTCATATATTCACTGTGTTTATTAACTTCAATCGTCAAAATCAAGTCTTTGCCGTCATTAATACAATGCATTAGTTTGCAACAGGGTGCTAAGTTATTAAAGCGAGACAAATGCCCTTAATTTGACTTTTCATTATATTAATTCACTTTTATAATGTTTACCACCGACCAAGGAGTATCTTTGAGATTCGTTATACATACATATGTACATACAAAAGAACAACAATATATTGTTTTAATTTATAACTTTCCGCTACAGATTAAAATGAGTGTCTTACTTAAACAGTCTAAATTTGTAGAACGGTCGCGACGTAATATTTTCTTGAAGTTAGCATAACTTTTCCACATGTAAAGTCTCCTCGTAATTTCACACGCTTCCATGTCCATATGTATGTATGTATGTACATACATATGTACGGCGTGACGCGATGAAAACCATCTCTACTACAAATTAACTGCATTTATTTACATTGAATATCAGTTGAATTATTCATAATATTTGCATTAATTTCTGGAAATCTATATACATATGTATGTACATACATATGTACATACATTGTTGGACCTCCCAAATTTTGAAATAAAAAAACATTTTATTCTTTTCGTTTCTTTTTTATTTATTTTATTTATTTGAAACTTTTCTTATTAAAATTAATTAATTTATATACATATTTGTATTGTAAAAAAAGTTAAATAAAGCTAGCTTATTTGATAAATTTTAAAGTTTTTTTTTTTTGATTCACCTCAGATTAATAATTTATATTTTTAATATATTTTCTTTTAAATACCATAATTTCAAAATTAAATGAACTTAATATAAATGTTAATTATTTCTAACTTTAATATTTTTATACTTGTTTAATTGATTTAATTATACTTATATTGTAATTTTAGCCATTTTTATAATATATAATTTTTCAAATTTTCCAATTAATTACTAAAATTTAATTAATTTAACTTAATTGTATTTTGTTTCCTAATTACAATGTTGATAGATATTTAGTTTGAATTCAGTTTTGTTTATTTAATTAATTTAACTTTTTTGATTATTTTACCCCATTTTTGATTCACCTGAGATTTATTATTTATATTTCTAATATATTTTCTTCTAAGTTTTTAATTATTTTTTTTTATAAATTTACTAAGTGAAGAAGATCTGTACTGCTTAAAGTACCTTAACATCACATGATAAGATTGTGTAAATGAAACCAAACGTCAATTCTATGTATGACGATTATATATTGTGAAGTGTTATAGGACGTTGTTGTAGTATGAAGGTGGCCAAGACGCCTCAAAGGTCTAGTCGGAATTAGATTTCTAGATTTCTGCTCCGGAAGTTTGTCTCTGTATTGGCTTGTATGCCTACCAATCTGCCAATCTTCCACAGTAAACAGCTTAAAGTCTCTATGAAGAGTGGAACCGTGTAGGTGCCAAGGGCAATCGGTTATGTTTCTAAGGACCCGATCCTGCAGCACCTGAAACCGCTTATAATTTGAATTGGCAGCGACCCACCAGATCTGAATTCCGTAAAGCCGTATTGGTAAGATACAATGCACGCATACCGCCCTTTTGCATCTAGTGCTCCTTCAATTGATAAGCCATCGCGGTTGCTGGATCCTCATGTTACATTTGTTAACCGCAGACTTAAGTGTGGTCCGAAGGTAAGTCGCTGTCTGGAGTAATGCCAAGGTATTTCGCATGCGACGGTTGCGCCAGAGTAATTCCCTCAAGCTGGATATCAGGGGTTGTGATTATCAGTCTATTCAATGTGAAGCATGGGTTTGTTTGGGTTGTTTCTTTTAATTATTATAATTTCAAAATTAAATGAATTTAACTTAATTTAAGTGTAACTGATTTCTAATTTAAATATATATTCAATATTTATTCCCGTTGTAAATTAATTGAATAATAAAATTTAGTTAATTTAACTTAATATTTTTTTCTAAATAAAATATTTATTGATATTTAATTTGTATTCACTTTTTTATTTATTTAATTGTACTTATTTGATCATTTTACCCCTTTTATGATTACCTCCAGCTTTATAATCTACACTTTTACCTTTTTTTTTAAATACTACCATTTTCACTTAAATGAACTTAACTTAATTTTATTTTTAAGTTATGTTAATCTTTAAAACTAATTCATTTTTATGCTTTTAAAGATTTCGAGAGCTCTCTCAGCATCGAACAGCATTAGTTGTGAGGGACTCTCTCTTGCTAATTTGTTGTTGGTGCATAAGAATAACATACGTGCTCTGTACGAGGGGACCGCTCTAGACGACGTACAAAAGTCTATTAACTCAGTATATGTTCGCACATTGTTAGATGGAACTTGCCGGAAGCTGCTCGTGTGAGCCCATAGCGGTATGTCGCATCGACTGTGGTATCTCACATGGAACTGGAGTATCTCGCTAAGAAATTTCGTGGCCGTTTTCGTTGTATGAAATGTCCCATCTATATGTTATATGGTCAGTGGTCGCATCGATCTGGGGTATCTCTCTAAGAAATTTCGTGGACGTTTTCGTTGTATGAAATGTCCCATCTATGTATATGTTATATGGTCAGTGGAGGAACTCATTTATTTATCCATGCCTAACTTCAATTTTCATACAGATGAATGTGTATGTATGCATGTGTATTGTGTGGATACATGTGTGATGATCTTGATATTGTGAATGACATTTGGAATTTGAATGTGTCCACAGAAAGGCATTTTTATCAAATTACAAAATATAAATTATTTTTTATCAATTTGAAAATAATGTATATGTTTGTAAGTATATCAGTGTATAACTAGCGGTTCTCCTTAATCAATTCTAAAGCGCCATCTTGCGACCCTCAATGGAAATTTCAACAGCACGACGAGTCTCTCGCAAGCGTTTGGAGTCCAAAAAGCGCTTCATGTGTTTCTCGTAGCGATTGGGCTTTCGTTTGGCTGGCTGAAATGATTATTTGGAATTATAATTATTATTGAAATAATCCATAACGGATGCAATCGTTACTTACAGCCATTAATTCGCCTTCTACGGTAGACTTTGGGCGAATCACATAATCCTTATTGGATGGCATTGGCACACGAGCACGAGCGACCCAACCAGGATCGCCGGGTCGCAGCTTCTCCTCCTCTTGAGACGACAACAATGATGGTTGAGTGTTTGTTGCCACCGGCTCTGGTACTGGACTCTTATTGTTGCGGCTACGTGACATTTGGGCGAGATCACGCTCCTGCCGTTCCTCTTTGCTCATCGCCGAAAAATCACAGCTCAAATTGAAAATAGGACGAGCCCATTCTGATATCAAGCGACCAGCCCGATTCCGGTTTGACTTTGTCTCTAAAGGATGCTTATATAAATACATGACAGCCTTTCCAATACCAGACTGCTTCAAATAACTTTTGTCTATAGTTGGAAACTGCACATAATAGCGAGAGAGAGAGTGAGAGAGAAATAGAGAGAAAGAGATGTCATTAGAGTTAGATATACATAAAAATGAGATAAATGATCAGTATCCTAAAGAAGTTTCTATATATGGATCAGGGGTATACGCACATCGGCCAATAACTTCAAGATGCTGTCGCGTATTTGCAGACAGGGAAGGCTTTTGTTGGGCAATGGAGCCAACCAATCGGTCAGCACGTTGAGTACATTGTGTTCCAAAAAGGCCAACTGCAGATCCTTTTTAATAAGCTGGGACATCACCATTTTGAGCATTGCAATCTTCTTGGTAGCCGGTTTGCCGGCCAAGTTCAGCTGCCTATCATCATCTGATGCATTTTTCATGTTAACGATCAAGTGATCGATTAAGTCATCATTGTCATTGATGAGATCGATGTCCACCTTGCGACGCCGCACCCTCTTTTCCTCCTTCTTACGCATTAACATGGCATCAAAGTCCGAAATAAAGTTGCTATTGCTGCAAATCATCCCAGATAGAAAAAGTTAATGTTGTCTTGCCCAACCAATAAATTTCTTGTAGCTTCACCACTTACTCGGGTTCATTTGATGTTGGCATGTTCTCATCGTCTGAACTTTCAACCATTTTGTCTTCCTTCTTTTCAGCATTGGCATGTTGTGGCTCATCCTCATGCCTGGCATCGTCATCTTCGTTTTCCGAATCCGTGATTTTGGCCCTTTTCTTCTGCTTTGGGGCATCATCTTTAAGAATATAAACATTGACATTCAGTTCTTCATTACTCTGATATACTGATGCTAACCTTCGGAGTCGCTGTTGATAACACGCTTACGGTTATCCGGGGATCCCTCGGATCCAGCAATACTATGGGAACGTGAACGACTGCCGCGCGAATCATTCTTGTGACTCTTCTTGCGCGTGGAAACAATGCTGCTAGCACGAGATCCGCTGCGAGAACGCTGTGAGCCACTGCGTGAGCGACGAGATCCGCTACGTGAACGCCGGGACCCGGAGCGTGATCGAGATCGACCAGAGACGGATCCACTACGGGAACGTCGAGATCCCGATCCACTGCGGGAACGTGCTGAGCCACTGCGGGAGCGGCGCGAGCCACTACGTGACCGCCTCGAACCACTGCGCGAGCGCCTGGATCCACTGCGAGAGCGTCCGCCTGATCCGCTACGCGATCGCAGAGACCCAGAACGGCTGCGTGAACGTCGGGAGCCGGATCCACTGCGAGAGCGCACTGAGCCAGATCCACTACGAGAACGTCTGGATCCACTTCGAGATCGTCTAGAACCGCTACGAGAGCGTGCTCCAGACCCACTGCGTGAGCGTCTAGATCCACTACGGGAACGAGCTGAACCACTTCGTGAGCGCTGAGATCCGCTACGGGATCGTCTTGAACCACTTCGCGACCGCCGGGATCCACTGCGAGAGCGATCTCCAGAGCCACTGCGAGAGCGTCGTGAGCCATTGCGCGATCGTGTGCCACTTCGTGAACGGGAACGGGATCCGGATCCACTATGAGAGCGTCTGGATCCACTACGGGAGCGTTGAGCCGATCCACTGCGGGAACGGCTACGCGACTGTCGAGAGTTGTCAAGTTCACTGTGACTGTGACTGCGACTGCGTGACTTGCGTGTTACGCTCCGGGAACGACTCTTTCTGGCTGGAGAGCCTGTATTATTCTCAGACTCTTGAGGCACCGCAGCAGTCTCAGTCTCAGTCTCAGCATCATGAATTTCGGCAGCATCCATTGATGTGGCCGTGGCCTTGACAGTGGATGATGTTGAGTCTACTTCATTGTCTTGAAGATTCTTAGTTGCGGCGTCTAGGGTCACAGCAGCGATATCGCCAACCTTTTCGCCATCTTCAGATTCCATGTTATGTGTCTCCACTGTGAAATAAAATATGATGAGCACACGAAGCGCAAGCTTGTTTTCTCCGTCGTTTGTGTAATAAATAAAATACCTTTCTCGGACTCGCCATCCATATTTACACTAGTTATATATTCTGGAATTAATATTTTGCACGAAAGTGCTACGTTTATTCCTGTTCTTGTATGTACGTGCTAACACACAAAATGTATTACTTTGAGAAGAATTTTAGTTCAAATGAATTTCAGGAAAACACATCCGGACGAATGTATTTATGTGTGTATTGACTCGGCACTCGAGGAATAAAATGAAATCGAAACAATACTTATCGATATATTTCAAATTAACACATGTGTTAGTGTTTTAGTTCAAATGAACTTAGAACTTGGTTCGCTCGCATGACCTGGTTCGATAATGAACAAGTTCCAGTTTGTTTATAAAATCAAAAACAATAATTTAAATATTGTTTTTTTTTCATATGCGTCATAGAGACGAAATTAATTTCTAAACTATATAAAATATAATTATAAACAAAAAATAGATATATCGTACAAATTAATGAACATTATAATACGGTTTTGAGATTAAATTCTTTATTATTTGTGTTTGTTTAGTAATTGTACAATTAAATTTTAATGTAATTTCCCATTAGCTAACTTAACCAATATCAGTAGAAAAGAATCGGGTTTAAGTGGTCAATAGATCAAATACCCAAACATCTGTATAGATTTAGTCAGCAAACATCCCACTCGTCTTTGAGTTTGCGGATGTTGCGTCATATGCGCAAGTCATGCGATATCTAAAGCCGATGCTGGAGTAACAATGAGTGTGAACTATTTGTGTACATGACCACGTCTGTTGGTTGCGGCGACCGAGCGACATGCTAGGTGCTCAAGGACGCCGCAGCTAACCTCATCCGCCGCTGCTTGGGCAGGTACTGCAGCTCATTTGTTGCGGGATGCGACCAATTCTTCTATTTGGTCTCAAGCCTCCACCACCGCTACCGCCGCCACCTCCTCCACCGCCGCCGCCACCACCACCCCAGCCGCCACCTCCCCAACCAGAGCCACGGCCATTTCGATTATTGCCAGAGTTTCCATTGCCTCCATTAAAGGGGGCCACTAACGTCTGAAAGCTAAGAAAAACAAGATTAGTTTTTGCGCTTCAAATCATGCAAATAAATACATACAATTGCGTGATTAGGTACCACAGTCCGAAAAAGATTTCAACAATACGTTGCCAATCCCAAGGACGTTTCTCCCAAACGCGACCATCTGCAATTTGATAATATTGTCAGTAACTGTTGAAAGCTCGTCTCACTAATAGCGGTGCACTTACTGCGGTCAATGTATACCATGATTTTAAATTGGTACCATGTATATTGTATTGTTTACTTTTAATTTTGTTAAATACTAGTACAAACAGATCCACATGACGTGTCTACAGTCGAAATACGAGTGTATCGATAGCTTCCTTTAATAAGCAGACATACTTGTATTGTTCAATCGATTTATTTGAGAATACAATGTTGGTCAACGACCAAGAGCAACCATATGACATTATATCGACAACGATATCGCGACATCGATACCTCGATAGTTATAGAGTTTCGATCAAGTGCAATAAAAAAAAGAAAATACAAGCAATTTAGCCATAACAAATC
This sequence comes from Drosophila quadrilineata, assembly GCA_018150725.1. NCBI lineage: Eukaryota > Metazoa > Arthropoda > Insecta > Diptera > Drosophilidae > Drosophila > Drosophila quadrilineata. The sequence continues at coordinate 14,262,732 of JAECWN010000432.1, forward strand.
GGCGACGACGCTAAACCTCTGGCGTCTGTTGCTGTACGCTCCATTGCAACAACAAATCAAATTGTAAATAGTCAATTCCATATACGAAATCAAAGAGTCAGCAATAGCACCGTGGACTTGATAGATAACATAATCACGGCCAGCTGCTGCTACCTGAGCCCGAGGTAAGTTCTAAGACCCGTGTGGAGCACCATTTGTGTGCCATATTAACAACTAATGGATGCATGTCTCTAACCAAGTTTACAGCCAGCGCATAATCTTGACTAACAAAGCAAACTCTGTTCGTCATCTCCGTATTGAATTAATTATTCAAGGAAACTGGAAATACTGTTGTGTTTATATCATTATAATCTGTTATACGAGTTATGATAGACGAGCCCTCCAGCTCCCACGCCCCCATTTTTATCCTTTGATTTCTCGATTATTTTCACGACTAACGAATGTTGGAGCATTACTTTTCATTACGTTGCCTTCTTAATAGTGACTTCCGTTCTTGGCCATTCTCAAATGTTGCTGGTGGCCAGCACCGAGTCCCATTTCTTGCTATTTGACGATACTTGTAAACTTGTGGGAGTTCGAATTCGTAACTCTCTTAGCAATAATACCGTAATTTGAAGATATCGGTGTGAATTGTATTAGTGTTGATAAATACAAAATATTCGGGGATCCTCAGTCGATATCAAAATATATCATTTTATATTAAAATAACGTATCTGTATGTATGCTTATATAGACATACATACATATGTATGTTTAGTTAAACAGGTTACCACCTGGTAGAGTATATAGATGTATGTAAAACATACATATGTACATACATATATATTTTGCACGATGCTTTAATTTTCAACAAATGGATATCAACTTCAACTTGACCTTTGTGGCCAAACTTGAATGTATGTATGTACATACATATATTCACATGTATGTATGTACATCCATACATATGTATATTCCATATCTGTATCGGTCACAGCTCGTTGCACGTTGCCTAATGCCTCAGTGTCCGCCTCCGTCTCCGCTTCTGCCGGCCAACGGTAATCTGTTGCTCTGCGTGCCGCATTTGCCTGAATTTGGTCAGTAATCGGCAAACAACGGGCGCGTACGCATTTTTCTAGCTCGATTCGTTTATATAGAAGTGTTATTTTTATTTGATTTCTGTTGCTTTATTTATTTACTTTTTTTTCATTGTTTTTATTTGCTGACATCATTTGGTCAATCTTGGTGTGTATGCGTGTGTGTGTGCTCGAGTGCGAGCTTTCGTTTTGAGATTATGCATAAAATTTGTTTATTATGGCTCTTGCTAACAAACGTTTCTCTGTTCTTTGCTCAATTTCTTCTGCTCTCTTTTTTCTACTTTTCTACTTTGTCGTCAGTTAGTCTACCGTTATGCGTGGAGCGGCCTCTTCAGCTGCTGTTGTTGTCGTTGTTCTTGTTGTTGTTGGAAAGAAACGAACGATCGCGCGGTTATCGTGAGCCTGGATATCGAGTACGTGTAACGGGTACCAAATACAACTACTCGTGACTTTAAAACTGCCTACCGCGCTTGCCTGACTGGCCCTCTTCTACAACTTCCTTTCACCTGTCGTTCTTTGCCTCTCTATAACTTGCTCTCACACTCTCTCTGTCTTCGCAACAATGTATTCAGCGGGTAAATAATCACAGACATACTGAATACACACATCATCATGCGTGCGGGTGCGTGTGTGTGCACCTATTGAAATCAAATGCAATTTTTCATTGTTGAATTTGTCATTTTCATGATCATCTCACACATACTCATTGATCGCAAAATCACACCCATACACCATTTTAGCAATTGCTTATTGATGTATACATATGTATGAATACATACATATTTTTATATTGTAAAGAATTTAGTTTGGGGTGTGTGTATGTCTCGAGAACGTGTATTGTTTTCATCTGTTTTGTGTTCATTTGCTTCGACGATCGAGATTCGAGAGCACAACACATACAGCTGTGAATATACACACGTATGTATATGTACATATATGTATGTATGTATGTATGTCTCTGTGTGCCCACATGCTATTCATTATAAGCTTTTACTTCGACACTTATTCTGTTTTTAAAATGCTACCAGATACGTATACATACATATGTACATCCAAACGTACATACATGTATGTACATCTGCATGAAGTCATCAGATTAGCAACAACAGTGTGACAAATGCCTCATATTGCACATAACGTGCTTTTGGCACCAAGTTATTCTAATCCGGAAACGGATCATCATCGCCCATTTGGGATGCCATTGATGAACATACATATTTATGTATGTATGTACATACATGCATCATCGTTACATGTAATTCTAACATACTGCTGCTGTCTACTGTTCCAATTACATAATTGGCCGCATTTTAGTGACCTCCTTACCTCACACCTCACGTGAAGAACACCTCCCTCCCGCCCATAAGCAGTTCCATTTGACAACATACAAATGCTTTCTGCTTGTGTATATGTACATATATATGTATGTATATACATATGTCTCTCTGTGTGTGTGTGTCAGTATCAATTGCTGACAGCGTTGTCTCTGATAACTTCAGTTTCGTTTACTAATTAGCCAAACGCACAGTGGGCAAATGATCCATTTTACTATGCAAACGCACTGATTTATTTATTTAATGCATATATATTTTACTAAAATTATTTATACATTTATATGTATTGATTTGTAGTGAATTGATTTTTAACTATTTTTGTAGATAGTTGAACCCACTGTTGATTAAAATGCAATATAGTGTGTATAGCTTTTATCAGACGATTAGCTAAAGCTTTTGTGCACAATGGTCATCTTATCAGCGTAGCCTAGCAATAGCCTCATATCCACCATGCCATTCGCCATACCCATCATTAACCATCATTTGAATGTGTGTGTCTGGATTTCATTAATCGCACACCTGAAAGCACCCGTGAGAAGATGAAGAAGAATTATAATTATTACTTAGGTAATTAATGGCATATAATATTTACAGTGCGCACACACGACTACGACTATCCTGAATCGGAGATGGATGAGCGCGAGAGTCTATATTTTGATACGATCTCGCTGGCGGAATCTGAAGCAGCAGCGGCAGCGGCGCATCGTAAGTCGCTCTCTCAGTCACGAAACACGATCTATCATTCGGCAGTTGATCTGGCCGGAGATGAGACACGAAACAGTTTACGACTGGGCAACGCTGCTGCTGCGGAACATATGAGAATGGCCTGGCAGCCAGGCTATCGGCAGTCAACGGCATTGGAACATTTAAATGCCGATCAAACGGATGCAGCGATAGCAGCTCAGGTGTTGGCATTGCAGAATGGACGAACACATTTACCCACCGGCATTGGTGTTGGTGGAGGCGGAGGGATCGGCTATGGTCATGGAAACAGCAACGGGAACAGCGGCGGTGATGATGAGGTCTCTAGACGTCTATTAAGACAAAGTAGCACAGTTTCGAATAAAGATAAGAAATTGCCAATTACATACTCCCAGTGGAAATTGAGGGTAAACAATTAAAAACAATCAATAATACGATCAACGCTATATACTACAACTGACGCACAATGCATATAATTTACATACATACACATATATTTGTAGATATATGCATATACATACATACTTATGTATATGTATTATATTTGTCTAAAATATGTACATACATGCATACCGACATATACATGTAAATATTTTAAAAGCAATGCCCAACTCTTTCTCTCTCTCTCTCTCTCTCTCTCTCTCTCTCTCTCTCTCTATATATGCCTTAAATTCATATGTGCAAAAGAAAAATTAAATTATATTTTGGCATATCTTTAACAGCTGCCCGCGTGCACTCTTTTTTCTCTTCCATATACAAACATACACACAAAAGTGCTCTTTACTCATTTTCGCTCTCTTTTAAGTTTATTCTCCGCTTCAATTCGCAGCTTTCGCGTGCATCGTTCAGTTTCATTCATCGCATTTCCAGCAAAAGAAACTTTGCTGTTTCTCTCACTACCTCTCACTTTGTTGATTGCACTTGTCATACACCTTTTCACTTAAATCGTATCCCATATACCGCAGGTGTGCGTGTATGTGTGTGTGTGCTTCTCACACTCGGCCAAGAGTTGCATTTATTTATTTGTTTTTGTCAAGAGCGCCTCACACATGCATACAAACATACACGGAAAACACCCACGCATTTTGTTTCTTGCTGCCTACGTTTCTCACCGTTTTCTTTCTCTTTTTTCTCTCTTTTTCAAATAGTTTGCTTGCGGGAATGGGTAATGGCAATTTTTTAGCATACAATGCATATACTTAGAATAAATAATATTAATTATATTTAAGTATACGCGATCTACAATTTTGTTGAGCTTTTTGCCAATTCAAAACTTTTACATTCAAATTCATTATGCTCTCTTTTATTTACATCATCTGTACCCCGTAGATATAACATACTATAGCAAGTATCTTATGTCTGTATAATCATTTTTGGAAATTATAGTTCTGACAAATGAACTAATAATAGGGACCATCGTGTTCGTCACCTTATTGTAGAGTTGTTGGTATAAAAGCCGAAAAAAATTTAAAAAAATGAATATTTTTTATATTATCATCAATATATTAAAAAGCACCAACAACTCTTGTTAAGTATATTCAGCATGACAACCTTGTAGATTTCATCTTAAAGAATTAGATACGCTTAATTTAAATCCCTTTTCGTGTTTTTTCTTATATCTAATATTCACATTTTAAATATGTACGTATATCAGAGGTTTAGAACTCTGCAAATTGAGTTGTCGTTTAAAGCTCATCAATTGCACTTAAAAGCTGCTGACTTCGTGATCAAATGTAATGAGCTTTCGTTGACAAAAAGTCTCAAGTTTCAGTTTCCATTTTATTTGCCAAACAGCTGTTTAAGCAGTGGAACCGCATCATGTAACACTTGGAATTGAATTCATTTCAATTCCAGAATTTCTGCTGATAAGCCTTGCTTTAGGAGTTAGTAATATTCGCGATAAGAGAATATTGAGAACTTTCGACTAAATTTCAGAATTTTCGGAGGAGTACGTGAATCGCCTCTTGGAGGTGCTGGGCAGCTTGCCAGCAGTCTGTTGAGGTCTATACTGTCAGACGGTATCTGGCCGAGAGATCGGCATGTTCTGCGGTTCCATATCCAAAGCGTTCTGCTCGGTGTTGGTCGCTCCGAGTGTTAATCGCAGTGAAGACCATGTGAGAATATTATTAGCGTATTTGCTCGCAGTTTTGATTTCGTTCCGCTTGGGGAATGGGGCACAGTGGGGCTAATTTATGTACATACTATACTATATTATAATATACTACGTATCCATAGTTGAAGGCACTAGCACCTACACGCGCTTGGCAAAAAATGTTTTCGTTTTCTCATCTTAGTCACATACAGATACAGTACGAGTATGTGTCTATATAGTATGTCATACGATTCGCTGGCGTTATATGTACTATATGTCGGGGAAATATGGAATTAATTTATATGTTTGATTTACTTGAAATAGACGTATCGACGATTTAACGATGGCAAGCGCAGCGTGGACTTCGTATTGGCCTATAATGGCGAGGATATGGATGAGGAGGCGGCGGACAAGCGTCGAATCTTTGAGGAGAATCTGATGCGGGAGGGCATAGAATTGGAGTACTACAAGGAGCAATGGGTGCATTTCATCAAGCTGCATGCCCCGCCCGATGTCCTATATCGGTATGCGGAAATTCTCAAGATCAAAATGCCATTGAAGCCAATACCAGGACAGGAGCAGATCATAGCCGAGGCCACATATGAGTTCAAGACGTGGTTCAGTCGCTTCTTTCGCCGACTCTTTAGTTCCGTGCAATTGAATACGGAACTGTTCCCAGAGCGTGAGCAGCGGATTCATATGGAATTCGCCTGCAAATATTTGGAATTGTATGACAAGGAGCATCCCAACTTCTTCGATCCCAGCACTCGTTACTCCATTATTAATTTTGTGATGCAACGTCAACATTTTGAAAAGGGCGAGGAAAAAGCCGATAATCTGGGCATTGAAAAGCTCGTCCAAGATGGTGTCTATCTATGCGCCTATACTCTTCACGATGTAAGTTCTAAGAGTTCATCTCTCTCTTTTCTTTATAACCATAACCACATGCTGATCTTGCAGAAGGATCGCCGCGGTGAATTATTAAAGGAGTGGGCAAGCATACGCAAATGGAAAAAGTACGTGGAATTTGTGTAAAGTTATTTAATATTTATAAAATGTGTTAATAAATTCAATATTGTTGAATAGCTTGCAACCGTTGGACTACATCAAGGACTATTTTGGACCAAAGGTGGCATTATATTTTGCCTGGCTGGGTTTCTATACGCAGATGCTGATTCCAGTTAGTGTGTTGGGCATTCTATTCTTTTTATATGGATTCGTGACGTGGAACAGCGATCCGATTAGCCAGGATATTTGCAATGATACGGAGACCATAATGTGTCCGCAGTGCGATCGCGGTTGCAACTTTTGGCGACTGAACGAAACATGTACCTCGTCGAGATTCAATTATTTGATAGACAACAAAATGACTGTGGCATTCGCATTTGTGATGGCCATTTGGGCTGTTCTATATTTGGAGTTGTGGAAACGATACTCTGCTGGATTGGTGCATCGATGGGGTCTCACTGGTTTCAATCATCACGTCGAGCACCCTCGACCTCAGTACCTGGCCAAGATATCCCAATCGAAGCGCCTTAGTGCCAAGCTGGAGAACGCAAAGAGCACCTTTGATCCGGATGTCCCATTCTGGAGCATCAAGTTTTTGCCAAATTTCACCAGCTACAGCATCATGGTGTTATTTGTAAGTGGCCTCATTCTGATCCATAGATAATGTATATATAGTTGCTACTTTTCGGTAGATTTGCATATCAGTAATTGCCATATCCGCGATCATCATCTATCGCATGGCACAGCGGGCATCGCATAGTATCCTGGCCAATGAGAATTCCATGACCTACAAAATAATGGTGCTCCCCATTACCGCCGGTTTGCTGGATTTGATTGTCATCTCAATATTGGATCTGCTGTATAGTAGTCTGGCGGTTAAACTGACCAATTACGAATACTGTCGCACCCAGACCGAGTATGATGAGAGTCTGACCATCAAGAACTATGTGTTCCAGTTTGTCAACTATTATTCCTCGCTATTCTATATTGCCTTCCTCAAGGGCAAATTCGTTGGCTATCCGTCCAAGTATAACCGGATATTTAGTTTCCGCCAAGAGGAATGTAACCCAGGTGGCTGCCTAATGGAGCTCTGCATGCAGCTGGTCATCATTATGGTGGGCAAGCAGGCGGTCAATGCCATTGTCGAGATGCTCATACCATATCTGATGCGGACCGCCAAGGAGTTAAATCAAAACTACGGCTGGTATAAGCGGCACAGTGAGCAGAAGTTCGTGCCGTCTACTAATCAGTTTACTGAAGACTTTAATCTGCTGCCCGCCGAGAATAATTCACTTTACGCTGAATATCTGGAGATGGGTAACTATCCAGAAATTATATTCTATTTCATTTTTTTAGGCAACTCACTAAACATTCTTACAGTGGTTCAATATGGCTTCATAACGTTATTTAGCTTGGCTTTTCCATTGGCTCCACTGTTGGCGTTGATCAATAACATTATGGAAGTCCGCCTGGATGCCATCAAGATGCTGCGGTTTGTGCGACGACCCGTCGGCATGCGTGCCCGTGATATTGGCGTGTGGCACAGCATTATGTCAGTTGTGACCCACATAGCAGTAGCCTCCAGCGTGAGTACCTATATATATTTTTATATTTATATATTTTTATTTCAAATGTCCAAAAAGTGAAAATTTCAAATTCGAAATTTTTTGTGCCCAATCGATTTCTGGCATCAAAATGGGTGTAAAAAACTTTACCGCGCTTGATTTGGAGCAGAATTTTAGAAAATATGGCCAAAATATTGAAAAATGACCCAAAACAGCTTTTTGTCCTATATTGAAATATTCCTCATATTTGGAAAACCATAACTTTTCCACACCTTATCCGATTTTCAATATTTTTCAATATTTTATTTTATATTGTAATAAACCTGTTTTTTAGTACAAAAAATGAGACATTTGCAACTTTGAGAAGCCATAACTTATCTAAAAATCAACCGATTTTGAAAATTTTTGCATTTCTGTCAATGGTTTTGATCATATTTTGAATCTGCATCAAAATTTTTCTATTACTGTCAGTTTTAAATTTTGACCCATTTTTGTCCATTTTTTCATACTAGCCCCTTAAAAAAATGACAAAAAAGTGAAAATCTTAAAATCGAAATTTTTTGTGCCCAATCGATTTCTGGCATCAAAATGGGTGTAAAAAACTTTAGCGCGCTTGATTTGGAGCAGCATTTTAGAAAATATGGCCAAAATATTGAAAATTGGTCGAAAAACAGCTTTTTGAGCATAAAATGAAATATTCCTCATCTTTGAGAAACTATAACTTTTGAATGCCTTCTCCGATTTTCAATATTTATACATTTCTGAATTTGGCTTTAATCATATTTTAAATTAGTATCAAATGTTTATTACATGTCTTGAAAAATATGGCAAGGAAAGTGAAAAATTGTAATAAACCTGTTTTTTAGTACAAAAAATGAGACATTTGCAACTTTGAGAAGCCATAGCTTATCTAAAAATCAACCGATTTTGAAAATTTTTGCATTTCTGTCAATGGTTTTGATCATATTTTGAATCTGCATCAAAATTTTTCCATTACTGTCAGTTTTAAATTTTGACCCATTTTTGTCCATTTTTTCATACTAGCCCCTTAAAAAAAATGTCAGAAAAGTGAAAATCTTAAAATCGAAATTTTTTGTGCCCAATCGATTTCTGGCATCAAAATGGGTGTAAAAAACTTTAGCGCGCTTGATTTGGAGCAGCATTTTAGAAAATATAGCCAAAATATTGAAAATTGGTCGAAAAACAGCTTTTTGAGCATAAAATGAAATATTCCTCATCTTTGAGAAACTATAATTTTTTTGAATGCCTTCTCCGATTTTCAATATTTATACATTTCTGAATTTGGCTTTAATCATATTTTAAATCAGTATAAAAAGTGTATTACGTGTTTTGCAAAATATGACAAAGAAAGTAAAAAATTATAATAAACCTGTTTTTTAGTACAAAAAAGGGACATTTTCAACTTTCAGAAGCCATAACTTTCATTAAAATCAACCGATTTTGAAAATTTTTGCATTTCTGTCATTGGTTTTGATCATATTTTGAATCTGCATCAAAATTTTTGCATTACTGTCAGTTTTAAATTTTGACCCATTTTTTGCGGTTTTTTCATACTATGCCCTTGTAAAAAAGTCTAAAAAGTGAATATCTTAAAATCGAAATTTTTTGTGCCCAATCGATTTCTGGCATCAAAATGGGTGTAAAAAACTTTACCGCGCTTGATTTGGAGCAGTATTTTAGAAAATATGGCCGAAATACTGAAAATTGGTCGAAAAACAGCTTTTTGAGCAAAAACTGAAATATTCCTCATCTTTGAGAAACTATAACATTTGAATGCCTTCTCCGATTTTCAATATTTATACATTTCTGAATTTGGCTTTAATCATATTTTAAATTAGTATCAAATGTTTATTACATGTCTTGAAAAATATGGCAAGGAAAGTGAAAAATTGTAATAAACCTGTTTTTTAGTACAAAAAAATGAGACATTTGCAACTTTGAGAAGCCATAACTTATCTAAAAATCAACCGATTTTGAAAATTTTTGCATTTCTGTCAATGGTTTTGATCATATTTTGAATCTGCATCAAAATTTTTGCATTACTGTCAGTTTTAAATTTTGACCCATTTTTTGCGGTTTTTTCATACTATGCCCTTGTAAAAAAGTCTAAAAAGTGAATATCTTAAAATCAAAATTTTTTGTGCCCAATCGATTTCTGGCATCAAAATGGGTGTAAAAAACTTTACCGCGCTTGATTTGGAGCAGTATTTTAGAAAATATGGCCGAAATATTGAAAATTGGTCGAAAAACAGCTTTTTGAGCAAAAACTGAAATATTCCTCATCTTTGAGAAACTATAACATTTGAATGCCTTCTCCGATTTTCAATATTTATACATTTCTGAATTTGGCTTTAATCATATTTTAAATTAGTATCAAATGTTTATTACATGTCTTGAAAAATATGGCAAGGAAAGTGAAAAATTGTAATAAACCTGTTTTTTAGTACAAAAAATGAGACATTTGCAACTTTGAGAAGCCATAACTTATCTAAAAATCAACCGATTTTGAAAATTTTTGCATTTCTGTCAATGGTTTTGATCATATTTTGAATCTGCATCAAAATTTTTCTATTACTGTCAGTTTTAAATTTTGACCAATTTTTGTCCATTTTTTCATAGTAGCCCCTTAAAAAAAATGCCAAAAAAGTGAAAATCTTAAAATCGAAATTTTTTGTGCCCAATCGATTTCTGGCATCAAAATGGGTGTAAAAAACTTTAGCGCGCTTGATTTGGAGCAGTATTTTAGAAAATATGGCCGAAATATTGAAAATTGGTCGAAAAACAGCTTTTTGAGCAAAAACTGAAATATTCCTCATCTTTGAGAAACTATAACATTTGAATGCCTTCTCCGATTTTCAATATTTATACATTTCTGAATTTGGCTTTAATCATATTTTAAATCAGTATAAAAAGTGTATTACGTGTTTTGCAAAATATGACAAAGAAAGTAAAAAATTATAATAAACCTGTTTTTTAGTACAAAAAAGGGACATTTTCAACTTTCAGAAGCCATAACTTTCATTAAAATCAACCGATTTTGAAAATTTTTGCATTTCTGTCAATGGTTTTGATCATATTTTGAATCTGCATCAAAATTTTTGCATTACTGTCAGTTTTAAATTTTGACCCATTTTTTGCGGTTTTTTCATACTATGCCCTTGTAAAAAAGTCTTAAAAGTGAATATCTTAAAATCAAAATTTTTTGTGCCCAATCGATTTCTGGCATCAAAATGGGTGTAAAAAACTTTACCGCGCTTGATTTGGAGCAGTATTTTAGAAAATATGGCCGAAATATTGAAAATTGGTCGAAAAACAGCTTTTTGAGCAAAAACTGAAATATTCCTCATCTTTGAGATACTAAAACATTTGAATGCCTTCTCCGATTTTCAATATTTATACATTTCTGAATTTGGCTTTAATCATATTTTAAATTAGTATCAAATGTTTATTACATGTCTTGAAAAATATGGCAAGGAAAGTGAAAAATTGTAATTAACCTGTTTTTTAGTACAAAAAATGAGACATTTGCAACTTTGAGAAGCCATAACTTATCTAAAAATCAACCGATTTTGAAAATTTTTGCATTTCTGTCAATGGTTTTGATCATATTTTAAATCTGCATCAAAATTTTTCTATTACTGTCAGTTTTAAATTTTGACCCATTTTTGACCATTTTTTCATACTAGCCCCTTAAAAAATGCCAAAAAAGTGAAAATCTTAAAATCGAAATTTTTTGTGCCCAATCGATTTCTGGCATCAAAATGGGTGTAAAAAACTTTAGCGCGCTTGATTTGGAGCAGTATTTTAGAAAATATGGCCGAAATATTGAAAATTGGTCGAAAAACAGCTTTTTGAGCAAAAACTGAAATATTCCTCATCTTTGAGAAACTATAACATTTGAATGCCTTCTCCGATTTTCAATATTTATACATTTCTGAATTTGGCTTTAATCATATTTTAAATTAGTATCAAATGTTTATTACATGTCTTGTAAAATATGGCAAGGAAAGTGAAAAATTGTAATAAACCTGTATTTTATAACATAAAAAATGAGACATTTGCAACTTTGAGAAGCCATAACTTATTTAAAAATAAACCGATTTTGAAAATTTTTGCATTTCTGTCAATGGTTTCGATCATATTTTAAATCTGCATCAAAAAATTTTCATTACTGTCAGTTTTAAATTTTGACCCATTTTTGTCCATTTTTTCATACTAGCCCCTTAAAAAAATGTCAAAAAAGTGAAAATCTTAAAATCGAAATTTTTTGTGCCCAATCGATTTCTGGCATCAAATTGGGTGTAAAAAACTTTACCGCGCTTGATTTGGAGCAGTATTTTAGAAAATATGGCCGAAATATTGAAAATTGGTCGAAAAACAGCTTTTTGAGCAAAAACTGAAATATTCCTCATCTTTGAGAAACTATAACATTTGAATGCCTTCTCCGATTTTCAATATTTATACATTTCTGAATTTGGCTTTAATCATATTTTAAATTAGTATCAAATGTTTATTACATGTCTTGTAAAATATGGCAAGGAAAGTGAAAAATTGTAATAAACCTGTTTTTTAGTACAAAAAAGTGAGATTTTTGCAACTTTGGGAAGCTTCAACTTATCTAAAAATCAACCGGTTTTGAAAATTTTTGCGTTTTTGTCAATGATTTGAATGAAATAATAAATCCACATTGAAAATATTGAAACACATTTCGAAATAGAGATACAACAACAAAAAGTAAATAGAGTATAAAAGAGAGAATTTCTTACCTTTGGCAATCCAGTAACTGATGTATCCATATTAATGATACATTGCAGGCCATGATAATTGCATTTAGCACCAACTTTATACCAAAACTAGTTTATAGAGCGACCCACGATGACCCTCAGTTGAATGGTTATCTTAATTTTACGATGGCTGCATTTTACACCGAGGACTACGAGACGCCATCATTGCTGTCCGTAAGCGCGGCGGCGAATGTAACCCAATGTTACTACACCGAATTCCGGAACAATCCATGGGAACCGCCGGCATATAAGCGGCCCATGGTATATTGGAAGATATTGACGGCTCGCCTCGCATTCATTGTCATCTATCAGGTGAATTGTCATCTATTATTAACCGACTTTCCCAATATCGCCATTTCCTAATATACTTCATACATCCTGACAGAATATAATTAGCATGGTACAGGGTATATTACGTTGGGCAGTGCCCGACGTATCCGCCCGCCTACTGAAGCGTATCATGCGGGAGAACTTCCTGTTGCGCGAACACATCATTGAGTATGAAAAGAAACAGGCCCAGGAGATGACCCATGCCCAACTGCAGCAGACATCGCTTGCTGGCACCGTCTTACCCAAGGCGATTCCCGAGGAGTCGCAGCGTCAGCATCTAAACGGCAACAGTGGCAACTCTGCTGACAATGCCACAACCTATGTCTGAGTTGCCACCAAAAAAAAAAAAAGGGGAGATGAAAAATTCAAGTGCATTTTAGTTGTAAGCCGCCTTCACTTGGTATTGTTTTCGATTGTTTTGACTTTATATACGATGAGAACACAGCTTATATACTTTTGTATATACATACGTACACATAACAGCTCTATGTATTCAATTTACATAAGGCTATACATTTGTATTACAAATAGACCCCCCCCCAACCAACCCAACAGAAATGTTCCATTCTCACTGTGTGCTGTACTTAAGTATGCTTATGGAGAACTCAACGCACAGTGGGTAGCAAAACAAAACAAAATGAAAATGAAAAGTTATCCACTGTATGTGAAAATTATGTGCAAAATGCTCAAGAGCGTATTAATGTTGTATATTTATGGGGGAGATAGTGAAGGGATTGTTTAGTTGTGTATATTAATATAGGAAGTCATTGCCAGCTGCTGTTATTGCGGCCTGTTGCACAAATTCTGTTTTGTTTATCAAACACTCAGAAATCAAAGAAATTAAATAGAGTAAAAATAATAAAATAATGAATTGCCAAATATGTTAGTTAGAAACAATCGCGACTGATGCAACAGACACATTAGAGAAACAACAGACAGCTAGTTTGTGTGTGTGTGTGTGTGTGTGTGTGCCACAACACATACAAACATACATACATACATATGTAGATATATTTGCATACACTCAAATACAATTTTAGATAGTTGTTACCTATAGTCGGGTTAACATTTTGTATTGCGCCGAATTTATCAAATGTTATATATGTATGTACATGCATACATTTATGCTAACATAGAAATGTTAATCAGCTTTTTATACAGACACACTCACAACACACACATACACGCACAGAGAGGCTGTCTGTTATACTGTCTAGTTATACTCGTTATTTCCAAGCGAATTCATTTGTACCTTATTAAGAGAGGCAGTCGGAAGAGCGTGGCAGGCAAAGAGCGCTAGCAGGAATAGAACAAGAGAGAGAGAGAGAGAGAGAGAGAGGATGAAAGAGTACCAAACTAATCAAATGCGTATGCCTAGCAAATGCATAAGTATATGTGTTAACACTAATAAAAACAATCCAATGTACCTTACAATATATATATATATATATATATATAAATAATGTATATGTTTATATATACACTCACACACACCCACACAAGATACATGGCCTACGTGTAGTAAATCTGTGTAGTATATGAATGTAATTGTATTTACAACATACTCTTTGTATTTGGATTTCCAAGCGTGTATTTATTTAATTTATATGAATATTTTATTTTTATATTATTTTTTGTTTTTGAAATGTTTACTGTAATATCTGTATATCGATTGTTGAGTCTGTAACTTGATCTGTTTTTATATATTTCGCCAAGCACCCACTCCAACAACAACAATTAACAATTAACGATACAACAAACAAATAATATATATTTTATTATTTTGATAAATATACATACATACATATTTACAATGAGATGAAGACAATGAATCTGTTGCGTTGTTAACTGCAGAATGTTCGAATGTAAATCGACATTGTTAACATTTTACAAGAAATTATAGAAACCAACTATTAAAAAAGAAAAAAAAAATAAAAATAACAATAAATGTGTAATACGTGTAATAACAACATTGTATAAAAAGTCGAGATTATTTAAAGAATAATAAATTGATGCGATGATAATGATAAAAAGGAAATAAAATAAAAACGATGTTTTTTAATTTCACTTTCGGGAATCAAAATTTGGTTGTTGATAAATATGTCCTTAGAATGGAATATTTAAATTTTCAACAATATATGCATATAGTTTTTAAAAAATTGCGTTCAAAAAATATACCGATATGTTCGAGACGTGATCAGCTATTGTCTAGTTGAAATCCGAGAGTCTATAGCATTGCTAGCAGCCCCTATATAGAATATATATGCATATATATTCATGAGTATGATCTATCATAAGGCAGACGTTAGTGCAACAGGTCAGTTGCCGCACAACCGGAAGCACACCAAGACCTGATCAACAATATATATATGAAGGTATATAAGTATATTCATTCAATAGAATATATATATATAATGTATCGTATATTGAACGCCGATCTCGTATCAAATCAATTGGAACGGCACAAGCGAGGTTAGTGCTTCCAATTGAAGCATATCAAGTTGACATAGAATATAATTGTGATCCCATTTGGAAGAGTGGCAGTGTGCCCAAGATGCATAAGATCAGCAAAGCGTGATGGTGATAATTCAATCACCTATAATCATATAGTGTCCACCCCGTCGAGTCCAATTGTAGTGTGGATGGACAGCGTTGGAGCGTTAGTTTCGAATCGGTTGGCGTGACGTTTGAGTCGGATTTGCATAAGACGCATAAAAAACTGAAAACAAATAAAAAACGACGGAACCTTATAAATCACATGTGAACTGCAATATTTGAATAACAAATCTGTCAACTTGTGAACCGCATTTGCATTGCTCCTCATCGTAATCTTCTCGAGCATTGTTCGGAATGACTTCGAGCTCCAACAATTCGGTAAGTAATCTACGATTGACGTGATGCTACGACAACTGTGTCAGGCCGCTTGGACATCCTCTAGGTCGATGTCCATGTCGATGTCGATGGCTAAGCCAGTTTGTTATCAAGTCTGTCACTCAACCAATTAACGGTTACAACCTTTTTCAACTCGGTTACTCTCTTCTATCTCTATTCTCCTGTTAGTTCAAATATCTCAAGAATCTGACGGCAGCGGAACGTGAGAAGTTCTTCAATTCCTTTGATCTCGTCTTCTGCGATTGCGATGGTTTGTTCAAATGTTATAGATTCCAAAATCGACCTAATCCTTAATCAGAATATATACCCTTTATGGGCTGCTTTCCTCTAAATTTCCTTTGAACCTTCGGTACGACGAATGAAAAGAGAGAGAATGAGAGAGGGCGGCCATTTTGAAACCTATCACTAATCAAATGGGGTTCCTTTTTGCTAGGCGTCGTTTGGTATACCCTACGTGACTTCATTCCTGGCTCCGCCAAGGCAATCAAGGAGCTACAACGTCGTGGTAAGCAGTTGACCTTTGTCACCAATAACAGCATCAGTTCCGTGGATCATCATCTGCAGAAGTTCGCTACTCAGGGCAAGCTTCAGATAAAGAAGGTATCCCACCGTCAGTCAATGCATCGAATTGCATTCATGATTATTTGTAATCCCACACAGGAACAGATTGTGCATCCGGCGCAGACCATTTGCGATTATCTAAAGTCCATTCGTTTCAATGGGATAATCTATTGCCTGGCAACAGCGCCTTTCAAACAGCTGCTGCGCGATGCAGGATTCCGCCTCTCCCAGGACGTGAGCTGTGATCTACCTGGAAACAAACCCTAGATCACTCTAATGTTAATCACTCTTAATTTCCAGAGTGACGGAAAAATCATTGAAAGCGTTGCGGATTTGCGGGACGCCATATACGGCTCGGAACCCGTGGAGGCTGTCATCATTGATGTGGACTTCAATCTGAGTGCCAGCAAACTGATGCGGGTCCAGGCTCTTCTAAGGAATCCCAATTGCCTATTTCTGGCTGGAGCTGCGGATGAGTTGATACCCTTTGGCGATGGCGACATTATCGGTATGTGGTCCTCCTCCTCTTTTCTGTTTGTCTTTCGACACTCGACCTGGCGATCTTTCTTCTCAGGTCCAGGTCCGTTCATTGACATTGTGGCCCATGCCAGCAAACGCAAGCCCATAGTTCTGGGTAAGCCGGGCGAGGCTCTACAGCATGTGCTGCGCAAGCGTCATCCCGACTGTCCAGCGGACCGCGTGCTCTTCGTGGGTGACAGCCTGGCCAGCGATATTGGATTTGCTCGTGCCAACGGCTATCAGACCTTGCTTGTCCTAACTGGAGGTAGCACCTCGGTTGATGTGGCAAATCTGCATGCAGGACACGTCCATATGC
The DNA here is from genome assembly GCA_018150725.1 of Drosophila quadrilineata. Lineage (NCBI taxonomy): Eukaryota > Metazoa > Arthropoda > Insecta > Diptera > Drosophilidae > Drosophila > Drosophila quadrilineata. The sequence goes on from JAECWN010000432.1 coordinate 14,279,932, forward strand.
CCGATTATGTATGCAATACCTTGGGAGATTTGTGTGAGGGACCAGTGGAGTAATCCGGAGGTGAAATCGGTATCGAATTATTTTAATATAATTTTTTTTTTTCCAATTCATGTTGCTATGTAGTTAGTACCTTAAAATAGTATGTGTTTACTATAGATGTATTTTTGAAGAGTTTAGTTGATTTCCTAACAAAAACTGTATTCGGATAATAATCGTTATACATGTTTTATGGAAGAGAGAGCGGTCTTATTACGTAGTATCTCATTTATAACAGCAAATCAAATTTAGGAGTATTTTTCTTTCAAAGACTATTTCAGATAGAGTCTCATGAGGACTGATATTAATTAAAGTCTAGAGGAGTTCATACTTATTCTGTAATTTATGGGAATCCTTAGACTAAATTGGCCTAAACATGGGATTTTAGAGGTTCCGCCAGCAGTTGGACAAAATCTGCCATACTGTCGGCATAGTAGTCGGGCAGCAGATCCGGGGATTGCTCAGCCTGGAGTTGCTCAAGGGTGCAACCGCCGGTGAGTACGACCAACGTTTGGAACCCATGCTGACGACCGAAGTATATATCCTGCGCCAACATATCGCCTATCATGAGGACCCGATCCGGCGAAGTTATATTGTGCTTCTGCAGCAACATTTTGCCCAATACCGATCCCGGTTTGCCCATGACGATTGCCTCTCGACCACTGGCTTCCTCCAGCACGGAGGTAAATGGCCCGGGTCCAATGATGGTAACATTATTGCCAACGGGCAGCAGGCGATCCGAAGCACCGGACAACAGCAGGCAATCCGGATGACGTAAATAGCAATGGGCGCGTAGTATCTTGGTTGTGGTCAGATTAAAGTCCATATCCATAATCACGGCTCGCACTGGTTGCTTATCAAATATGTTACGGGCCAGATCCCTGTAGGTCTCCTCGATGAAGTGGTTAGGCTAAGGTTTAGGACATACTTTAGTTAACCGCATAATCCTCAATATTGTCATGTTACTTACGCCATCGATAAGCTGGAAACCGGCATCACGCAGTACGGTTTTGAATGGCAATGTAGCTATGATATAGATAAGTCCATTGAAATTAATGCTGCGCAGATAGTGGACGCATGTCTGTGCCGGATGCCAAATCTGTTCCGGTTTCAGGTCCAGACCCAGCTTATTGAAGCTCTCTATGGCTTTGTCCACGGTTCGCACACTGTTGTTGGTCACATACGTGATCTGTTTGCCGGCACGTTCCAGTGCCCGGTAACCGTCGGGTGCATTCAGCACAGTCTGGTCGATTGTCCACATTACCCCATCGATATCGCTGAAGACATGATCGAAGGAGGCCAAAAAGCGATGACGCTCCTCTCCACTCAACTGCAATATGTGTTTGGGTCTCGCTGGCAGCTGTTCAAAGAAAAACTCGATTAGGTTGGACTGCAGACAGAACAAGAGAGAGATAGAGAGTGAGAGAGAGGGGATACTTGGTTTCTTACGCTCTCGTTGCTATTGGCCATGTTGAAGGAGGTGTCGCTGATGTGACTGATGTGATAGACGCCGGTTGACTAATGTGTTAGACTCGCCTAACGCATCATAAAACTTCAAAAACAACTGCAGAGAAATGAAATTAACACATTTCAAAAGGGGACAGCTGACGCTGCTAACAACTGCAAAACGTTGCTGTCGCCGCCCAATCAAAGCAACAGCGATTTCAATAATGAAAATCAAACTGAAACCAATAACAAAACACATCACGACGCCCTAAGAGCGCCAGCGAGAAAAGAAAGACAAGGAACAACAACAACACACTAACGAAAGCAAAAACAAAGCTTTTGCTTATCTCTTGACTATCTGCTCTCTGCCTGACGCACACTCTCTTACGCCGTTCTGCTCTCAGTCAGTCTTGCATACCGCGTACTCGTAGCTGTAAGTCGGCATATCATGCTGCACTCTTCTGCGGTAAGCTCTAACCCCACAGGTATTATGAGACATACTCGCAGAATGGGTATACTGTAGTCGGGCTTTCTTAAATTCAGCGGGCACTTTTAGCTTTGTTTTGTTTACACTCATTCCTTTCGCAGGCGAAGATGGTGCGGACACATGCATACATACATACGAAATTGCAAATGCAGGTGTGTAATTCAATAGTATGAATGTATGTATGCACATATGTCCAGTCATTGCAGTTTTGTTTTTATTGCCAGTGATGAAGTCAGATAATTTAGCTGGAAAGCTATTAGAAATGTACATACAAGTGTATGTATGTGCATATGAGTGCACTTAAATCGAAGTAATGAAAATTTTGAACTTCAGTTTTATGATATTATCCAGTGTTGCCAAAAAAGGTTAGATTAGAAAACACTTTTTTTCTAAGTGCCATTAATCTATAGTTAAAACAATAGTCAGATAATGGAAATTACAGATTATCGAACAGTCCAAACTATGCCAAGGAATTAAGTGGAAATGTATTCTCTGTGAATATTTTTAAATACATGTGAATATACTTAAGTATGTATAAACTTATAATACATACTAAATAAAGATAAGGGTCTACTTCTCAAAAAGCCCTCTATAACTATCTTTATGACATCAAGAACAATACATACATATATTTTCCTAACCCAGTTAATAGCTATAATCAGTTATGGGATTCTTGAGATATACACGTGTTTGTTTCTGTCGGGCTCTTATCGCCTGCAATGGGGGGCCTCGTAATATTTAGAGTCTCAAGTTTAGACAGAAGCAGAGAAGCGAGTAATAAAATGATACATATCAAGTTTTGGGTTTATATACAGGGTTGGCGTTTATATATTTCGCTGGCGTATATGACATATACATATGCAATATGTAAGTATATAGTTTCCATTATAATTACCATATAGAACTAATCTAAGTTAGACTGACTTACAAGCTACAACAGAAAAAAAAAATTAAATAATTATAATAGATGTATATATAGTATAAACGAATATTTATTAAAATAAGACAAATGAAAGAAGAATCATAATGAATGGGGAGGAATATTGGGACTATTCTAAAACAATGTGAGTGCTTTTCATAATACTTAGAGGGGGACACATGCTAATGTATGTTTTTCATTTTTTTTTATGTATGTACGTACATTACTATGTATATATGAGAAAATAAATATCGAGCACGAATAGTAAGTAAACGAATCAGACACACGAATGTGTATGAACATATATATATATGTACATATGTTTAGTTATAGCAATTAAATAATATAAATATTCAAAAACGAACAAGAGTTTCAACATCACAAGGCCTAGTTCAGTTTGGAGTAATTAGATATTTCAATAATCGTACATAAGTGTATTATTAACTTTAAAATAATTTGTTTTCTTTTAAGATAAATAACTTAAAAACCTGTTAACTATATATTATATTATACATATATAGTTAATAAATAATAAAACTTGAAAACAATAATATCTCCACTGAGTTTTTCATTCAATTTCCACATCATATTTCCTACCATACAACATCTCTATCTACATCCCTCCATACATCGACATCCTTTTCTATCTATAGTTAATCCGCGATTTGAGTCGACATTGATAAATAATAATACGAATTCTTTTCGATAATGCGAAAAGAGAACAAAGAGAACGTAACAGGAAGGCCGCCGCTAATCCTTCTCCTGCTGTTGGAGCAGCGCCGAAATCTCCTGAAATTTATGGCGAAAATCAACGCTACTTTCGCTTATCACCGACAAACTGGACGATGGATCCTAAACAGAGAGAGAGAGAGAGAGAGGGAGAGAGAGAGATTCATAAAATTAAACACAATTCCACGACAGATCTGTCAGTTATGTTTCTTACCAAAATGTCGCGAGTGGCATCAAAGTCATCCAGATGACCCAGCAGACTGCTCAGCGAGAAGTCATTGATATTCTCCTCCAGCCAACGTGAATTGGATGTGGACTCACGGAGTAGGTGCATCGGACTGACGCTGCCATTGAACAGGTTTTGGGCTAACATCGTATCGAGTGAAACAAACAATATTAGAGTGAGACGGATATACATATATGTATATATACTTGAAAAGATATTCCCTTACTTGTGGTCTCATCCTGGACAACCATATCTGGCAAGGCACTACTGCTGTTGACCATCGACGAGTCCAAGTCCAAATTGGGCATATCCAGGCCACCGATGGCGTCACTGCTAATGATGTTATTGTTATTGTTATTTGTATTGTTGTTCTTGTTGTTGGCGTTTTCTGGTTGTGGCAGGAGATTGTTGGCCAGATTCGAGGTAGGTTTGGAAGTAGCGGATAAGGGTAAGGCAATGCCGATCCTATTGAGGTTGTTGCTGGTGATGCTGCCACCACTGCGATGGATCGGCTCAAAGACACCATGTTGCAAGTTCCGAACGCTCACCAGATCGTAGGGTTTCGATGCATCCGATCTGGTGGGCAGTATGCAACGTTGCACCAACACTTGTTGCGACAACTTCTGACGCGATAGCTGCAAAGAGTGAAAGCAATATTATAAAAAATATGTATATTTATAAGATTTATTTTTTCAGTTAATCTCTTTAATAATTAATACTTTTTAAAAAATATTTGATAATGTTAATTTTTCATAAATATATATTCAGTTCCAAATTCGAACGAAACGTGCGGTTTTGGCATTAGTTATTGCAAATCCGTCTATTTCTTTCGGAATCGGAATTGGAAACAGGCTTGATTGTTTTGAATTATAATAATAAAAATATTGTTAAAAAAAAAAACAAAATTATATATCTTAAGAAATAGAGAGAACAGAAACTAATACTGATCTGATTGAAGCTGAATATATATTTATATAGACTCTTACCTTAGAGAATTGACGCACGGGATCGATAATATTGGCAATGGGTCGACGAACTGGAAGCATGGGGGTACGAAATATGGTTTCTTGGCCATCACTAGTTGCTGTTGTTGTTGTTGTTGTTGATCCGGCAGAAGCGATACCAACGCCAGATGCTCCATTGGCCAGACTGCTGAGCCACTGAGCCTTGGTGATGAAATCCCGTTTGCGGTCACAGCTATGACCGCAATTGCATTGCCGCTTGCGGACGCGCTCACTGAGATTGGCCACCAGGAGCAGATGCTTCAACTTATTGCTAACCGTGGACGTTGTGATGACCTTAACGCGTTCCACGCTATCACAGTCATTGGTATTGTATGGCAGCGATGCTGCGGATGCTGTTGATGCTCCCGAGGATGATGAGCTGGTGCTGATGGTGGTACTTGTACTGCTGCCTGATGAACTGGTGATGGTGCTGGTGCTCGTGCTGGTGTTGGTGGTGGTGGTAGTGCTAATGGTGGCACTGGCTGCCATGGGGACATGCGTTGTGCCCATTGTATCGGAATCACACCAATAATACTCGAGCTCCAGTTTCGAGTCCTGCCCCAGCACCACATACAGATCTCCGATGGTGATGTCTGCCGCATTCGATACCGTCCAGCCCTTGCGTATGCGCTTGATGACATCATCGCTGAGCAGCGGCTTGAAGTTGCGGTTTGCCGCCGTTGTAGAGTTCGACTTGCCACCCTTGCCACCGCCGGCACCAACAGCTTCGCTGCGTTTGGCACGTGATGGTGCCGGCGACGAAGCTGCGGCAACTGTGGCAGCTGCCAATGCAATCGGTTGTGGAAGGGGATCGGCAGCAGTTGCAAGTGGTTGGGTTACCATTTGGGGCGGATTGGTGGCAATGACTGGTGAATCAACGGCATCACAATCGCCCGACAGACGGAGTAGCTCGCCGATCTCCTCGCTCAGTTCATCCCCGCTGCTATTCTCCTGCTGTTTCACCTGGTTGGCGACCTCGTTCAGCTCCTCCAGCGTTTTATCGATCGTCTTCGGTTTCTTGGACTCCGGCGAACGTTTCTCCGATCCACTTTCGGTGCGGGCACGTTTGGCGCTGGCAGCTGCCGCCGCAGCCGTACTCTCCAGCGTCTCGCTGCGCACCTTGAAGCCGAGACGCTCCTCGTAGGCGGTGAGACAGATGTTGACACTGCTCAAAAACGCAGTGATGCTTAACAGGGGTCGATGTATGGGTACGCCGGGTTTTGGCAGGAAGCACAGTGCCGGTTCCGTTGGTGTTGGTGGTCTGGCGGGCATTGGTGTGTCGGGGGCATCGTTGCCCATGCCACCCGTCAACAGCTGCTCCTCCAGGAATCGCGCATCCGTGCTGCGCCATTTGAACTGAAATGTCTTTATGAAGCTGAAGAGCTTCTTGTAGAGGGGCACAATGAGACGGACGCGCGGATTCTGTGCCAAGGACTGGACACGACCAAATGCCTCCATATTGCAGGGATGCACCAGCACCTCGATCTTGCTCGGCAGACGTATGTCCTCCAGCGTATCTGCGGAAGCATTAACGAGACACATTGAGTACCGGGATTGGGATGGGAAATGGGAATGGAACTCACCATCGAGCTGATTGAGACGACGCAGTGCCTTGCAGGAGGGCGTCTTGATGCGGATGTTCTTGCCCTTGCAGCGCACAATGATGTGACCCTGGTAGATGAGCTGCTTCAGCTTCATGAAATGCTTCTCACTGAGAAACTGCAGCTTGCGTCGCATCTCCCCATAGTTGATCAGCGTGTACAGCTCCTGGGCGGGTTTCTTCAGCTCTGCGTAGTCAAAGGAACAAAGGAACGGTACTATGGGTTCATGCGATGACAGGATCCGGATACTCACCATCTGTGAAACGCACATATTTGGCAATCTTGTGATATGTCTGATAGTAATGCTGACGCACTTGATCCTTGCTCTTGGAGCTGTGATCGCTGCTGGTGTTGCGCCGCTTCAGTTTGCCATTGATGCAATTGGCAACTGCCTCGAAATCCTTGCCAAACTCATTGAGGGCATCGAAGAAACAATTGCGCTCCAGATTCGTCCACGTCGTTTTATTGGCAGCCCGCATCTGCGATGGTGTCTTCTGTGCACCCTTCTCATCCTTCTTGCCGTGCTCCCGTTCGATGGGTGGCGGTGTCATCGGCCGGGTTTGATCCAGCTTCATCTTCTGAATGACACGAGCACTGGCCCGCGTCCCCGGGCAATTCTGTGAGGTGACCGAACCCAGTAGCTCCTCGGGTTCGTTGACCGCCTGCGGCAGCTTGAGCGGCAAATTTTTGCCAGCACCATTGCACATGGATGCGGCTGCGGATGGTGGGTCGCATGAAACATGCAGAGGTGGAGCAACTGCAGCAGCAACAACAACCTCCGTCGTCAATTTCACATTCTTACACATGCCGCTGTTGTCTTCCATTTTACGCCGAAGGCAGTGGCTCCCTCCCCCAGCTTCAAGCCAACAAGCTGCAAACAGGCAATTTAAAAATTCTGTATGTATTCTTAAGCACTCTCAATTCGATCGAATCACTCGAAGATTCCTAGAAATCTATAGATGAACGGTAATCTTTGCGCGACGCCAGCAAAAAAATGGCGCTCGCAAATGTCCATAGAGATGATTCCGTTTATCAGGTAATCGTTTCGATTTGTGGTTTTTTAGATTCACAGCATTTCATTGTATTTGGTTGCATTTTCATGGATTTTATGTACTCACCCCAAATAGTATTATTTTTTAATTAGTTTTTGTGTGTTTTGTTGTCGTTATGGACCTTATTTATGTTCATTGTTTTGCATTTTTAGCAGAGTATTATTCTATGTTAAGTTGCCGTTATGATAATTGTGCTGTTAACCTCACCATAACAGAGCAATGTTAACATTCCCATTGCGGTGCTCACATTGCGTTTCTCATTTTGCGTTCATATTCGACTTAACATTCCTCTAACTCTTTTCATATGCTGTTATCGAAATGAAAATCTTCTTTAAAACGACATGAAATGTAACAATGATTTTTATTTTTAAGTCAATGAAAAGCAAAAAAATAAGTAATTGATACAAATGTTATTAGTAATTGCAGTAATTGCGTTGTGCTGGAATTTGCACATAGAATTTTTGTAAACAAACATCAGCTGATCTGTACCTCAGAGCGCATTGCCAGTAAGAAATGCAACCATGCGTTTGTAACGCCATCGTGTGGTGAGTTTCTTTTCAAAATTTAAAATGCAAATATAAATACAATTGCAAAATTTATTTTATTACACTTACAACTATTAAAAAAAAATGCTTATTATCGTCATTAAAATCACAAATAAATACCGACGAACACTAGAACGATTAACAGAATAACGAGTATAGCAATGAGCATTATTTTTCGCTGCAAATAGAATTACGCAATTTGAATTATTTTAATTGTTGTAGAATGCAAACCTGTGAACATACCTTGCGCGCCTTTTTTTTCATTTCGTTGGCATCTTCCAGCTTATTAGTACCCTTCCCGACATACAGCGTTGTTTGATTCGCATGGAACTCCACTCGCTGCACCGTCTCGCTCTGTTCCATGACGAGTGTCTGGATGCGCATGAAAAGCGCATGGACGTCCTCAATGGATTTTTCCAGTTTCTTTAGTTCATTAAACCGATCCATGAGATCCCTTAGCGTCTGTCTTTCCATTTCCGTCTCTTGCAGTATCTATACAAACTTATTAGATAAAGTAATCAAAATCAAAAACCAATACTCACATTATCCACAAAGAGTTTCGTCGTTTTGTTCTCGATCAGTAGTTCGATCTCTTGTTCACTGGCTTCCGAATTAACTAGAGGAAACACATCACTATAGAGTAATTGATTGGAAATATTATTCTAAGAAAGGACTCCTTACTGATCTTGGAATGCAGGCGCAGATTCTTTTTCACTTTTGTCTCATAGTTCTGCAGGAATAACTCGTTCTTCTGCCAAAGATTTATATAGGACTGGTATAACCCATAAAATAGGGTACGCTTCATCCTCGCCTCCAGGGTATAATCTGTTTCAGCTGGAAGATTCGCTTTAAACTCCTTAAAGCGGCCCATTAACTGATTTCCCAAACGCAAATTCTTGTTGTGCAGTTCATCCATTTCATTCTCTGCTCGAAATACGTTTAATAGTTCGTTCAACACATTTTCAACATATCGAGTGTGTACTGTACCTACCGCAAAAGGTGCGCAGATGGATTGTCTGGGCCATGCGATTCATGGCCTCCAGGTTGGCATCGATTTGGGATAATTGATACCGGATTTCAGAATACTAAAAAATTAAAAAAATTATATTTTCTATTTAATATAGATAGGTTAAAAACTAAATTTATATCATAACCTAATCTAAGCGATGGCTTCTGTTGCTTTTGATATCCATAGAACATCAACAAAATACATAAATGCCAATAAATAGTAGCGCTAAATTATAATTGATTATGTTGTTGAATTTAGAAATATGATAACAAAAGTTAGACTAATATAAATTTAGTGTGTGAGAATTTTCTATATAGAAAATTTATAGAAAATTCTCATTATTTTTTTTACAATAAATAGTAAATTTTTAAAGGTTTTTTCTTAAAAAAATAATGATAATAAATTTATAAGTTATTTTTTCTCAAAGAAAAAGATAATTTTCTATAAATACGACTTGGTCTAAATTATCTTTGCCAGTAATTCTCTTATCAATGCATTCAGTTTGACGATTAATCAAAATAGTCTTGTAAAGCGCATAAAGATAGTTATGTTATTATCAGATATCAGAGCTTCAAGGCCTTGAAGTTGACACGTTTTATCGATTCGATTGTATTACTGTACAGAACGCTTTAGAAGCTGCTTAAAAATAGTAACGAAGCTTTAAAGCTCAACATCAACCATGACCTGTAAACAGACAACTATACATTTATATATCTATATACATATGTTTGTTGCTATTCATGTTTGTATGCATGTAGATATGTATGTATGTATATGCAAGCGTATTTAATTTATTAGATAGCGCTGTAAACTACAATTCTCGCTTATCACGGGTTCGCAGCGAATCGCTTCGATTGAGTAATATGCCGCCGTCAACGTCGCAGTCGCAGTTTCAGTCGACGTCGCCGTCGCTATTGACATAACTGAATCATGCGGGCGGCTTGCGCTTTCTCTCTCTCTCTCTCTCTCTCTCTCTCTCTCTCTTCACTCTATCATCGCTTGTAGCTGAAGCTTTTTTTTTGCTTGTGAATTTTTGGCATCCACTTACCGGATGCAGAATGGCGTCCACATTGGTGCCATGCTGCGCCATTTTGTTGCGATCCTTGCTATTGTCAGCGCTGTTGTTGTTGTTGTTGTTGTTGCTGCTGCTGCTGCTGTTGTTGTTGCTATTGTTATTATTTAAAGACTCGGTTGTCGCGTTGTAGACGCTGAGCAGCAACGAGCCGTTCGAGGACGATGACGCTGAGTTCGAGCTCAACGAACGCTGCAATTGAGAAGAGCAAAATTTTTTTTTACATATTTTTTATTTTTTGTTATTATTTATCTTGGCATCATCAACGAAAAATCGTCATTTAAATTGTTAGTACACAATAAGAACTTGAGACGCCCCGCGCCCATCTGGGCCGTGTAATGAACAATAAAAACGCGACTGGCGAAATTGAAAATTGAGTAAAGCTGCAGCGGCGGACCTGTCACCTTACGGTGGAATTGGTCCGTTTTGTGGATCGTCGTGTCGTCGGCCGGTGTTACTTGGGTTACTTGTTTGCCCTTATCTATACACAATCTAGGTGCTTTCTGATAAACATACATATGTATGTACGTGTATGTATCTATCATATATGTACACCCCACACACATACATGCATACACATTATACACAGACTTTACAGCACATACCACCCACTTAATGTTAATGCCGGTAGCGTGTTTTCTGTAAGAAATCAAAGCAAGCAACGTAACTGAAAGTGGAGCTTTGAGATGAGGTACAGTGATGAGTCGCTGCAACCGACTGAAGTGGGAGTTGTCATATACTAGTATCTATTGGCATAACAATAATAGCGTACACACATGTATGTACATATACAGCTCTAATTTTAGTAAATGTACTAGCGATAAACATATTAAAACAACAAATACCACAAGGTCTTCATCGAGCAATAAGCTTTATTGGAATTCCCCTGAATTGCACTAGAGTCAACAGGGAAATCGTAAATATATATTAACAACTAATTAAACTGCAACTGATGCTGTGGTATACATACTTACACATGTACATAAATTTATATATGTATGTATGTATATGTATATAGAATGTATATACAGTCATGGAAAATACAAAGGAAATGTCTTGAAATAATAAATAAATTAAATAAATATATTTATTTTATATATGCATATATAGAGTTCACTTTAAATTCTGTAAATAAAGTTGAAGAAATATATCATTTCTACTCTTATTTTTCCCAAGACTGTAGTAGTGTCTGAACGTACAGATGTATATACTTTGTAAGTGGAACATATTGTGGATCCACTGTCCACATGAAGTACACAATTAGCACTACGCTGTGTTTGGCAACCCCTGCCCATCCTCCCCCTCCCACGCGGCATAATCTGTTTAACACTCCACTCCATTCACGCTTACCTGTAAAAGCTCTGGTAGTCTATCTCTCGCCATCGTGTGTCTGTATTTGTATGTGTGTATATGTATGTGATCGTGGTTGTTGTTGTTGCTGTTGGGACCTGTTGTTATTGTTGTTTACAGCTGATTTTGTAAGTTGTGAGGCGCGTTTCATTTATTTATTTATTTTGATTTTTGTTTTCACTAGGTTCGCGAGTTTATTGTTTATAAGGCACTTTATTTGCACATTGTTTCAATTATCATGATCTTCTTATTTTATTACTTGTTTATTGTTCATTCCCGTTATGCTAGTGGTGCACTAGTTGTTTGTTCTTGTTGTTTTTGTTGCTGAACTTCTGCATAATATAAATATGTATGTATGTATATGGCGCGTGAACACAAAGCCACGCTTTGAGCTTTAGCTACCGCTGCTGCTGCGCTGCTGCGTCCTCTACTTAAGCTTACGTCAACAGCTGTGCTTTAACTGTGCGTATTATTATTATTTTCTTTTTTTTTTCGCCCGTTTGCTGCTCGCCTCGCTCGCTGCGACGCCTAAGAGAGCAGGTGAGCAATAGAGAGCATCGATGAGAGCAGAACTTTTACAGGCACAAACTGACAGTCAGAGGCACAGAGAGAGAGAGAGAGAGAGAGCGCGCACATGAAAGCTTGGGCACGATAAGGAATCTGATAAGCAGCTGGGCTTATCAGCGCCGAATTCCCTGTTTGCCCTTGCACGTTAAAACTTGATGAATTGAGAGAGAGGAATATGGAATTGCGGCCGCTCAATATTCAATATTTATTCATTTATTGCAGTCGGTTGGTTTTATTTTCGTCTTCTTTTTATCTTCCCTTATTGTTATTATGTATTATATGTACATATATGTATGTACATACATATGTATATATTTTGTTTTGTGTTGAGAGATCTCTTCGCGCCGCACGTTGCCTGCAAACTGAAAGTGCCGGCCACAGTATTCGCAGTAAATTCCACAAAGCTGCTTGCTGCTCCTCTCCTCACCAGAAGCAGAAGCTGCCACTGAGATTTCTTTCAATTTAAAGATTACTACACACACACACACACTTGTACATTTATATTTATATAATAATAATAGCAGACGTTTATACATATGTACATATGTACTTATGCAGATACATATGCCGATAGATAATGCTATGTATAGTAGTGTAAGTCTGTTGTCTTGTTGTGCTTTCTGCACTTTTCGGGGGCAGTTCTAGAAATTGAACCGGTTGCGACGCTCCATGAAAAAATATGTGTTAATTGTCTCTATTTTATATATTATTATTTTATTTGAGTTTTTTTCTTGTTTTTTTTTTTGTTGCAAGTACAACCACAATAATAAAGCTACGACGCTAACGACGCCGTTCAATTGAAGGTAGAGAACGGCAAAGTCGACGTAACAGCAGAGTTCGCGACAGCGTCAAGAGCAACGGTTCCAAAAGTCACTTGTGCTAATTAGTTGGACTTTTTGTATACCTCGTACCAGTTGTGCGGTGGTATATTCAATTTGTGTGCAAGAGTAGCTTTTATTTTTTTTTTGGAATTAAGCTGAATGTCATGAAAAAAAAACAGTGCAATTAATTGACTCCAAAAGTAGCTTGATTCTGTAACGAAATTTAAGTAGGAGGTGTTTTTGTAATTGAAATATATTTACAATTATAATAATTGCAATATTTTAACATATTTATACTTATAAATTTAAACTGAATTAGAGTAAATGTATAATAGAAATTTTAATAATCTTATCATAATGATAATTTTATCATTTCATTTGAAAAAACTTATAGATTTACTTTTCTCAACAAAAAACAAAAAACAATTAATATATTAAAAAATTATTATAATTAATTAATATGATTTTTAGACCAAATTTTGGATATGATAAAAAGTTAATCGATTCGAATAGTAGCTTGGTTCTTTAACCAACTTAGCGTACGAGATATTTTTAGGCAGGTGGACCGTGTGCAAATTCGTCACTTGCTTTTTGCTATTCTTGCGGTTGCAAAACGCTCATAAGTTTGACGTTCTAGTTGACGTCGTGAAGCGTCTCCAGCAGCGTCGACGTTGCCGTTGACGTTGCCGTTGACGTCGGCATCGACATCAACAACATCGCTGCAAATTCTCATTTCTCATTTCTCATTCTCGTTCTCAAATTGCCAGTAAAAAGCAAGCGTCGTCGGTAACATTTCGCATTTCAATGCATTCCAATTACGAGAATGAAATAGTGTGAGGGGCAAATTGATATCGGACGATAATACATATGTATATACATATGTGTGTACATATGTATGTATGTATGTGCGATGTATATGTGTGTTTGGAAATTTGTTGCTGGTTGTTGTAATGCGCTCTCTGTCTCTCACTCTCAGCAATTGCAATTTATTGTTATTCAATCAAGTATACTGTCTGTCCAAATGATACGCGGGTATTGCCCGCGCATTTCCGTTATGTTTCCAGAGAGCTTTGACCCCCAACTCTGTCCATACACATATCTGTATTATAGAGGAGTTCATTCTAACGATCAAAGCACTATATGTACATATACATATGTTGCAGCTTTGCAAACGGATAGAGTTTTCTATGAGCTGGCAGCTGAGGTTTTCGATTTTAATAACAATCTGATATATCATATAATGATTTGTGTATATAAATACATACATATGTACATATATAATTTGTTGGTCATGTGCGGAGTGACACGATGACTCAGTGTGACAAATAACAACTTCGTATAACTCACATCGATTCATGCTTAAGTAAAAGTTGTCTTACAAGGTGGGATTTCAGGAGGCCAGTGAGTTAGTGGAAGAAAGAGAGCAAGAGAGAGTGTGTGAGAAAGAGAAAAAGAAATAAGAAAGAGAGAGACAAAGAGAGACAGATGTATAGAGAGAGCAAGAGAAGTAAGAGAGTGAGAAAAGGATCTAGGGATATAGAGAACTTTTTTGTTTGTTCTTTAATAAATTTGTATTATTTTTGTTCATTTGTATGCATTAGTTTATTTTTAATACGAATTGATTGATTAATAAAGCAGCTTCCTAAAAAAAACTTTTTTCATGCACACAAATTGACAAATATGCAATGAAATGATCAAAGTCCAGATATTTTAATTCACTTCAAAATAAACTAAAAAATCCCGCGCTTTTCTGACTTCCCAAAAATGTGCTAAAGTGCGCTGTGCGCCTTATTTAAACTGACTACCTATCGATATCGATAGTTATCGAAGAGCGCACTTGACATTTCACTTAGGTGTACATGCAGATGCAAGCGCTGTATAAGTTTCATTGGTTCTCTGTTCACTTGATGCTCAGCAAGCCAAGTAGAAAGAAGAGAGCGCGCGAGAGCGGGAGTGGCGGTGAGAGCGGGAGTGGCGGTGAGAGAGGGCTTAGAACTATGCTACGCTGTGTACTACTTGCACTCTCCGCATGCAACTTTGGCCTTCTTATACTCTAAGCGCATAAAAGCTCACCACGTTTGTGGTGAAGAACATCCATTATGCTATTTGTTCACATTTCATTTAAAATATTATTGAAGATCATGAAACTATAGTAAACTATTGGGTTTAACGAATTTATGTTACAAGTGTAGAGGGTGCATGAATTCCTAGCATTTAATTGCCAGTTCAATTCATTGCAATAATTTTAATTGATTGGAATTGTGTTATTTGAGCACAAGAAAATAACCGAAGCATATGCTCCACATGCCAACACACATACAATTTACAATTACATACTTAACACATACAAACTACAAATATTTACAAACATACATACGTATGTACTTCGTCTTTAATACACTTATAATGCGGTTCAATTCCGCATCATTGATATAGTACTGTGGGTGCTTGTATGTTTTCCATATGCATTGTTTTGTAGGCGCTGTAGGCGTGGCTAATGGTGAATTGATGGATTGGGGGTGGGGGACGGGGGATGTGGGATGTGGGATAGGGGATTTGGAGCCTGCCATGGCAAATGAATGATGGAGTCGACATGGTTGCCAGCAAACAGCAAATTGCATAGTGAAGTCGAAGCTGATGCTGATGCTGAAGTCCTTCTATTTTCAGAATGTTGGCCAAAATCACAGTAACGGAATCTAACATCAGTTTAGGCAGCAAACATATTTGTTGGTTTCGACATCAGCATCAGTATCATGAGTAGCAGTTACAATTGCAGTGGCAGTGGCAGTTGCAGTTTGGGGATAACAGTTTCAGCTGCAGCTCCATTGCCATCAAAAATATTTTCATACGCCATGTTGGCTTTGCCTTTTGTTTTTTAATTTATTGTGTTGTTGTTCATGTTGGTGTTGTTTTTGTTGCTGCTATTATTATTGCTCTTTGTTGATATGGGCTCATGCTTTAGCGCAGCTTTGTTTACAATTTTCTTCATCATCCGTTCTTTTCCTTTTTTTTTATTTTAGTTTTGTTTTGGTTTCGTTTTCTTTTTTCTTTTTGTCATGTGTCGAAAATTGCAAATTTATGAGTTTTTGATGAGTCTTTTTGTGCTCGCATCGCTCGCAGTTATTTGCTGGTGTTTGCTTTTATGTGGGTCAGCATACACACACACACAGCACACACACACGCACACATGTACACAGATGTCTGTAGGCACACGCACTGTACGAGTCCTGGCACATCCTCGCTGCGAGTGTCGTGTGCTCTTGACTTTTGATTAAATTCGCACGCGCCAAACTATAAATGGCAAATGGCCAAAATAATACAAAAAAAAAAAAAAAAAAAAAGAAAATAAGAAAAACAAAAAACACGCACATAGTGAATTGTAGAAATAGAAATACCGGTTTATAAAACTATGTGCTTCGAAAATATTTTTCTAGTTTTTTCTCAACGAAAGTGGCATGAAAAAAATGTATACAAATTGCTTTTAAAGCCTTTAAGGCAACTGTTTGTATGCATGAGACTACTGCATGCGTGTGCGTAGAATGTGTGTGTGTGTGAGTGTGAGTGTGTGTGTGTGTGTGTGTGTGTGTGTGTCATGATTGGCTTCGCCACCTGCGCCGTCTGCAGTTGGTGCGCCATTTTAAATAGGCGCCCAAAACTATGCAGCACATTTTTGTTTGCAGCTCAACAGCAATTTGCATAAAAGTCGCAAAACAGCAGCAACAACAACGTCGACTTGAAGAAACTAAAGGTAAACATTTTTTTAGCCCACTCTTTCGCTTTCTACCACACCCCTCCAACATGTCTCTTTCTGTGTTTTTTTTTAGAAACACGCGCGTCATGTAGTCATATGTGGGCATCATCAACGTCATAATGATGTGAATTATTCATTGTTTATGCTTCAGTTGATGTTTTAATTAAAGTGCAGACGTCAAAGGAAGCAACAAAAACAGGCGACAATAGTGCAGTTGATATACATACATATATACATACATACAAACAAATGTGTGTGTTCACGTGTCCAAGAGAGGGGCTGCCCCACGATAGGGAGTGCCGCTCTCGGCCTTCCCCTTTGTGTGTGTGAGTGTCTGTCATTGTGTGGAGTGTGCAACAAGCTTTATATGAAACTAATTTACTGAGAGAAGCTTAATATTTTTATGTGCTCACATTCTCTCTGTCTGTCTGTCTGTCTGTCTGTCTGTCTGTCTGTCTGTCTGTCTGTCTGTCTGTCTGTCTGTCTGTCTGTCTGTCTGTCTGTCTGTCTGTCTGTCTGTCTGTCTGTCTGTCTGTCTGTCTGTCTGTCTGTCTGTCTGTCTGTCTGTCTGTCTGTCTGTCTGTCTGTCTGTCTGTCTGTCTGTCTGTCTGTCTGCCTGTCTGTCTGTCTGTCTGTCTGTCTGTCTGTCTGTCTGTCTGTCTGTCTGTCTGTCTGTCTGTCTGTCTGCCTGTCTGTCTGTCTGTCTGTCTGTCTGTCTGTCTGTCTGTCTGTCTGTCTGTCTGTCTGTCTGTCTGTCTGTCTGTCTGTCTGTCTGTCTGTCTGTCTGTCTGTCTGTCTGTCTGTCTGTCTGTCTGTCTGTCTGTCTGTCTGTCTGTCTGTCTGTCTGTCTGTCTGTCTGTCTGTCTGTCTGTCTGTCTGTCTGTCTGTCTGTCTGTCTGTCTGTCTGTCTGTCTGTCTGTCTGTCTGTCTGTCTGTCTGTCTGTCTGTCTGTCTGTCTGTCTGTCTGTCTGTCTGTCTGTCTGTCTGTCTGTCTGTCTGTCTGTCTGTCTGTCTGTCTGTCTGTCTGTCTGTCTGTCTGTCTGTCTGTCTGTCTGTCTGTCTGTCTGTCTGTCTGTCTGTCTGTCTGTCTGTCTGTCTGTCTGTCTGTCTGTCTGTCTGTCTGTCTGTCTGTCTGTCTGTCTGTCTGTCTGTCTGTCTGTCTGTCTGTCTGTCTGTCTGTCTGTCTGTCTGTCTGTCTGTCTGTCTGTCTGTCTGTCTGTCTGTCTGTCTGTCTGTCTGTCTGTCTGTCTGTCTGTCTGTCTGTCTGTCTGTCTGTCTGTCTGTCTGTCTGTCTGTCTGTCTGTCTGTCTGTCTGTCTGTCTGTCTGTCTGTCTGTCTGTCTGTCTGTCTGTCTGTCTGTCTGTCTGTCTGTCTGTCTGTCTGTCTGTCTGTCTGTCTGTCTGTCTGTCTGTCTGTCTGTCTGTCTGTCTGTCTGTCTGTCTGTCTGTCTGTCTGTCTGTGTGTCTGTGTATATTTTTTTTTACTATTTTTTGATGTGGAATTATAAATTATTTTTTAAATTCTCTGATTTGAAACGATTGATTTTTTAAATATATATTTAAAGAAAAGTATATTACAGATATTTGAAGATAAATTTTATGCAATTGCCAAACCTCAACTATATAAACTTATATATTAATATTGATCATCAATCAATCATCAATCATCAGCAATTGGTTTTCAGCGAGTTTTGAGTTTAAATATTGCGGGTATTTACAGTATTCACTCACAGTGTTCAACATAAAGCAGACGATATGGAATTCAGATAGGCTCCTGGGCATGAACCGTTAGTTGGGGAAGTTGGGGCAAGTTCCGTTTGCCTTGCATCTCTTAAAGTGTTGTCGGATGTGATGTGCTGCCATTGCAGTAGTGGCGAGGAGGAGGTAGGGGGGCAGCAATGGCTTTAAGCGATGCGCCCGTTTGTGGCAGTCAACTGAAAGGCATAAAAAACAGAGGCTGCCGGTGCAGCTGCCGGTGCAGTTGCAGTTGCAGCAACTGAGGCAGCGACGCTTGCAGCAGCGGCAACGGCGACGTCAATTGCCAAGCCGCATTATTTATCGTATTCGCGTTATTTGGTGCGCTATTTGTGGTGGGAGTGAGAAACGCTGAGAACGACGCTGCGATGGCTGCACCAAAACAAAATGGCGCTGCTGCTGCCATAATGGCGGTCGCCGTCGTCGTCGTCGTCGAAGTGGCGGGCGTCGTTGGTGTCCTTGTCGCTGGCGCAGCGGATGCTTGGCATTTATTGCGAGCGACAATATTTCGCTGGCTGCATCAGCAATGGAGCAGACCGCCTCCTGCGGGTGGCGCATCCTGTGCGCATCCGTTGCACAGCTCAACACTTGCCACGCCCATACCAACAGCCATGCCCTTCGCCCACAAGCACTGAATCAGCAGCCTCCTGCTGACTTTCTTGCCATAATGGCGAGCGTGTCATTGTCAGTGCCGGCGACGGGCGACTGAGAATGGAACTGAGACTGGGATTGGGATTGGGATTGGGATTGGGTGTGGGTCTGAGTCTCTGAGTGGAACTGGGCTGTGTTGTCGTCGCTATATTGCTGCATTGGCGCATTGTTGCATCTATCCTATTTGTTTATAATAAAGAGCAGCGAATTTTTCACAACATATCGGCGACATCGGTTGCTGCTCCTGGAGCGGAATGTGGATTGTGGATACAGGATGGCAGCATCCATATAGCCAAGGATGTGCAGCTGTGGACGACACCGAAGTTGCCGGCGAAGGCGTTCACAGCAATGCACATGACATTGGAGAAGGACTTGGAGGCAGCTGGCGGCACTCAGCGATGCAAAGCATTCTCAACTTATTTATTTATGCAAACACATAATTCCTTATCTCGCTATATTTTTATTTTCATTTTTATTTTATTACTTCTTTCGAGCGCCTTGCCAATCAGTTTGCAATGATGTCCTGTTTGCATGCTCATGCTCAACCATGACATGCATTCCTGGGCATGGAAGCCAAGCTAATTGCACAAAGGCAACTAAGCAACTGCTGCCAACTCTCGTCTTCTCTCCCAATTTATGAAAATCACGGTTTTTTAGCTATTTTCTATCACATTTTTTGTCATATCTCGAGAAATACTCATGAGAAACACCTCAAATAAAAAGCAAAATGCTAGTTAAGAGTCCTGGAATCGAACCCAGTCAAAAAATTGCGATTCGGGAATTTTTCGATTTTTGCTGATTTTGTCAAGGGGTAGGTATGAAAAATGGGCAAAAAAAGTCGAAAAATTTAGAATGATCATTTTAACAAAACTTTTGATACAGAAGTAATCTGATTTAAAAACCATTTCTAAAATGGCTTATTTCATGAAAATCGGATGATTTTTGGCCGAGTTATGGCAGTTCAAAATTTTGAGAGACCCGCTTTAGGGAAAATTGTGATTTCGGGTCACATTTTCACACTGTTTTGGCGATATCTCTGGCAATACTCATCAGAAACACCTCAAATAAAAAGCAAAATGCTAGTTATGAGTGCTAGAATCGATCCTATTCAAAAAATTTCGATTCGGGAAATTTTTGATTTTTGCTGATTTTGTCAAGGGGTAGGTATGAAAAATGGGGCAAACAAGTCGAAAAATTTAAAATTAAGATTTTTACAAAACTTTTGATGCAGAATTAATCTGATAACAAAACCATTTCTAAAATGCCTTATTTCATAAAAATCGGATGATTTTTGGCCGAGTTATGGCAGTTCAAAATTTTGAGAGACCCGCTTTAGGGAAAATTGTGATTTCGGGTCACATTTTCACACTGTTTTGGCGATATCTCTGGCAGTACTCATCAGAAACACCTCAAATAAAAAGCAAAATGCTAGTTAAGAGTCCTGGAATCGAACCCAGTCAAAAAATTTCGATTCGGGAAATTTTCGATTTTTGCTGATTTTGTCAAGGGGTAAGTATGAAAAATGGGCCAAAAAATTCGAAAAATTTAGAATAATGATTTTAACAAAACTTTTGATACAGAAGTAATCTAATATAAAAACCATTTCTAAAATGACTTATTTCATGAAAATCGGATGATTTTTGGCCGAGATATGGCAGTTCAAAGTTTTGAGATACCCGCTTTTGGGAAAATTGTGATTTTGGGTCACTTTTTCACTCTGTTTTGGCGATATCTTGGGAAATACTTATTATATGAATGAGCTAACTGCTTGTTACGACTCCTAGAATCGAATTGGGTCAAAAAATTGTTATCTAAATTTTTTGGATTTTTATTTATTTTTTCAAGGGGTAAGTATGCTTTGTTAGACTGGGGACTTATCAGCCAACCTGTTATATGGCTCAAATAGTCGAAAAATAACAGAATTTAATGTAGTTCGAATTTGGTATTAAAATCATAACGAAAATGTCAAAAATTGCGACAGATAAAATTTAAGACAAAGCTGAAATTACGAAATTCGGTAATTTGGATATCTGAATAATACAGTATTTAATACATCTCGGGCAATACTATTTGGGGTTTAATTAAATTTTGGGTCAAGCAATTGATATTGTATTCATAATCTTTCGAGCTCATTAATATAGACAGTTCACGCTGCTTTCAGCATTAATGGGCTGCCTTGAGCACACAGAAGTCAAAGAAAAATTGGCTTAAGTAGCAAGCATATTTCAGTTTCACACATACAGACGTAACACATCCCCGTATGTCCATGTATGTATGTATATGGCGTGTAAATAAAAGTGTTGCCTACATTTTGGGGCTGCGTGTGCTAAATCGCTTTCCACTGGCAACAATGGACGACGATAACTGCGAAATGACTTAATAACCAATACACTTTGTTTTATTTATGTGTAAATAAAACGTTAATCAGCATAATAACTGACAAAGGCTGTGCACACACTCACATACATACACCCGTACACACACACACACACACACACACACACACTCATGGCAGGCATGGAGCGAGTGAGATAGAGACTCAGTTTCAGTTGGCGATTAACGCCCCGGCAACTACTTAGCGGTAATTGAAGTTTTTGAATAGTAAATAACAGCACAAATAATGTGCTGGGTCCCCTCTCCGATCTTCCCTATTATTAATTTCTCTTTCTCTCTCTCTCTCTCTCTCTCTCTCTCTCTCTCTCTCTCTTTAGTAGTGCAGCCCATACTCTGCGGAGTTTATTGTTGGTCAAAGCCGTCTACAATAAATATCAGTCGCTGCCTGAGCACCTTTTGTGTGGTTTTCTCTCTCGCTCTCTGGATTTCTCTGTCTCTATTTCTCTGCATTTCTCTTTTTCTTTGTCTGCAATAGAAATACAAGCAAAATATTTGCACAAAACGTTTTGCGAGCAGCTACAGTGGGCAGCTTGTGGCAATGCCGACCAGGACTCGGTCCGAGGACATGACGCTGATTGTGTGCGGCTCACGTACTCGAACCCCAATAAATATTGATGAGCACACAAACACAACATTAAAACGCTATGCGTAAAAGAGGCTGCCCCACACCTCTACCTCTCCCGACTCCCAGACATACCTCCATCCCCCTCAGGCAACATACTATAGTCTCGTACGTATCTGCGTAGGTCGCACTAATTTGTCTTGCCAGCAACAGTTATAGGCAGTAAAATTTAATAACAATAATAACATCGCTTGCCTAGAACAAGGGCGGCTTTATTTTTATGCCACTCATGTGTGTCTGTGTGTGTGTGTGCGAGTGTGTGTGTGTGGTAAGTTGGGTGTGTCCAAGGAACGAAGGTTTATGAAAATGACCAGGCGAATGCATTAAATATTTACAGCCAAAAAATATATGTATTTGCCTTGAATTACAGTTGAGAGAAGCGCCATCAGCGAGCGGCGCTCCGAGATAATTTCGTTGATAGAAATAATGCTGGAGAGCAACTTGCGGAGCAACCCTCGGGCGTGGTGAATGGTCAGTGTTAGTAATTGAATTGACCTGCGGATTGGCCATTTGGCCAGTTTCGAGGGCTTCGCTTCATTTCGTTGGTAATTTCTCTAATAGGTTTACACTCAATCTGCACACACACACACCCACAGACACAAACACACACACCCTCTTCTCCAGCACAAAATACCGCCATCTTCTATCTCCTTCCGACAGTCAATAGCAAATAAAATGCCGCACAAAAGTAGGCAATGGATTTTGTTGCTCTCCCTCTTTATAAACGGCGTGCGTTTATATATAGATATATATATATATGTATGTATGTGTTTTTGTTTGTGTTTAATAAAAATATAATACACATTTCCACACTTGTTCAATTTATTGATGATAGCTGCTTCCCTTTGTGCATTTCTAACATATTTTCGCCAACTTTTGCCACCGATTTGCGGTTAAAATTAATTAGGCAAATACCTTGGGTCCGCAACTTGAAACAGCAGCAGCATGAAGGACACAGAGGCTTTTAGCGAGATATTAGGCATAGTTATGGTCAGTCCTATGGGGGGTGGGGGAGTAGTGCAATTGTACACGTTAATTGCTTGGTATGCATGGAAAATCAGTGTTGCGTTGACAGCGACGCCGGCAGCGGCGCACAAATAATTTCAGTAATTGGCCGCGTTGACAAAATGGAATGCAACCAGAGTCTGCTCACACACACACAGAAAGAGAGAGGAAGAGAGAGAGAGAGAGAGAGAGAGAGAGAGAGAGAGAGAGAGAGAGCGAGATATGAGTGGGCGGCAAAGTTGTTGGCAACAATGCAACAGGATAATCCTAATTATGTTGCTGTCACACAAGTGGGCAACCGGAACACAGCCCGACCAAGGATGACAAGGATGACATGGACGACAAGGATATGGCGGCTAAAAGGGGCAATTGGCCGACTTTGTTCAATGCGATCCGAGATGATTTTGCAGATGCAGCTGCTGCATGCCACGAGCAGCACTTTGCCAGCTAAACAAGCAGCATGAGCCTCGATTTCGCTGCTTCCGCAAGCGGGTGGCCGAGAGGAGTGTGGCAGCAGAGTGTGGCAGCAGAGTGTGGCAGGAGAGTATGGCAAGTGATATATCGTTAATATGTAGCTGTTTCTTCACATGATTTAATTTATTGTTGTTCCTCTACTGTCTCTTAATATGTATATAAATATCTTTTTTTCTATTGTAATTGTCTTGTTTTGCAGTATTTATATGGGTTTTGGCGTTGCCTGGGGAGAGCGTTGAAAAGGTGTGTGGCAATGTGCAACATGTCATCGGGCACATCGAGTTGAGCTGCAACACTTCGTGGCAAACTTGAACAAATGTTGCGCTTTAATGCAAATTGATGCTGTTGCACCTGTGGCACAACAGAAGATGGCAGACAACAGAGTACGTATGTATGTATGAGTGTGTGTGCGTGTGTGTACGTGTGTGTGAAGAAAGGATCGAGGATAACGCAAGCATGCTGAGGCATTGCCATTGATGTGGTGGCAACAATGTTGCTGAGTGGCCATGTGGCATGCTAATTAAACGCAAATCGCAACAGTTCACAGCGTGTTAGCCACATGTGCGTGCTTTTGGCCAAGCTAATTGATTTTGGCCAGTTGGACAGTGGGACAATTGGCCAGTTACTTGGCTGCTTGGGACAAGTTGCGTTCAGTGGATGCCATTGTTGCACATTACAGCTAATTAATTCATTGCAGTCAAGTGTTGTCTTGAGACAGAGATGGCAATAGAGTCTTGCACACTGAGAGCGAGGAGGTTGAAATACAAGATGTGGGGGGGGGGGGTGGTGGTGGTGCAGGGGGTGGGGTTGAGTGTGGGATCAGAGTCAAGTCAGCTAGTTGGCTAATTAAAACGCATTACATTTGGGGCCACAAAACGTCTTCCACGTTATGTTGTCCTTGACGCAGGTGCCGACCCTCTAACCGCCACCCCCTTCCTGGAAACCACTCTTTGAAATTTATATATAAATATATATATATGTATATGCAGAGAGTGGTCGTAATTCAATAATAAACAGGCGGCAATGCAATTTGTCAAAAGAGTTGGCCGCTTTGTTCATTTGCAGCCAGTGGCCATAAATTGCCAGCGCAACGCGTCGTATGAGTTATGCACTCTGACGCACACACACACACACATCCACAGTCACAAAAGGACACCTATATACCTGGCGCAGGATTCTTGGCAAGCGTTGAGCGTCTCTGCTCTCACGTTCTCTCTGTCTCTCTCTCTGAAGAACGGGCAATTTTTCATCCATTTAACAATAGAAACGATGCACGACGCACGATGGACGAGGCTCGTGGACAGGGATGTGAATGTGGATGTGTCTGGGAATGGGGATGAGGATGCGGAGGACATTGGCGACACTGCCTTGTCCAGGCAAACCATTCATTCATTTAGTCATTCGTTCAGTCAGTCAGTCAGTCAGCCATCCATCCAGTCATTTATTCATTCATTCATTCATACAGTCAGTCAGTCATGCGGTCATTCATTTGAACCTCGTTAGCTACCTGAATGCGGGTATACCGTTGCCATGCCGCAGTTTGTCCGGCGATGATTAAGAGTAACAGTAACATGCAGCTACAGACAACGGTTACTTAGTTACTGACAGTTCAGTTTTATTAACAAAATAGACATATATGTAAATATATTAAGTATTGATTGCAATATGATAATTATTCACTTATTTAATATTAATAGATAGGAATCCTTTAAGCTTACCTCTAAAATTTGGTTAGCCTTAATAACTTACAGCATTTTTGAGGTCTATTTTATGTACACTTTATTTTACTTTATAATAATCTAATGATAATTACAATCATCTATAATGAAATTTATAACGACATACAGAAATATATAGAAATTATAATTTTCATTTGAAAATCTTTTCAAGGGCTTCTATATTTCCTAAGAAATCAATTTAAAGGCTTCGAATATACTGAGTTTGGGGCAGTAAACGCAATTTTTAAATCCTCTTTGGGGTTTCTTCTATTTTTTTTTGTAGTTTTTTCTGTTTTTTTCTTTTTTGTGTGTTGCACTTTGACCTTAGGCAATTTGCAATTCCAATGGCGGCCGCTTTTTGCCATTTGCCATTTAGCATTTGCCTGTTGTTATTTATGTGTTGCCTTGTTAGGCCCACTAACAGAAAAGGACACAGAGTAAAAAAAAAAAAAAAAAGAAAGTAGAGAGAGAGAGAGAGAGCTGTGAATGAAAAAGGCGGAAGATTTGGCAGAGCAAAGGCAAGTCGATGAGAAATAGAAATATAAAAGAAAAAAGGAGAAAAACACAAAACAAAACACACAGTTATAGCTTAATTTAGTTTGCAGGACTAATTGAATCCTGGCTCAGATCCTTGATAAAGCTTTTACATTCCTGAGCCTCACACGGTCCCTCTCCCATACTCTTACCCACACTCTCCCTCGCTCTCTCTCTCTCACTCTCTCTCTCATTCTCTCTCTCTAACTTTTGTTGTGTCACTCTTTCTCTTTGTTGCTGGCCTTGTCTATGCTAAACGAATGAGTTTTTCCTGTTTGCAAAGCGAGTGGGCGTGCCACCGCCCAGCATTATATCTTCACACATGTGACCTTTGTCTATGCTCGGCATTGCTTTACTTCATTTTTTCTGCCGCTGCTGCTGCTGCTACTCGCCATGCCCTGCAAAATTGGCACAGGGGTATGCACGACTTACACTACTCTAAGAATATAATGCATGATGAACTGCAATCAGACAGAAAGCAAGAGAGAGAGAGAGAGAGAGAGAGACAGCCACATTTACAATTAAATTTGGCATAAAGGGTATCTCGTAGGCGACTACACGTTGAGCTGAGAGCTGCTGCCTCTTTGCATGTTTTTAATATTTGCTGCGTACTGTTCTGAGCTGCATTTCAACAGGGACTTTTCCAGCTGCCTCTGGATAGTTGTAGATGCTGCTCTTCCTCTTCTTCCTTCTCTGCTGTGGCATGTGCTTCTTCTTATTGTTGTTGTGTTTGTCTTGTTCTTTCTGCTTTTTGTGGATCTCACTTTGCTGTCAGGACGCATACAGCTGTCCTGGGCTACTGTCTCTGGCTTTTTGATTTCAACAAATGCTTTTCTAATCTGCCGCCGCTGCTTCATCTCCTCTCCCTGCACTCTCACCATTCAGCTCTCTCTCTCTCTCTCTCTCTCTCTCTCTCTCTGCCAGCATATTTCTCATTTCGTTTTGTCGCCTATTTGTCATTGCATTGCCATTGGCTGCAGGACACTTCTACGCACACACATGTCAACGCCAGCTGGAACAGTGGGGGTGGGTAGCGGGGAGGAAGCGGTTTGAAGGTGTGCTTGTGTGTGTGCGTGTGTTGGGGGAATCTTGTGAGTTGATAGCCATATGCTGGGCAGTAGCAAAGAGGAGGAGGGGGGCGCAAATTTAAGCTGCATAGTTGCAGGCAACTTGAATTGCTTTTTCAGCTTAGACCCATTTAATGGCCTGACCATGCCCACATAATACCGATACAGTTGCCCATATATATACACATATACTTAAGTATGTATGTACATAGGAGTAGAAATTGTGCTGCAGATACTCTTGAACAACTTATGAGAGCAAATATATGTAGGAGAGTTAAACTGCGTAGCTCAAGGTCAAATTCATAAAACTCTTTCAGACTAAATGGTTGCCAAATAACAAGGCATTTTATGGCAGAAACTGCGCGACTTTGAGATTCCCTGTAATTAGAAAAAAAAACCCAAAAATTTGCCTGATCATAAAGTTAAAAAATGATTATATGTCATTTGATTTTTGGAGAGTCGAAGTTATGACGTTACGAAGAAACAAAGCGGAAATGTGTCGTTTAAACTTGGTCTAATTGAACGTGAGTCGAAATATATATAGTTATTTGTAGTTATGTATGAACTTTCTGCATAGTGTTAGTCACATCCTTTGAAATACAGTTATATTGCCCATTTACCGACTCTATTGAAAAGTATAGTATTATAATACAATTGTATACTCTATAATTTCTGATCAAATATACTTAGCTCTAATGGCTGTCTTTAGGAATTTCTCTTACTCTGCTGCCAATAAAATTGTATAAAAAGTGTCACCCCAATGAGCTGAGAGAAGTTTTTTCGACTGGGGAGAAGTTTTAGTGCTGCTTCGAACGTTGTTAACACTGTGCCGCAGGACGAGCATAAGCATAACGTGGACATGAACCTACATATCTCTACTTATGTGTGTGTGTGTGTGTGTGTGTTTGAGGGTGTTTGAGTGTGTGTTTTAAGGGTGTTAGGGTGTGTGTGAGAATGTGGCCAGAGGCTGCAGTGAGTAGTCGCCTAGTGAAAGTTTCTAGACCCCATTCGATTTGTTGGTAGTGTTGCAAAAGGTCACGCGACCGCACAGACAGCCACAAAATATCACCAGACAGCAATGAGTCCGATTCGAAACGGGCCAGACCAGACCTGGACAGCCCAGACCTGGACGGACAGACAAGGCATCCACACAAGTGAAGCCATAGCCCAGACCCAAACCCGTACCCAAATGTGGTTAGTCTGGGGACCGACAGTTACTCTGACTTGGCTTCTTATGGCCAAGTGGCGGTCACTTTTATGCCCGTTTCAGTTGAACCTCTTCTTTCACTTTGTTGGCACTGCACCACCTCCCCCCAACCCCCTAAGCGTTTCATCTGGATCTTCTGGAGCTGCTGTTGCTACGCGAATCAGAGCAAAAGTTATGCTCGCTTACGTGTCTGTCGAAGGCCAACATACTCGTTTTTTATATGCTTTTATTGATTTTATAAAAAGGATGTGTCTATGCCTGACTGTCTACTACACATATTCATACTTTTACATATATATATATATATATATATATATATATATATATATATATGTATATGTATATATCAGTATATACATATATATATACACACATCTGTGTGTGGCTGAAAACCGCTTGAAGTCAACTTGAAGCATTTGGCTTTTAATTTCAATTTGACAAGCACTTGGCAGTGTTGTCGTTGCCATTGCCATCGATTTCTTTCTGCGTCCTTCGTCCTTCGTCCTTCGTCCTTGTGGGCTGTGCTGTGCTGTGTGCTGTGCGACGTGCGACCCAAAACACGAACAACAAGAGCGACTGTATCTGAAATTTTACAATAACTCACAGCATTTGATGACGACTTTTGGTATTCTTCTCTATATCCTTCAGTTACCCATCTCCATCTCCATGTCTATTGGTGGATCTCTTGGCTGTCTGCCTGCGCCATTTCTCGGCAAGGAACCAGGAAGCAACCATCAGGTACGTGCGCTTAAATCTTCGATAACTTTCCGTCCTTTGTACGTGACTAAAATGCAATGCACCCACAGTCAGAAGGTAGCCAAAAATTTACTATTGAGCACCAAATAGAATAAGAATAAAATATATATACATACATATACATACATATGTACATAGTATATAAGAGAGAGAGAGAAAAAAATGAAAATGATAGAGAATAAATGAAAAACCTCACATCCTACACATCCCGGGCTGAAACTCACATTTTGGAAGGTTCTGCGATCTGAGGCATTCTTTAAATTAAGTGCAAAATGTCGGAATAGTCATCCAGCATTGATTTTTAGCACCCCTCTTTAAGTTTACAGTTTACACTTTATCAGAAATATGAACAAAACAAAAAAGCATGGAAATAAATTCT
The DNA here is from genome assembly GCA_018150725.1 of Drosophila quadrilineata. Lineage (NCBI taxonomy): Eukaryota > Metazoa > Arthropoda > Insecta > Diptera > Drosophilidae > Drosophila > Drosophila quadrilineata. Next base: position 14,309,108 of record JAECWN010000432.1, read on the forward strand.
ACTCACATTACTATGCAATTGAAAGCTTCTGAAAACTAATCGAAAGCTTTACTATGCAAGCCAGAGACCAAAAGCTCTAGTTGTACTTTTGTACATTGAAAGGCTTGTCGAAGAGAGCCAACAGCTCCATTTGATATTGGATTTAGATATCTCAATAAAAACTTTTGCAAATCTACTCTTATTTTTATAGTTAGCTGAAAGCTGCACTTAATATTTGATTTACATATCCAAACAGAAACTTTAAGCAAATATTCTCTTATTTAATATTAAGCTAAAAGCTGTACTAAATATTTGGTTTATATATCTAAACAAGAATTATATCAATGCAATTCCAACAAGACCCAAGCTTCACTTAACAAAAGTTTAAAGCTTTCAGTTAAAGTAGAGCTTAAAGCAGCTATGTAAAGCTCTGTTCATATCTTTCTCTCTCTTTCGTTCTCTTTTATTTCCACTAGAGTTGATTTTTGTGTTTTGTTGAAAGCTCTCATTTTGATGTGGGATAGTTTCATTTAAGCTGTTTTTTCTTAGTGTTGAGGGGGGGAGGACGGGGGGTAAATTTCATTTTGGCTTTTCGTCAATGTTGCAAACGCATTCTGCAATTGTGGCTGCCACATGCACCGCGCATAGCTATCGACTTTAGCAATTATTCATGCAGCTAAACGCTGTTGGGCCGGGGAATGCCAATTGGCATAGGCGATGGAGCGGTGAGGGGAGCAGGTGCCACAGTCAGGGGTGGGAATCGGGGCGGTGGTAGGAGTAGGGGTAGGGGTAGGTGTAGGTATGGTGGCAGTAGGGGTGGCAGTGACTGAAAGAGTTGGTCTCTTTTTGGCAGTTGCATACATTGCAATTAAGCTTCGTTTTCCCCACTGCCTGATTCTGCGTACATTCCACTGCTACCCCTATTTCGCTCTCTCTCTCTTTCTCTCTCATTCTTTATCTCTCTCTCTCTCTCTCTGTCCATCTCTTCTGCATTGTGCTGCGTTTGCACATATTCGCATTTTGGCGCATTTATCGCGTTTGCTTATTAATGAGTTTTGCAATAATTTTGCACAGATGCCTCTTCTGATGTCGAATCCACCATTGATTGGTATTTTGGCCATGGTCATGTTCATGGGCGTAGACGTGGGCGTGGGCGTGGGCGTGAACGCACTTAGAGTTATTGTGTTCGTCTGGCATTAAATCATTTATTTCGACACCACAGGCCAGCGGGAGAGAGAGTCAGATAGAGAGAGAGAGAGAGTTGCTTTCACTTTCGCAGAATTGAACTGAGAAATGTTATGTAGGCGGCAAATGCAACGCAACTCAATCAACGGCCATGTTGCCCCAAGCGACACTCTTTCAATACCCTCAAGCAGCAGCTATCTTCGTCTCAGTCGCTACCCTCTCTCTCTCTCTCTCTCTCTCTCTCTTTGTCCCTCTCTCTTTCTTAGCGTCTCTTTCAGCAGCTTCATAGTTGGACGGAACTTTCAATTGTTCGGGGAATTCTACTGAACGTTTTGTGCCATTAGGAAGCGTGTGGCAACTCAAGAGATAGACAGAGAGAGAGAGAGAGAGAGAGAGAGAGAGACAGCTGGATTGTGTGTGAGAGAGAAAGCGTTGCAAAGTATTCAGGCATCTCCAAATCCACACATGACACACAATCGACAGGCATGGCCCAGTCTGTTATAGACTGAGGGGGGCGAGAGGTCTGCGGGCGGTTGCATGCCACTTGGGGCAGCGACAGAGTAGAAGGCACGCATGCCGCATGCCGCATGCCACATGCCGCGTGTTAATGTTAATGCTGTTAATGCCAACATTGGGCTTGTAATGTATGTTTGATAAGTTAATTTTCGCTTTTAGCACCTAACACTTATGGTCACGGCACAAGGGGTGAGTGCGCGGGCGGGGGTGGGGGTAGTGGCATCAACCAGGGATATGAAACATGTGCCGTGTAGCAATGGTGGCATGAGGCAACATCAGCACTGAATGGGCCTATCATCAATGCCACAGACCGTTATGCTCCTTCATTCCCAAGGCAACAAAGCCATTAAAACGATTACTCCCCTCTCCGCTCTCCCCTCTGCGTCAACTGCCATTGAGCCGTTGTTAACTTGGCCCAAATTGTTGACTTTGACTGCCCGTTGGCCATCTTAAGCGCCGCTCATCATTGGCATAGTCATTGATCAAATCATTTATTTTGGATGAGTCGCTGAGTTGCGGCACATGCCCCTCACATTTTGATTGCTGCTGCACAGTGGTCGAAAGCAATTTGATAATTCCGAGCAGCATAAGGAAGGGAGGGAGGTAGAGAGCAATTGAGGCAGGCTGAGGTTAGCCTAACTGCGAAACCTGTCAAGGGTCGAAACCTTCAAGCCTCTCAAATGCAATCGAAGCTTAATGATTTTCTTGTTTGATTTCCAGAAATGAAACTTAAGAAATCAAAGATTTTGTAAAATGTGGCAGGCATCAATGCAGGAAGGCAGGAGGGCGGGGTGCGTGGCAGAGTACAATCATGGCTAAGGGTAATGAAACTACTTAAGCCACAACTTGCATCAAGTTGGCCAAGTTGCAGCTGGCATTTGCACAGTGTCCCAAGTGGTTTGTATCGTGGCACGACTTTTGGCTCCATAGCTTGTTATCCTTTATTGCTGAATTTTGCCACACACCCCCTCCTTACACTCCATCCCCTTGCCACACCCACACCCACACCCACACCCACACCCACACCCACACCCACACCCACACCCACACCCACACTCCCATTCCCACTCTCAATGTAATCAATGAAATTACTTTTTATAGTTGAAGGCAGCCAATAGTGTGCTGCAAAATTAAATTATTGTTGGCCAAGGCAATGGGAAAGCAAGCGGCATGTGGCATGCAGCAAGTAGCAAGTAGCAAGCGGCAAGCAACCTTCAGACGATGACTTGCTCTTAACGTTTTGCTAATGAAGTGTTGCCAAGACGTAGATGGCATTGGGATTCCGATACCGATACGGATGCGGATCCCCGGAAGCGGATACAAAATCGGTGGCCATCGAGGGCGGCAAATGGATGCCGGGTGCAGGGGGCGGACTATATTGAATGGCAAGTGTGGTGGCAGCAGCTGGGGTGATTCGGGTGATTTGGGTGACTGGGGCGCTTCGGGTTGTTGGGGTTGCTCGGGGGGTGTGGCGCTGTGTCTGACATTTTTCAGTTATTTCGCTCGATTTTGGCTTGGTGTTGCATACATTTTCGCTTAATGGCTTTGGGGAATACCGATGACGCTTATAGCCAGTCAGCCAGTCAGCCAGGCAGCTAGGGATGCAGGGAGGCAGGCTAGAGTTGATGCCGGCAATGGCAGGACCAGCGGCAGGACCATTGCCAGGACCAACACAGCATTTGGCGAGCTACGTCGCGGCGCATCCTCGGGGAAATTTGCTTTTGAAACTTGCCTGCTTAGCTGCTGCTTCTTCATTGCTCCACTCCGCTTTACATTCCTTTACACTCCTCTACTCTCTTCAATTCTCATCTTCTTTATATTTTTTTCTCACTCTATTTTGTTCATTTTGCGCTTCTCTCTTAGCTCAGGCAAATGACACTTAAAGCAAATCAGAGAGTAACAAAAGCAAAGGGAATGAAAAACAAAAAATGAAAAGACGATGAGGATGAGGGTGAGGATGAGAGAAACGGATAGCTGCTCCGGCTGGACAATAACTCGGTTGATGGTCAATGATTTGCTGATGGATGACTGAAAGGGATATTCCTTGGCTCGTCTTACACAAAAACGGAGCAGAGCAGAGCAGAGCAGAGCAGAAGAAGTCGTTGCTTTGATCTATGGCTAAGATTTTCACTTTTTCACTGTTTGTTTTTTATTTCAGTCAATACTCCTCTTTTCGTTGCTCTTCTTTGACTTGGTCGTTTCTTGCGTATACTTGATATTTATGAGGCACCACTTCATTTTCGCTTGGCAGCACTGTTATTCTCCTAACCTCAATTTTGGCTAGCATCAAGTCGATTATTAATACTTCTTTCATTGCAATCATTTTCAATCATATGATAATTTTAAAGTGTCATGCTGCAACAATGTGATGAGAGAACCCAATCCATAATTGATGTATAAATATTCAATTTTCAGTTGCCGTCCAAGTTTCGTTCGCGAGTTCAGCTGGGCAGCACTTCAGCCATCCGCTTGGCAGCACTTTTTGCGACTGTTGCAGAGTCATTAAATCAAATGAACTTAATTTGCCGCACAGGCTCACACAATAATGTCATCAGTGAGGCAACTGTGGCAGCATCGCAACGGTGGCAAGTCGCAAGGGTCGGTGGGTCGGTGGGTGAAGAGGGAAGGGAGGACAGCGAAGTGTATGTCTGAGTGCTGCTAATAAACGTCATCGATGCATTGATGCATGCCAATTAGTAGTGCAGCCAAGTGCAGCACATGCAACATGCAACATGTAACATGCAACAACGTCAACGATGTCATGCGCATCCCATTGCCTGGTTGCATCTTTGGCAAGTGCAGCAAAAACTGCATGCCGCATTAATTGCAACTGTCAATTGTCTGTTGCACAGATGTGCTGCCGCTGTTGCCGTTGTTGCCGCGTGTGGGTGGCAGGTTCAGGGACATTACCAGGTTACATTTGCCACACACGAGTGCCTGGAGCCGCCATTCAGTCAATCATCCTGATGGCAAATGATGCCAATTGCCAATGCGGATAAGTAACTGCAACAACAACAACAATGTCAGCATATTTATTATAATTTGCCGAGTCTTGCAACAGTGGCTGTTGCAGTTGCAGTGGCAGTTGCTGTGGCAGCCATAGTAATAAATACTAATAACTTGCTGCAGTTTTTAATTGCCACAATCATCTTACCGATTGCCAATTTCGTTGATTGATGCGAGCTGCATTTACAATAAGCAATTGATTGTTCTCCATTTTTTTTTATAGTTATTAAAGAAAATAGAGAAAGAGGGAGAGAAAGGAGAGAGGGAGAGAAAGAGATTGAAAATAGTCACGATTGTTGTGTGATTCACAGAAATTAATTGGAATTCCAAAGTTTATCAGCTAAAGAAAATGTCAACTTAAATTTAATAAATGCTTCATTTGTGTGTGATTTTATAATTATATAAAATTTATTAAACATAATTCTTAATAATTATTAAAAAAAGCAAATGAATTTATTTAACAAGGAGTGCAGATTTGAAGAGACGAAACTTTAAAAAAATCTGTTCAAATCCAGAAATCAATTGGGCACGAAAAAATTCCGATTTGGGAATTTTCACTTTTTTGACATTTTAGCAAGGGGTTGGTATGCAAAAATGGCCAAAAATGGGTCAAAATTGAAATCTGCTGTTTTCAAAAATATGTTGATGCAGTTTTAAATTATGATCGAAACCATTGACAAAAATGTAAAAATATTGAAAATCGGTTAAATTTTGACCGAGTTATGGACTATCGAAGTTATGAAAATTTTTAATTTTTCTTCCAAAAAATGTATTTTTTACATTTAAATATTTGGGTTAAATGTTCTAAGCAATGTCATATCGATATGATATCGATTCAAAATAGCCTTAATACCCTTCATAAAATTACAAATGTTTCCTAAATTGGTTGAGGTTCAGCAAAGTTATGGCATTCCAAAGATGACCCAATTTCCATTTTTTGGCCAAAAACCTATTTTGGGACCATTTTTCAGTATTTTGGCAATATTTTCTTAAATATTACTCCAAATCAACTGAGGCAAGGTTTTTAATACCTATAAAAATTTTAACAAAATATATTATATATTATTATTTACACTTTATTAGACTTGTGAATTAATTTGCAGATTTAAAAAAGTTAGAAAAAAAAAATGTAAACTTAAATTTATTTATTTTTAAAAGCTTTCAAAAGTGTACAAATGATTGAAGAAAGGAAATAATGATTATCGTTTTGAAAGATACATTTTCCAAAGTTTTTTGAAAGAAATTTGGTTGTTTCCTTAAGAAAACTGCTATACAAATCATAAATTGAAACATTTTAGTATTGCTTTCAGAAAGGTTATATAAAGTCCGGTAATATTACTGGAAACATCTGCACTTGATTAGACTTGGAAATTATAGTATTTTGTGTAGATTTGGACGACGTCGTTTCTTTATCTGTAATTCTTGATGGAGATACTCAAGACAGCTTACAAAACATATGAGTGTGAGAGGGCATATATATGTGTGTGTGTGAGGGTGTGTGAGGGTGTGTGTGTGTGTGTGAGGGGGTGTTTGGGATATGTGTGTGAATGTGAGGGGCGCTGATTTAGCGTCGTGATGAGGTCGAGTGGCAGCATTTAATGAGGTGCAAATGAGCTTGTCCTGGCAGCATCAACAAGAGCGCGAAGAGTCGCAACACTTTAAAAGGAAATTAGCCTGGCAGGAGTAGGCCAAGTGGCAAGTCGTCCAACATCCTTACAACGTCGATGAGTTTCAGCATCAGTATGGCAACGCAGATGGCGGCAAGGAGGTTGGTTGTTGAGGTCGACGAGTGGCAAATGTTGCTGCTGCCGTTTTACGTTTCACATTTTACATTTTACATTTTACATTTCACCTTTTACATTTTACGTTTGTCACTTGCTAATTTCTACAGTTGCTTTGCTTTTTCTTACATTCTTTTGCCAAGTCTCTCTGTCTGTCTGTATATCTGTCTGTCTGTGAGTTTTACATATTTTCTATGAAAATTACCATAGACAGGCATGGGTGGGGCAGTGGCAGGGGGGGGGGGGAGCAACTTGAAAGTGGCGCGCAACTCCAAGTCGCGAGAGAGTCACATGCGTGGCACGTAGACGTGGGTGCAGCCACTTAACATGATAAGCGACAAGACACCTAACATGTTCAACACGACACCTTCACGACAGCCCCAGATGTGTGTGTGTGTGTGTGTGTGTGTGTGTGTGTGGCAGGCAGCGTGGCAGTGGCAACCACTACGCTGTATGCCTGCAGCAACAGCAACATCTCCAGTCCATGTACTTCAGTTGCGCCTGCTGCTGACTTGTGGCTGTGTGTCCTGGCATAAGGATGAGTATCAGCTTCACTCTCTTACTCTCTCTCTCCTCCATCTCCATCTCCCTTCTCTACGGTTGCCTTGTCTTTGTCGTTTCGGTTTTGCGGCATACTCGCATCTTGCCGCAATATTAAGCAACTGCGTCTACGTGTGTGGCATAAGTTGCCGCGACATTTACACTCAATTTCGACAGCCACCAACCCTCCCCCATCTCCTCTATCTATTAAGGGGGGGGGGGGGTGGCTTTCCCCCAAAATCACAGCCATTGAAGCAGTGCTTGCTTCACATGACTTGTCAGACATACAAATAATTATAATATTGAAACACTTTGCCTGCCAAATTGTCCTTTAACATGCTGACTAATTAGTCATTAGGATAAATACAACTACAAATACATGCATACAATTATTGGTATCGTCATTCATATGTAGTGTGTGTCTCTTTGTTTGCCCTTTGACCCCAACACCACATCACTCTTCATACCTTCCATACCCATTCCCATACTCAGGATTGGCAAAAAGTTGTGCGTAAGCTGCTTAAATCATTTGAGGCATAAACAATATGCAACATGTAAGTGTGGCTCCAACTGTGTGCATGAATTATGCAGCGAGGGTAGTCACCAATCTTTCTGCTTACTTAGCGTACTTTTAAAAGCCATAACTTTATCAAAAACCGAACGGTTTTCACATTTTTCGTGAATTATGTTGATCATTGGTATAATTTGCAGATATAAATATTAACAAATTTCAAAAAATGCTTAAAAGATACGCTAATTTCTGAGTGTTTTCTGAGCGTATTTTGAGAAGCCATAACTATATTAAAAGTCAACCGATCTTCAAAATTCATTCATTTTCGTAAATTATGATGAATCTTTTATAAATCTGCATATTTAAATATATACAAATTCTATATATGTATTATATGTATATACTTCGCTCTCCTTTGAAACCGTTGAAGTGGAATCATAAAGTACTTTATTTGCTATGCACTTCTCATACATCCCTCGCACATATACATAGTTGATAGTTATGTCTGTGGACAAATTTATGTCTGCCTGTCATATGTATACATATGTATATATGTCTATAGTCTCTATCACTGTATATATAACATACAGTGCTTAATCAATATTCCTATTTATTGTGCTCATATTTTGCAATTAGAATTGAAACAGCTGCTGCACAATACCAACTTTAAAAATTAATTTATAAATTATTTACAATTATGTCATGTTATTTTTTCTGCTTATTCCCCGTACCAAACGTGCCATAAAGTATTCTGTTCATCAGCAGGCATGCAAAAATATGAAATTCAATCTGAAAACATATGTTGGGTGCCTGGATTCATGATGTCGTGCACAGCCAACTAAATATGTTTTCACATAAATTGTTTTTGGTAGTGCTTGAATTGAGCTATTTAATTGAAATGTGTTGTATGTAGATAATCGTTGACATATTTTATTCAATATTTAAGAATTTAATTTGCATCGCATTGAATTAATCGCTGGCAAACTAATTATTTTCGAAAGCATATTGAATTTCAAAACCTCCCAACGTGGACAAAAATATATGTTTTCATGCTGCAAAAAAGTTGATTATAAATTTTTGTTCTTAAACAGAATTGAATGCAACTTCATTGAGCTTAAATTGTCTCAGGGCATCAGTCTGATATTCTAATTGACTGCAGGTAGGTGGGTGTAGGTATCATCGCGGCGAGCATACCCTATTTGGAACCTCTGCCTCTGCCTCTGCCTCTGCTGACGCCTCTGTTCGCAAGTTGAACTTCAAACAAATTGCCGCCATTTAAGTAGCTTTGGGATGTATCCGTGGCAACAGACACTCAATGCAGAGTTTGTGAACTTTAAGAATCTGTGTCTGTTTTGGCTTTATCTTGAAAAATATGTACATACTATATAACAGATTTTGAGTTTGAATTAAATGCATTGATTCAAAATTGAAGAAAGGCGAGCAATATTTCCATTCAATGGATTTCATTGTGCCCCACACATGTTGCACGAACACACAAACACACACACAGAGAGAGAGAGAGAGAGGGAGACATACAGTTTGTGCAACTTGATTAGATTTTGTATGTAGTTGTAGGAGGATATACAGACATATGTATATACAAGTGTATGTATGTTATCTAATGGCTGCACAATAAATAAAACCCTAGACAAATGTCGAGTTACATTTTCTAATTGTTTTTCTGGCCAAAAACTGCAATACATATGTATATGTGTATATATGTATATATCTGTATATGAGAGATGGGAGTAGTTGTATCCGATCCCTTTTGCTTATTTCCTGATGACCGTTCAGCTGCTCGGGGCCCATAAATTGCTAAACCTCAATATGAGGCGTGTGTCCGGTTAACCGCAAAAACTTTGCATGCAACAATCGCGCAACTGTTGCCAACCCAAATTTGTTTTTATTGCCAACTCCACTCTGCCACATACACATACACACTCTGTCTGTTTTTTATTGTTGGTTTACAGTATTTTAAATACGCTTTTGTGGTCAGCTTATATATATACATACACATATATGTACATATTTAGTTTATGATGTTAAACAAAAAAGAATGCACGAAGTGAGAGTGTCCTGTGTATCCTGTCAAGGTTCGAGGATACCCTAACTCTGTTGGAGTGATGCTCGAAAACATTTGAAACGCTTTCGAAACTTTGATATCTATATTTCCTAACTTCAACCATATATTGGAATAATCAAGTATTGCCACTTGAAGAAGCTATAGTATTTTCCAAATACTTTCAGAGATACAAATTTCGAAATCCAAATATTTTAACTCTCTCAGTTTTGGGTTTATATTCGAAGCAGGTAACCTTAAACTCTAAATGGGAAGCTTAAAGCTTCAAGCATTCAGAGTGTGTCCCAAATATGTACGTGGAATCTGTAGGTGTGGATGTGAGAACCTTCATTCACAGTCACAGTCACAGTCACAGTCACGGTGAACGAAATGTTGGTCGAATGAATGGAAATTCGTGTCCGTGTCGTGGGCAGTTTTTGTGACATTTTCTGTTGCCTTAAATGTTGCAAATTGCATATGTAGTATAGGTAGATAAAAGTGGGAGGGGGTGGGAGGTGGGAGGTGGTACTGGCGGTGTGGCAGATTGGTTGATGTACAAGTTGTCCAGCCAATGACTCGGAATGAACACCTTTAAGCCGCTTAGAAAATTGCAATGGCCAAAATCACAGCAACAATGAACAGAGAGCATGAGGATCCCTTTTGAGCACAGCAGCTCAAGGGTGGAGGGGGGAGGGTGGTTGTGGGATCGCCTCGTACCTGACCGACCTTCACTTCACGTACTCATCTCATTCCCGTTCCATGTCGTTCCGTTCCGTTCTGTTACCTTGTCAATCCCATTCCATCTGTGACAATCTTTTCAGAAATTTGCTTCAAAGGACTTGGAAATCAAATTGATTTGCTGGGCAGTTCGCTTGCTTGTTGGTGGCGGTGGCGGGGGGCGGTGGCGGTAGCGGTGGGCAGCTGACCGGGCGTGAGGTTACCACCAGCATGCAGTCCGCTCGCAATCAATATGCAATGACAATACTGTTGTCTATTGTCTCTCTAGCTTTTGATTTGTTTCGCTTTTGTCAATTTCCACGGGACGCTCTTTTCAGTCAACTTCCACTCCCACCCGCCATCACTCACTCTTGTGTTGCATCCACATCACTCCGCAACCCCCGCCCCCCCCACAAATACCCATTCTGCTGATGTGGCTGTTGTTTGATTTCATTTGCTTGGTTTGTTTGTTTGCTTGGACGTTCGGTTGGTTGTTTGGTTGAACGGATGGTGGCCTGGATGGGTTGCCTGGATGTCAGCCTGGATGCCAGCCTGGATGTTGGCTGGCTGTGGATGGGCGGAGAGTTGCTTCACTGGTTGCCCACAGCAGCGGCGAAATCACGTTTGACTTGGCATTTTAATGACGTTGACAAACAGGATTTGCATTGTCGTTGCTCTTAGGCTAAGCCTCCTCTGCACCCGGAATAGAACCCGGAACAGGAGCAGGAGTAGGAACAGGATCAGGAGCTGGTGCCAGAAGTGGGCCTTAGCCTTGCTAACAAGCTAAATGTATAGTTTTCCGCTGTCAGATAGGAGCATTTTTTATATTTTTAATTTTATATTATATTCATGTTTAATATTATAAAATTGAAAAATTGAATATTCTGTATGCTATATTCTATATTTTATGTATTATGTATTATGTATTATGCATTCGGTTTTATTTATTCCATACTCAAGTTAAGTATTAAAATTATCTCATGGTTATTTAACAAGTTTAACTTTTAGTGCACATTATCTTTTAAATTAGGAAAATTAATTGGAAATTAAATTTTATTCACTTAAATAAATATGCACAAAAATATTTTACAATAAATGGAAACCCTTTTCTGGTAGTTTTATTGAAATTACGAATTTTCCCATTTTTAAGTTGGGGTTTTTTTTTCTTAAAGATTCATTGTCTGGAATTGGAATCAAAGGCAAGTCATAAATTTGGTATTTCCAGAGAAATCTTCGAGTTCAGTAATTGAAATAAAATATTTAAATAATTTATTGAGTGAATAAATTGGTTTCTGTTGCTTCGGCCATCAATCAGTTGTCCCTGGCAGGGAAATGTCCTCAGAACCCATAGCCCACAACCCCTAACCACGTCCTTGCCATTGGGGATGTACACTACGAAGTTACAGCTCCAAAAAATATTTGTGCAAATTATTTTGTAATGGAAAATCAAATTGCAACAAATTCGCACACAATTGCAACAAAATGAGCAGAAACCAAATAAACTGAATGCCATCAGCAAATGGCATTGGCAACGCGCTACTTCGATTTACGCCCTGGTAGCTCCTGGTAACTCGAAGGACCCCTTCGGGCTGCTGAGTCACCTCCGCATTCTTCTCCCTTCATCCATATGCCGCCCCTATTTCGATGTGGCGCATGTTGCACCGCAGCACTCGACAGCTGTTGCAGCAATTGAGCTTGCGATTGTGGCAGGGGAGAGGAGAAGGAGTTGGAAAGGGGGGGGGGGGTGTGTGCGGGTGTTGCAAGCAACAATGTTGTCGCATTTGTAACTGTCTTGCAGGCGAGCAGGTTCCAAAAACAATTCTAAAAACAACAACAAGAACAGCAACAGTAAGAATAGAAATAGGAGAAGCAAGCCGTAAGACAAAGGCTACGTTACAACAACTGTGCAACAGGGATGCTGGCAGGGGGGGGCGGTTGCAGTCTGTGGCATCAGCATCGGCATCGGCATGGGCATGGCCAACCAGCAGCAGCACATGCAACGAGTTAAAGAATTCCAATCAGCAGAGCTATTGTTCTTGAGACATTTGCTGAAAATTGAAGATAATTGAAGTGTAAAGCGTTGAGCGGAAGTGCAGCAGTCAGCAACAGTAGCAGCAGCAAAAGCAACATTCATGCCACCAACATCCGGTACATTCAACAAACCCTCTTATAGCCACCTCAGACAGAGCTTGCGGTGTGGAATGCTGTGCGAGGCGTATTATATGCACAATACAATTTTGGTTGCTTGGCCCGTGTCCATATTGTGGGTCGGTCACGTCGTCCTGCCATGTGGCATGAAGCACAGACTAGCCCTCAAATAATTTGCCAAATATACATACATACATACATTTGAATGCTAGGCATATGATTATAATTCCATTACATACTACAAACTATTCTCCAAATTTATTCGATCAAGAATCCCCAATTATACAACATAAACGTAAATCCAACACAGTATTTAGAACGAATCCGTGTGGCGAATTCGTTACTCACTTCTCTGTATACGAAGATTCCAAGAGTGGCTAGCGGACACCTTATTGGCAAGCGATCATTTTATCGTTCGTATATTCGTTCGTGTTCGTGGAGAGAGCGACACGATGCACTTCGTGTCTACTACTTGCCTTGGCAGAAACTGGCGAATTGCAGGCGAAGTGGAAGAGAGCGCGCTGCTGTTTTGCTCTCTCATTAACATCAGCTGCCATAATGAGGGACGAGACCAGGAGATGTTGGTGTTGCATATGAGCGTAAGTGTGTGTGTGACTGTCCACTGATCTACATTCAAAGAGAGAGAGAGAGAGAGAGAGAATGAGAGTGAGAGCAGTAATTGTTGTCCCCACACATACATGTGAGTAAAAGATTGTGTGATAGAGAGACAGAGACATGGAAAGCGCAGTAATTGGTGTCCACACTCAATCAATCTTATTAGGTGGCAGCAGCAGCAAATCAGAAGCACTTGTAATTGAAATAGAGCAAAGGTAGTGAAGAGTGGAGAAAAGCAGCGTTAGATATTTCCTTTGCGATTTGATATTGGCAAGTTATAACAAAAATTTAAATGTAACATTGCTTGCTGATGTTGTTGTGGTTATTGTGCCACTTGGAGCTGCTCGGAGCCACAAAAAAAGACATGAAAGCACTGAAATTAAAGAAAACAGCAAACGAAAACGACAACGACAACATGAAAAACATCAACGAAAATGAAAATGAAAACGAAAATGAAAATGAAAACAAATCAAATGCACGGCGACGAAGCATAAAAAATTGCTTTGCCACTGTGATTGAAGCACCCGCCGGCAATTGGGCTGCTGCCATCCATGTGTGTGTTGGTGACGATAGAATGGCGAGGGGTGGTGGGTGGAGGGTGGAGGGTGGTATATGTAAGTGGCATGGTCGAATACTGCTATGCAATGTACTCGGGGCATTGGGCGGAAATGTCATTGGCAATACGGCGGCAAAACGTTGACGCTGGCAGCGGCAGTGGCAGCGACGCCAACAGATTGGCAACAGTTGTATAAACGATTCCAATGTTTACTTGATAATACGCGAAGCACCCATGTCCGCTGCGCTGCTGCTGCTGCTGCTGCTGCTGCTGTTGCTGTTGCTGTTGTCGCTTGAGGCAAAGCGAGGGCATGGCAGAGGGGAGTGGAGGGCAGGTAGCTCAGGTTGGCGCCAGCGAAAATCAAACGTAACGAAAACACAGCCCACAGGGGCCCAAACGGAAAAACTGAAAACGAATAAATGAAATTCCGTTGCAAAATAACACGGCAACAACAGCAACATACATAGAAACATAGAAAACGGGCAACTATGTATGTATGTACGTATGTATGTAGATGCATACTATGTAGATATGTATGTATGTATGTGCATGGTAACTATGTATACATGTGAAATTGCATTTGTGCATGCAGATGAGCAGCAAACTGAGAAATAAACTGTAGCATGGAGGTTCAAGAGCATGGGATGGCGGGGGATGGGGGAATTTACCCTAAACTGGATGCATGGTGACCCGCTCCATGATTGCATGAAAAATGTAGATGCATTCTATGGCACCCCACATACGAATGTGGAGAGAGTGAGCGGGAGAGGGGGGTGAGATAGAGGGGGGGGTGGTGTTGGTCAGGGCTTACACAACTTGGCATAGTGACTGAGAGAACTGTAGTGAACGAAGAAGAGAATAGGCTGATGGGGGGCACAAAGTGGAGCAACAATGATGCCACTACAGCTGCTGGTGTGGCAAGCGAAAGCGTGCCACATGCATCCAAAGTGATTCCCAAAAGTCGTAAATGCACAGAAAAAAGTCAACACCATTTTTTTTGGGGTTCTGTTTTTTTCATACTTTGTTGTTGTTGTTGTTTTTTTTTTTGGAAAACTTCTTTGTTGCATAAGATTATGAAATTGTGTTGCCATATCGCGATTCAAGTTTTATATGCTGCAGAGATGTGCAAAAATATCGAAATATGATTTCCAGCAAGCGGAGCATAAATAAACATATTCCAGACAGAGTTTCTCATATACATACATACTATTGTGTAATAAGATTATGGTTTTTAACGATGGAGGATGACGAGTTGTTGCCAGGAGAAATAAAATATATATGTATATAGTTGTATGTAAGTGTGATAAGCTTAAATTGCTTTCATATTTATCTGCTTATTTATCTACCTTTCTCTCGCTCTCTCATCTATCTCTCTCTCTCATCTCTCTCTCTCCTCTCTCTCCCTTTTTTTTATCTTTGCCTTTGTGTATGCGACTAGACTTTCCTTTTAAAATCAACGTACTGTTAAAAAACATAAAAATAATAAAAAAAAATGAAAAAAAAAATGGCGACGTGTTGCTGCGTCTGTCAGCAAAAGTCAGTCAGCTTGGGGGCGTATAACTGCATACGGCCATAAGCAGAATGACAGCACACATTCATACCTATACGTACATATGTATATATTCATATATTATATACATATGTACATACACACAGTTAGTAGATTGCATTACACATGGATGTTGATGGCTGGCGAATGTTTTGTCGTCTTTCAGCGTGTTTTGCTCAAAGGAAATGCACAGAGTTGCCACATATTGTTGTTGTTGTTGCTGCTGCTGAGTCCTTCTTTTTTTTATAACTGCCACGCCCACACGCACACATATGGAGACAGTTTAAGAGACATTTTCGTTTTATTTTTATCAGCTTTGACGTTTGTTTGCCGCAAAACGGAAATGCGATTTAAATTATTTGATTTCCGCTTTTTGTGCAGCAGCCGCAACAATGCTATCGCTGTCACTCTTTATACACACATTCGCTGCTCTCTCTCTCTCTCTCTCTCTATGCCTGTTATGTTTGTTGCTTGTGTGTGTGGAGGACATTTTGCTGCTGTTACAGAGCTGAGGCTCGCTTTGTTTTTCTTTTTGTTTTTGTTTTTTCATTTTCATTTTCTTTTATTTTTTCTTTTCTTTTTTTTTTGCTGCTGCTGCTGCCGCTGTTGTTGTTGCTCTTGCTGTTGTTGCAGCCATTTGCTTTGGCTTTTAATGATGGCCACTTCAGCGTTTCCGCTTGGCGGCTGCTCAGCTGCTCTGTTGTCTGAGGGATGGGGATGGTGGGTGTGGGTGTGGGGGTAGGCGGCTGGGCGTGGCATGCTGGCGTGAATGCGGCTCGTAAATTTGTTAGTTTATTAGCGCAATTTCCGTTGCTAATTAATTGCCATACTCCCCACACACACACACACACACACACACACCCAGCTAGACAGATAGTGCGAAAGAGATAGATACACTGCATTCACTTACAGGGGCAGCCTCTCCTTCTCTCTCACTCTCTCCATCTCTCTGTCTCTCTATCTGTCTGCGGCACAAACTGTGTTTTTCTTCCGCTGCTGTTCGAGATGTTAGAGAGGCTGTGAGATATTAGTGACATGTAGCAGCAACAGCTTCTTTCTTTTCTCTTCTTCTTCTGCTTCTTTTTTATCTGGGATATATCTGTGTGCCTCCTATGGCTAAGCATCTATCTGCATCTATGTGCAGCTGGAGAAGATGGCAATGTACTGTCCAAACTCTGCATAAGCCACGTCAATTTGCTCTGGCTGCATATTTCTAATTAATTAAGCTACTTGCTGCAGATATTCCCTTCCTCCCTCCGCGCCCTCCACCCCCCCCCTCGACTCTCTCGCCTACTCACTTTCATACATATATTTTAAATTTCCGGCTCATAAACCAAGCTCATCATCAGCACAAAGGATGCATAAGATGAAAGCAAAGCACAAGTTGAAGACTCCAAAAAGGGACAGACTTCATGCTCAGCTACTGTTAATTATGAACTATATAAATTAAGTGCAATGTCAAGGAAATTGATGAAAAGCTTAACATTTTTTTGTACATATCGTTTCCACTTGAGATTGAAATTAAAATCTATTATTTGAAAAATCTCTATATTTCTGTAGGCAAAATTGTTAACAAACAATATGGAATTTTTTCAATTGCAAATAACTCTACATCTATTCAGCAATATCATTCATCTATAAAAAATTTCGACTGCACAGTAGTCATCGCCTAACGGTGAATTAAAGCTCTTAAAGAATCTCGGGCAACGCCGACGACGACATGCTATAAATTATAATTTTCGAGGCATGTCTGCCAAACAAATGGAAGCCGTTGATCCACTTCCTGTTTCCTAAACACACACACACACACACACACACACATACCTACCAACACACAGATTATGTATATATATATATATATGTGTGTGTGTGTGTGTGTCTTTGACAAGCTTTTGATGGTATGTGAGTTCAATGAGAAGTAGCAACATGATACTGTGGAAAAAAAACATTAAAATAACTACAGCAGATTTTATAAATTCCAATAAAATATAGTTTTTTAAAATTAATGTAGCTATTTAATAAGACTCAAGTTGCGACTGTTTCAATATTATAATTGTCATTTAAAAAAAAATTTCAAAAAAAAAAACTTATTTATGAAATGCAGTTTTGTTTGAATATTTTCTTGTCTCTAACATTTATTTACATTTACATTGCATTTTAGATTGTAATTAAAAAACAATTACTTATATGCTGAGTCTATTATGAAATATAGTGAAAAATTTGAAAATATTGTATGTATTTTTCAAGTAATTTAGAACCACTGTGCGTCTCATGTAACCAACATTTTTCAATTAACAAACGAACGAAAAATCCATGACATGCCACACACACACACACATGCACACAAAACTACTCGAAGAACTACACATACATATACACATACAGCCATTTATACATATACACATAAACATACATACATATGTATGTATATATTTTCATATACATATATCATTTTTCATAGAAGCCCATTTTTTGGCGGAGCAAATCAAAGCGCCAAAACAACGCTGTCAAGTGGGAGTGCCAGCCAAGAGGTGGATACCGTAGGTACCACATAACGTGCCAACTAGTCCAACAACAACAACAACAACAACAACCACAATAAGAGTAACAACAAAAGCAACAACAACAATAGAGAGCAGGCAGTGATGTACTCGTCTCATTCGTTTCCTGCCAAATGACAAGCGAAATGTTTGCCACAGAAATTCATTTAGAAAAAGGGTTATTAATAATACCAAATTTGACGACGGACCGACGCGCCTCCCTGCCACTCCCCCACACATGTAGGTATGTATGTAGGTAACATGTCACTCTTTAGTATAAGTCTTGTGTGTGTGTGTGTTTGTGTATGTCTGTGTTCCGTGGCCTTTTTAGAGCGCTAAACACCTGCTACTTTATGATTTTATTAGTCACTCAACATGCCACAGACAGACATACCGACAGACCGATAGACAGGCAGACAGACAGACAGACAGACAGACCGACAGACCGACAGACAGACAGACTTGGCATAGATATACTACTACTACAGACTACTTCTAAGTTTGTGTGTGTCTGTGTGTAAGTGACTTACTTGACAGGTTCACAAAGTGAGAGTGAAGAGTGCTCTAGACGGCAAGAGAAAGAGACAATGTATGAGACAGTGAAAAAGAGAGACAGAGAGTGAGAGAGAGAGTGAGAGATAAAGTGAGAGACAGAGAGGGAGTGAGATTGAGAGAGTGAGATATAGTGAGAGAAAGAGAGAGAGAGAGAGATTGTTATGCTATGCAATGCGAAAATATTCGACGCTAATGTTAAACTGCTGTTAAATTGCCGTTAGATTTCTGTTAGATTGCTGTTAGACTGCCCTTCAACTGCTGTTAGTCTGTGTAAATGATTTACTATACCTGATAAGACCACCAAGTTGAAGTGAAGAGTGCACTGCAATGAGAACTAGAATGAGAAAGAGACAGTGACAGAGGGAAATTAATAGAGAAAGACTGAGAGAGAGAGAGAGAGAGGGAGAAAGTGAAACAAAAAAAAAATAGAGATATTTAAGCTTATAGAGATATTATTGGAGATACTTAAACTATATGATAATGCTTGAAACAATTATTCAACTGTTAGATTCCTGTTATGTATAGACTGTAGTAGACTGCTGTTAGATTACTGTTAGACTGCTGTTAGACTGGTGTTAGCTAAGAGCACACGTCTCTGTTAATGAAATGAAATCCAACTACAGCTCAACTCCAAAGCATATGCAATTTAACGAGTACTCTGCCTTAAATCCCCGATGAGTTATATATTCCACTTAAGTAAAGACTGCTTAAAAAAAACAACAACAACAGCAGCAGCAACAACAAGCTCAACAGTTCGACTATTAAGTGCGGTAAATGTATTTGTGTGTGGGTTTGTTGTGCCTGAGTGTGTTTAGCTAGTCCACAATACCCATAAACAAAATACCCACATAAATATATAAGTATATATAAAATATGCATAAGAATTCAGCTTTACAAATATGCGTACGCTACAGAGAAAGAGATGAAGAGAGAGACAGACAGAGAGAGAGAGAGAGGGAGAAAGAGAAAGAGAGAGAGACACACACACACATACCGCATCAATTTAAATTGATCCACACAAAGAGATAGAGGTTGGACTCAACAAATTCTGTGCGGAGGCAGTACAAAATATTTAAAGGCTAAACTATATGAATTTAATGAAAATTTGCGGCAACAACAACAAAAACCATAATAATAAAACAAACCATTTCCGCTCACACACACACACACACACACACATACATACATACATAGATGGACAGGAACTAAAGGCAGTTTGAAAAGTGCAAAGCCATGGAAATTATTGAATAAAATACGTAAAGCAAAGAAAAGTTGTTCAACAAATGCAAACAGTATGCAACTATAAGATACCCAGTATTTTTTTTTTTTTTTAAATTTTTTATAGTTAGCTTAGAAACTAAACTTATAACCTAACGAAGGATCATAACTAACTTTGAAGGACTAATAATATAGTAATATTATAACTATCAAAAGTGATAAATATATATATATATATATATATTTTTTAGAGAAAATACCCTATAAATTTATTAATTAAAATTCATTATACTACATTGATTAGCAGCTCTTTAGCTTATAAATAAAGAAATTCTTTTTCATAAAAAAATCAATTTGTAGTTTGTTCATTTATATAAACTATCAACAAAAATCTGATAATATCAGAAGTATGTGCCTCAAATGAGTGTCTTATAATTTCTTTGCCAGCATAAATAAGTAGTCTACAAGTAATCTAATAAAACTTCGACTATATATTCAGTTGAATATTTGAGTTCTATTTGAATGTTGTATATGGTATGTTAAATGAATGTGAAAATATTTGTTGATCTGGTCATTTGATTGGTATATTTTAATTGTCAGTGAAAGCGTGAACTCCCCCATGAAAACATATTCAAAACAAACACAATAAATTTGTTTTTCAATTTTTTTGTTTTTTTTTTTGTTTTTGTTTTTGGCGCCCAACTTCTCCCTTTTGTTTTGTGGGTTGGAGTTGCCCACAGCTGATTTCCTTGGAGACAAATTAGCCAACAGTTGACACCAAAAAAGAAGTTTACTGCAAAATGTTTGTTTTGCCTTTTTTTTACTTATATTTTCATGCTGTGAATTTTTATTTTTCATTATTACTTTTTTTTTTTTGATTGCTGTTGTTGTTGTTGCGTTTTTTGGGGAAACAACATTAATAAAGTGGGGGCCGCAGCAGGTCGAATGTCGACGCTGGGAACCATTTTGCATTTGTCTTTATTAAAGTGCCGCCTGCCACAAATAGTCGGGCCAAGAGGACCACTGGGCCAAGGCCAAGAGGACCCAACGAAATCCTTTAGCTGCTTTGGGCAGCATTTTCCCTGGCCAAGAAGGTATCTTCGTCGGTGTTGACTGCGATAATAAAATGCGGAGTGTTTTGAATGACAAATGACGCATGTTTAGCAACTTTATTGATAATAAAGTGTAGACGTGTGTCTTGCAAAAGGAAATGTGAAAACTCGAGATAATCCATTTGGGCTCTATTCTGATATGAGCATAAAAAGGAACATTAAAAAATGTCCCCCTTATCCTTTTTTCTTGTTGTTGTTGAATTGAAATATTAAAATGGCTGCTTTATTCAATTAAAGCCACATCACAACCTTTGCAACGTCCACTACAGTCGCTGCCACAAAACGTTTGCAACAGGCTCTGCGGCAGTTGCTGTTTGAAAATTTTCATAGCATAGATTTCAGCGTTGATTGCTTTGAAATTGCGTTAAAGAGAATGCGTATAGAGATAGGGATGCGGAGCGGAGTATATCTAATGTCAATTCAGCTAATGGATTTGCTTTTTTACTTAATGATGATTTCCCATTTAGTCGGCTCTCTTTTTTCTCGCTCTTTTTCTATTTAATTTTTGACAGCTTGATTATTTCCTCTCATTACATATACATACTCATGTTTTAGTTGGCCGAGTAAATTGGTTAACTGTAGAAGTTATATATGTTCATCATTCCATCTCTTTCGATCTGTTGCTGTTTCTGTCTCTCTCGTTATATGCATCTAGACAATATATAGGCAAAAAGCGGCACTGGGAATTCTGTGGGCGTGATCAGTCATGCGTTTATCTGCCTCCCCATCGCCCATTTTCTCTTAAAAACGTCACACAAAAAATATGAAAAAAAGAAGAAGATGCAGGAGAAGACGCATGGAAGGAGCAATGCAAGAGGGGATCATCATAGCATAAGAAAAACAAAGCCAAAAGCGAAAAGACGACTGGGACTGTTGTGATTTTTTTTATTTTGTTTATGTTTTTCGTTGGTTAACGTGGGGGGCGGGGGGGTTACGGGGCAAATGCTGGGCTTGGAATTTTCGAGGAGGTGTATGAGGGTATGTGTGTGAGGGAGTGTGTATGTGTGTGGATCTCACTTGGTCTCACTGTTGCGTGGAAGACGATTTAATGCATACAAAATGATTTACACGCCGCTGGCCAAAAATAATACTCGAGCACGTTACCAACGGGAGTAAATAAGTTCTCTGTATATGTGTGTGTGTGTGGGGGTGATGGAGGTTGGTTGGGGGACAGCTGTAGGTATATTGCAATTGCGTGCTGTTAACCCCCTCCAGCGCACACACTTACGAATACAAATACGAATGTGAATGTGAATATAAGTACACACCTGGTCGTCCTTAAGTGCACTCATATGGTTGCAGTTTTGCCAGAGAGATTGTCAACGAACCCAAGCACCAGCACCAGCACCACCCCAACCACAACCACAACCACAATGACAACGGCCACCTCAGCAACAAAACCAACAACTTTTATCTGTCCGGTCTGCTTTGCTCTGGTTGAGATGCCAAGCTATGCACTATGATGTGATGGTCGGATTGGGTTGAGCTGAGCTCGGAGCTTGGAGCTTGGAGCTTGGTGCGTGGTTCTCTCGTCTGTTGGTATCTTTTAGTGCTTAGCATGCAACTTGCTCTTGGCTCTTTCTCGGGGCGCCACATAATCAGCAAACGCAACAGCGCTGAAAAGTATGCTACACTCTATCCACCACTTTCAAGCTTCGCACAGACTTGAGTTGGCCTCAACAGGCAGGCTCAGCCCATCCGCCTGCCAACCTGCCAACCTGACTGCCTGACTGCCATCAAACTAAAATCTCTGATGATACGAAATCAACATAATCAACAGCAACAACAACAACAACAACAGTAACAACAACAACAACAGTAACAACAGCAACAACAGCAACAACAATAACAACAACTATGGCAAGAGTAACAGCAGCTTTGGGCTTAGGGGCGCAATGAGTAGAGATCTGGTTTGGATGGTCGTCGGTCTCGTATGGTTTTGGTATGGGCCGTGCTACGCTGGGTTTATGGCACAAAAGCAACTGCAAATAGGGTTAACAGCCAGTGCAATTTTCATATTACCCAGCAGCTAGCAAAGTGTACCCCATCTCCTAAAGCAGCAGCTCCATTTGCCCCTCACAGCCCAACCAAGTACCTCGGATTGCAGCAACCGAAGCTCTCACCCGGCCAATGTTTCTACTTTTCACAATAAATGTATCCATATATACAAGCATGTATGCATGTGAGTGTGTGTGTGTGTGTGTGTGTGTGTGTGCCTTGGCAATTGAGATGCGACCTCGTGAGGAGTTCGTTGAACGGATTGCAGTTGGTTTTAAACAGCTGCCAAGAGATACATTTCTATAATGAACGCACACACACACACACACACACATACACTCGCACGTGCGTACATATACATGTGTATGTGTATTTGGGTAATTGTTGCAGTGCAGCATGGCAACCAACTTTCCTCCCCATACCCTCTCTCGCTCCACAGAAAATGCTCCCACATGCCCAGCTCTAATTTCATTAATGTGCATTAACCAATGCTGCGTTATTGAACAGATTTGTGATTTAACAATTACATAAATCATGCTCTAATTTGTGCACATAACATGCACAGTTAGAGCGAGACACAGTGTGTAACAGAGCGAAACAGAGAGAGAGAGAGAGGGAGAGTCAGCGAAGGATAATGAACAGCAAGTGGTGCTTGATGAAGACAGCAATGTCAGCGGGATTTGAAATATTTCTTACTTACTGTAGTTAATTGCATCTCATCTCAATTTATGCATATATGTCTGCTCCGACTGCCCGATACCCTGTAATTGCCAAACTATAGAAAAATGGTTTTAGAAATCAGAAAAGTGAACATATGACAGGAGGAAGAGGATGGCAGCGAGAGAGATAGAGGGAGAGACAGAGAGAGATAGATACAGAAAATTGAATAAAGTAAAAGAGAGAGAGAGAGAGAAACAGAGATAGATACAGATAGAAAGTAATAAAGAGCTTTAGATAAGAATCCTTGCAATAATATATCACACAACATAAAACTTTTCTAGCTTTCACTGCTGAACCACTATTCTAATAAAAAGAAAACCAAAAATAAAAAAAATATGTATTAATAAAATACCAGAAAATGCCTAGAAATTCTGCATATGAGCTGTGTTGGCTTAAAAGCTAGATATTCAATTGCTTTTATTATGATTATTTTATTTTTATTATTTTTGTTGTTGTTTCGCTTATATTCTTATTCTTCTTTTGCTGCTGCATATTCTTTATGTTATGCTGTGCGGATTCCAACAATGAAACAGACAGGCTCTGAGTGTGTTTGAGAAAGTGAGAGAAAGAGAGAGAAAGAGAGAGAGCGAGAGATCTAGAAAAAGAGAGAGAGATATGTATATATAGTACACGCCATTAAATCTCTTTAGAACTCAATTCTTATTCCCAACGCAATTTATACAACAAAATTTCGGAAGCACAAACACATACTATGTGCTGCCAGTGCTGCAAAATTCGCCAAAATAACGTACACAAAATAAAGGATAGCAACGACTACGAAAATACCCTGCACACCAATTCAAAGAATATACTCTTTGTTTGAAATGTCATATTAAATAATATAAACTATGCAAAACATGTTTTAATTGATTCCTATCAATTGGGAATTGGAATTCAATCAATATGAAAATTAAATAGATTAAATCGATAACCGATAGAATTTATCGAATTGCAACAAATTGCATTAAACTATTGTTAAGCCCCTGGAAAAGTGCATCAAACATAAAGAAGAAGAACCAAAAGAATGAAAACGAAACGAAACGAAACGAAAAGCGAACTACAAAGCGACACATCACAAACACATATACACACACACATACATATATATGTAAGGGTACATGTGTGTGTGAGTGTGGAGAGAGAGAAAGAACTGAGAGAGAGGCTGGCGTGACATATGGAGCGGAATAGAAAATAAGCACACGTCAACTGCATAACAGAAACACATAGAAAACACACAGAGAGCGACAAAGCCGAAAAAAACAAACAGGGCGAGTGCAAGCGAGACAGACTTACAAGTGGACGGTGTGTGGCGGGAAAGAGCGGGATAGCGATAGATATAAAGCAAAGTTGGTGAGGGTAGCAGACAGAGACGGCATGTGGAGGAGGCCATGCTGAACTCGAGCGGCTTGGGGAGCGTGCTTTCAATGGGCTAAGAAGCAAAGATGCCGCTGTCGCTGTGGGCGTGGCACTGTGGTAAGCGGTGAGTGCATAAAGCTGGCGTAAAGCCCTTGCAACATATTTATATTTCACAAACACACACACACACAGAGACAGAGAGAAAGGGAGAGGGAGAGACAGCTTGAAACGGGCAAAGTGAGAGTTAGCCAAAGGAGACATGGCGCCAGATATGTGAGCACAATGACAATTGCAACAACAGCAACAACAACAAACAGTAATAATAATAACAACAACATAAAGGTGCAGCAATGCAAAGCACAAATAACAAAAAAAAAAAAAAAAAATATGTGAGCATTTGTGAAAGTGTGAAGTAGAGAGACAGAGAGAGTCAGAGTCAGAGGGAGAACGTGAGGGAATACTAAAAAGTGTAGCATACACAAAGGCTAATAAAAGCGAGCAAACGGCTCGCATCAGAGACTCGCTATGGCCAGAGGCGTAGAGCTCGAGCCAAAAAAATAACTAGTCCAAATATGACAAGACCTTTGACTAGACGAAGCCTGGATACTCTTACCAAATCTGGCAAAATACTATATGTAGGTTACCAGAGACTAAAATTAATAATATACAAGTTTTTTTTTCTAATAAAAAAGTCTGCATTTTTTGCAAGCTTAAGTTATAGCTTAGTTATAATGCTTTAATCCGTAGGAGGTTTACTATATGAAGTGGATAACACATTCAAATCAACGCAGCTTTAAATTCAATTAAGGATGTTGGGGTGGCTTTTGTGCCATTTTTTTTTCTTTTTTCAAAATAACCGACAGCGAATGCCAATGAAATTTAATAAAAAAAAATACGAAACAAACTATACATATACTACACTTTAATAGTGAAATTTCATATCAGCATGCTCTCCTCAAAACAATTTCAATCAATTTGCAAATACGAGCACCACAAATATTAATAGATTTTCATAGAATAGAAATTTGTATACTAAAATGTATCATATTTTTGGATGTGGTACCTAGAAAGGATTTTTGGAGCGTAAGTTCTGGGATAACAGGCAGTTTGATAAATCCATACAAATACTGCAAGTAATTGTAATACACGCCATATTCAATTTGATAAAGTTTAGCCGGAGATATTCAATCGATATTCAATTCTTTTGGCCAGGGATTAAATCACTTTCAGGGATTGTGAATTATTGAAACTATATCTGGAGCATACGAAGGGATCAACAATGCTCTCCTTCGACTGCATAATATGGCAATACCCTCCATGATGGGTCCCTTTCATACCCCTTTAGCTGCCATTCAAGCATATTTCATGCAATTTGCATTAAAGTTTCAAATTCTCAACCGGTGGAAATCAAGATACATATAGAGATATCATTGCTATTGATATTTTTAGTTTGCATTGCCTTCGCAGTATATTTGGTTGCATTGCGATTGTCATACTGTACTGCTGTGTACAACGTCAGTCAGGATTCGGAGTTGGAGCGACGCGTGGCAAGCCACTTGGTCAAGTGGTTACCATCGACTTGAAGGCGGTTCGGTTCACTGTCTGCCTATCAATTGCCAAACCCATCACCATCACCACCACCGTCCCGCAACATTCCATGCAATTTTTCTGGTCTAGGCATAGTCGCCCACTTCTGGTGCTCTTCTTGGTTTCGCTTTTAATTCTCCAGCACTCGTCCTTGTGCTGTCTCTCGTTCCATAGAGAGACATATATCTGTTCTATATCTATTTTCACTTTGCCTGCTTTTCTGTTTTATTTTTTACTGCTATCTGACATTTGCCATTGTCTCCAATTGCCGCATCTCCTCTCAATCAACATAGTCGATTTCCGCCCTATTTGTGTACATATCGCATTGAATTTGATTGCACACAAAAAAAAATTGGTATTTCATATGTATTTTAGAAAATGGCTTTTCAAAGTTAACAATGTGTTAATTTTTATTTTTTCCACTAAATGAGATAAGGATTTGGTGTCGATTTAAAATGTGATTAGAGCCATTCTCAGAACTGCAAATTTTTTTAAAATTTATCAACGTTTGGCAAAGTTATGATAACCCAAAATTAAGATATTTTTCACATTTTAGTCAATAAACTGTTTTTAGACCATTTTTTATTATTTTGCCATATTTTTTAAAATATCGCTCCAAATCCAGTGCGGTAAACTTTTTATATCCATTTTGATGCCAGAAATTGAATGGGGCCCAAAAAATTCCGATTTTAAGATTTTCACTTTTTTGACATTTTTTCAAGGGTTTGGTATGCAAAAATGGCTAAAAATGGGTCAAAATTGAAAACTGATAGTTGGGAACAATTTTTGATGTAGATTCAAAATATGATCAATACCATTGACAGAAATGCAAAAATTTTGAAAACCGGTTGATTTTAATGGAAGTTATGGCTTCTCAAAGTTGCGAATATTTGCGTTTTTTGTACCAAATAACAGGTTTATTAAAATTTTTCACTTTACTTGCCATATTTTTCAAAATATGTGATAAACTTTTGATACTGATTTAAAATATGATCATGACCATGTTCAGAAATGCAAAAATATTGAAAATCGGCTAAGGCGTGGAAAAGTTATGGTTTTTCAAAGATGAAGAAGATTTCACTTTTTGCGCAAAAAGCTGTTTTTGACCATTTTTTCAGTATTTTGGCCATATTTTTTAAAATATCGCTCCAAATCCAATGCGGTAAGTTTTTTTATATCCATTTTGATGCCAGAAATCATCTGGGCACAAAAAATTCCGATTTTAAGATTTTCACTTTTTTGACATTTTTTCAAGGGATTGGTATGCAAAAATGACCAAAAATGGGTCAAAATTGAATACTGATAGTTGGGAACAATTTTTGATGTAGATTCAAAATATGATCAATACCATTGACAGAAATGCAAAAATTTTGAAAATCGGTTGATTTTAATGGAAGTAATGGCTTCTCAAAGTTGCGAATATTTGCGTTTTTTGTACCAAATAACAGGTTTATTACAATTTTTCACTTTACTTGCCATATTTTTCAAAATATGTGATAAACTTTTGATACTGATTTAAAATATGATCATGACCATGTCCAGAAATGCAAAAATATTGAAAATCGACTAAGGCGTGGAAAGTTATGGTTTTTCAAAGATGAAGAAGATTTCACTTTATGCGCAAAAACCTGTTTTTGACAATTTTTTCAGTATTTTGGCCATATTTTTTAAAATATCGCTCCAAATCCAATGCGGTAAGTTTTTTTATATCCATTTTGATGCCAGAAATCATCTGGGCACAAAAAATTCCGATTTTGAGATTTTCACTTTTTTGACATTTTTTCAAGTATGCAAAAATGACTAAAAATGGGTCAAAATTGAAAACTGATAGTTGGGAACAATTTTTGATGTAGATTCAAAATATGATCAATACCATTGACAGAAATGCAAAAATTTTGAAAATCGGTTGATTTTAATGGAAGTAATGGCTTCTCAAAGTTGCGAATATTTGCGTTTTTTGTACCAAATAACAGGTTTATTACAATTTTTCACTTTACTTGCCATATTTTTCAAAATATGTGATAAACTTTTGATACTGATTTAAAATATGATCATGACCATGTCCAGAAATGCAAAAATATTGAAAATCGACTAAGGCGTGGAAAAGTTATGATATCTCAAAGATGAGGAAGATCTCACGTTTTGCGCTAAAAGCTGTTTTTGACCATTTTTTCAGTATTTTTGCCATATTTTTTAAATTATCGCTCCAAATCCAGTGCGGTTACGTTTTTTATATCCATTTTGATGCCAGAAATTGAATGGGGCCCAAAAAATTCCGATTTTAAGATTTTCACTTTTTTGACATTTTTTCAAGGGATTGGTATGCAAAAATGGCCAAAAATGGGTCAAAATTGAAAACTGATAGTTGGGAACAATTTTTGATGTAGATTCAAAATATGATCAATACTATTGACAGAAATGCAGAAATTTCGAAAATCGGTTGATTTTAATGGAAGTTATGGCTTCTCAAAGTTGCGAATATTTGCTTTTTTTGTACCACATAACAGGTTTATTACAATTTTTCACTTTACTTGCCATATTTTTCAAAATATGTAATAAACTTTTGATACTGATTTAAAATGATCATGACCATGTCCAGAAATGCAAAAATATTGAAAATCGGCTAAGGCGCGGAAAAATTATGGTATCTCAAAGATGAGGAAGATTTCACTTTTTGCGCAAAAAGCTGTTTTTGACCATTTTTTCAGTATTTTGGCCATATTTTTTAAAATATCGCTCCAAATCAAGTGCGGTAAGTTTTTTTATATCCATTTGGTGCCAGAAATCGATTGGGCACAAAAAATTCCAATTTTAAGATTTTCACTTTTTTGACATTTTTTCAAGGGGTTGGTATGCAAAAATGGCCAAAAATGGGTCAAAATTGAATACTGATAGTTGGGAACAATTTTTGATGTAGATTCAAAATATGATCAATACCATTGACAGAAATGCAAAAATTTTGAAAATCGGTTGATTTTAATGGAAGTAATGGCTTCTCAAAGTTGCGAATATTTGCGTTTTTTGTACCAAATAACAGGTTTATTACAATTTTTCACTTTACTTGCCATATTTTTCAAAATATGTGATAAACTTTTGATACTGACTTAAAATATGATCATGACCATGTCCAGAAATGCAAAAATATTGAAAATCGACTAAGGCGTGGAAAAGTTATGGCTTTTCAAAGATGAGGAAGATTTCACTTTTTGCGCAAAAAGCTGTTTTTGACCATTTTTTCAGTATTTTGGCCATATTTTTTAAAATATCGCTCCAAATCCAATGCGGTAAGTTTTTTTATATCCATTTTGATGCCAGAAATCATCTGGGCACAAAAAATTCCGATTTTGAGATTTTCACTTTTTTGACATTTTTTCAAGTATGCAAAAATGGCTAAAAATGGGTCAAAATTGAAAACTGATAGTTGGGAACAATTTTTGATGTAGATTCAAAATATGATCAATACCATTGACAGAAATGCAAAAATTTTGAAAATCGGTTGATTTTAATGGAAGTAATGGCTTCTCAAAGTTGCGAATATTTGCGTTTTTTGTACCAAATAACAGGTTTATTACAATTTTTCACTTTACTTGCCATATTTTTCAAAATATGTGATAAACTTTTGATACTGATTTAAAATATGATCATGACCATGTCCAGAAATGCAAAAATATTGAAAATCGACTAAGGCGTGGAAAGTTATGGTTTTTCAAAGATGAAGAAGATTTCACTTTTTGCGCAAAAACCTGTTTTTGACAATTTTTTCAGTATTTTGGCCATATTTTTTAAAATATCGCTCCAAATCAAGTGCGCTAAGTTTTTTTATATCCATTTTGATGCCAGAAATCGATTGGGCACAAAAAATTCCAATTTTAAGATTCTCACTTTTTTGACATTTTTTCAAGGGGTTGGTATGCAAAAATGGCTAAAAATGGGTCAAAATTGAAAACTGATAGTTGGGAACAATTTTTGATGTAGATTCAAAATATGATCAATACCATTGACAGAAATGCAAAAATTTTGAAAATCGGTTGATTTTAATGGAAGTAATGGCTTCTCAAAGTTGCGAATATTTGCGTTTTTTGTACCAAATAACAGGTTTATTACAATTTTTCACTTTACTTGCCATATTTTTCAAAATATGTGATAAACTTTTGATACTGATTTAAAATATGATCATGACCATGTCCAGAAATGCAAAAATATTGAAAATCGACTAAGGCGTGGAAAAGTTATGGCTTTTCAAAGATGAGGAAGATTTCACTTTTTGCGCAAAAAGCTGTTTTTGACCATTTTTTCAGTATTTTTGCCATATTTTTTAAATTATCGCTCCAAATCCAGTGCGGTTACGTTTTTTATATCCATTTTGATGCCAGAAATCATCTGGGCACAAAAAATTCCGATTTTAAGATTCTCACTTTTTTGACATTTTTTCAAGTATGCAAAAATGGCTAAAAATGGGTCAAAATTGAAAACTGATAGTTGGGAACAATTTTTGATGTAGATTCAAAATATGATCAATACCATTGACAGAAATGCAAAAATTTTGAAAATCGGTTCATTTTAATGGAAGTAATGGCTTCTCAAAGTTGCGAATATTTGCTTTTTTTGTACCAAATAACAGGTTTATTACAATTTTTCACTTTACTTGCCATATTTTTCAAAATATGTAATAAACTTTTGATACTGATTTAAAATATGATCATGACCATGTCCAGAAATGCAAAAATATTGAAAATCGACTAAGGCGTGGAAAAGTTATGGCTTTTCAAAGATGAAGAAGATTTCACTTTTTGCGCAAAAACCTGTTTTTGACAATTTTTTCAGTATTTTGGCCATATTTTTTAAAATATCGCTCCAAATCAAGTGCGGTAAGTTTTTTTATATCCATTTTGATGCCAGAAATCGATTGGGCACAAAAAATTCCAATTTTAAGATTCTCACTTTTTTGACATTTTTCAAGGGATTGGTATGCAAAAATGGCCAAAAATGGGTCAAAATTTAAAACTCTTAATTTCGCCAATTTTTTTAAGCAGATTCAAAATATGATCAATACCATTGACAGAAATGCAAAAATTTTGAAAATCGGTAGATTTTTAGATAAGTTATGGCTTCTCAAAGTTGCAAATATCTTTTTTTTTTGTACCAAAAAAACAGGTTTTTTACTATTTTTCACATTTCTTGCCATATTTTTCAAGACATGTAATAAACATTTGAAACTGATTTAATATATGATAAAAGTCATGTTCAGAAATGCAAAAATAATTAAAATCGGATTAGATATGGAAAAGTTATGGCTTCTAAAAGATGAGGAAGAATTCATTTGTTTTTATCAAAAAGCTATTTTTTTTACCATTTGTCAGTCTTTTGTCCATATTTTCTAAAATATCACTCGCTGAGATTAGTGAAAGTTGTGACTTCTCAATGCTAAGAAAACTTATTTTATTTCGCCATAAAGCGCGGATTTTCAATAATTTTACTCTGTTGACCATTTCACCTAAAAAAAGTAAACGAATTCTGAGGAAAATCTTAAATATGAAAAATAGAATTTATGTACCTATTGAAAACCTATTGATATTCTGCCTTTTTATCATATATGTATGTATTTAGATCAGCCTATGATTTAGGATTCCGAGTTGCACTTGAAAGTATGCAACAATATGTTGCCTGCATTAAAAATGGTGGCCAAAGGCAAGGACATTATGTAGGCTGATGGGCGTTGTTTAAAATGGGTGTGTTATTTAACAATTGGTTTGCACTTTGACCTCCCCAGCGACCAGACAGTGCATGAGCCTGTATGTATGTTGTATATAAATACATATAGTAATTTTTTCCTCACTCACGCATACTTATATATGTATGTATGTGTGTGTTGTATGCATATACAGACTTGGATGTGGAGTGGTGGCGCCCCAGAAACGCGCAGAGCATTAAATTAATTGTGGGAATATCTCAAGGCGGCCTCAGCGAGCATCGCCTTTGTTCGACGTAATTTGTTGTTGTTTTAATTTTTTTTTTTTTTTTTTTTTGCGGGGCAGCTGCGTCAACATGATTAACGTTATATGAATTTGAAGATTTACATCATGTCCATTAAACGGAATACACTGTACAAAATATATGCACATATCCAAATTCCAGTGACAATGTTCTAATAATAAGAACTTGCAGATTTACATTATTTACATTACACTGAATACACTGCAAACTAATACCAATAATAACAATTTTAAGATTTACAATTTGTGCATAACACAGACTACACTTAAAAAAATAGTTAAATAAGTCGAAATTCCAGTGGCAACGTTCTGGAATAACAATTCCAGGACACACAATAATGAATACTAATTAATGAAGGTAATTTGATTTATTGCATGCAATAAGCCTAATTTGTAAATCCAATTAATTTGTGTTAATTTTTTGTTATTTTTCTAATAATTGAATAATCAAATTATATTGTTTTTTTTCCGCTGTATTTTTTTTTTTTTTTTTTTTTTGGGTATTTTTCAATTTAGTGTTTTTTATTAGCCAGAGGGTATCTCAGTGTCGGTCATTCTCCCACTTTTTCTCCATAATTAATTGACACATGTGCAGCAGCATGCCACGCCCTTTGCCCACTTACCGCCCCTGCCGCCCTTGTCGAGAGTGGATAGAGTGGTGGGGAGTGCGGGGAGGGGGATTCGCGTCCATCAACACTTGGCGCATCGCATTAACTGTTATTATTATTTATTATTTTCGCCGGGTTTTCGTTTTCTCCTTTGCTTTTGCCTTATTTCTTGAATTTTGTTGCTGTTTTTCTGTAATTTTCTGTTTTTTTGTTTTTTTAATTTTATTTTTGCCTTCCCTGTGTTGTCCTGTTTACTGGGATTTTCTCGATGCTGTTTTTCTTTTTTGGCTTGCGCAAATAATTAAACTAAAGCGGCCTCGACGCGGATAGCGAGCGGGTGAGAGTGCGACATGAGAGGCACGGGGCATGTGGCACGAAGCAAGCGGCAAGCGGC
This sequence comes from Drosophila quadrilineata, assembly GCA_018150725.1. Classification (NCBI taxonomy): domain Eukaryota; kingdom Metazoa; phylum Arthropoda; class Insecta; order Diptera; family Drosophilidae; genus Drosophila; species Drosophila quadrilineata. The sequence continues at coordinate 14,342,351 of JAECWN010000432.1, forward strand.
AAGCGGCATGCGGCATGCGGCATGTGGCACAGCCATGCTGGGTTGCCGCTCAGCTCAGGGAATCGCCGCCAATTCATTTTGCCGCATTTTAAATGCTGAAAGTCATTTACAAAAAAGGGATCAAAAGGATATCAACAGCGTTGGCAAGGATGCATCAGCTGCCAAGACCCCTATGAATGTATGCTTACTTTCTCTCTCTGTATGTGTATGTGTGTGTGTGTGTGTGTATGTGCGTGAGTGTATCTGTGTGTTGAGAGAAAATTTATTGTTTTTGCCATTAGCACGGCTGAAGGCGCAGAGAACGAGATGGAAACATATTGACAGAGTGAATCAGTGACAGAGAGAGACGGAGTGAGAGAGAGAGAGAGAGAGAGTGAGGGAGAGAGGGAGAGAGGGAGAGAGAGGGAGGGAGTGGACGAACGTGTTGCGTCGTTAATGTGCGAATATTCATTAAGCGTATTGTGGGCATGGCCCCAAACCGAAACGCCCACTTTTTGTTAATTGTAAACAAATGTCAAGTGAATAAGACAATTTAAGCGGCTGAAATTAATGAAAATTATAAGAACAACAGCAGCAACAGCAGCAAACTACAAAGGCCACGGCAACGCCAAAGGATATAAATTGTTCAATAAAGAAATTAACTCGATATACACCAATATGTGTATATTCATATACATGTATATATATAGTGGTATATAGTATTTGTGTGTACGGTATATGACACAATCCATCCTGACAATCTCGCTGCAACGCTACATGTCCTTCCGTTGCTGCTTGCGGCACGAAAAGCATATGCGTCGATCTTAAGCCCTTCTTAAATATGACCAAATTTGTTGAAATAAAACAATCTTAATAAGATGCAGTTTAAGATGTTCTATTGCTATGCACAGGCTGCAAAATATCTCGTACCAAAAAGCAAGCTGATTTAAGATTTCCTAAATGAGGTTGGTTCAAATTTCCCAATGGGGGATAATATATATTATATATATTAATATTTTCAGAATAAGAATTCAGTCATATTGATTAGAATTTATCGATATCTGTACTACATAGTTCTCTGCAAAAATATCGGTAGCTATTGACTTTAAGTAGAGGATTTTAATCTATCGATAACTGCGCGATATATTTAACTATAAAAATATCGACAACTGTTGACCTGAAGTAGATGATTTGAACCTATCGATAAGTGCGATACAAAGATGTCGATAACGGTTGACCTGAAGTAGATGATTCGACTCTATCGATAACTGCAAAAATATCGATAACTGTTGAGCTGAAGCAGATGACTTGAATCTATCGATACCTGCGCTCTATTGCTAATTAAAAAATATCGATAACTGTTGACCTTAAGTAGAGGTACTCCACTGCTCATTAGCCACTTGTAGGTCCTGTCGTTTGTCTGGCCACTAACTAGCCCCAACTTTACTACGACAGTCAGCGCGAATCTCTCCACCTGCCTGGCGTTTTGTTACATCCTGTGTGCTTTCCCAGGACTTGCTATTGTCCTTCTGTCGCTGATGATTTCCCTATTCATTCCGATTTTTGGGTGACCCGAAAACTTTTACCACTTGTCGGTCCATTGTTGTCGTTGCTTTTTTTATTTTGAATCCATGCACTGCTCTGGTCTGGCCTGACTCTTAAGATTGCTGAGTGGCATGGGTGAGTTCCCATTCTCTGCCAGCTTCCAGGCAGCTACTACTACGGCAATTAAACAACGGGCGGTCTGGGAGCAGCGTGACAAGGTGACCAACTGCCATCGAAGTTCGTTGGTGGCGACAATCAATTTACCTGCCGGTAAATGGTGTGCCTTTTGGGGTGATAAAGGACGAAAGGCGGACAGTTTGGGGCATTGGAGCAGGTGAACCCAGATGGGCATTGAGAAAGCAAGAGAGTGAGAGAGAGAGAGATAGAGTGCGTCTGATAAATGAGAAAAGTTTTAATGCCGGGCGTTCAGGTCGGCTCATTGGCATTTTTACGATGTCAGAGTGGCTCCATGTCCTTCCTCATCCCCATACCCATCCTCATCCTGTCTAGGCGCAGGACAAATAGCCAACAAATGAGACGAGCTTGGGATGCTTAATAGAAAAGCGCAGCGTATGCAAGATGAGTGAGATGGGCATAATGATGCGAGAGCGAGACAACCACAGAGAGAGAGAGAGAGAGAGAGAGAGAGAGAGAGAGAGAGAGATATAGCGAAAAAAGAGAAGGAGAGAGGGAGAGTAGACGCGGTCCCTTCGTCTGCCGGGCACTTAAAACTTTTCAGCATGCAACCGCGGACGTTGCAGCTGCAAACTTTGTTGGCCCGCAAACAGGACTCGGACCCGCAGCGCTGCAACATGCGGCAAGAATCGAGGGGAGTGGGGATGGGGAAGACGAGGGCGAAATATGAAAGGGCGTTGGCAGAGACTGCCAGCAATTAAATTCACAGCAACAGCAACATCCCAACTCTGATATTCAACAATGTTCAACGGCGATCAAATCGAAGCAGACGAAAGTTGTACTCTCGCCAACTACTTGCAGACTGATTCTATGCTCTACATAAATTCAAAGTGTGTGTAGAATTCGCATATGTTACTGTAGAGACCTCATTTCTAACTAATTTATAACTCGACTGCAGCCGCTTTCAAAGCAAAGGAGGTCAATGCAATGGAAAAACTAGAGCTAAATAATCCACCGAATTTCCGCATAGATTTCTGTACAAGAGAGGAATCTAGTAATTGTAACTAAAGTTACAACCATACTTGAACTTCATCTACTAATTAAAATATGGAATATTTGAAACTGAAACTCAAACTGAGCGAGAATGTAAATCACTTTTCATGGCCTAATTTCAATGTGAATTTGAATTTGAATTACACTTTCAATTTCGATTGAAATTATTTTTGCAGACAGCGAAAGAGGTTTTCCATTTTTTTTTTTTGCAAATGAGGTAACTAAGAGTCCTCATTAATTAAGGTTTTAATTATGCTGTAATTTACAGGCAGGCGGCCGCCTGTGCCTTAGTAACCCTCTCTGATCTATGGTTGCACAGAGTATGCAATTAGTGTAAAACCAATGATGTTGGCTTAGAACGAACAAAAAATATATATGTATATATACATGGGGAAATTCTAAAAACTGGTAGACAAGGTCTTGACCCCCCTCCCCAACCGCCGCTGCTGCATTCTCCACGGGGAACTATGAAAACGTCTGACTTTTGACCGCCAGTGCAATTTTTGGTGACCAGAGAAGCAGCAACAAAAGCGTGACAAAAAACGTGACCGAAACTTTCTATACGGCGGAATGGGAGCGGGTGGCAAGCGATGACTTTCGGGGAGTGACGACGGATTTTGCAAATATTTTTTTTTCGCCCCATATTTTTTTTTTCATTTTTTTTTTGTGGGCAGTTCTTGTGGGAGCCGCCGCTTTGTGGCGGGTTTGTGTCTGTGCTCGTGGCGGCGCCAACAAATTTCAATAAATTACACTTACATTTGCCAGAGTCAGCAACGAGAGGACGCCTCTTGTCGCATCGCATCTCGGGTCGTTCTGCTCGCTTAATGGCATCGCCGTCAGTATACAACCACCAACCCTCCATCCAACATTCACCACCCTCGCCCCGTCATCCCTTCGAATGCATAATTCAATTTGTGTTAAAGTTTTGTGAGTGCGTGGCATGGCAGTCGCGTTGTCGCCGACGGCCCTCGTAATGCGGCACATAATTCACACCAAATTCCAGTGGGTACCACTCCCCCATCACTCCCCATCCCCCATCACTCCGACTGTCTGCAGTGTTGGGTCAGCAACATCCACACTGATTATAAAATTACTCTTGAATCCAAAACTAAATCTCGACTGCGCTTAGTCTTGATTAGCTCTGCTAGACAGAGACAGCACTTGAGTGTGAAGGAGATGGCGAAGGTGGAGTTAGTCAAGAGGTTATTATAACAATTGTTATGGATTTGTCTATTTAAAAAATATCAACACATAATTTAAAGAAATATACTACTATGAAGCAAAGTCAGGTTCATTTTAAGAAAGCCCCTTAAAAGTATGCAACATTTATTAATTAAAGTAATGAAATCAAGAGATTGCTCTACATCTTTTTATGTTGCCAATAATTTATAAATTTATAAAAAAAAATAATAATAATAATTATCAATAATATATATATAATTCTCTATTTAAAGAGTTTCGCAGCCAGTACTCTTCTTCTATGTAATTAAATGTTGTATTTCATTTTTAATAAATTTAATGAACAAGAAGTGAAGAAGTACCTTAAGATCACATGAATGAACTGTGAAAATAAGTAGTATTTTATAATTTAATAATAAATATTAAATAAATACAGTAACCACAACTTCAATTAAATATTTTAACACTAACAATTGTCATCGGCTGAAAAAATGGATTTACGAAAAGTAACACGATTTTCTAAAACATATTGAAAAAGGTCCAACTTCTTTTCAAGAAATGCCGCCTAAATATATGCAATATTTAATTAATTTATTTTTTTGATTTCATTAGGGTATGACATTAAGTTTTGTTTGCTGGTTGAATATAGTTGTTGATGTGTCGAGGACATTCCATGGGTATCCCTGGTAGCAGCACGTGCACCCCGAGTGAATGAATGTAACAATTTTGGCGTGTTGCTGGTGCTGCTCATAAATCAGCTGGAGTTGGAGCCAGGACACTTTGATGATGCGAATGCGAATCCGGATGCGGATGCGGATACGGATGCCGGACGGGGACAAACAAGTTTGCAGCTTGGAGTAGTAACAATTTTGTGGGCAAACTGTGACGATGTTGCCGATTTTACGCTACATTTGCCGCACGATTGTTGCGCTGATGGGTGCCGAAGATGTGCCTCTGTGGTGGCATACAGCATGCGGCATGTGGCATGTTGCCACAGCTCCACCAGTCACTGCTAGACACTGTCTGACCAGGGTCCGTTTTTGCTGTTGCCCATATTACATACTTGAGTGCACTTATTTATTTGCTTGTATGTCAACCTGCACACGTATGTGTGTGTGTGTGTGTGTGTGTGTGTGTGTGACTGCCATTTTTCTATTTTGCGATTTCAATTTGTCTATTGTGTGGCATGGCTGGCAGACAAATGGCCGAGGCATGGGACGCCCACTTGCCCCATTCCAAACTGAAAAGAAAATAAGAAGAAAAAAATTGAAGGAAAAAGGACGCGTCCAGGTCCTGTTCTTGATTAACCTATTATGATCATTTGATTGCACGATTTAATTTGCCATCGTTTTGCTCCGTTTTCTCCCTCTCCCTCTCCCTCTCACTCTCTCTCCCTCTACCTCTCCCTCTCCCTCCACCTCCCTCTCTCTCTCTCTCGTGATTTGCTGCCCAGTGAGAACTGAGAAAGGAGAAGTTCGCTTAAGAAAACTTATTTTTATTTGTAATTCATTTCATTTGTCGTCATTGATTCCTTGGCAAATTGAATTTCTTTGATGACTTTTTGGCCGGCATTGCATTTAACACAACTTCAACAATAACAATAACAACAATAACAGTAACAACAATAACAGTAACAACAATCTCTCATCCTTTGTGCCTTTCCTTCTGAGCACATTTTCAATTTTTTGAATTAATTTGAGTTTTTTTTTATATATAAATTGTTATCCTTGGGTTGTAATTGTTGTGTCCTATAATATGATTATGCCACTCACAACTCAATTCTGTCATTGTGGGCGTGTCAATGTAGGAGAAATTCAAGAAATGTGCATGTTAGTTCAAGGAGGGGCAGAGGTCCTTTGAGAATATTCAATTATGCTGAGATGGCGATAATAATAATGATTATTCAACATATTTATTATGGAGCTACACTTTAAACAATTAAGAAATACAGAGATAGAGAGAGAGAGAGAGTGAGAGAGTGATAGAGAGAGGGGGCACTGCTGAATAAATCGAAAGCTGATTAAGTGACAATTTTCACGCATAAATAAATTAATTTTGAATTATTGAACAACTGCAGTAATAGTACTACTCAACAAATTGAGCACTTTGCGGCGAGGGCAGTTCTAACACTTTATCAAAAAAAAAAAAATAAATAAATTTAAATTAAATATATTATATTATGCAAATTTTGATTATTTCTTGCCCCAAAAATATGAACATAATAGAGTGACTATGAAAATTTCATAAACATTTGCCAGCTAAAACTATATATTCGAGGGGGACGAAGAGTAGTGGGGGAGTGTATTAAACATTGGAGTGAACTGAGGAATAAACCCCGTGGCCGTATTCGTATTCGTGGTCCAATGAATTGGCCAATGGGCTATTGACTGTTGCTGGTTTTTAGCGGACTTAATGCCAATTTTTGTTGCCAGTGGCAATTGCCAATGGGCTTTTCAATCGCCTGTTCAACACGGCGTATGCTTATCAAATTAACGAATTACGCGCTTCGCAATGCCAATGACATTTTCCGTATGCGGTTGCAATAAATGATAATCGCAGCAAGTGGCCAAGTGAGACCAGCCCCATTACCATTCCCATCTCCATTCCGCACTAGGGGTGACTAGGGGGGTGGAGAATTTTATGATGGGCGCTGCGGCAACGTTGACCAAAAGTCGTAAATTCCGTTGGTCGCGCAGAAAAACAGTTGGCAACGCAGCAGCAGCATGACCAGCGAAAGAGATGGAGAGAAATGTGTGAAGGAGATAGGGATAGAGTGTGGGGGGGGGGTTGGGGTTGGAAGGATGGGGTAGCCAACTGGCTGCTGCTCTACAACAATGCAAACAATGCCACAAATGCACAAAATACGCACCAACTCCTGCCGCTGCAGGGCGGGATGCGGAACGACACGATGGACGTGGGGTACGTGGATGTGGAGGGCTGCTGGGGGAGCGGAGGCGCGTCAGGGATGCCGTTCGACATAATTAAAAGCGCTCGCCGTTTACGCAATTAATGAACTCTCGCCAAATTAGGCTGCGGCAGCGCGACAAGCAAAATGGCCACCAGCCGTGGCAGGTGGTGGTGGTGATGGGGCGAGGGATGTTCCCACAATGACCGCCTGCGCTGCGGTTGTGGTTATGCAGCCTTTCTGCACCCCTTTCTACTCCCCGCATCGCATCGCACCGCACTGCATCCCACATCAATGGCAGCGGCCACAAGTGATGGCGTCGCGACGTTGCACAAAAACCGCCGCCGTTGCTTTTGCCGCATTGCAGAGCCTTTGTTGCAGTTGCACAGACAGCAGTCGCTTTAATGGCTGCCTCTGCCCCCGCCCCCGCCCACCCACTCTGACACCGACTCTGACTCTGACTCTGGCCACTTATCTGGGCTCAAATCAGAGCAGAATGCGCAAGTAATTTCAAGTTAGAAACCCAATGAACTGCACACGAATAGACACATCCCAATCCTCAATTGAACGTGGCTGCGACGGAGGTCAGCGAATATGTGGCTAATAATGTCAATTATGTAACCATCAATCCAATTCCAGCCAAGGAAACCCATTGGATGTAATCATGGCAGACCGCGTGCCACGGAAAGTCTATTCCTCTGACAGAAATCGAAATTGAACAAAAAAAAAAAAAAAAAAAAATATTTTTAATTTATTATTTTGAATCTTTCTAATCCCAACTGCAAATGTTGAAATTTTTACAACATTTTTATCTTGGCTAAAATTAAATTAATTCGTAATTTAACTTTTAATTAGTTTTAATTTCTTTCATATTTTTACACTGTTTTTTGTTTATTATGTAATATAAATAATATTAAAATATATTTTAGTTTTAAATAATTTTAAGTTTTTCAATGTACATTTTTTCTGCTTTTTCTTGAATTTTTTAATATTGTTTTCTACCAGATAAAATAATATTTTATTTTTTTTTTAATTTTAAATGATTTTAATTTTTTCTGCTTTTTCTTGAATTTTTAATTATTATATTTCCCAACCAGATAAAATAATAATAATTTGAATGCTCTCTATTTTATTTTATTTTGTTTTCAGATTTATGTTTTTCCTTGCCAGATTTTAACTATGTGTTAAAAGCTAAAATAATATAAATTTCTATGTTATCTTGAAATAATTTTAATTTTCTCAATTTTACTTTTTTCAGATGTTTGCAATCTACTGAATTTTATTTATTTATTCAACAAGATAAAATAATATTAATTTGTATTTAAAACTGATAAACTGTTAATATGGTCTTTTTAATCATTTCTTTTTCAGATTTCTGATTTAACTTAATGGCAACTTTGAATCATATTAAATAAATAAATATGTCCGTTGGCAGTTAAATTTGAAATAAGCAGCTTTAATTCTCGATGCTGACTGTGCGGAGATGGAGATGGAGACGGATCCGCACTTCAGACAGGATTCGCATTAGGGGCACGAATTTTCATTAAAATCGGATTAAATTGATTGCCCGTGTGGGGTTGGGGTTGAGGTTGAGGTTCGTTTTGGGTCTGGGGTTCGAATTGTATGCGGTTCAGCATGGGAATGGGCACGAGAATACGAAAAACTTTCATTATCATCAGTCTATATGCTATACAGATATATATACATATATATATCGTATATATAGTTGCTGTTATTTGTGGCTGACACTTTGGAACGGAGGCAACTGCAGAAAGTCAACCAAGAAAACCGCTAAAACCATGCCTGCAATCGAAATAAATATTCATACTTATATATACACATATGTATATGTATATATATATATATATTTTTTTTGCATATTCACTATATGTGGAACAATTGTGAGCCAAAAACCATAATGGGGCAACTTTAAATGCCGCTGCTTTACACGCAATTCAATAATTTGTGGTCAATGTCATCAATGTAATTACAGTTACAGTCCCATTTAGGCAGTCAACCACACACACACACACACACACACCCAGTTACACACACACACTCATATATATACCCACTTGAAATTTGAACTAAAGTTCACCCACCAAATGATATAGACAAACACTTGTTAAATGCAAAAAGTTGTGTTTTTTTTATGTTTTTTGTTTTTTTGCCATATTGCCTCTGTTTATTTTTGTTTACTTCGTTTTCGTATTTTCTTATGTAGTGCAATGTCTTTTCCATTCAATATCAATTTGCTTTTCCTTTGCACAAAACTTTACAATTTCATTTCACAGTTTCTCCTTTACTCTGTTTCTGCTTCTCTATCTTACATTCTACTACAAGAGAGCATTAAAAAAAATTCTTAAAATCACAAAAAAAAAAAATATGTATATATATATATATCTTCTATATATAGGTGTATGTGTTGTGTATGTATAAATGTACATAGTTGGTATAAATTTACAGCTGTTGTTGTTGTTTTACTGAAATGAATCAATGAATGCAATAAACCAAAAATCATACCATAATAATATTTAGATATGGAGGAGTTGCCCAAAAACTTTCAATGCTTAAATTTAAATAATAATAAATAAGGGGCATGCGTAACGAAAGAAAAAAAAAATAATTATTATAGAATATAGATAAATCTATATAGAATTTATGCCGACTGAAATGCCACTGGTGCTGCTGCAAAATTTAGTTCGACTTCTTCTCAGTTTCCGGCACAGCTTCTGGAGGAGGTGTCGCCGCCGGTGGCAGCTGAGAACTACCAGAGAGATCCATGTCACTGGCACTGTTCTGTAATGGAGACAACCGGCCACAACAAATCAAAACAATTATAAACCAAATTAAAAAAGTAGTGAAAATAAACGAAAATAATTGAATATGCATACCTTCATTTCCTTGCGCAACTTCATGGATTTGCCCATGGACTGCAAACGATAGCGTTCCTTGGCACGCTCCCGTATCTTCTCGGGCACCACCCACAGCGTGGTGGCCATGTTGCCAACGAACAGCAACAGGAAGAGACCGCACATGACGGACACATGCCATGGCGCATCTGCCGGCGTATAGGCGAGCTTGTAGAGAGTCCAGGCATTGTAGGCCTGGAAGGCATAGCCAATGAAGAGGAACGGCAGCAGGAAACTCAATCCACGCCACATCCACGAGTGGAAGCCCTCAATGGTGATATCCATGTTGTGGCGCTCCCCCAGCGCCTTAAGTCGATACAGGAGTCCCTTTTGGTAACCGAACTGCAAATACTGTACAATGCCTGCGAGAAGCAAACCGCGATACGACAGAATGAAGGATATACATACATATGTGTGTGTGTGGGGGGGGGACTGTATCATAGTATTTACTTACTGATGTACACATTAAAGTACATGAACTGTAATCGAAACAGTTGCCAGTGTTCGCCCTGTGGCCAAACGAGCAGGACACCGGCGGCCACAGTCGAGATGAAGTGATGGGCACGCCACCAGCCCTTGATCCTCGACCCGTTCACCTTCAGTATGGACTCCCGTATGGTGAGTGTGCAATAGTACCAAACCAGCAGGAATATGAATGCCAATTCCAGAGCTCTACATGCACAGACACATATACATATATGTACATCTCTTTATTGGATGGAAGTTCTTCCAGCTTACCTGTAGTTGAATATCAAGTTGAAGAACGCCATTATCAGTCCAATAACGTTGAGTATTAATTTGAACTTTTCATAGTCATCTTTGTAACGGACTTTGTCGTTTCTGTTCAGAATTGAGACATTCACATCGCCCAATATAATCTAAATATAGAAATGTATATATATATATATATAAATATAAAATGAATCTTCAACTACAACTTCAAATTCTAAGAGCTTACGGACTAGTTATAGTATAAAATATAAAATACAATATGTATAATAAAATCTATATGCGAAATGCCATAAAATGAAATATTAACACAATTTGCGTTACACAAAACTCGCAACTCGAGTTGCGTCAAACTTTTGCAAATTACTTTCGAAAAGAGTATTCGAACTCGACTCGAGGTCAATTCGAAAATCTCACCTGCAAATAACGACCCGATTTCGCTGGCAGAGATTGTTCAATTTCATGGAGTTGTGCCTTTCGCTTCAATGACATCTTGACCAGATCATCGAGCTTGGCTTTATCCGCTGGTTCCGTTGGTGCCGGAAATCTACAATATAACAAAAACAATCCATCCGTTTATTACAATTTTTAAAAAATATACATATATGTATATCAATTCAGAATTTTAAATCGAATTTTTCTCTGTAATAGAACTCATCAGTTGGCAACTGTTAGCGGAATTCTTGTATGAGTAATCTGATAACGATAATGCTATATAGTAACCAATATATTTGCCGATTCATGCTGGAATTACTCATACACTATATTTTCAAAACTAAAGTCCAACTCGTTGAGATTTCTTCAACTTGCACATAATACAGAATGAAATTCAATATCTGTTTCGATGATATTCTATGGCGAATATAATGATTCAAAATTTAATCGACGACATGTGAAGGTTGTGGACTTGGCCCAAAACACTATTGGCCATATTTCCATTTTCAATTTTGAACTAAACACGTTTATATTTTCAATTTATGTTTTGTGGCTTAACCTTTGACATATGTACATACATAACTGAGTATTAGGGTAAATAAATTGTGCAAATTTCTTATCTTTTCTCGCTTTTTTATGAAATCAATTCCTCAACATGGCAAATTCAAAAAGTGAAAAAAATAGAAAAAAAAACAAACAACATTTTTATACCCACGTCAAAGTTCAATTTAGTCATAATTGATAGTTATCTGCATAAATTATATGTGATATACCCAAATATGAATGTCTATATATATATGTACATATATACATATGTATGTGATTGAAATATTTTCTTTGTTTTTGATTGATTTTGAAATTGTTTTCCCCATTTGCTTTGTTTGCAATTGCATTTTGTTCGCTATATGTGTGATATTATATTATTGGTATTATAGTATAGTGCCAGTAATAAAGCCTGGCATTTTATCAATCGCTTGCATAATTCATGTTTTTATTTTTAAACGACCAATAAACGATATGGCAAAAGAAAAAATATATATATATATATGTACATACATATGTATATGCTGATAAGCCAAATACATGTACATATTCATGTATGTAGATACAGGTATGAAATATTTTCCATGTACCGAGAATATAAATGAAAAATAAACAAAACAAAAAAAATACTGTGAAATTTAGAAAAGTTGGAAGGTGTTCGCTGATAATATAGTATTTGGGGCTCGGCTGATAACGTCATAGTGGGATAACAGTTCCTAAGTAATTAAAGAAATTCTGAATTCTTGTTGTTGGCAAATCATTTGCTAATTTCGATTTCAAGACATTATGTAATTTGAACGGAAGTTGACAATTCACAATTGTTGATCTCACTACGGATATTGAGAGTGGATTTTGAAAAACCTCTCGGAATTCTGATTAGCGATAATCGAGTATATAATATGAAATTATTATTATAAAAAAAACAGTAATATATTATATATATTTGATGAAAACATTGCTACATTTAATATATAGTTGAATTTCAAAATTTCGACTTATGAGAATCTGTACTAAAAATAGTATATTTTTTTCTTGTTCTTTCCCCCCCCCATCCATCTCTCTGCCACTGCCTCTGTCTCTCTCTCTGTTTGTGGTATTTTTTATATATTGTCAAATATGTATTATTTGCACACGCGCCAAAGTCGCGCCTAAAACGCGCCTCGCACAGTCCATCGTCCATGCAACGCTTGCGGCCACTAGTGTGCCACTTAAAGCAGGTTTTGCAATGCGAAATGTTGCATCTGCTGTTGTTGCAATTGCTGTTGCTGCTGGTGTTGCTGCAATTTGTTGTTGTTTTTGCTGCTGATGCGGGTGATGCGCACCTTCGGCAAGCAAATGGAAATTGTTTGAATCACAAACATACATATCAATAAAAGAAATTGAGAACATCAGGAAGAGCAGAAACAACAACAATTTGTGTGGGGCTGAGAAGCAAAGAGAAGAGCAGAGAGAAGCGAAGCGAAGCAAAGCAAAGAGAACAACTGACAAGCTGCGAGCATATTTCAATTAAAATTAATTTTATGTGCGCGACAAAAACCGCTACAAATTGTATTTCATTTGTTTATGTGCACGTCTCTCTCTGTCTGTCTCTCTCACTCTCTCTCACTGTGTAGCTCCCTCTCTGTATTTGTTTGTTTATGTTTGCATAATTTGTGCTTAGAGCAAATCTGGACAGCTGAGCACAAGGTCGCAGATAGTGGATGAGGAGCAAGTCAGTGAAGGGCAGGGAATGTGACGCTGGCGATTCCCTAGCGACTTAAAACGCTCAGTCAGCAAACACACATACACGTACACACACATTGATAATTGTAGTGCCAGCAGCGAACTTCACAACAACTCCAACAGCAACAACAACAACACAGCATGCCATCAGTTGGCCTTGCCTGTTTGGCGTGCACAGTGGCACACAGTTGGTCGTAAAGTGTTGAATTTGTGGCTTTCAATTAGATTTGTTAGCTGTTTCTGGCTTTCAAATATAAGCAATCGTATTTGCACTTAACTTGAAGAGACTTGTAATTTCAGCTTATATAAGCTGGCGAATTCTGGGCAAAATATCGAGAAATGTGATTATAACCCTCACTGTGGCACACTGTGCCATACAGGTGGTCATTCAGCGAGTTTTGTTTATTTTCTTTCATTCTCTGGTTTTTTTTTTGTTTTCTTTTTTTTTGGTTTTACTTTAGTTTTATTTGTTTGCCTGACGTTTTAGTTTACGCTTCATGCAACAGCACAGGGTCAAGGGCAGCTGGTTGGGGAAGCGACAGACGAATAATGTGGGACCTTAAGAAAGAAGTGAGTTGCCGCAGCTACCTGCAACTGAAATGTGGCAGGGGGGTTGGCTGGGGGGGGGGGGTTAGGCTGGGGGTGGATGGACAGTGGGTGTTGCTTTGAAGTTGGCTGGTTGACTGGCTGGCCAAAGGTTAACATTCAATTACAAAATAAACAGTTTATGACATCGATACAGTAGCCAATAAAACACGCCCATCACCAGTTTAGGTTCTGGAACAAAGTCTACACCTGTGTTTTATCACAAGTTTCAGCTTTTTTTTATTTATCAGAAGAAGCACAGCTAGTAGTAAAACCTAATTGGAACCGGTACCAGCAACAACAACATCAAAGAACTTTAACATAAATAGGTAGAAAATAAAAAAATATCAATAGAGAAAAAACAATGTAGATAAGGGCAACAGCTGTTGTCCGCTGAGCTTTCAATTGTGATAAGACTGTGTAGATATGTGGGTATGGTAGGTACTTTCCTCACTAATTACCCAAAGACATGTGTTCCCTGATAGCCGCCTAACTGTGTGCTTGTGTGTGTGTGTGAGACTGTGTGCACAGAGTCTGATTAGAATATGAAGTATTTTTGGTAGCGTTAATTGATTGAGATCAAATTCCAATCGTTTAACCTTTAGCTGTGTTGGGGTGGGGGTGACAAATATACTAATATCGGGAAATAATTATTGTAATCAAGATCGTAATTAGTGATCAGTGTATAACTTGATGAAATCTATAATAATTATAAATATAGTATTATGGTTATTTTGGCACTGAAACGAATCTGACAAAAACAAATATGTGTACATGAGTATATCTAAATACAATTTGAATTTCTGTTTCGTCATCTCGTCACGTCTCACGTCTTAATGGGCGGCCGTGACACGATGCTTTCGCTAACTGAAAGCGTACTTAAAATACATGTGTACTCATTACACGCACACACACATACCAGACATTTGAATACACGTACATATGTACATACGTAGGTAGTTGATTTGAGAAGGGTTGTAAATTGTATTTGTTTGTGTACTTACTGTCGCATCGATGCCGTTATTTGATTCATGCGATACCGCTGATGTTTGATCTCGTTGAAGCATTTCTGTTGATGACTGTACAGCTGTTCCAGCAGCTCAATGTAGCGTCTGTTGCACGTCTGCAGAGGTGTTCAAAGCGCAGACCGAAAGAGAGAAACACACACACACACACAGAGCGAGAGAGAGAAAGAGAGTAAGATATGCTATTAGCAGCTGTTCTAAGCTGAGCTTATGTGCATACATACCTGGGTATGTATGCATATGTGTATATACATATGTATGTATGCTTATGCAGACAAGAAAAACTCACCTCAAGTTCTGTGTACTCGCGATTGAGTTCATTCCATTCATTGCGCACCGCCTCGATGTCCATTTTATTAATGTTATTATTGTTCTTATTAATATTATTAATATTATTATTGTTCTTATTGCTGTCTGGCTGTAAATGTTCAAGTTGTTGTTCTTGTTATTATTATTATAATTTTACACGTTGTCTCATACACACATTCATATGTACGTATGTATGTATGTATGTATGTATGTAGATTGTATGCAACAGCTGTTTTGAGGTTAGGGTCACAGCGCAAAAAGGGGGGCGCGGCGAGAGCGACGTTATTGCATATAGACGATACTCTGCAGACACCGGCAAAATTGTTGGGGTTGCCTTTCGTTCGTTCCGTTTCGTTTCGTTTCGTTTGGTGAAAAATCAATTGGCCTCTCAGACACAGTATGCGGAGAGAAGCGAATAAACCAGACACCGACTGACGAAACAGATACCGACACTGGCCAAATTTTGTATTTGATTTTTAAATATGTACTGTATATATTTCTATATTACGGGGCACAGGCCATCAACATTATAAATATTAATTGTAACCAGTAACTAGTGGGGACAGACACTACAACTGTGTGTTGGGCTGTTAAAGATTGAATAATATATGTACCACGGTACCACTTGGTAGGCTTGGTATATAGCCTTCTGCTGTTCGTTCCTCTGTTCCTCTGCAACAAATTGTTGCTGCTGCTGACTTTGACTATATGTTTTGTTTAAAAATAAATTTGAGCGGAGCGCGACGCTTACGCCGTACGCTAACTAAAACAGAACTGAACTAAAGCGAACACACCGCATACACCGAACAGGCGGCGATCCATTGCCCGCGCCCGCGCCCGCAACCCCGCGCACTGTGTTTTGTAGAGGGCAAGAGAGGTTGTGACGTGTATGTGTGCCTACGTGTGCGTGCGTGTGTGTTTGTGTGTGTGTGCGAATGTAATAGCGACAGTTAATTTTTAACAACTTGAGACTTAGTTTGGCGACGTCCGAGATTAGATTAGAGTTAAACACAAGCATAACAAAACTGCACAATAACAGCGACAACAACAGCGACAGAGTCAACGGCAGCACCAAAACGAAACACACACGCACCAAACACAAATATCTTGTGAGTATTTTAACCAACAACAAACTGAATGCGAGAGAAACATCAGATACTCCGACCGCTTGTTGCGTCGTCACCAATATACTTGACACAGCTAGCTGCACTGTTCTTTTCCCATACGTTTCATGCTTGAGACTCGTGTTGTTTCAGTCGCACTCATGCATTCAGTTGGCCGCTGCTACTGGTGGTTGTCCGAGGTGAATTTCATTTGAGTGGTGAATACGTAAGCGCGCGCATTTCAATTTCATTTGAAAGTAAAAATTAATGTAATTCGCTTACACTTGTTTATTATTGTAAATGGGAAAGCGTATGTTCATATAATTTGATGTAAAATGCCAATACTACTAATAGTAAATGTGGCCTTTATCAGCAGTTTTGTGTTCTATGGTCTAATCAGTATAACATGAATTATAAAAAAAACAGAAAAAAAAATATATATGTATATGTTATATGAATATAATATGTAGTGTATGTAAACAGTAACTAAGCGGAAGACATATTATTCCTTGCGCCTAGCACGCAATCGTAGCGCCAAATATGCGAATACTCGAAAGCAGATGATGAGCAGAACCAGTCCGATATAGTCGAGTGGCAGATCGGCCACGGAGAAGTTAAGGGTTTCCAATATGACTTTTCCCGAACTGGGACATGTTGTGTTGGAGGACGTGCAACTGATCTCTCCCGCTTCCACATCGGCCCATTGATTGATAAGCAGACCCTCGTTGGCATATCGAAACCACGACAGATACGACAACCATTTCAGATAGATCGGCACCGATCCCGAGTTCAGGAAGAAGCCACCAAATAGCAAGAATGGTATGATGACTGGTGGTCCCACCGACAAGGCCATCGACGTTGAGGAGCTGGCGCACGATATCAAATAGCCAAAGGATGTGGACACATTGGCCACCAACGTGACCAATGCCAGGCAGTTGAAGAAGTGATCGGCTCCAGCTCGGAGTCCAATCATCGGATACGCAATGGCCGTGAACACAAAAGGCACCGTCAGAAAGAGTGGCAGCTCCGCTATAGTCTTGCCCAGAAAGTAGGTGTCACAGCGATAGAGACGACTCCGCGCCTCCCTCATGAACACGGGCAGCTCCGACGTGAACACCTGCATGGAAGACCAACATTTTGTCGGAAATGGGTAAACGGAATCGAGTCGAGGGATACTCACATTGATGGTGGCGAAGACATTCTGGAAGGTCATGTTGGTGAGGAAGAGAAAGATGGCCCCATTGATGTTCATCACGCCCACCTGTGTCAGTTGCTGTCCCAGAAAGATCAAGCCAATCAGCACAGCCACCATCTACGGATCAAAAGTTGGGGTTAGTGGGGGAATCTTGTCGAATCATAACGGATTCGTCATACCGTCGTCTGGATGAGGCGAACTTTCACCAGCAGCGGCTCCTTCAACACGGACAGCCAGGATCGCCAGAGCACGGCACGGAACTGCATGAACCAGGTTGCCTTATAGGTGTATCCATTCTCGGGCTGCTCCAGCGGCTGTGTGTGCGTCTTGGTGGCCAGCAGCTGCTCCATGTCCCTGGCCACTTTGCTAATGGCAAAGTTATCGCAAATCTTGCCAATGCGATCCCTCGACTCCAGCTCCCGTCCTGGCACTATGGCCAGCACCTGTACATAGAAGTCCGCCGGATTGTAGTTGGTCGGACACTGGGCGCCCACACTGCAAAGGAGGGTGCCAAAAAAGGGGATGCATGAGGTTGTGCTGCCTCCTTGGAGCAGTCAGTTGGCTTACTATGAGAAGAAGTCCACCGCTTCACTGGGTGTGCCGAGGAATGCGACGCGTCCCTCGGCAATCAACAGAATCTTGTCGAAGAGCTCGAACAGCTCCGATGAGGGTTGATGGATGGTCAGGATGACGGTTTTGCCCTTCTGCGATAGCTTCTTGAGCACCTGGACGACACTGTGCGCCGTGAATGAGTCCAGGCCGGAGGTGGGCTCATCACAGATCAACAGCGGCGGATCTGTGAGTGCCTCCGAGGCGAAGGCCAATCTCTTGCGTTCGCCACCGGACAGACCCTTCACCCGCCCCGGCACGCCGATGATCGTATTCTGGCACTTGCTCAGCGACAGCTCCTGGATGACCTGATCCACACGTGCCACACGCTGCCGGTAGCTCAACTGCCGCGGCATTCGCACCATGGCCTGGAAGATGAGATGCTCGCGCGCCGTCAGCGACCCAATGAACAGATCATCCTGCTGCACATAGGCGCAGCGTGCCTGCATCTCCTTGGCGTCCACCGGCTGGCCATTGAGCAGGCGCATGCTCGACGGCGACACCTGCACTCCCTGCGGCGACCTGAAGGCCAGCGCATTCAGCAGCGTCGTCTTCCCGGCACCGGAGCTGCCCATCACGGCCAGCAGCTCACCCGGATATGCGACGCCACATACTGCAAATACCAATAATGGGGTTCACATGCAGCTGGCGGGGATTAGAGGATGCACCTACCGTTCTTGAGTAGATGTTTGCGTGGCGCTGGAATGTGGCGTTCGCTGCAGAAGAGTCCTCGGGTGCGGTTGACCAGCTGACGCCAATTGGAGCCCGGCTGATGCACTGCACCAAAGATGTCGACATTGTGCCAGGCATAGGTCAGTGTCTCCGGCAACTCCCCGGAGCTGCTCAAACTGCCGTAGTTCTTGCTCTGCCCAAATCCCTGATTGATGCAGCTCTGCGATGTGGGCGCCGATGCGCCTCCGCCACCAGTTGCACCCTCCCCCTGCAAATAGAAGGACAACATCAAGATGGAGAGCAAGTTGGAGTCGGAGTCGGAGTCGGAGTCGGAGTTGGAGTCAGGGTTGGTGTCTCGAAAAGGTTGCGAAACTTTTCAATTTCACGCGAATGGCCATCACTCCCGGACCATAAAAAAGGGCGACGACGCGTAAATCTTTTCGGCGTGCTAATCCTCACTTGGGGTGGGCAGGGGTTGCTGGCGGGTGGCTTGAGGTTCGCTGGGGGTCCTTCGGTTACATAAAAATGCCCAAGCTGCACGGCCTTGCGTCAAGTTGTGAAAGCTCCAGTCGAGCCTCGACCATTTAAAATGTGCAAATTAGGGTGGCCATAAGCCGCAGACGGTGTCGACTCTTTAGGATAAGAGTGAGAGGGGGGAGGGGGAAACGAGGGAGGTGGCAGGCAGTCATGTTGCCACTTCGTAAGACAATTGCCCCGGCGCAAATGTGAATCGTTGTATTCGGAATTTGTGTTAGAAGTTTTTGGGTTGAGCAGTTCCTCCTCTTATTCTTATGCCTCCTCTCTTAATTTTCTTTATTTCTCGTCCTGCACAAGCATCTCCTTATTTTCTCTCTTGTTCTGGGTCTGGCTTTGAGACTGGGATTGGGTCATAGGCATTGGCCATTGGCTTCGTCCATCAGCAACATTATGGCCATTTGAAGGTGACTGCGAGATAAAAAGTTTTCGCTTCAAATGTCCCTCTCAAGTGACGGGAATGTAAAGTCTAAAGGATTCGACGCGTCGATTGAGTGTCTTAGTGTCAAGTGATTGAGCAGTTGCCCATTTTATAATTTACTTAACACACATTACCATACATACATACATACTTTTGATTGAGAAGGACCCACAAGGACCCACAGCACGGAGCCTGCCAAATTCCCACATATGTACGTGGAGGGAACAGTTGTGAAAGGAACAGGGATACATTTATATATTTGGGAATAGGATTACAAACCTACGTATATTCATTAAAATAAATGTGAAAATTATATAAATTTTTTTTTTAATTTTTAAAACATGTTTTTGGTCGTTATGTTTATGGTTAATGGGAAAAATATATTTTGAAAAATATTTTAAAATCTATTTATAATTTATATATAGATGGGAATAAATAAACTTTATTTGATTTTTATAAATCTTTTTTTAATTAATTAGGATTAATGGGAATAATAAAGGTTGTTTAATTTTTCATTTATAAGGATATATATGAAAAATAAATTATATAAATTTTTTTATTTATTTATTTTTAATTTATAAGGATAAATGGAAAAAATAAATCTCATTTAATTCTGAGAAATCTGTATTTAATTAATTAAATCGTTTTTGAAAGATATAGTATGTTAAAAAAAAACTTTTTGAAGTTCTACGATTAAGTGACATGGCAAATTTCCAAGTCTATTTTCCACATAAAATTGACTTGACTTTAATAACCGAAAAGTAGTTAAGGCGACATCTGTCGGCGAGCAGCGACAAGATAGCGCCGTCTGTTTGTTGCCAGCGGCAAGTGGCGGAATTCAGCGGGAAGACGTAGACAAGGATAAGAGCAAGTGAAAAGCAAAAGTAGAAATTGTATATACTTATAAGTTATGCAAAAATAGCAGGCAAAGTGAAAAGTACGAAAAATTAAATAAATATGAAATGTAAAAAAGAAAATATTACAAAAAATAACAAAGTGAGCATGGGGATGGTGATGGTGATGGTGTCGGGGACTCAGAACGCAGGACAGGCAACAGTCAACCAGATAATACAGCAACACACACTTAAGAAAACGCCAAACAAGATGAAGAAGAACAACAATAACAACAACGTTGTGGAGTGAAAAGAGGGGGGCGAGGGATGAGAAAAGAACACAGGCAAATAAATACAGGAAAACTTTTTAATAACATTTTTCGGCCTCATTTGTTGTGAAAACAATTTCGCTTGGGCTATGCAACATGCCACACCGCATGCCACACACCCACACACACACACACAATTCCCTCATGCCCCACCACTCACACACACCCCCCCCCACACACACTATTGCTGCTACATGTAACGGATATTAAATTTTTCGCGTTTACCTCGACGGTGGCGTCTCCAATTTCTCTCAGTCAAATTGAAATGCAGCAGACGCAAAGAAGACGCAGAAATTGAAGGAAAGCCATGAGAAAGCGCACAGACACAGTGGCAACTAAAAGAGAAAGATAGAGAGAGAGAGAGAAAGAGAGAGAAAGAGAGGTGGACTGAACTGGACTTGGGATACACGGCGTATTATTAATAGCCAAACGCGACATTTTCACCAACGAATGCCTCAAATCTTTGGGCAAACAAATTCATTCATTTCGTAATTTCTCGCAGGACTCGTCGTACTTGAAAGCATCGCCAGGCAGGAGCATGGCCATTTTCCTTAATTTTTATGAATTATTTTTTATATGAATTATTATGATGGGGCTGTGATGGGGCAAAAGGGAAGACGAAGTGCAAGGGGAAGCGGAAGCGGAATGGATTTTCAGAGGTAAAACACAAATCGCTTGCCATATTGTTGTGGCCATCAGCATGCTGTGGCGCCAATTAGTGGTCCTAAACATTAAAACACGGTCCGCCGTAGGCTGTGATGGAAACCCCACAAAACAGACAGATTTCCCTTTTGCCCTTCACGAACTACCCGCCGCTTCCATCGTAGAGATGTGGCATGTGGGATGAATGGGCGGCAGTATAACCACAACGGACGTTGTGGCCATGTATAGATTCGGTTTCACTCTCTTGGAAGCCCTACTCAAACATCCACGGGTCAAACTTCCAGGCAGCTTTCAACTTTCCAAACGGAAACCCAAGTTTCCCTGGCTGACATTAAGCGGATTTTGACACAATTCCAGGAATCTAGATTCTTTGGGAAATGTTAAAAATGATTTTCGGAAATTTCAACATTTTCAACATTTTCAACATTTTCAACATTTTCAACATTTTCAACATTTTCAACATTTTCAACATTTTCAACATTTTCAACATTTTCAACATTTTCAACATTTTCAACATTTTCAACATTTTCAACATTTTAGTATCATTTGATTTAAAAAATAGATTTTAAAAATTTTGTAGTTCTTCGAATGGTTACTGAGATTTTCTGAAATTATTTGAAAGTCTTGACTTACAATTTAGATACAGAAAGATGCCTGATATATTTAGCACAAATTTGTACAACTTACAAAAAGGTTTTCAACTTCATAGAAGAAACTTAGAAATTTCTTGAATATCTAGATTCTAGATAGAATCGATAAATCTTATCAAGTTGATTGACAAAAAATAACTTTAATTTTGAATTAACTTGCCTCTACTGCCTTAATTGGCAACTTTACGAGTTATATACAAGTTGAAAAAAGATCAATTGCCATAATATAGAATATAAATTACTTCATTTTCTATTATATTTCCATACTTCACTTTTGCTTTCCCTGATCGTACTCAAACCATATTTTGAGTTTAAGATTCTGTGCTTAATCCGCTTTGATTTAAGTTTGCGGTTATCGGATGCTGTGGTGTCGTTACTGCTGTAAGACACCATCGTTCTATAACTTGAACCACTGTCAACTTTCAGTATAAATTTTCTACTAACACGATGATATCTTTTATCTGGCATAGGAGGAGTTCTTTTTGACCGTGTTTCGAACGTGAGAAGTCTGAGGACAATTTAAATACCGGAGGAAAGTCAAATTGTTTGCATACGAATAGCAGTATTTAGTTGAGATAATAAGAGTCTGGGGAGTGTGAAGATACAGATTGATATCAAGTAGATATATAGTACTGTGTTAAGATACGACGACTTGGCCAGTTAAATAATGACCCAGATAAGAAGAGCGGATTATACAATATCAATAAAACAATAAAATGTTGTGGGTTGAGGTTGAGGAGATACACAAAAGGGAAATAAAACAGAAACAATGCGAACAGAAAGAAGCCAAGACAATGACGACAAGTAAACAAGCATAAAACATGCGTTAAGCACCACTAAATATACACACAGATACACATTCAAATGTTATACAGATACAGATACAGATTCAGATACAGATACAACTGCTAGCTACAGTTACAGCTACAGATGCATGGATAGAGATACCTGTCGAGATTTGTTACGCGACACGACAAAGCGACACCGCTATTCAAGTTGTCGAGTTGACATGTGTATACCTACCCCACCCACCTCATCCACCCCCTCTTCATACACTCCACCGGCACAGCGCAACTCCAACAGCCTCAGCAGAACTCAAGCGCTGTCATTGTCATCGTTGCCATTTCGATGCAAATCGAAATAAATGCATTTGACGAGACTTGTCAGGGCCAAAAAGATATATCGACATCGAGAACCTATAATTAGCCGATAATGTGTAAAATAAAATGCAACCAGAGAAGTATTCCAATTCCACGTATTTCTAAATTTCAAATATTTTTCGAATATTCTTAATATTTATAACATACCAAATATTTCGAATATTGCTAATATTCTAACATTCGCAATATTCCCAATATTCTTAAAATTCCTAATATATTTTTGTTACATTCGATTTATTTCTAATGTTCCGAAAATTTCATATATAATTATAATATTCATAGCATATTTCTAAAATTCCTTATATTTCCAAAACTCTTCTAATATTCTCTATATTCTGAATATATCTAATATTTCAAATATTCCTAAAAATCCCAATATTCCCCATATTCCTAATATTTTAAATCTATTACCAATATTAATAATTCTCCCCAAATTCCCATTATTCTTTATATTTCTCAAATTCATAAACTTCATATTCTTTCCCAATATTCCCTATATTTCCAGCTTGACTTCACCTTGACTGAGGTCCACTATACACTGACTACCAATTGTATGCAACTATTACTCGGAGAACGCCTTAACAATGGTATTCATTAATGACATTTTTGTGGCTGTGGCGGGGTCAAGCTACACAGTGATTGCCAATAGTATGCCGCCCATTGACAAGCTTTGCAAAGACATCTGTTCTCGATCATTATGATCGGGGATTCTATGTGATTGTCGTTAGTCGCTGTGCAATTGATTCTCCAATTACAGACTGTGTGTTGCAACAATTGTTGTGCATTAAATGCATGCCACTGTGTCGCATACCACACCTCCCACCACCCCACTATCCTCACCCACACCACACCATCCCTCGTCGTGTCTGGCAATTCTATAGATTCTTGAACAAGTGTTGCATTTTGGTTGATGCAATGCGGTTGCGGTTTATACACAAAAGGGTGTGGCCTGTGGGCAGTCAAGGTTGTGGTGTTGGCGGGGAGGGGGAGGGGGAGGCGGTTAGGGGTTGGTAGAACGTTGCCAGAATGGGAATTGGGGTATGGGTTGGGCGGCTGTGGTGTTGCCCAAATATGTTCTCACGCTCCAACCGCCTATAAGTATGCTGCGGTTTCTCCTGCTGCTCTTCAACTCCTTGATCCCCCCAATATTGTTGTTGTTGTTGTACTCACATTGTGCAAATGCTCGGCTGATGAATGTTTGCTGCTGCCGCGCAGCAATAGCTCCTGATCCTCTTGCCCCATCCTTGACAGGCAACACACACTCTCTCACACACACACACTCTCACTCACTCACACACACTCTCACTCACTCACACTCACTTTCTCACATACACACACACGCGCCGCACTTCACTTTAGTTTGACTTTTTGAAGACACTTTCTATAGCTTCTATTTATTATTATTATATTTTATATTGTTTATGTATGAGTGTGTGTATGTGTGGGGATTACTTCGTATCGAACGCGCTGACAAAACGCAACTGACGCTGCCCAAGCCGTGCAAATGACAACTGAGCGCCAAACGATGTTGCCAACGGCGGCCATTGACGTTGATGTTGACGTCGCCGTCGCCGCCGCCGACGCCACCGTTGACGTCGGCGTTGACGTCGCCGCTCTGGATTGACATGGCTTGCGGTGTTGCCGTTGCCAGTGCTGCTGCTGCTGCTGAGTGAAACATGATGAGTGCAACAGATTATAAGCTCAACATCTACAGCAACAAGCCCTAGCTTGTATCAGGCAACCGACTTCACCATATCTCGTACCATTCAAATTTCTGTTTCCCTTCCAGAATTAGATCTGCCATAAATTTGTCAAATCTCAACCGATTTTAAAGTTTGATACCTCAAATTCCAAGTTTTTACATATAAAATAAAACTGCATTCAAAGATTGATCATTTTAACACCTTCATTTTTC
The DNA here is from genome assembly GCA_018150725.1 of Drosophila quadrilineata. NCBI lineage: Eukaryota > Metazoa > Arthropoda > Insecta > Diptera > Drosophilidae > Drosophila > Drosophila quadrilineata. The sequence goes on from JAECWN010000432.1 coordinate 14,367,491, forward strand.
GACCCTACATAAGCCCTGAAACCAAGTATTATATTGGATTTATAGGGTTCCTTAAACTTTGATCTGCCATAAATTTGTCAAATCTCAACCGATTTTCAAGTTTGATACCCCAAATTCCAAGTTTTGACATATAAAATAAAACTGCATTCAAAGATTGGTCATTTTAACACCTTCATTTTTGGACCCTACATAAGCCCTGAAACCAAGTATTATATTGAACTTGAATTGTCCCTCGAACTATAATTTGCCATAAATTTGTCAAATCTCAACCGATTTTCAAGTTTGATACCCCAAATTCCAAGTTTTGACATATAAATTAAAACCGCATTCAAATATTGGTAACTTTAACACCTTCATTTTTGGACCCTACATAAGCCCTGAAACCAAGTATTATATTGGACTTATAGGATTCCTGAAACTTTGACCTGCCATAAATTTGTATAATCTCAACCGATTTTCAAGTTTGATACCTCAAATTCCAAGTTTTGACATATAAATTAAAACCGCCTTCAAATATTGGTCATTTTAACACCTTCATTTTTGGACCCTACATAAGCCCTGAAACCAAGTATTATATTGGATTTATAGGATTCCTGAAACTTTGACCTGCCATAAATTTGTCAAATCTCAACCGATTTTCAAGTTTGATACCTCAAATTCCAAGTTTTGACATATAAAATAAAACTGCATTCGAAGATTGGTCATTTTAACACCTTCATTTTCGGACCCTACATAAGCCCTGAATTCAAGTATTATATTGGAATTATAGGGTACCTTAAACTTTGACCTGCCATAAATTTGTCAAATCTCAGCCGATTTTCAAGTTTGATACCTCAAAATTCAAGTTTTGAGTAACATTGCGAAGCTGTTCAAAATTGCCTGATTTTCATGTTTCATACAAAACTATTATATACTGTAAGGGAGGTACGAGGTATGACAAATACTTTGTCTATTTGCATGCAGATTAGAGAGCAACCGTCCACTGTTCGACTCTCCTTTTTGGGGATGTTGCTCTCTTGTCTTGTCTTCGCTTTGTTTTTGTGTTATCAGTGTATTCGGTTTTATTATTTTTCCAGCTGCTCTTTTTCGTTTTCTTTAGCATGTTTCGTCTTCTGCTTTCTTTATCATTTTGTGTTTCTTTAACACCTTGATTTTTTTTGTTGGGTTTAAAACGAATTGTTATCTCTTTAAAATTACATTTAATTTTATGTAGTGATAATCGTTTTCTTTTTATCTGTTTTTATGGAAAGAAAGAAACACAGTAGAGAGAAAGAGAGAGAGAGAGAGAAACATAGACAGAGAGAGGGAGAGAGAGAGGGATTAACTTAGATTGTCGCTGCTGTTGGAGATACAGGGCACTCCGCAGTCGGTCATACCTTTTCAAGGGCTTTGGAGTTGAAAACTCGTTGTTTTGCACACTTAACTCATTTGTGGGCGCAGAGCCATGCCCACACTGTGGCATGTTGATATTATGGGCAGTTGTGGGGCTTCAGCGAAGCTCGGTTGCACTTTGAGTTGAACTCGACTTGCAACTGAAATCGTCGTTGCCACAAAACTAACTCAAAGTTGCATATTGGTTGGAATTGTTGTCGCTGCTTTAAAGTGTCACAGTGCCACAAAATTTGGTGCATGTGGCGCGTGGCCAGGCCACGCATGTGTGTATGCATTCCTGGTTGATATTTGTGGCAGTTGCAAGTGTGATACTCCCACCCCCCCGACTGTGTAGTAAATCCGTCTCGAAGTTTCGCTAAGCTCTGTTGCCAGTGCCACTCGGATGCCATCATTTACTCACTCAAATGCTATAAACTTTTTACACTTAACAATTTATTGTCACTCTGCTGGCGTCGACGTCGACAGCGACGCTTGCAACTGCTATGCTCGACTCTCTACTTGCAACTCAACTTGCAAAAAGCTGAATCAGAAAAAAAAATAAACGTTGGCAAGAAGTAAGTCGAGCAAAAACGTAGAAAGTTTTCCGAACACGCTTTTACACTCTCTATTCCGCTCTCTCTCTCTACCCTCTCTACCTCTCTCTGTCTCATATATCCCATACACACACACACACACACACACACATACACACAGGTAACGGCCATTGACACTCGGCATCAACTTAGGCAGAGTTGTTTGAAGTTGAGTTTGTCGCTGGCATAATGTTGGCTATGAGTTACTCCGCCAGGCTGCCCCAATATCCATCCATCCATCCACTTGTTATGCTGCTCCAGCCGAACTCCAGAGACGCTTTCGCCACCATCACTCCTCGCCAGCAACCCTATAGTGCCACCATCCCTGAAACGCGTTAACCCATGCAAATTATTGACGCGGACAGCGGCTTCAATAAATCTGCAAAGTGTGTTTATGTGTGAGTCTGTGTGTGTGTTTACTCCATCTCTCTCTCTCTCTCTCTCTCACTCTCTCTATATGTGTGTCTGTGTGTATGTGTGTGCGTGTGCAACTTTTGCTGTGCCGGCATGCCACATGCCCCATGCCGCATGCTTTGTGCCTTGTGCTAACTTTATGCCAAGCGCCACGCTAATCAGACAGCTTTCTAGTTCATTGCATTGAACGTACTGCCACGCCCACATGGGCGCCCCACTCGGCACGCCCTCTGCATCCTCTACCCCCTACCCCCCCTCTCATTGCCTCAAATCAGCTGTTCGCCTCGTCCGTCAAGCAGCCACTCAACTGGCTGTAATTGCCAAGTAAATCAGCGCTGCCACTTGCCATGCCCAAAAAGTATGTTCTCGTGGCATGCAGCATGGATGCAAGAAGAAGGAGAAGTCGAAGTGGAAGAAGCGTAAGGGAAAAAGACAGGGACAGAGACAGAGACAGACGAAGAAGCAGTGCGAATTTGTGATGGGAGGTTGTGAAAAGTTTTGCAAAGTTTTAAAGAGGAATACTTCATGTGCTAGATTCATAGTTAGTTAGTTAGTTAGTTAGTTGTTGTTGTTGCTGTTGTTGCATGAGGCAACGGGTCGCATTTGGTGACCAGCAGTGGCAGAGTCTACACGGTGGCAAGTTGACGCTCACAAACTTTAAAGCAGCCCACTGTGCAGGTAGACCCCTCTACCGTCTCCCGTCTCAGGTACTGGCTGACAAACTGCTTAGTACCTACAAAGGTCCTGCTCTGCTCTCCTGCAGCTAACTGTATCCTGGTTGGGGTATTCACATTTGAGTGGGGGGATTACTAAATACCGACAGCAAAACTTGTCGGCTTCTCGGGGGATTACAACTACCAATAAATTTTGTATTAGGGTGACCCTTAACTAACTTAATCAATTCCGGCACGAGTTCAGATCCGATGCGCCTCAAAGTTGCTCGACAAATTGACAAAAACAGCGGCCATGTGGGGGCGACACCACTTATTGGATTTCACACAATTTAACAGGCAACCATTTCAATTTTTCTTTTTATAAATTTATTTTATTTTATTTAATTTTTTTTTTTTGGTTTGCAATTTTTATGCTCACAAATATGCATAAAAGTGTCGCTCATCAAATCGTTGATGAATTTTTCCGAGCAGAGTGCCTGAAAGGGGGAATATGTCTGCTCGAGTGTGTGGCGTGAGGCAAAAGGGGTTGTGAAAGTGTCAGCTAGATAACAGTGTGACCGTATTGCCCATTGCTGAGCTGCGTGCCGCCATTGCCTGCAATAAAAGCAAATGGCGGCCGCATATTTTTCTATTAAAGCGCATCAACATGGCGATAAGGCACACAGACACACAGAGAATAATACATACAGAGAGAGAGAGAGAGAGAGACTGAGAGAGAGAGACTGAGAGAGAGAGAGAGAGAGAGAGACAGAGACAGAGACTGAGAGAGACAGAAGAAAAAGAAATGAAACGGGGAATCGCCTACGAGTTTGGCCTGTGACTGTTCCGCTTACAGCACGCGCGCGTCTCATAAAAACGTATCAAAACATCCGCTGGGAGTCATAAAAATTTTGCACTTTTGCCCGGAGATGCAGACCTCGGCCAACTTTTGTCTTGCAGCCTCAAACTGAGACCGAGAACGAGAGCGAGACCGATACTCTGAGACACTGACTGAGCTGCCACTGAACCAGGAGGAGGCAGCTTCAACATCAGCAGCAGTATCAGTATTCGTGGCTGTGGCAGACGCGGCGTATGTGTAATCTAATAAAATGTGCTGTTTATGTGGCAACATGGCCGCATTCAAAGCTCGGCTTGCCACATATGATACTAGCTGCCCCAGGACGAGTTAGTGCACTGCTTGGGCATGTCTGGTAGTTAGCCGCAACTAGATTCCAAGTGGCTGCCGTCTTCCAACAGTTGCGCAACAGTTGCTCTGCTTTATGGCTACCCCGATGGTCGCATTGTGGTTCCCACAACCAAACCCCCCAACCCCAATGTGTGGCAGGTAAAGTTAGCTGCAACTTATGTGCCATCATGCCACCATGTGAATGTGGATGCCACAGACAGGATGCGCATCCCACTTAACGTGACCCTCTCTCTCTCCCTCTCCCTCTCCCTCTTCCTCTCGCTCTCTCTCTCTCTCTCTCTCTCTCTCTCTCTCTCCCTCTCTGGATGCCCAAGAGGTCGTTAACCGTAATCAAGGCAATGCCATCAGCTGATTGAAGAGTAAGAGATTCTGGGAATCTACTTGAAGAAATAATAATAATATCCTGCCAAAGGGACCAACACATAAATTCCTTTCAATTCAATTGGACTCTAGGATCTGCAGTGGAAGAGAGAATATCTGCAGAGAATGAGAACTATGTGACTAAAAAGAGATCTTTCTCTCTCTCTATGTATATCTCTCTCTATCTGTCTTTCTCTTTCTCTTAATGACATGCTTAGATTGGATTAGAAATGTGCGAAGAGGATATCCTTTGACAACACACATTGTAATTGTATTATGTCCTGTAAGACACGTGTAAGGCGATGTGGGCTTAACTGTATTTAAATGATTTGCATAATTGTGTGTGTGTGTGTGTGTGTGTGTGTGTGTGTGTGTGTGGGAAGTGTTGCAGTCTCTAGAGAGATTATATGAGAATCGCGATTAAAAATGCATTTAATATATCACAAGGGGATATGACATGTCACAGGACATAAGCCAAAAAGTAAGACAAAAGCCGACAGAACTCCTTCTCTTTTTCGCTCTCTCTCTCTCTCTCTCTGTCTCATTCTTTCTCTGTCTCTCTGTCTCACTCTGTTGAATGTTGTGCTCTAATTGGGGTTGGGAAATAAAATAATTAAATTGCATTAAAAAATAAGTAAATATGCATATGAAAGGAGAGTTTAACTGTGAGCCGCGAGGCGACAATGAGAATTCTCTGCTAATTAGCAAACTGACAGCGAACACAAAGAGAAACACCGCACCAGACAGAGAGGTACGACACAACAGAGAAAGATAGAGAAACGGGCAGAGAGAGAGAGAGCGGGAGAGTGAGAAAAAATAAAGCATACGCAGCGTTAGACAAGCCAATGAATTATGCAAAATAGGAGGCGACAATGAGAGCCAAAATGGAAGGAAAGCGTTTGGTGTGTGTGTGGCATGGGGCAAGTGGCATGAGGCATGTGGCGTGTGGCATTTCGAGTTTGCCATTTGATGGCTACAGGGTATGGGCACGCCACTGTCACAGCGAGTTGCTTTTGTTATTACATTTTTAACATTTGATGCCGCCACCTACTATCATCATCATCATCATCATCATCATCATCTGCTGTTGCACATGGGGGTGTCTGTGTTGCAAGCGGGATGGCGGTACATCCCTCATTTTAGCTGGGCACTAATATGCCAGCTAATTTGTTATTCATGTGATTTAAGCGCGTCAAAGAAGATTAATGACTAAAGCACATACTAAAGGAGACAACAACACTGGAAAAGTGCAAAATAAAGAAAAGAAAATACCCAAGGAATGAAAGAAAATGACAAGCAACACACACACACATACATAATAAGGACACCAACATCACCAACCAACTGACAGCATCAGCATAAGGCAACAAGGAACAAGGTAACAGGCAATGGCATGAGGGAAGGCACAAGGCATAGGCCATGGGGCAGGACAATTCAATAAAGAGGCAACAACACAATCAGGCCATGCCCAAGACAAGGTGCTGCCAACAATAGATGGAAAAAGAAAACGGAGCAGAAAAGGACCTCAAAACAGAGATAGGGACAGATAGACACAGAATATGAATGAGATAAAAACTGAAAAAAAAAGAAGTGAAGTCAACCGGAGTTTAGTAGAAGAAATAGTCATGAGTAGGGGGACCTCAAAGGCAGACAACATAATTGGAGAGGGAAACTGAGAGAGAGACAAAAAGAGAGAGAGAGAGAAAGAAAAAAACGAGCATAATGAATTTATGTTAAGGTTCTCCTTTATCGAGATAAAGGCTTCAATAAGGACATGTTACTATCAGCAGCTGCCAGTCCACTGAAGATTGTAAAGCTGCAAGAAACAAACTCAAAGCGGACCCACAAATATAAGATCCTCACTATCGATAGCAACGTGCGCTCAACTATCGATAAGCTGTTAGCATAAACATCGATAAATTGCATTGAAATGCAACTTTTAAATGAAATCTCCTGTGATCTTAGAGCATTACTCTAGTTGAGCTTCTAACAGATCTTAAAGAATTATATTCTCTCCCCCATTCAATAAAATTGTGCTTCAAAGTTACTATCGATAAAAACTGGCATATCGATATTCTGAAAAAAATGCTTGACAATTTTGGCATGGAGTGTACTTAAATTCAATTGTCTGTAAGCCTTACTCTAAACGTGTGTGAGAAACACACACACACACACACACACAGACACACACATGTGCGCACACACAGACACATAATTTGAGGCAAATTTGCATAATTTAGTGTTGTTGGTTGTGGGCGTCACACGAGACACGCCCCCTCCTTCCCAAAAGGCAACAAGAGTATGGCAAGAATGGTTGCCAAATTGGTCGTGTTGGCAACTTTTTGCGGTCACTAGCGAGAGCAAGAGAGATACAGAGAGATACACAAAGTGAGAGAGAGAGAGAGAGAATTAGAGAGGGAGAGAGCTTGCAACAAGCCGCAGCAAAGTTATTATCTTTCGTTTAGGAAATTTTTAATTGAGTTTGTTTCTACTTATTAGCGGGACAGTTTTAGGAGCCTCCCTACCGCCCCTAACCCCCCACGGCATGTGGGCGGCGCGTATCCAAATGAAAGATCAACAATGTGGGGGGAACAGATGCAGCTCATCTCAAGCATCCACATAATTTGGCTGCATGGATGAGGAGAATTCGTTGGCGGTTTTCGAGGCGACAGGACAACATGCAGTTCCCACTCCCCGTCTCTGTCTATCACTAATTCTCTTTCTCTCTCTGTCTCTCTCTCTCTCTCTCTCTGTCTGTCTCTATTCAGGCTGTCAATTTATTTTTGTCTATCTCTGTTGTGCGTGCGTATTATAGCTGTTAGCTTTTGTTCGTCTCACAAAATTTCATAGTAGAGAGCCTGTCCTCTGTTGGCGATGGGCCTGGGTTTTCGTTTCGACTTTGATGCGGTTGGACGTTGTGAAAGTTGTGAGGTTCTCCACCGCAAATTAAAGTGCACAATTGGAAAGTTTCACTGAAATATGTGTGTCTGCTTGGGTATCTAGGTTAGATTTGGGCATCTATGCGAAACCGGCTTGATGCTGTAGTTGGAGATGGATTTTGGATGTTGGTTGTAGGTCGGTTGTTGGTTGGTTGTCGGTTGGTTCCTTGTTCACTGCGTGTGCCTGTCCATCCTGTTAGGACTTCTCACCGTTCACCAGACAGACAGACAGACAGAGAGACGTTCCATTGCGTTCAGTTGAAAAATAGCCTTTCAGCGGCAACTTTCCAATATCACAAAAATGGCCAGGACTCGGTGCGGTTTTGTGCTGAGCAACAGCCAAGGGCCAAGGACCGAGAAACGAGAAACGAGAGGCGAGAGCCGAGAGCCGAGAGCTTAGCTTCAGAAATTGCAGCTTGCATTGAGGCCAAGCAAAACATTCTTGGCCAAGCCGCCAAGTCAGAAGCCACCTCAGTTGAGACTGCCTGCACCTGCCTGCACAGAATCCTTTTCCACGCCCTGCCTGCCCAACTGTCTTCACAGTTTTCGCACTGAGAAAATGTGCGGTTTTTGTGGTTTTCTTGAGAAATCTAATTAAATGAATAACAAAGGCAGCACCACCACCACCACCACCAGCACCATCGCCCAGCACCATCTCCAGTGGGCCTCGGCAGGACAATGCATACCTAGCACGAAAACCACCAAAGCCTCTGCTCTGCTCTGCCAACCGCTTAAGGTTCCTTCAGGTCTCCCTTCAAGTTGTTCCAGTACTGAAAAGTTGCTCAATTTACTTAGTCCTGTTCACAATGTCAAAAGTCAACCGCTTCGTGGGCGTGTCAATGCAAGTGGGCGTGTCAGGTGCAGCCAATACGCACAGGCCGCCGGCTCAATAACAGCTAATAAAAGGACTATTAATAGGTTGACTCCTTCAAAAGGATGCGCGATGAAGCGCAGCTCATTGTAATTACAATATTTTAACAAACTCTCTTCTTTTCTCTGCTCTTCTCTCTCTCTCTCTCTCTCTCTCTCTCCCTCTCTCGTCTTGGCAGATTATCAGAATTATAGAGTATCTTATATAGTATAGACTTTTTTTGGTTTTTTCTTTTTTTAAAGTGTCTTGAAATCAATTTTTATTTCCGACTTGGACAGATGGAAAAGAGAAGCGAAATTTATAGAGAACGATAAATACAAGTGCACATTGCATTAGGTTAATCTAGGGTTGTTCAATAGTTCTCTACATACATTTCTTCTTCCTCTACGCCTCCTCCTTGAACATCCTCCCATTTTTTTTTATAACCTGTGTGTGCTTTTTTTAGAGTTGAAAGTCGTGCAGAGTCCTGCAAATTGTCCATTGCTCGTCGTACAACCAAATTCAATTTCGTGCCATGTACTTTTCATGATATGAGTTTATATACACTATGACCCTCTCTTTCTCAACAGCTTGCCCTCTCTCTCCCCCTCTATCTGTCTCTCTCTCTCTCTCTCTCTCTCTCGTTTCTATCTATCTCTTATATATCATTTGCACTAACTGTGTGACATAGTTAAAACTGTAGAGGGGTATATGTATGAGAGGGGGGCGGGGTCAGAGAGTGAGAGAGAGAGAGAGAGAGAGGGGTTGCGGGAAAGTTAAGAGCTACATGCGACACTCGTTAAGTTTGTGTTTCAGCTGAGGAGCACTAGGTGGCGCTTTATGATGCCCGATGCCAGCAGTAGTTGTTGTTCAACTTGGTCTTCACTTTGCCATTTCATTTTCATTTTCATTTTCGTTGTCGTTTTCGAAGTGTGAGAAGAATGTGGGTGGGAGGTAGAGGGACGAAAGAAAGCAGCGGAAGTAGCAGTGGGAGGCCGTAAAAATGAAAATGGCGTAACAAAAATGAGAAATGAAGAATGACAACATCAAATTAGCTTCATAAAAATGTCGCAATGTTGAGCTTAGGCTTTAGCATGTGTGTGTGTGTGTGTGTGTGTGTGAGTGTGTGGGTGTGAAACAAAACAGTTTATACAAATGCGAGTACAAAATATTTTTATGATAAATGACTGTAAACGAGCACGTGAAGCAACAGCAACACCAACAACAACAAACGCGACCATAGACATAAACGTGCTACTGCCAACCACATACGCACATGACAACTCACACACACACACACACATACATATGCCCACACGCTCCTACATATGTACATACATATATGCACAGCAAGTGTCTGGCAACAATTTTGGCGTCGACGTTGACATTGACGCCATTTCCGGCCGCCACAACCAAGACACGAAGCAGCAGCAACAGCAACAGCAGCAACAGTTGTCCTTTGTCCTTGCCACCAGCATGCAGACATGTGTCAAATGCGCGTCGTCACACGCATTCCCTCTCTCTTTCTTTCTCTCTCTATCACTCTCTCTCTTTCTTACACACTCACAAGGATAGAGATACCTTCTTTGTTGTAACAGTCTTGACATAAGTTAAGAGCTTCCAATTTAAGTTTCAACTTGTGCTGCTTATTAAATTTTCATCTCATATTTGAAACAATTGTGCTGCTTTCGTTTTCACATTTCTTGGCGCTTATAATTCTCAACTGGTTTAAGCAGCAGCCAGATATATAACAAATACTATGAGAAACAGTCAAAAGGAACACAAAAAAACTTAATAAAATTATAAATTATATTGCTGTTAGACGGAGAAAGAGATACAAATTGAGAAAGAGAGAGAGAGAGAGATAGAGATATAGATAGGTACATGAGCTGGCCGAATTGGTAGTCAAGTGTTGGCCAAGTCAGTTGACACACAAAGTGGATCTTTTCAAACAATGCTGATTAGGTTATTAAGATGCCTTTGGATGCCTTTCAGTTGCATGACAAAATCCTCTATATATCCACTTAAACGAAGCGCTAGAAAAGCCAGCGATGAAGCCTCAGACCCACAACAACAACAGCAGCAACAAATAAGAAAAAGGTGGGCACGAATGTGAAAGAGAGGGAGAGATGTATGTATGTATATATATGTGGAGCTAGAGAGAGATGGAGATAATGTATGGCTGGAGTGGAGAGCATATTTGTTGTGTTCAGAAGCCATGGCCATGGCACTGGCATGGAAGCGTTCTTCTGCTGCGCACTTGTGCATCTCATTTTTATAAGAGAATGTCACACACACACACACACACAATTACATATATATACATTTATATATATATATATATATATATATATATATATATATATATATATATATACACGCCACACGTAGCGGCAGAAGAAAAAGCTTCAGCAAGGAATATAAAAACGACTTCCTCTTAGACGACGCTTTTAGCTAAATTGCGACAAAAGTGAGCAACGGATGCGGGTGCCACCGGGGTCGCTAAGGTTGCTGAGGGGTTGGTGGTGGGGGTGGAGGGTAGAGTGTGTGTGGCAGGGGCAGGGCAGAGAAGCCGCCGACTAAAATAATAAAAGAACGTCAAAAGAAGCAGGCACATAAATAAACTGCCCCACTCCTATTCTATAAATGTGACCCGGAGTGTGTGTGTGTGTGTGTGTGATTAGGATAAATGTGCACGCGTCCAAATTGATGTGGCCTGCTATATGAAAATGGGGGTTGGTGGGAGAGGAATCATGAGAGAGATGGCTAAACCGGAAGCGGATATGCGCTGCAATTGTCATCCGCCTTTGGCTTTCAGTTTCTGTGAAAACAAGACAAAAATCAACAACAACAAAAATAACGGGACAAAATAATGTATAGAAATGTGGCAAGTGTGCGTCTACCTATTACCTCTCTCTATCACTCTCTCTATCGCTCTGTCTCTCTCTAGCTGTAGCTGTAGCTGTAGGTGTATCTGTATCTCCAGCTGGTTGTATCTGTGGCTGACGGCATCTCTAGGTGGGCATCTTCATAAAGCGAGTCCTTTATCCTTGTGTTTGCCATGTGCGTCATTTACTTGTACATTTTTATTTTATCTCCACACCGCACTTTTCTCATTTCTCTTCCATTCTTTCTCTCTCTTTCTCTTTCTCTCTGTCTGTCTCTTTGAGCCACTTAAAGGCACTCAGTGACACGCAAACAGATGGAGACGAAGCACCTACGGGGAGCATATGTCGCATCTGATGTTTGTCTAATTTGACGTTTCGTTATTATTAAGTGTGTCCCCCCCTCCATCCCCCTCACTCGTTATTCCTTTTTTTTTTTTTTTTTTTGTCAACATTTTTGGCAAATGATATTTGAATGAACTCGTTTCATGCGCCAAGTAAATTAGGCATAAAGTTGCTTGACACAAAATTAAAAACAAATTCATTTCGTTGCTGAGAAAACATTGAGCGAGAATCGAGTTGGAGTTGAATTAATTGATATGAAAAACAGCCAAAGAGCGGAGGGTTTGATTTAAGATACAAATTTCACTCACCTATCCCTCATCATTTCTCTCTCACATTCTCTCTCTCTCTCTCTGTGTATCTCTCCGCTCTGCGCTTATTACTCATCATTCATCATACATCACACGTCTGGCATATCAATCATTAGCAAGTGTCTGTCTAGTTGGTTGACTGTGTGGGTAGAGAAGGGGGAGGTAAATGGTGGGAGTGGCTGGGGAGAGGGGGGATGGGTGATTGCATTGATTTGCCTGGCAGCAGCAACTTCAGTCGCTTCCTGCCGCTCCTCAAGCAGCTGCGTATTTCCGCCTGCGTTCGCTGTTAATTGCGGCTGAGCCGCAGTTAATCGCATGTCACGCTTCCCTACAGGATCTGAATGAGCAAGATAGACAGAAAGAGACAGATATATATATATATATATATATATACATTTATATATATATATATATGGGGAAGTAGTAGGCATGGCTTATATCAGTTATACACTGAAAGAGAGAGAGAGGCATTTGGTGTGCTGTCATGGCGTTTGTCTGTTTGCGGTTTCAATTGTCACTTGATGTCTTCTCATTATGATAGCTGTCTCCATCTCATACTCTCCCTATCTCTCTCTCTCTCTCTCTCCCTCACACACTATCTGTCTATCTCTGTCTAATTTGTGTAAATGTGCTTGTCAAATGCTGCCGATTATGTGCTACTCATGCCACATTCGCCGCCTTTATTGGTCAGTTTCAGCGGCTGCTCTCTTCACAATATCACGTATACACCGCTTGGGCCGAACTGTGCCAATTAAAGTGACTTGCTTTAATGTGCCCAAATTTATGCTCTCACCTGTGTCAGCTGCCGATCTGTGTGTGTGTGTGTGTGTGTATGTGTGTATTTAGAAACTTTTGCGACAAAAGTCAAATGCGCGCTTAGAACTCAACTGGGGGCAGCAGGTGCTCTCGATGCTCGCAAGCGACAAACTTGAGCACTTGCCACCATTTTGTGCTGCTATGGGGCACTCGACAACTTCAAGTCGACACCCAAAAATTTATGGCGACTCTAAGTAATTGAGATTTTTCAATGTTTCTCTTGTAGCTCTTGCGACAATCGAACTCAGGTTGACAGCTGGCGACTGTTGTCGCTGCTGCTGCCGCCTTAAAGTTTAAGAATTCTGCAAAAATGTGGCTACACTTTCATTTTTTCTGTTTTTTTTTTTTGGTGCAATTTATGCCACATACAAGTCGTGCGAGTGCGAGTGCGAGTTGCTTAAATGGTAAATGTTTCTTATCTGTGCCACGCCCACCGTCCAGCGAGGCGTGCCAAGCATGTGCATATTTGAATACCAACATGGCTCATATTCAACTAATTAGGCGAGTTTCGCAAATACATTTTCATTATTGTAATTTTATCCAGCGCACTCTGAGCAAAACTACTACAACATACATACATATGTATGTACATATATGTACATATATGAGAAAAATGTGCTGTAAGGCGGCACAGAGACCAACAGCAGGCTAAAGACAGAGAGAGAGAGAGAGATACAGACAGACAGACAGTATGCGGAGTAAAGAAGCAAGCGCTGAAAAGTAGGCAACGTGCTGGCAAAACTTTTCTGCATACGAGCATATGCATGACACTGCAGTGCAACTGTTGTTGGAACAGTGAAGCGGTGGTGGGTGGATGGTGGTGGCTGGCGGCACAGTGCGGTGTAATGTAACAGACACCGACACATGTAGGCCGAGACATTTGCATACATACATATATGTACATACATATGAATGTATATGCATGTTCATCTGCATGTACATATATGAAGAACCTACAGGTAATATGCAAAGGCTACTAAAACAACACATATGTACATACATACAGATCTGCATACATATATACATGTGAAGAGAACCTGCCAGAGTCAGAGAGAAAGACAGTGAAATTCGAGTAGCATAAGTGTACATACAGTTGTATATATGTATAAGTGTGGGGCAGTCGAATTGTGGAACATATAAAAAACGAAAAGCGTCTGATGTGCAACTTAAGCAACCAAGAGGCACTTCAACAAATAATTGTTCATCTTAATAAAAAAAATATAAATTTTTATTTTTTTAAAATATACACTTTCTTAAAAATGTTTAATAAAAATATATATTCATCATATATACATTGTTCTAAATTTACTATATTATAACTAAAAAATATAGTTTAATAAAAATTAGCAAATTTTGTTGTTCGAATATTATTTGCCCGTTTTTCAAATCGCCGCTCCCTCTGTTCCATCTATTCATGGCTTTGATATGATGTGTTTTTTTTTTGTTGTTACTTTTTGCTGTTCTCTTTGAGCCTAAACCCAAAACCATTAACACTTGTTTCTGTCATTTTAGATGAAATGCGGAAGCGCTTTTGTTTCTGTGCAACAAACAAGTTTTGCTTGCGCTAGGAAAGCTGCCACTGCCACTGCCACTGCCCCTGGCCCAATCAAGTTGGTGGGGACTGTTAGCTAAGCCCAAGCCACCCAACGCCCATTCACCTAGAAACGCGAATATATAGCCGGGCATGTCCTGTGTGCGGTATGTGTGAGGGATAGGCGTATGCAGGACTTTTATATTTTGACATGGGTTTCCGTATCCTAGATTCATTTGCAGCATTTTGCCTGTTTGCAGCAGGCACCACCAGTGGCAGCAGGCGTTCCTTTATTTGCTTGTTTTTCACTCAGACAACCACCGCAATTCCACTTCTGCACACCCATTCCCCCCCCAACACTCTCCTTTTACGGGCAAGGACTAAGCCGGCGGCTAGGCACTGTTAAATACTTGTATGTACACATTATAACTCCGGCGGTTGGCATGTCAGGCAACTGGATGAGGGTGCCGCTTGCATGTTGCCCAGCAAACTTTCCTATTCTCTCTCTCTCTCTCTCTCTCTCTCTCTCGCTGTGTATGTGTGTGTGTGTGTGTGTGTGTGTGTGTGTGTGTGTGTGTGTGTGGCTGTCAACGTCAAGGCGTGGCTGCCTCCGTTGCCTTTGCTGTTGCCTACTTTACGGCGCAACGTAGTCAAGTCGGCAGCGCAGGACTCAAAAGCAGTGAACGGAACACGTGGATCCACAACTATAACTACAACTACAGTTGTGGCTACAACTACATGTGGAATTGGAACGTGTTTCACGAATGAAAGCATTCATCTCTTGCCATTTATCAATTTTCTGGCATTTTTTTTTGCGGGTTTTGAATATTTTCATTGAATTTGACATTTTGGGCATAAGTTGTTAAATAATTATAAAAATGAGCAAACAAATTGTGGTTCATCCTCTACCTAGCGCCATCATTCCCCCTTTCTCCAACTCTCTCTCATTCTCTCTCTCGTTCTCTCTCTGTTTTTCTCTCTCTCTCTCTCTCTTCGATTGCGGTGTCCCTCAAATACCACAAAATGTGTAAATTTGCTCGTCTTTCAACTTGACGCGTTTATGCGTAAACTTTGATGCTTTATCATGCATACACGACTGGCCACGCCCACATTTTCCCACCAACCGTAAAATAAAAAAAATATATATATATATATATATATATATATATATATATATATATATGTATGTGTACGTGCTGCAATGAGATCGTGTCTTTCCTGGACGGCATCGTTACCAAATCGAATCGTTTGCATTGGACAGCTTTCAAAAGGTGTTTGGCAAGTTCTGCAACCAAATTAATTTATAAATTTATCATAAAGCCGACAACAAAATCCCAACCATACATATCGTAAACACACACGCATACACACACCCACAAAATCAAGAATGAATCGAAGACATTTGAAGAAATTTGTGTTGGACGTGGAGTTGAGTTTGTCGGACCCGCATGATATGTGAATCTGTATGAAATCAATGAAGATGCCCATGACGAAGTTTGATATCATGATGTTGATGATGATGATGATGATGATGATAATGATTATGTTGGCGATGATGGTGATGATGGCGATGATGACTGCGCTTGCATAATCGAGCCAACACTGGTGTGTCTATGTGTGTTTCAGAGTTTGGAAACAGTGCGTGAGCAGCATTTTCAATGCCTCCACACGAATATCCTTCATATCCTTTGCTGAATATCCTTCATATATGTATGTACATATCCTCTACCTGGCCACGTTCATCTTCTGAACAGTTTCTGAAACTGAGACCAAAATGGTGGTCATACCGCCATAACTCCAGTTGCCATAGATGAGCTTGGAACTGGAAACTGAAAATGTGGATTCCTTGTGCCTAGAGCATCTGCTGCGGGCCGCATACAATTAGCTGCAACTGTAATTAAAGCAATTGTATCATAAATCTTTTGCCAATTTAATGGCAAATGCTTCACAGTGGGTGTATCCTCCCCCCGGCAGCATCAGCTGCTGCCACCCCTCGCCGCCAACAGCCCCCCATCATCAACCACTGTATATCCGACTCGTCCTTCGTCCTTCTGCCTGACGGCGTGTATGCGCAGTAATGAAAATAAAACAAAACAAAAACCAGCAACAAAAAATTGCCAAATTAATATAAATTTAATAGTTGCCTGGCATCTATGGCCCACTCCAGAGAGAGAGACAGAGAGATAGAGACAGAGAGATAGAGAGATATAGAGAGAGAGAGAGTGAATGCATAACCATTAAATGCATTCAGAAAGCGTTTAGAAGGATGCAACTTCGCCATATCCTGCCTGAAACAACTCTAGTCTCAATTCTCAATTCAGTGGAGCACTTGCCAAGTGGCATCCAGAGTAATTGAAATTCCAGTTTAATAAATATCAGAAATTCCGCTGAATATTTAGTAGAGCGACTAAAACACTCAATTCCCTCTAAAATACTTTTTTATTTATACACAAATTTGAAAGACATCAAGGCGAGAGCTACGAAGTGGATATCATGGCTGACGGGAATGTGTCTGGATATCCTGATACTCTACAGGAACCGGTAACCATTCAGCAACCCAAAAAGGATCTGCTGAGTTTACCATCGAAGTGTCCCGGAGAATATCAGAATGAAATGATGTACGGAATGGTCTTAAAATGTCCCAGAATTCAAAAAAATAAATCAACTATCCTGCCAACCTGTATATGAATTAGCCTAATTTAGCTTATTGTAGCCAATTTCAAAGCAATTATGTTCAATGATTCTAATTAAAAACAACTAAATAAATTTAATATAAATTGAAAAAATTTTCAAAATCTAATTCTGCTCTTTTCTATGCTAATATGTGCCGTACTTAATATTAGCACCGCTGAAGTTTAGTTCACAAATTTTCTCAACGAGAAATCAAATTTGGAAATGATCATAGTAGCCTTTTTGGCAAAACCAAGGTTTCGTCGGAAGTAGATTTCGAGCTAAGTTCAGTATAAGTCAATAACAGCCCGATGGGAACATCTCTTAAAAACTAAAAAATATATTTTTAATAAAAGTAAACTAAATAAATTCTCATAAAGTTTCGGTGAATTGTAAATAGTGAAAAAAAAAAAAAAAAAATTAAGGTTCAATAACATAAAGTGAATATATCATAAATAATTATCGTGCGTGTTAATGAAATTAATGAATTAATTAAGTTAAGTGTCGTCATGGATCCTGAGGATACCTCGCAGCTCTTCACAGTCCTCTGCAACACAGAGAGTTCTGACGTGGTGCGCCAACGTGCCGGAGAAGTGTTATTCAAACGTTTGGGCAGAAGTAGAAGCACTTGGACAGATCTGAAGATCGATGGCCAGATGAAGGCACTGGATCAAATTGCGAGTCTGGTGAAGACGCTGACTCCCAACAATGGCGGCAATGCTAACATGTTGTTGACCATCGGGAAAATAATAGGCAACGTATTGGGCAAGAGCCCCAGTTCTGGGGTTACCGATGAGTGGAAACAGAAGATATGGAAGATGATTCAGCAGTTTGCCAAATCGAGCGACATGCAGATACAACGAATGATACTGACCACCCTGAAAGGTCTGGGGTCATACACAAGTGACTCCGTCAACCACATTGAATGCATCCACATTTCTCTGGTGTTGTCGAAATGTGCGATTGAAAGATATGGCGAGGATATGGATATGCAGGCAATGAATGCATTGATTGACTGTTGGGGATCCGTGATAAAGCGCTACGGGAGTTATGCATCCATGATGAATGTGCTAAGGGTATTCCTGCAGACGTTGTTGCTGATGACTCACAGTTTTGCAAACCGTTTAATTTTGGATCCGGCGGCATCGACGAACCTTCGACCATTCGAAATTGTTAAGAGTTTTGCCATTTATTTCCCAGAGTTGCTGGCGCCACAGTTGACAGTGCCCATGAATTACATCTGTAACACGATCTCCATTAAAGAAGTGTCCGACGAGATCCGCTGCCATGCAATTGATGCGTTGGAAATTCTGGCAATATACATGGAGCGGGATCTGATCAAGATTAAAATGTGGAACTTTGCACTGAGCACCCTGATTAAATTGCTTGCCGTTGAACCGCCCTCTCCTTCCTTTGGCCAAGAGTACTTTGAAATCGATAAGGGAGATTTTCGCTGCCCGGAGTACAGAGCTGGTCTAGCCATCACCAAGATTGCGAGTTATATAAGTGACCATCGGTCAAGAGAGGAAGCACTGGATTTGATAAAGCCTCAGTTTAAGGGCAGCCCGTCGACATTGCATCGTATGAGTGTCCAGCTGTTCATGTCCCGAATATTCAAAGGATTCAAACAACCATTTGGTAAAAATGTACTCAAACAATTCATTGCGGTCATATTGAAGGGAACTAACGACAGTTCGCAAATTGTTCGTCGGTCTGGATTTTATGCGATGACCGTTTTTGTGGAATTCGCTCATCCGGAGACAACCCTGTTGACAAAGGAACTGTTCCCCATATTTTGTAATTTTTTTGATGGACTGCGGATTTATGAGCGTGTGGCCATCGACTGCCATTTCATGATCTTCGAAATGTTCAGCGCTCTTGAGTTGTACATTCAAACCCTCACTCCATTGACATTGCTCGACCATATCAATCCGATAATGACAATCATGCTGTTCTTGGCCGAACCGATCAATTCATTGGAGTTGCAGCAGTATTCCATGAATATCATCACAATCTTGGCCAAGTGGACCAAGAAAGACTTTGATTCGCATTTCGAAGCAGTGGCCAAATTGGCGATGCCACTTATCCGATCCTCTGCGAATGATGAAGATCAACTGTCTGTGCTTCTGGTTGCCTTGAAGGTTTGTACCAACTATTGATTAGCTATGATTATGATTTTCTCCCAAGCAGCTTTTCCTTTCATTTTCCTTACCTTAACCATAACCTTAAACCTAACGTTACTCTTACTTAAGCTTAACCTTCACCTTTTAGCAAAGACCTCAACCTTGAACCTTACCATGAACCTTAACATTAATAGTACTTAAACATTAACCCTAACATTGAACTTATACTTAACCTTAAACTTAATCTTTAACTTAACCTTGAGCCTAACCTTACACTTAACCTTAAACTCAACTTTAAATATAACCTCAACCTTAACTTTAACCTTAATCTTAACAATAACATTAACAATAACCTTAAACTTAACCTTAAACATGACATTATCTTTAACCTTAACCAAAACCCTTATCTCAACCCTAGCGTTAACTTAAACCTCAACATAATCCTTAGCCTAAACTTTAACCTTAACCTAACCTTAACCATTACCTTAATCAATACCTAAACCTTTACCTTCTTTCCTAACTATAGTTATGGATTGAATTGGCTGAAGTGAGTCCGGCAAAGTTCGCTTTGGAGGGCCCTAAGCTCTTTACGATGTGCATAAAGCTCAAGGATGAGATGGAGATACCTGGGGTACGAGCTCGGATTTATAGAGTCCTGGCATTGATCACTGCTTCAGCACCCGAAGAACTCGGACCACGCTTTTCAAGTATTATGGAGGAATTACTGTTAGAAATTAAGGAACTGCCAAAAGGCATTAATTACAACGATAAGCGTGACTCGGATACTGAAAGTGATGGCGATGATGACTCTAACAACGCTGCCAGTGTTGATAACGGTGTTAACGATAATAACTTTTATAACGTTCTGAACAATGATAACTTTGATAACGTAGATCCCGTTGTTAACGGTGATAATGTGGCTGGCTTAGTGAAGAGTGATGACGGCGATGATGATAGCCGCTATAATAATATCAGCGAAGTTGGTCATACCGACGATGATGATGACACGGACGATAATGCTGATCACAATGATGATAATGAAGCTGATAATGACACAGTGGTGGACGGCGAGACAACCAACT
Source organism: Drosophila quadrilineata (assembly GCA_018150725.1). NCBI lineage: Eukaryota > Metazoa > Arthropoda > Insecta > Diptera > Drosophilidae > Drosophila > Drosophila quadrilineata. The sequence continues at coordinate 14,387,638 of JAECWN010000432.1, forward strand.
GCCTTGTTCATGGTGGACATGGAGATCAGACGGAGTCTGCGTCAAGCGTGGAGACCACTCCAGATAGCATCATTGATAACTTTATACATGGTTATAATGAAGCGATGAACTGCCTCAAATTGTTCGCTATACATAATCCGGTCGCTTTAATTCCATATCTAACCGAGCTGATGAAGAGTGACTTTGTAACCTGGGAGTCATTTGAGACGTACACGCAAATCGCATTGCTCGCCATCCTGGAGGGACATTGCCATGAAACGATTCAGCGGACCCAGCAACTTATGCCGAATATGATCTTGTTCCTGTTGAATAACTCTCAAGGGGGTCATGTTTTGATTGTGATTAAGTGTTTCACAGAACTGATGATTGAGCTGGGAGGTGAATGCGTGGGTGATGGGAAGAGTGTTGCGTATTTCTTGAGGAGCGCATTGAATAATAAACTCAAATGCCAGCCAAAGTTTCCATCAGGTGATGATGATGATCTTCTGAACTGCTCCTATGCCCTCCAAACTGCTTTTGAGATAACACATGCAACCATTACAATGATGTCCATATTTGGCCAAATTCTGGGCAAAAATAGATTTCCCCCCCTATTCCGATGGATCACCAAGAAACTGATGAACAAGGTACGGAACTTGAATCCCTCTGACGGTATAACCAAAGATATGGTCATCTGCTATAAGGTCACATATCGGTGCTTGAACAGCCTTGGCGTCGCCGGCGAACAATATTACGACACCTTGTGCACTGGCGTCTTGAACTGTCTGAATGACGACAACTCACAAACTCGGAAGATTACTTTTTATCTGATTGACGCACTGCTCCAGCATGCCCATGAGCAGCGCAATGCCGAGTCCATCATCTTTGCAACCTTCAATGCTTTCGTCGACGTCCTTGACTTCGATTCTCATTTGGAATTGTCGGAGTGCGAGAAAATCTGTGTCGTACTTTGTCGCATGGCCTATATGGACGCTGTGGCTATTAATGTGGATATGCTAATGTCGGCGCTGTATCTTCATCTACCCTTCCAGCATGAGCATTATGGTTACAAGGAGGTACTGGAGGGCGTGCGAAATCTATTTTCGAAGAAGCATTTGACTAACGTCCGGCAATATTTTCAAGCGATTCGGGAAATGTTGTTGGTGATACTGGAGAAGAACCATCTGAACGATAATAATGGCCTCGAAATTGCCATTGAGCTGTTGCAGCACATCCAGGAAGATGTGGACGGTGAATTCTATGAGGATACCATGTAGCACAACATTTAGTCTGTTTCCGTTAACATTCCCATGCTTGCTAGATATTTAAATGAAACACAAAATTTAATTGGTACTCTGTAGGTTGAGTTTGGTTGGCTCAAGGTCGCGACCTCGACTTTGAGCTTGCCGAACTCAATGTATATGCTACATATTACAAAAAAAAAGTAAAGAAATTGTTTTTAATTGTTACTCATAATAGTTTAAAAATTAAAGGGCTTGTCAACAAACTTTTTGTTTTTATCATTTGCATTTTCCACGCTTTCCCAGTGTTCTCCTGCTTGGATTGTTCACCAATATAACTTCGTAGCATACTTTTAGCGGCAGTTTCGCATTTCTACTGCTCCGTGTGACACTTTTTATTATTATGCTCATTTTCCCGGTCATTTGCTGTTGTTGCCGTTGATTTTTTTGTTTTTGTGTTCTTTTTCATTTGTATTTCTATTTTTTGAGCTCATCGTTCTCTTCTAATTAACTTGAAAATGAGTTCTCTCCCTCTGTTTCTCTCTCTCCCTCTCTTTCCTCTCTCTCTCTCCCATGTTCCCTCTGTCACTTAATATCTTTTACTGGTTTCTCTGTTTTTGGCGATCTTTATGCCAGTATGAGAGTGTGTCTGTGTGTGTAGGTATATTTGTCCGACAAATGTTTTTATTTTGTGTTTTTGCCTTGGCAAAATGTCACTTAATAAATTTGACGACTGTTTTATGTTGTCGCTTTGGCCCTTAAAAGTAAAAAAAAAAAAACAAACGAAAAAACAAGACTTGTGGCAGAAACAAAAAATGATAAGCAAACCGAATAACAGCACGCCCATTACAACACGTAGTGGCCATAAATATAAAAGCCAGCCACGCCCACCAAACCTAATAAAAGATGGTATGTGCGTGTGTTGCTCGACGAGGTGCCTCCATGCCTCTGGGGGCGGCGAGGGGTCACACTCAAATGCAGTGACAGCGTGTAACACAGGCTAACCTTGACCCGCAGCTGGGTTAGGGTTACCGCGCGTGTATCTAACCTCCTGCCCATGTGTGTGTGTGTATGTGTGTATGATGAAATATGTCTGCCTAGTTACCTGGCAATGTGTCCTGATTTGCCACATTAATTGCTCATCAGCTTCTCGACTGGAAAACCTGAAATAATTAAAAAAATCCAAAGACATGTAACGAAGTTGTATCTGCTGCTGGAGCAACTGCTCGTTGTTTGTTAAAATAGAAAAAAAAGAGTGGAAAGGAAAATGGAAAACATGTTGGCAACATTTTCATATTTCACGGCGTTTGTTTATCTTACTGGGCCACGTGGCGTACGAGTTACATTCCTAAGTTGAAGTGAAAGTCATCCCATTGTGGACATACGCAACCACAACCGTCGGGTAACTGTGACTGTAACTGTGACGGTGGCAGTGGCAGTGGCAGGCGTCACATGTTCATTCAACATATATGCTGCACTTCATCATACTCATCCCGTTGCTGCTGCTGTTGCCATTCGACTTTTGTAACTTTTACAAGTGCCTGGTGGGCATCCATGGGTTTGAATCTGGATCTGAAAATGTGGGTCTTAGTCAGCATCCAATGCATGATGTCTGACGGTTCGCTGTTGATGTTGATGTTGCGACTTTTGGTCGGATTAAATTCACAGCTACACCTGGTGACATATCTTCGAAAACAAGTGTGCAGATGGGTGATGGCAATCAACGAACATCAAAATTCAACGCTCAACTTTGCCCTACAACGGCAACAACAAAAACATCAACAACAGCAGCTGCTGAAGCAATAGAAGCAATTGCTGGTGAAGGAAGTTGTGGGTGAAGGTGGTACAAGGACATCGTGGCAGCATCAGCATCAGTCATAACTTTTGCCAGCAACTGAATTATGTCATTTGGTTGACAGGACGCGCACAGATGCAGATGCCGTTGGTTTCGGACCACAAGACCCGACACGGGGGGCACCACAGGTGAGGTACCGATTGGAATGAACCAATAAAATAGATTCGATGGCGCACATCCAGACAAAAACGGCAATTGGTCATGTCAAGGTAAACCATCAGAAGTAGAGTATATAAAATCGTCACAATGGGGCAAAGTTTTCTACCGTTTGTCTAAGCGCTGCTTGAAATTGGCGCATTTCACTTTTCAATTATACTTTTAATTCTTAATTTTTCAAACAAAGTTACCAATACCTAACTCTTTTCAAAGCAATTCCATACAATATACTTTCTCATTTTTCACACCTACCCCTTGACAAAATCAGCAAAAATCAAATATTTCCCGAATCGAAATTTTTTGAATAGGATCGATTCTAGCACTCATAACTAGCATTTTGCTTTTTATTTGAGGTGTTTCTGATGAGTATTGCCAGAGATATCGCCAAAACAGTGTGAAAATGTGACCCGAAATCACAATTTTCCCTAAAGCGGGTCTCTCAAAATTTTGAACTGCCATAACTCGGCCAAAAAGCATCCGATTTTTATGAAATAAGCCATTTTGGAAATGGTTTTCATATCAGATTAATTCTGCATCAAAAGTTTTGTAAAAATCTTAATTTTAAATTTTTCGACTTGTTTGCCCCATTTTTCATACCTACCCCTTGACAAAATCAGCAAAAATCAAAAATTTCCCGAATCGAAATTTTTTGAATAGGATCGATTCTAGCACTCATAACTAGCATTTTGCTTTTTATTTGAGGTGTTTCTGATGAGTATTGCCAGAGATATCGCCAAAACATTGTGAAAATGTGACCCGAAATCACAATTTTCTCTAAAGCGGGTCTCTCAAAATTTTGAACTGCCATAACTCGGCCAAAAATCATCCGATTTTTATGAAATAAGCCATTTTGGAAATGGTTTTCATATCAGATTAATTCTGCATCAAAAGTTTTGTAAAAATCTTAATTTTAAATTTTTCGACTTGTTTGCCCCATTTTTCATACCTACCCCTTGACAAAATCAGCAAAAATCAAAAATTTCCCGAATCCAAATTTTTTGAATAGGATCGATTCTAGCACTCATAACTAGCATTTTGCTTTTTATTTGAGGTGTTTCTGATGAGTATTGCCAGAGATATCGCCAAAACATTGTGAAAATGTGACCCGAAATCACAATTTTCCCTAAAGCGGGTCTCTCAAAATTTTGAACTGCCATAACTCGGCCAAAAATCATCCGATTTTTATAAAATAAGCCATTTTGGAAATGGTTTTCATATCAGATTAATTCTGCATCAAAAGTTTTGTAAAAATCTTAATTTTAAATTTTTCGACTTGTTTGCCCCATTTTTCATACCTACCCCTTGATAAAATCAGCAAAAATCAAAAATTTCCCGAATCGAAATTTTTTGAATAGGATCGATTCTAGCACTCATAACTAGCATTTTGCTTTTTATTTGAGGTGTTTCTGATAAGTATTGCCAGAGATATCGCTAAAACAGTGTGAAAATGTGATCCGTAATCACAATTTTCCCTAAAGCGTGTCTCTCAAAATTTTGAACTGCCATAACTCGGCCAAAAATCATCCGATTTTTATGAAATAAGCCATTTTGGAAATGGTTTTCATATCAGATTAATTCTGCATCAACAGTTTTGTTTAAATCGTAATTTTAAATTTTTCGACTTGTTTGCCCCATTTTTCATACCTACCCCTTGATAAAATCAGCAAAAATTAAAAATTTCCCGAATCCAAATTTTTTGAATAGGATCGATTCTAGCACTCATAACTAGCATTTTGCTTTTTATTTGAGGTGTTTCTGATGAGTATTGCCAGAGATATCGCTAAAACATTGTGAAAATGTGACCCGAAATCACAATTTTCCCTAAAGCGTGTCTCTCAAAATTTTGAACTGCCATAACTCGGCCAAAAATCATCCGATTTTTATGAAATAAGCCATTTTGGAAATGGTTTTCATATCAGATTAATTCTACATCAAAAGTTTTGTTTTAATCGTAATTTTAAATTTTTCGACTTGTTTGCCCCATTTTTCATACCTACCCCTTGACAAAATCAGCAAAAATCAAAAATTTCCCGAATCGAAATTTTTTGAATAGGATCGATTCTAGCACTCATAACTAGCATTTTGCTTTTTATTTGAGGTGTTTCTGATGAGTATTGCCAGAGATATCGCCAAAACATTGTGAAAATGTGACCCGAAATCACAATTTTCCCTAAAGCGGGTCTCTCAAAATTTTGAACTGCCATAACTCGGCCAAAAATCATCCGATTTTTATAAAATAAGCCATTTTGGAAATGGTTTTCATATCAGGTTAATTCTGCATCAAAAGTTTTGTTTAAATCGTAATTTTAAATTTTTCGACTTGTTTGCCCCATTTTTCATACCTACCCCTTGATAAAATCAGCAAAAATCAAAAATTTCCCGAATCGAAATTTTTTGAATAGGATCGATTCTAGCACTCATAACTAGCATTTTGCTTTTTATTTGAGGTGTTTCTGATGAGTATTGCCAGAGATATCGCCAAAACAGTGTGAAAATGTGACCCGAAATCACAATTTTCCCTAAAGCGGGTCTCTCAAAATTTTGAACTGCCATAACTCGGCCAAAAATCATCCGATTTTCATAAAATAAGCCATTTTGGAAATGGTTTTCATATCAGATTAATTCTGCATCAAAAGATTTGTTTTAATCGTAATTTTAAATTTTTCGACTTGTTTGCCCCATTTTTCATACCTACCCCTTGACAAAATCAGCAAAAATCAAAAATTTCCCGAATCCAAATTTTTTGAATAGGATCGATTCTAGCACTCATAACTAGCATTTTGCTTTTTATTTGAGGTGTTTCTGATGAGTATTGCCAGAGATATCGCCAAAACATTGTGAAAATGTGACCCGAAATCACAATTTTCCCTAAAGCGTGTCTCTCAAAATTTTGAACTGCCATAACTCGGCCAAAAATCATCCGATTTTTATAAAATAAGCCATTTTGGAAATGGTTTTCATATCAGATTAATTCTGCATCAAAAGTTTTGTTTTAATCGTAATTTTAAATTTTTCGACTTGTTTGCCCCATTTTTCATACCTACCCCTTGACAAAATCAGCAAAAATCAAAAATTTCCCGAATCGAAATTTTTTGAATAGAATCGATTCTAGCACTCATAACTAGCATTTTGCTTTTTATTTGAGGTGTTTCTGATGAGTATTGCCAGAGATATCGCCAAAACATTGTGAAAATGTGACCCGAAATCACAATTTTCCCTAAAGCGGGTCTCTCAAAATTTTGAACTGCCATAACTCGGCCAAAAATCATCCGATTTTTATAAAATAAGCCATTTTGGAAATGGTTTTCATATCAGGTTAATTCTGCATCAAAAGTTTTGTTTAAATCGTAATTTTAAATTTTTCGACTTGTTTGCCCCATTTTTCATACCTACCCCTTGATAAAATCAGCAAAAATCAAAAATTTCCCGAATCGAAATTTTTTGAATAGGATCGATTCTAGCACTCATAACTAGCATTTTGCTTTTTATTTGAGGTGTTTCTGATGAGTATTGCCAGAGATATCGCCAAAACATTGTGAAAATGTGACCCGAAATCACAATTTTCCCTAAAGCGGGTCTCTCAAAATTTTGAACTGCCATAACTCGGCCAAAAATCATCCGATTTTTATGAAATAAGCCATTTTGGAAATGGTTTTCATATCAGATTAATTCTGCATCAAAAGTTTTGTAAAAATCTTAATTTTAAATTTTTCGACTTGTTTGCCCCATTTTTCATACCTACCCCTTGACAAAATCAGCAAAAATCAAAAATTTTCCGAATCAAAATTTTTAGAATAGGATCGATTCTAGCACTCATAACTAGCATTTTGCTTTTTATTTGAGGTGTTTCTGATGGAAATGGTTTTCATATCAGATTAATTCTGCATCAAAAGTTTTGTAAAAATCTTAATTTTAAATTTTTCGACTTGTTTGCCCCATTTTTCATACCTACCCCTTGACAAAATCAGCAAAAATCAAAAATTTTCCGAATCAAAATTTTTAGAATAGGATCGATTCTAGCACTCATAACTAGCATTTTGCTTTTTATTTGAGGTGTTTCTGATGAGTATTGCCAGAGATATCGCCAAAACAGTATGAAAAGTGACCCATAATAAGAATTTTATTTTTGAGTGATAGGGAATTATTTGGTTGGGACATTTAGTGTCCATTTCCTAATTTATGTAAATTTTATTTGATTTATGTTGGTTTTGTGTCACAGTCGTCAAAATTTCTCGACAATTTTATTACAATTGTGGAAATGAGTGAAATGCTTCTTGGCTGCCATTGCTGTTTGCTACTTTCTCTTGGTGTTCTTCATATTCTGCTCAAAAACTCTCTCACTAGGTGGAGGCGACATCTTTTGAGAAATGTATTTATTGAAAATTGCAGGAGCTCACGCCTCAATGCCACGCCCACAGCCGCCATTGGCTGCATATCATACTACATATAGTTTGCCCTGAAGCAACTTTCGTAATCCGTTTCAGTGATGCGGATTCAATCGACGTACCGAATGTTACCTGGAGCATGGCATCTCCTCCCCTTCCCCCTTCCACCAACCCGCCGTATCTCTTCTATCGGCTTCCCCGCTCGTCTGTCATTGCAGTGCTTCAGGACTTCACGGGGCTGCATCCAGGCATCCTGGCAGGCAGGCAGATATCCTTCCAGAGTCTTCAACAACTCATTTGCATATTTCACGTTACGTTTATAATTCTGATACGAAATTCGTTTCTTTATTTCAACTTCAATTTCGTATTTTTTTCCTGCTCGAATTGTTTTTATTTGGAGTGTTGTCTTGAAGAATTTTATTCATTTATTTTATTTTTTTATTTGGTTTGTTGTTTTTTTTTTGAGTTGAGTTCAGTTTTGCTGCTAGTTTCTTATGTTTCTCTCCCTTTCGTTTAGTTGTTTTAATTGCATTTCATTTAATTTCTCTGCTTTATTGAGAATATTTTGTTGCAAACTACACATCCCCTCCCCCCAGTCGTCTTCATCGGCGTCTTCCGCCTGCAGCACTTGCGATTTGCTGCAAAAGTTGTTCAAGTTTGTTGTTCATTAGCGAACAAACTTGACACCAAAGTCGGCGCTGAGTTGAGTTGAGGAACGGTACTGTCGCCTGGCGCCACCTGGTGGCGTATTTAGCAGCCTGTCACTAATTGCATCGGAGAGGTTTCCCTTTTCATTTTAATGGGGGTGTTGCCGGCAACTGCAACAGCTGCCACAACAGCAACAACTGCAAGCAACCTTCATGCCCGCCCAAGCTTGCCACATTATTTTATTTCATTTTTTTGCCTCATGTTGGCACCTGGCATTTGCCACTTGCCACTTGCCCCGCCTAAACGTTGTCAGCCACACAAATTGCACAGTTAGTTTGTTTTTTTTATATATTTCTTTCTTTTTTATTTTTGACAACTTGATTTGTCGCAATATTTTTCGCATTTTGAACATCAATCACAACAGTTGCCACACACCTCCAGTTCCGCCAACATCTAGAAACTAATTCGATTTTGTTTTACTGCACAAAACGTTGGCTTGCATTTCAATTCGCTTTCGCTCCAATTACGCCAATTTATGCTCTGATCGCACTTTGAACCGCATTTTCCAATTGTGATTCAACAGAAAAAAAAGAATATAAAAGAAAAAAAATTAAAAAATTCAACAATATATATTATTGTTGGAAAAGTTTAAACTGCAATTAGAGAGCTGAGAAAAGTATTGAAAAAAAAAAAATTCAAATAGGGAGAGAGAGAGAGTTTGTTATTGTTTGTAAATCTAACTAAATTTATGCTGTTTAAATGAAAACTGTTTTCTGCTTTTCTGTTTCCTAAATGGCACTATTTTTAAATATTTCATCGTTATCTCTACACCTTTCTCAAGTTATTGTTGCAATTGGGTTGATTATGGATTCGGGAACAGATATATTTGCAACGCACTCCTTTGGGCATAGTTTTTGGCTGACAATTAGTGCCATAAAGTGCGTCCTTTTGTCCAGTGCAGATGACAGCTTAGAAAAATCACCACCAGAGGGCAAACAGATATCCTTTCTACATACATACATACATGCATACCTTTGTGTGTGTTTAAGGGTGCAAGTTTGAAGTGTCGAAAGACAAATGTGGCATACTATATTTGCGAATGAACAGATGGTTAGCTGATGGTGGGAATGGGATGGGATTGGAGGGGATGGGTTGGAGGAGGTGCTGAGCAGCTTCCATCATTAGTCATCTTCAAAAGGAGGCGTTGAGTGGAATTATGCAAAAGTTATGCTACAAAGTGACCAAAATTCACGCACTCCGACACTTGAAAGTCAAAGTTGTAACTGTGACTGTGGCACAGTTGGTTACTCTTCAAGTAGCCAATTCTGTGGCATGAAGCGGGAGATGGCGGGACAAGTACTCTTGGAGCAGCGACAGCCAAATTAATCTTATTTAATTTGAATTTTTATATAAATAATGGAGAGCACACCAAAGAGCCAACAAACAAAAAAAAAAAAACTTTTGTTCAAAATTTTTATTATTAAATGGTTGCGGACAGCAACTGCAAATGGCTGCAGAGTGGAGGGAGGGCTAGCAGTATTCTAATGGAGGGAGGAGCAGAAGGAGGAGGAGGCGGACCAACAAAGGGGCAATGTCAACGACTGCCGGATATTTGTGGCACGTGCGCCGGCTACTTGTGAACACTTTCCAATTTGTTGAATCCTCGCCAGCAAAATAATTTGTGAACCCCTCAAAAGAGTGCAAACAGCGACACTGGCGAGTAGCTTGGGGAGGGGCATGTGGCAAGTGTCGTCCAGGTGGGTAGCTGGGGCAGATGGCAGCTGTGGCTGTGGCAGCAACACACACCAACTAGGCAGCCCTGTCCAAGCCTCTGTCAGTCTGCGGCAAACGCGCCACGAAAATGATTTATGACAAAAGCTCCGACTGTTCAAACGGGGGCTAGGGATACCTATAGGCATAGATATATGTATATGTATATCGGAAGAGGGATCGGAGTTGGGATCGGCATCGGGATCGGGTGGATGCAGACAGCGAGACGACTTGACAGCGCGTCATCAGCTGTGGTGCCACATGCCACAAGAGTACTATATGTGTGTGAGTGTGAGTGTGTATCACTGCTGAGGGTTTTTGACCGTGTGGCAAAGTGTTTTAAAGTTGTTGTTTGTTTTTGGACAGCGGAAGCCCGAGATTGAGCAAAAAGAGAATGGGACTGAGCAACTGAGATGAAATATGTGTGTATGAATTCTCGACAGGAGTCCATAATAGATGGAAATCAGATGAGTGAAGACTGAAAATGGTGGTCGGAGGAAAGATACAGGTAGAAGACAAGGTTGACACCAACTTGACGGACTCAAGATAGATGAGGAGCAGATGGAATATATATGTTATTTACTATATTATGGAAAACATTAAGCAATATGATTGATATAAAAACAAACTACTTTTACTTTTCGAATTCAATCAAATTTATGCCTGAAAATGTCACATTCACTTCACAGTTGAGATATATTTGACAACAAATTGAATCTCATTTCAATTAACTTTCGAATTCCCACCTCATAATATTCTTTCCAAAATTACTTTTCTTTCGTCAAAATTAATTTGTAATTGCATTAAAAAATTTGAGAAATTTTCGTTGAATTTTTCATTATTTTTGTGTTAATTACTGCCTCATTAAATTTGGCTCAAAATTGCAATTAATGAGAAATTATTATCTCAAAATTCAAGGTAAATCCGGACTTCTATCAAAGTACGTTAATTGCCATTTAGAGAGGGCTGTTAATGTCCTTCAGATGTATTGAGCTAAATGCAACTATTTAGGCAGATGAGATGCCAAGGCCCAACTAGCCTGATGTCCTTTGTGCCATAAAGCGACCAGGACGATGCCAGGACACCATCACACGGCGAGGTCCTTTTGTCTGCAGGTTGCTGGGGATCTGCAGATCCATTGGGAGGCGCAGTAAAAGCATTTTTAATTTCATTTCTGTTTCTTTTTGTCACTGCGATACTTGTTAGCCAGGGCTGACAGGTGGCCGAAGATTCATTGTCCTGTTCCTGAGCCTCAACCTCAACCTCAACCTGAGCCTGATCCTGAGTCGACTTTTTAATTGTATTAACACGCTAATGTAAATCGCATAATGCCGCCTAGACCCAACATCATATACATATATATATATATAGAGAGAGAATGAGAGTGTTGAGATGGGAAGGGGAGTGGAGTGGAGGGATGAATGTCCTCTCGACCTCGTTTCAATGTCGCTTATTACATATTTATGTTTATATTTTCTTTAGCCACGTTTTTAAGAGCGTTGAATAAATTCTAATTGTCTTCGGATGTCGCAATGTTTTCTCCATGTTGTTGTTCTTATTGTTCTTGATGTTGTTGTTGTTGTGCCCTCGGGTGGCACATTAAAAAATATTGCAGCATAAGGCGGCTTGTCCCAAAAAACAGCAAAATACAGAGACGAAGAAGTAGAGAGACACCGACAACGAAGCAACAACAACTAAGAAAAAAATGTATAAAGAAATTACAAGAAAAAGATGAAATGGAAGGAAAAAAGCGTATGGCCGACATTATGCTCATACTTACACTTAAATATACTACATACATACATACACACATACATACATATATAGGATGGAATGTTCCTTGGCCCTTGTCCTTTGACTGGTCTTGGCTGGGGCAATAGTAAAAGCGAAATTAGCCGAACGCAGGAGGACAACAAATTTTCTACCTGTTGGCCATAAAATAAATTCCATTATATTGCGACAAAAAAAAAAGAGAGAGAGAGCGCATAAAAAAAGGAGCACAGAATGGAGAGAAACAGAGAAACGCGCTCGTAAAAATAATAATAATAAAAGCTCGGCCAAATGACGCAGCAGAAGGCAAAGAAGTCAAAGGCGAAGATGGAGATGGAGATGAAGAGATGAAGAGATGGAGATGAAGATGTGGCCAAAAGACAAAGGTAGATATGGCCAACAATATGCCGCATTCCCAAATACACAGATGAACATATGTATCCTCCAATTTAAAGTAAACTTCTATATCACAATATCGCCATCGAAAGAAAATGTATTTCAAGACTGAAGTGTCTTTTCTTTGGAATTTCAGTTGGCAGAACATCCCGAAGTATCTTCGAACTCAAAAATACCTAACTAAACGATGCCAGCAAATCAGACAACAACTATAAAGGACTCACAGAACAGAACAGAAGAGAACAGAACAGGACACGACAGGACACGGACAGGACAGGCTGGCGAGTATTACAAAAAGGACATTGCAGGAGCAATAGAAAGAAACAGGTGGAGGAGCAGCACTTGGAGTTGGAGCTGTTGCTGGCAACTGAAACAAAAGCAAAATAAAATTAAAACAACAACAAAAACAGAAATAAAAATAAAAATAAATACAAAAAGAAAAACAAAACAATAGAAGAGGCTCGCCATCGTTGTCACACTGACTGCCATTTTCATGTGGACAGGCCATGTAAGCGCGAACATTTTTAAACAGACAATGTCAGATGAAAAATTGTGAGGCCTAAGGGACGATAACGGGAAACAAGGAAAACACCAACAACAACAGGAACAACAACAACAACAACAACGAATGATGGCGACCTTTGTTTAAATATTAACAAAATCTCATTCAAAGGAAGTACGACGTCGAATACTGAGAAAAACATGGCCGGTGAAACAGAGAGTGTGTGTGGGAGAGAGAGAGAGATGGAGAGAGAGAGAGGGAGATAGATGCGAGCGCAAACAAAGAAAACTTTTGGCAAGGTAAAGTTTTCTTATTTTCTTCGCTTTTATTTTTATGTTGTTGTTTGTTGTTGTGTGATTTTAATTTTATCTGCGTCTTGGGCGACACAAATATCGTCTCGCCCACACACACACACACACACACACTCAAACACATACATGGTATTTATGGGTAGGTGTGGGTTTGTGGTGTGGATGGGGAGGGGTTTGCGGGGGGGTGTGGCCAAAACTCATTCATTCACTTGACTACCGCCAAATCCAAACTTAGCTGCGGATTTGTTGGACAAGCGATGCGTGCGATTAAAGCAGCTCAATGTTTAGGTGGTAGTACTTGAGCAAACCGTAACAGACTAACTTGTCTCAATCTGCCACACACACACGCACCTTCACCCCCCCTCTCCGTGGGAGTTGCTCGCGAATTGTCAACGAAATACTTGGGTCAATGCTTGCCACAACACACGCCACACAAGCCACATAACTCAACACAGACACAAGCTGCAAACAATCTCTCTGCCACTCACTAAATCACTAACTACCTCTCCCTCTCTCTCTCTCACTCTCTCTCTATCTATCTTGGTGTCGCTATCTCTGTCTCTGTCTCTGCCTTGTTGTCTGTCTGTCTCGCAATCTCAAGCCATTTGTAGTTGTTGTCAAATGCAGCTAAGAGTCGTAAGCTGCAGCAGCTTCAAAAGAATGCTGGTCGCTGCAACACGAGTTGAAGCTGCAACATACTACAACAATTTGTTGCAATTTCGCAGCTGCTTTGCACCTGACGATAGGTGGCGACAGTGCAACATGCAACAACATGGCATCAACTTGAGAAATGTGGCAACAGCTTACACCAATCGTAAGTTGCAAGCAGCTTGTTATCTGTTTGTCATATATAGCTAAATATATATATTCATATTCATATATATATATAATAACGATTGTAGAAATTGAAAACAAGTTAAAGAATTGAGCAACTCTGTGCCTTGGTGTCCTTTATAGTAGAGTGGATTAGCATTCCTTTTTGGCAGCATCGATTTATATGCTTTGCGCCAGGATATGCAAGGATAATTACAAAAAATTCATGTTTCTAGAGTCCTGTAAAGACTTTCTCACATTTTACTTTGTTTTTCGATGCGATCATATTTTTGAATAGTTAAATTAGAGGACTCATTGATGGTTTTGAACAAATTTAAATAAAAAGAAATTTGTAAAATTAAATAAAGGGATTTTTTGTGTAAACACTTAGTATTTTGTAAAAGGATGCAAAAATTACTAAATTAAATTTCTTCAAAATTATCAACTTAATTTTCTAAAAAATTTTGGAATAATCCCCCCCAAAAAAAAGTGTTTCGATTTTGATGTCCTTTAATCTAACGATAGTCCTTTTTGAGGTGCATCAATTGAAAAAAGGGAACCTTTAAATCAATTCTGAAAACCTTGGGATACGATTAAATCTGGTAAAGTGAAAGATCTGTTTCGAGTTCAAAACTCTGCTGCAAATATAGATTATGATGATGCAGTTGGTATAATGATGATGTTGGCAAGTCAAAACACAGGTCCTGCAGTTTGTGGGCCACAACATCGAACTACATTTGCAATGACTTTCCAAAAATTAATTCTGGCAAATTGTTGGAAATCTGTTTGAATTCTAGATTTTATTTGGCCAAAAGTCAGGTGAGAAATTGCATATGTGGTGTCTATGTAGTTGGCGAATTGCAGGCACATAAACAGTGCAGAGAGGGGTGAAAGTAGGTGGGGGATCGGGTGTTAAGGGAGGGTGGAGGGGGTGGTGGTGGTGGCTTAGCTTTTGCCAATGGAGTACTTAGCATTTGTATTTAATTTTCATTTTGCATTTGAACTTTTTGCTCTTACCAACCGCTGGGCAAACATGGCCCAAAAGCTTTGGGGCGTATTAAGGCACGTAGTCATGTCTGTATGTGTGTGCGTGTGCGTGTGTGTGTGTGCGTGTGTGGGTTGGAGGCGTGGCCATACGCTGGTAAGCTGAAGGGCAGCACTATTGTTGCCATGTTACAGTTTATGTGTCATAAAAACTAGTTCCCATTGAATTTGCACAGCAGGAGAGAAAGCGATTGAGAGTCAGAGAGAGAGTGAGAGAGAGAGAGTGGGAGAAAGAGAGAGAGAGAGAGATAGAGAGACGGGGCGTTACAGGTATGAGAAGTTGGTTTCGAGTTGTGTTTGGAGATTGGCCCAAGGCCAATAGATAGAAAGAGAGAGAAAGTGAGAGAAAGAGAGAGAGAGAGAGAGATACAGAGAGAGACAGAGAGAGAGAGAGAGCGAGGTTACGGCTAACAAAAAACAGGTCGTAATTTCCACAAAGCGTGTCTAAGAGAGATAGCTGCATAGGTAGTTACTGTGAATGGGATGGAGGTGGGTGTGGAGGGGGGAGTGGAGGTTAAAACCCAACGACAGTTGAACAAATTACACACTACTCGCACTCACTCAATGTGTGTGTGTGTGTGTGTGTGTGTGTGTCAGAGAAAGTTACGCCAGACATGTCCTGGCATGCAAAGCATTTGAAAATGTTAATTAAATTTTTCGTACATTCCGCAACAAATTGGCCGCTGCATCTAATTCACGTACATACATACATACATACATACATACATACATACGTACATATATATGTATATGTACATATACATATGTATAGATATGATCACAATACGATGTGCAGCTGGAGGCATCCCTTTTTTTGTTTTGCGGCTTCTGAATAATTATTTCTTTTATTTGGCACAGTTTGTTTAATGCTGATAATTTGCTGGCAGCATGCGATTAAATTATTGCCATAATTTACCACTCAATTTTATTGCACTCCCCTCCCCCCCTCTCCCACGATTTAACCACCCCTTTCTCTACGTGTCTCTCTTCTCTATACAGAGAATTGGAAAATAGCTACGCATTATTATCAATATTAACAAACTGTTGTTGTTGAAATTTTTTAATTTTATATTAGAATTATTTTTTACAACATAATAATAGTAATATATGTAATATTAATAAATATATGTATATTACAAGTGAGATTTCAATATGCAACATGTTGTAAAATTGACTGAAAATAATTCTAATATAAAAAATATATTATTTTAGATTATATTAATATCAATTATATATGCATTTTATGTTCAAAATTTTATAAAATTGCATTGAAAATTTCTGAACTACTTCTTTGTATGATATTGATTTCAATATTCGTTTTACGTTGCGTATACTTAATATTTTGGTTACTTGGAATT
Source organism: Drosophila quadrilineata (assembly GCA_018150725.1). NCBI lineage: Eukaryota > Metazoa > Arthropoda > Insecta > Diptera > Drosophilidae > Drosophila > Drosophila quadrilineata. The sequence goes on from JAECWN010000432.1 coordinate 14,403,866, forward strand.
CAATCATATACGTGCATAGATAAAATTTATTTCTCATAAAATACTTTTAAAAATTTTTAAAATATTTGTTTTACTCTTTTGCTACTTGTTGCTAAATTAGTCAATTATTTTTGTTGACTTTAAATTAATATTAAAAAATTCTGAGAATTTATAGTTTTCATACATGAATATATATTTATATTTTATTTGTAAAATTTATTGCAAAGAATGCAATTGATTATAATTATTGTGACTAGCATAACTTTGTTAGTTACAGACTTTTGAGCTTAGAAGTAAGCTACTATTCTCTGTACTTTTTGGTGCATGTGGCATGTGGCATGGCTGCCAAACCTGCAACAAGAAATCCTTTCTTCACTTGTGTTACACAATATTTCTCGCATATTCTGTTTGTATGAATTTTCTTCTCTCTTTTTCTCCCTTTCTCTCTGATTTTCTTGGGGTTTACAATTCTCTGGCATTTTACACTAAATGTTAATTATTTTTACGATCGGAAGTTTCTTTGACTTCAATTAGAACAAGTGGCCCTCGCTTCGAGGCAGAAGGACTCAAGGCGGTCTCTGTGCGTATCCTGTTGTCCCATTATTGGTCCTGGACAGGTGAGTGTGCCACGTTTGTGTGTGTGTGTGTCTTAAGACGGGATTTCAGATTTGAATTCGGGTTGCGGAGTCCTGTAGTCCTGGGGTCATTATGGGCAGCCCTCGTACCTATTTTGTTGCTGTTCATGTTTATGCTTCCGGCTTCTTGTTGTTTCTTATTGTTATTGCTTTTGTTGTTGTTGTTGTTGTTGTTGTTGGTCAAAGGCTTTTTATTAGTTTTTCGTTTATTCGCCAGCTGTTTTAACTTTTCCGGTGTGTGTGCGTGTGTGTTGTTGTGTGTTGTTGTGTGTGTGTGGCACTTCTGTGCCGTCTTTGCCCCAGCTTGTGTAATTTCTTTATATTTGTGGCTTTTATTACAGTCACACCCACTGGCCTGCCTCTTGCTTTCTCCACTCTCCACCCACCCCCTCAATCAGTGTTTCTGTGGCTCCTTTGGCTGTTGCTGGCATCGTGTTGTTTGCTTATTTGTTGTTGGTTTTGCTAATTTTTATTTATGTTGTTAAATGTTGCCTGTCGCAGCAACGGGCCACGCATTTTTATTAATTTTATTTCAGTGTGATTATTGTGATTAGTTTGTTGGTCACCGTCCAGTGCCAACATCTCCATCCCAATCCATACGATTCCATGTGCTTTTGCTGCGAACCTTCTGGACTCCAAGCCATATCCTTCCATATCCTTCCATATCCTTCCATGTCCGTTCTGGGGCAGAGTTGGAGCTGCATCCTTATTGGCGCCTGCTGCTTGAACACCTTCTTTCATCTAACTGTAACTGTTTGTACTCCTTCCCCTCTCACTCTACCAGTTTCTCCACCTTCTTTTCTCTCTCTCTCTCTCTCTGTCTCTTTTTCGCTCTGTTTTATTTATTTGGGCGACGACTTCTTTTCGCCAAAGTCATTTTCATAAATTTCGGCACAAATTTCGTTTTTTTTTTTTTTTTTTTTTTTTTTTGATGTTTTAGTTGTTTCTGTTGTTTTTTCTTCTGTTTTGTTGGCAGGAAATTGGTGTCCATAAAACAGGCGACGCTTAATTAAGAGAAATTTGTTGAAAAGCAGTCAATGTCGAGACAAATGCGGTTAAGCCGCCAAGCAAATACCCTTTTATGCCGAACACTGTATTCAATTAGGGTATATTATTTTGGGAAATTTGTATTTTTTATTCTGAAACCTGATCCTTAAGCTCCATATTTCTCTCTTTCTTTTTTTCTCTCTCTCTCTCTCTCTGTGTGTCTTTGAATTCTTCTGATTTTCTCGCCCAGTATTTTTCTCTATTCTCTTGTCTGCTTATTCGTCAATGTTTCACTGGCGACTCCCACTTCCTGTTTATTCCTGTTATTGTTGCTGTTGTTGTTAAAAATCTTATCCCGTTAAATAAATGATGGCAATACCTTTATTTGCCAAAGGATTCGCCGAGAGCCTTGAACTACTCCTTGACTTGTTAATTTCCACAAATTCTGTGGGTCCTGCCTTGTTCGTTGGTTGTTGTTGGTCCTTTTGGCCAGACAGGTGTCTGCTCATGTAAATCGCCATGTATTTAGTTGCTCAATCAGTCAAGCAGTCAATCAAGCAATCGGTCAATCATTTAACGAAGTATTTACACCTTCAAGCTGCTTATGGCATGTGGTGAAACGCAACATCAAGAGGCATCGAGCGGCAACTTTCTCTCTCACTCTATCTCTGTCCCTTTCTCTCTCTTTCTCTCTCTTTCTCTCTCTTTCTCTGCTCTCTCAAGTTTCTTCACTGTGCTTGCACTTTGTTCTGCAGCCGTAAATCGCTTCAATTTCCAGCTTGCAAAATCTCTGCAACCTTTGCCACATGGCATTGCCCCAAACTCCATTTCAGTTACGTGCAGCAGCAGCTGCTGCATGCACTATGTATATATAAGTAAATATGTGTGTGTGTGTGTTTGTGTGTGAGCGCTGAGTGGACTCTTGAGCCGCACAACACTTCCGGTTTCCACTTGTGAGCGAAAATCCTTTCAGCCATTGAAGTTCAGTTGTGGCAATGACTTGATAGGCGCATGTGGCACTGCCACAGCCACAGCACACAACAGATAGTTGCCACAAGCAGTACAAAGGTACAGCATTGCCCTTTTTCCGGCTGTTTACAGGGTATCTCTATGGCAAGCAGAAAGAGAAAAGCTAAGAAAACATGATGAGTGCAATATGTTAGTAACTTCCGCTCTTTGTTCGCATGTGCGTGGCTTCCACTAATGTTAACCGCAATAAACTAGCAAGAGACACTCACACACACACACACACACACACACACATAGTCAGTAATGTGTATATATGTGTAGGAAAGTGGCAACTGCAAGCGGAGATTGCAATGTTTGCATTGACGTCTCTGGCAACAAATTCATGGCTCTAAACTGAGAGAATTGTTGTGGAGTATACATGGAAGATGTTGACGGTGGTGTAGAGTGGGGAGGGGGTGACTTAGAGGCATTTACTTGACTATTTACCACTTGAATTAACTGTTTAGTTTTGCTGAAATGCAATGCAACAAATGTACTTCGAGTCGCCTTCATACGTGTCCTGACTCTCCACTTCCAAAGCAAATATCAAAAATAATCCTTTTGGGCAGAGGCAAACACTTAGATAGATGAGGACTGTCCAGCTGTGGTTAACGGCAAGTCGACGCATAAGTTGCCCATACCACCCGCAGCCCTTTGACGAGTCCTCTTGCTGTTGCATTTAAGTAGTTGCCATGTGTGGCAGGCTTAATCGTAAGCCGAGTCCCATTGAAAAGTGTGGCAAGTGGCACCCACTCTGGCACAGAGTTGTGGTCAGCTGGTGATGCCAAAGCCAAAAATCATACAGTACAGAAGCACTGACTGACATCTAGAGAGATATATAGAAAAAGAGAGATAAAGAGAAAGATAGAGAGAGAGAGAGAAAGAGAGGATGAGAAGCTGAGGCACTGAGATGATTTGGCAAACAGTTTTCGAAACGGATTTCCTAACCCTAGACCATATTCATTATGTGCTGACATTAGACACGCACTCCTTTCACCCCCGCCCCTCTCCCTTTGCTCCATCATATACATACATATATACATACATACCCATTACCATTACCATTACCATCAGCTTCAGCATCAACATCCGTATCCGCATCCGCACCAGCTCAATCTGGCCAAGGTTGCCATAGTTGGGAGAGCAAAAGGAGAGCAAATGATGTGCTCTTAGGATTTGACATAATCGATTGTGCTTCTTCTTCTATTTCTTCTTCTGCTCCATCTTCCACCTTCTTCTTCATCTTCCTCTTCTCATCATAGTAGTTGTGTTGTTTTTATCTTTCGATCATGCACCTTTATTCCTTATAGCCAAACCAAATCCCATATCAATTTTCTTCACATTTTGTCGCCATTTTGAATGCCCTTTCTAACGGCATATGACAAAACAAACTACATACATACATATATACATATATACAAATTTTTGAAAATCTCTCAGTTTAATTAAAAGAAAAATGTATTTTAATATTTTCAAATTTGAGGTTCACTTCAATTTATTAAAAAGGAACTCAAAACAGAAGTAATATCCAGGCGGGCAGCTGAGGTTCATTGAGGTCCACTGAGGTTCATTGAGGTTCATTGGAGAGAGCATTGATATCTCGTTGCCTGATTTCTTTTCGCCATCTACTTTTTCTCCATTTTTATCTTTCTCCTTTGCTTTCGTCTTATCCTTGCTCACTCTAATCTGTTGTTGTTGTTGTTGCTGTTGGATTTTTGCCTATCGTTCATTTTGTTTGCTGTGTGTGTGTGTGTGCTCCGTTTTTATTGTGAGCTTAAGCGTTTTTATGGCCAATTTGACGAATGACCCCCCTAAATGGGTTAAGCGGGAATAAGCCCGAGGCGGGCAACTAAACAACCGAATAACCAAACGCACGTTTCATCTAAATATATGTGTACGTATGTATATGGGTGTGCGTATGTGTGCGTATTGGCCGATAAGCATCCTGTGGATGTGTCCTGGCAGACCGCTCCACATTGCCTGCGCCTAATTTATTCGCTTGTATCGCTCATAAATAAACCAAAATCGGCCGAGCGACAGAAACTTGAACTTGACTTATTGAATTTGCAAGGCAGAGACTTCTTCAATTGCGTCGAGGGTCCTCTTCCACTTCCGATTTCCTGCCCCACCCCTCAACCCGTCTCGTCTCGCCAATATCGCATTGGGGCCCACTAATAACGGCAAAGTGTGTGACAGCTGTGTGTAGTGAGTCTACAGTTTGTACAGTATATTTGTTGACCCTCGAAATACCCTGGAATCGATACTAATCAAACTGCTTGCCAGCGGCATTCATAGATACTAATCAATAAATTCAAGTCCTCATAACTCTTCACTGACCCCCAAACTTACTATCTCACTCTCTCTCTCTCTCTCTCCCTTTCTGCATTACATAAAATATTCGTGCTCATCAGCGTCCTTTTTTGAGCTACTTTACTATATATCTGTAGGCAGACGCATAGACATATCGGTTAAAGGGTATGTAAACACAGGGGGCTTCTGCATAATCATTGTTGCCACCCTCCTATCCCACACCACTGTCGAGTGGTGATGGTGTGTGTATGTTGCTGATTGGCAGGGGGTGTGAGTTTCGGGTTGGGGTGGGGGTGGTGGGGTGCTGCCTCTAATGCGCGTCTAATGGCGCAAATAAATTTCAACTAAGGAATTTTTATAGAGAGAGCCATAAAACCAAATGGCTGCCAATGCTTGACTCCCTCCCCCTCACCACTACTTCTATCTACCACCCGCTCCCCTACTCAGTGTTGTTCCCTCATTGCCCCTGTTTCTGTCTCTATTGGCGCACTCGTTTGTCCGTCTGTCCATGTGTCCGTCTGTCAACCATCCGTTGTGTACGTGTGTGTATGTGTCGTTGTAACGTTAATAGCCTTAATTGAGCGTCTGTTTTACGCCTGCCACGCCCACTTATTTGTTTATTAGCGACCGTCAGACGCCCTCTTTTGCTGCATAAAAAACGTCACCGTGGAATTTTCATTTGGCTTTTGGGATAATAAAAACCGAAACGTGAAACGTGAATCGCGAATCGTGAGAACCTCAATTACACAGGTATATATATATGTATGTATATGTATATATATATATATTTAGATGTATATATGTATGCACTATATACAGGTGGATGTAGAGAACATGGGCACAGGGCAATACCATCACCATCACAGCATCACGTGATGATGCCCCATCATATACCCCTCTGGCACTCACTGGCATCTCCTACCTCAGTCTAGTTTAATATCACCATTGGGATTCCATGATGCAACTGACAATTTGCCACCACCTCGAAAGTCACATGTATCCATTTTTTATTCTTTTCACCGGTGGAGACTATAAATTTCCAGTCGCAGTACTTTTAACGATCATTTCTGTCGACCTTAAGCTTAATGAGTTGTCGCCGAAGGTATGTGAGAAGATGATGCTCCAAAAGCCAACAACAACAACTCACACCCAATTGTACTTTCCCCTGACTTGTTTCCCCTCTCACTCTCTCTCTCTCTCTCTCTCTCTATATATATATTTTTTTAAAATAGAAACTTTGTAGGAGTGGTTTTACATTTCAGACAGAAAATCGTATTTGGCTAATTATATTGTTATTTTCTCAGGCCTTTGACAGACCAAAAAAGTATGCTATAGAAAATTGATATTAACATCGTGATAATTTCTTTGAGGATGTTTTTGTTTTTGGCAAAATGATAGCACTTTTATTGAATTTAGGTTGCATATCCTTAAAAGATACAGCCAACGTATTGTGTTTCTCAAAATGAAGTTAAGGTCTTATGAGAAACGAAGACTTAGAACTGCAAAATTCATTTGAAGATAATGGAAACTGTGGTCAAATCCATTAAAATTTGTAAATGCAGCGTTGGCAATTTTTTTATTTTCGAGTAATTTCGCAAAACCTGCTCATGTTTGTGTGTGTGTCGCAATTCTCTGCCGTTCCACTACTCTCTATGTTGCTTTCTCTCTCTTTCTCTCTCTCTCTCTGTCTCTCTCTGTTTGTGGCGGTCGGTCAGGTGTAAGAACGTCGCTGAAGTGCGGCACAGCAATTTGCTAGTGAGTCAAATGGATTTGACCTTAGCCACAAAGAAGGGGCGAGACAGCCACGTAGCGTGGCAAAAAAGGAGACAGAGATAAAGTGAGTGGAAATGCCAGAAAACAACAGAAAGAAATACGGAAAGAGGCGGAGAAAAACAGAGAGAGAGGAGACCGAAGAGATACATATTAGAAACAGGGCAGAAACTGGCCAGAACCAACGGCAAGCTGCAGTAATGCTTAAGCTGATTTCAACACATATATACACACACACACACACACACACACACACACACACATACATACATACATATATACTTAGCTGGACACAAAAATCTAAGGTGGCGACTGAGTTGGACTTCATTTGCAGACTTGGGCAGGAGATGCAGTAGCAGCAGCAACAGCAACAGCAGCCGCCGCGGCAGATGTGGTCAGCAGGAGTTGCAACTGAAGCTGAGGCAAGTGGCAGTGGCAGCAAGGAATTGCCACTGGGCAAGTGTCACGTAATGCAGTGCAGCAAGCGCATTAACACATTTACACAACACACACATACATAGACAGGAGTAGGTGTAGAGGGCACGTGTGAGCGAGACAGATAGGTGAAAAGGTTAACAACAACGAGAAGAAGAAGAAAATGAGCAGCAAGCAGGTAGAAGATAGAAATAGAAAACAACACAAATGTGGCACGCTTAAAAATCTTTGCAACTTTCATTTGCGCCAGAAGCAGCAAATTTCATTTAACACCCAAAGCGCCAGAAATGCGAACAGGACAGAGAGAGAAGAGATAGAGAGAGAGAGAGAGAGAGAGAGAGAGAGAGAGAGAGAGAGAGAGAGAGAGAGTGAGAGATAGAGTAAGAGTGAGAAAGAGATGAGAAAGAACGAGAACGATTGCGAAAAGTGCATGGCCGCGAATTAAAAAGGTCATTTGCTTGCACTTTTGGGCAAACCTCTGCTACTTTTTCACCTCTCTCTCTCTCTCGCACACACATACCAACACACAAATATACATACATATATACACACATATATATATATGTATATATGTATGTAATAAGTGAAATACAGAGAGAGTGAGAGACATGCAGTGGTAGGTGGAGCCGTAAACGAAATAACTCTAAAACGCCTGGCAATAGCATTTGGCGCTGCTCCAAATGAGCAGCAGTCTGAATGCCGTCCAAAAGAAGTGAGGGAAAGGGGTGTTTTAGGAGAGGGGAGGTGTGTAGTGTGGCAAGTTGATTGCAAATGGTTGGGGTTGCCCACACCGGTGTGGCACGGGCAACATTGTTGTGGCGACTAAGCTGCAACTTAAGCAACTGCAGCCTGTAAGTATGCAACAAAAATGAAATACTTTTGCCAGGAGCTTCACTTGCCGCTGCTGCCAACAAAACCGATTACCACAAAATATTTCCTTAAAGTCAAATAAGTTATTATAGCCACAAAGAAACAAAAAAAAAAAAAAAAAAATGAAAACTGCTTCGACTTTTCAACTTGCTTTCCAGATTCTGGCGGCTTTTAGTTGGTCAACAACTGTATACCGAATGTTGGCTGAAAAGTCGCGGAGCCTCTGATAAGACAATTTTCAATTTCAATGGTATTATACTAATTGAAAGACGATTGCAAAGTGTTTGGGTTGCGGCATACCCCCCTCCCCATCACGCCCCTGCTGTGGCCAGACTAATCGCTGGCTTATCCTTATCGTCACCGCCACAGATCGGACCCAAAACAAGGGACAAACAGGACACCATGCAGCTGCTGCAGGACCTGCCACTGGCCATAAAAGGGAAAGCCAAGACGGCAGCAGCAGCGCAGGACATGCAAATTGGGGAGCTCGTCTCCCATTTGCATTAAATGCGAATGCGTTGACTTTTGTTGGACGAAGAGGCACACAAAATTGAAACAGGATAAGCAAAATAAAAACCGAAAACCGAAAACCAAAAACAGCAAACAAAATATATACGTCTCTAGTCGAGACTGCTCAACTG